>CP126895.1:104905845-106105845 GCA_030440675.1 Furcifer pardalis | reverse complement strand
GACCTGAGTATTGCATGATGGAGTGAGCTCCTGTCTCTATCCCAGCTCCTGCCAATCTAGCAGTTTGAAAGCAAGAAATTGCAAGTAGATAAATAGGTACCGCTTTGGTGGGAAAAGTAACAGCATTCCATGCATTCTGCAGCAGTTGACATGACTGGCTCTTTGGGTGTAAATGGAGATGAGCACCACACCCTAGAGTCGGATATGACTGGCATTCGAGATATTTGTCACAATGAGTTTAAGACTTTTTTTGCTCCTTGAGGGAAAGGAGAAAATACCCCTTCCAGTCCATGGGTAAAAGCCAGCTTGAGCAGTTGCATCTTCCATTGACACTGGCAAAGAGATAACACTTACTGCTACACATAAGAGCTGTAAGATGTCATAGAATGGGCAGAATAGGCTGTGTGAAATGTCTTTGCTTCCAAAAAATGGGAAATCAGGAGGAACAATTGAGGGGCTTCTGGTGTTGTTTCCCTACTTCTACTGGCTGAGGCAGTTGCTTTCATCTGCCTAATGGTAGGGCCAGCTGATTCCTGCTCAGCAAACACATTCAAGCAATTTCAAAAGAAGTTGACAAACATAAAGAAAAAGAGTGGAAGTAAAGGTAAAGGTTGCCCTTGCCCGAAAGCCAGTCATATCCAACTCTAGGCTTCAGTGCTCATCTGTTTATTGCAAAACAGCCAGTGCTGTCTGCATCTGCAGACATTTCCGTGGACATGTGGCAAGCATGATTAGACACTGGAGTGCACAGAACATTGTTACCTTCCCACTGAAGTGGTTCCTAATTATCTACTTGCAATTCCTTGCTTTCAAACTGCTAGGTTGGCAGAAGCTGAGACAGACGATGGAACCTCACTCTGTCATGCAGCACTCGAGTCTCAAACTGCTGACCTGCTGACCTTCCAGTGGTCAAGTTCAGTGTCTTAACCACTAAGCCACCACAGTCCTAAAAAGAGTGGAATAGGGTTGCTAACAAACCAGTGAAAACACTAGTCAGCTTTGGAGGTAAGGAATTGCAAAAAGCATTCCTCCCATCCTATCCTTGCTAAGGGGAAATTAGCATAGTCTCTGCATATGTGTGTGTGGTGACAATTGCAGTGCTGAGAATAACAACAGAATGGGATGGAAAAAGAAGCACTTAAAAACAGACAAAGAGCACCAAGGTGTGATTTTCCATTGACAGCAACTTAGGGAATTCCATCTATTATTTTCTGGGGAATTTACAGTAGGTATGGAAAACAAAACAGTGGCCACAGGATTGGAAAAGATCAGTATATGTTCCAACCCCCAAAAAGGGTAATGCCAAAGAATGTTCAAATTATCGAACAATTGCACTCATCCCACATGCTAGCAAGGTTATGCTCAAGATAATACAGGATAGACTGCAGCAGCACGTGGAGAGAGAATTACCAGAAGTGCAGGCAGGGTTCCGAAGAGCCAGGGGAACTCGAGACCACATTGCCAACATACATTGGACTATGGAGAAAACAAAGGAATATCAGAAACAAGTCTACTTCTGTTTCATTGACTACACCAAGGCCTTTGACTGTGTGGACCACAACAAAATGTGGCAAGGAATTAAAGAGATGGGAATAGCAGAACACCTTCTATGCTTCATGAGAAATCTGAACATGAGTCAAGAAGTAACAGTTAGGACAGAATACAGAATGACAGAGTGGTTTGGAATAGGAAAAGGAGTAAGACAAGGCTGCATTTTATCACCCTGATTATTCAACTTATACACAGAGTACATAATGCGCAATGCAGGGATGGAGGAATCACAATATGGGATCAAAATTGCTGGGAGAAACATCAACAATTTGAGATACGCAGATTATACTACCCTAATGGCAGAAAGTGAGGAAGACCTAAAGAAGCTGCTACTTAGGTTGAAAGAAGAGAGTGCAAAAGCTGACTTGAGACTCAATATCAAGAAAACCAAGATCATGGCAACAGGCCCTATCAGTCCCTGGAAAATAGATGGGCAAGAAGTAGAAGCAGTGATAGATTTTACTTTCTGAGGATCCAAGATCACTGCAGATGGTGATTGCAGCCATGAAATGTGACTGATGCTTGGGAGACAAGCTGTGAAAAACCTGGGGAACATAGTTAAAAGTAGAGACATCACCTTGCAAACAAAAATTCACACAGTCAAAGCAATGGTATTTCCGGTGGCAATGTATGGTTGTGAGAGCTGGACCATTAGGAAAGCTGAGCACAGAAGAATAGATGCGTTTGAGATGTGGTGTTGGAGGAGAGTTTTGAAAGTCCTTTGGACAGCGAGGAGAGCAAATAGGTCAATCTTAGAATAAATCAACCCTGACTGCTCCTTCGAAGGCCAAATAGTCAAGATGAAGCTAAAGTACTTTGGACATCAAATGAGAAGAGAGGATTCACTTGAGAAGGCCTTGATGCTGGGAAAGGTGGAGAGCAAAAGAAGGGGGCAGCCAAAATGAGATGGCTAGATGGTTTTGTAGATGCAATGGGCACAGAGCTGGGTGGGTTGAGGAGGATGGTGGAGGACAGGGGTGTCTGGAGGACAATGGTCCATGGGGTTGCAAAGGGTTGGAATCAACTGTGCGGCTGAACAACAACAGTAACAGCGACAGCAACAGCAACAACATGGACAGATTAGGGCTCTGGAACCACATGTAATACTTAAAGCTCATTTTCTCTTCACTTCTTTGGTCCTTTTAACAGCAAATGGAGGGTGACAAACTGCACCATCACTCCTGATTGCCCCCAGGAGCGTAGTCACCTCTTAAACAGCCTTCAGGTACCCCAAAATCACATAATACCACCAAATACTGGATGTTTAGAAAAACTAGAAATGGATCTCCCAGTCTGGCTAGGCTATCCTGCTACGGCAATAGAGTAGACCACACTACTAGCAACTCAATACAGATTGTCAGGCCATTGTTAATTAACTGACTACTCAGAGGACCAACAAATAGCCTTGGGTGGTTAAGTCCAAAGGGAAAGATGATGGTCTCCAAGTGGATTAAATCCCACTTGAATCTATCTTGATGGTGGGCAGCAGCTTCATCAATCCTGACCTGGGGCTGAGGAAGACTTTGTATGCCAAAAGGGCTCAGGACCTGAAAGTAATTCACAGAACTGGATCAGTGGTACAGGTGTCATGCTACAATGCAGAAGGCAAATGGAAGACCACTGGATTATATTCTCAGGACAATCTTCATGGTTTATTGCCAATAATCAGAATCAGATACAGCACAAACAGAAGAAATGGGTCTCTAGCTACTTCCCTTTTGCACTGTGTGATGGGTTTTTAAGCACATTGTGCCCCCTGCTCAACCTCAATTCTTGGGTTAGTAGTAGAATTTATGTTGATTGTTCCCCATCAGTGTTCAGATTGTTTATGGATTAAACGCAGGGGCGCCCAAACTTTTCAGGCCATGAGCTGGTCACGTGATTGAGGATGCTGGTCATGTGGTTCCTCCCACCAGAAGCAGAAGTAAAACAGACATGCATGTGCATATAACACACATTTTACTTACGCTTTCGGGAGCAGCGAGGGCAATGTGGGCCAGATTAATTGGCGTAGTGGGCTGGATTAATTGGCACCATGGACCAGATCTGGCCTCCGGACTGTAGTTTGGGCACCCCTGAATTAAAGCAAGCATTATACAACAAATAAACATCTCCATTGGTCTTTCTTAAGCTTAAAACAAAGCCAAGGTTATAAAACCCTGGAATTTCTCACCACTTAAAAGCAGGAGGAAACCTTTCAAGCTTGATAGAATGTGTGGGTTAATGGACTATAAGAATGGTTTCCATTTTTCATACATGGTATTGCTTTATAATAAAGAGAGAGAGCACCCTGTGATATTTACATAATACAAATGCAGGTTGTATATTTGATTGCATAGATAACTGAGTTGTAGGTCCTTGTGTTATAATCCCATTTGCTGTTTTATTTCCCCCCTCAAGGTTTGACAATAAAAGAAAATTTTAAAGAGGCACAGAAACACAGACCATTGTTAGCACATTGATAATCCAAAAGGGTTGCCTTTTTAAAAAAAGCTTTGCAAAATATTGCATTGTAGAAGAAAATTCTCAGAAAACAAAATATGTTTGGAAAGAGAAAAGGGAGATAGCATGCTATGTGGAGATTAAAAGACCCACAGGATATGTGGCCAAAACGACAGAAGCCTAATCGAAAAGGCAATGTGTGCCATCTGTTTATGTTTATGTTGTCCTCAGTCAGCATTATTTCCCCACAACAGTAAATAGTCACTTGGAGTGTAGGAAGGAGGCAGCCAGCAGAAGTCTCTCTGAATGTCTTCACTCATGCATTCATGATCCCGACAACAGGCTGGCATTCTGCATTCGTTATTTGCCAGGTTAATAGAGTCTTTGCAGAGGTTGTTCACTCTCTTAGTCTTTTATATACGAAATCAGGAATGCTCTTATGTAACTGTAGTAGATGGATTGGATTTTTTTTTTTTTGACCCTCCAGATATTTTAGACCAAGGTTAATCAATCTCAGGTCCCCAGATGTTCTTGGACTTCAATTACCAGAAGTCAAAGTTAGTACAGCTAGTCTGGCCAGGTTATTCTGCTATGGTAATAGAGTACACCATACTACCAGCGACTTAATGCCGAGTGTCAGGCGACAGTTAACTAACTTGACAACCAAGAAGACTAACAGTCTTGAGTGCCGAAGTCCACAGGGAAGGGTGATGGTCCTGAAGTGGATTAAATCCCACTTGAATCCATCTTGATGGAGGGCAGCAGCTTCATCAATTCTGGCCTGGGGCTGATGATAACTTTGCAGGCCAAAAGGGCTCAGGACCAGAAAGTGACTCACATAATTGAATCAGTGGTACGGGGGTCATGCTGTGATAGCAGATGAAAGGCCATTGCATTATATTCTCAGGAGTCTTCATGGCTGATCATCATGAGGATCGGCATTATTCAGATTCTAATACAGCAGAAGAAGTCATTACACCTGCTGATCGAGGCTTCTGGTAACTGAAGTCCAAGAATATCTGGGGGACCAAGGTTAAGAAACTGATTTAGACAATGGATTCTCAACCTGCAACCCGCGGCACCATTTCATGTGGCCCAATACCACCTCCACCACACTTGGAAGTGCCATGTGGTGGAGGAAGGGCAAAATGGCCATCCGGCCCCCGAAGCTGCCTGAGGGAGTGTGACCCGGGTCCTGGCTTTTAAAGGTTGAGAACTCCTGATTTAAACTATTATTGTCAGTTGATTGGGGCCCCTGCCAGTTGAAGTCCAAAGTACATGGAAAACCAAAGATTGTCCTCATCCTTCTGCAGTACTTTCATCCTTCAGGATCATTGGCTTCATCTCTCTCTCTCTCTCTCTCTCTCTCACACACACACACACACACACACACACACAACGTGCAATGCACCCATGGTAGATTTTATTCATTGATCTTGGAACAGCCGCTCTGGCATCAGCATCTGAAGTTGCAGGGGCCTGTCAATTCTGTGCAATTGTTCAGCTTTTCAAAACAAACTTTCTGCAATGGTCATTGAAGCAGTTCTATACCAATAGAAGGACTATAGCTCAGAGATACTGAGCTATATTTACTATCTGTGGAGTATAGTGGGAACAAAAGAGAAATCAAATGCCAGCAGTCAAATATAGGTCAACCTTTAAGGACTGCCAGTAAGATATTCTTGCTATAAAATATTAATTACCGTTATAGGAAAGTTATCTTCAACTGCTAAAAGGCTACTCAAAGTTATTGTGTAGAACACGGCTGCAATAAAAAACACTGACAAGGATATATTGTAAATTTTATTGCAATAATTCACACAGGGTATTTTTCTGATAGAACAATTTTGCCCAGCCATTCTGCTGGGAGAAAGTTAATAATCAGTAAATAGTTCTGTCTTTCTTTTTTCCTTTTAAAATGCAGCCAACAAATAAGCTACATTAAAGAAACCCATCACAAACATGATTAAATATAAATTCACATATTGCATATAAACATAAGTCAATTCTATTATAAGCTTCACAAAAATAAAAATAAAATACCCATTGGAACAGTTGCCATTTATTTTACTTACAATTGATCAACTCTGTTGCTCCTTGAAATACATATTGTTTTCAGCTCAAGAGTCATTCATTAGCTTCAGTTGTCTTCATCTAAGATCAGTTATGCACACATCTTAAAAGCCAATAGTATCACTAGTTTATCTTTATAAACATTTAAAAAACTTTGGCAAACATTGTCTCAGAAATTTATTTGGTATTGGCCAACTGCTCAGTTTTTATGACATGCTAGCCTGGACACCTCCTCCTTGAAAATTTTCTTTTTACATTTTTAAGCCAACTGAATCCTGACATCCAATGCAAAAATAACAGATTAGAGTAGTGCCATCAACATAAAGGCATTGAACATGTGCAAATATAGGCTGAATCAGCCACTGAGAAGTCGTAAGTCCCTACACAGTAGGAATACACTGAGAAACATACTGTGCAAATCATGCACATGCTAATAATAATAATTTCATGTCAGAAATTATTCAGGGTTGAAAGGATTTTTGCTGGAGAAACTCTACTCAGGGGACAGCCGAATGTGGGCTCCTTTCATGTCCCCAAGATCTTTTCCTATCGAAGTGGTCCCTGTTTATCTACTTGCAATCTCTTGCTTTCGAGCTCCTAGGTTGGCAGGAGCAAGGGTACGGGCGCTCAAACTGTCATGCAGCACCTGGGTCTTGAACTGCCGACTTGCCGGCCTTCCAGCTAACAAGGCGAGCTTCCTAACCACTGAGCCACTGCATCCCCTATGCACATGCTGACTCCTCAAGAAACTATATTGTTCTGAGTTAAGCCCTATCTGCTAAATACTGTATCTCCAAAATGCTACATTAGAATCATGTAGGAGTACAGTACTTCATGTATGCGGATGGGCACAAGACAAAACACTGACTAGCCATCTAAAGGGATGAGTTGACTAGATGACTGCATCTTGGTGGCAAAGTTCTATATCACTGTATTTTCCTGCCAGGTTTTTCAGAGCAAAATCATTCAGGGGACAGGAGTCCACAATTTATCCCAACAGCATGAATTCTGAATGTAGCAACCCTGCATCAACATGAGCAAGGAGATGCCAGATGTTCAAGCAAATCAGGGAGTCCTCTTTCATTGTAGTCATTGCTCTGCATCCAAAAGGCACTTAAAGACTTAAAAAGTGTGACTTTGGTAAAAGTAGCACAGTCTCAGCCTTGCCATCAGTCTGGGTGTGCCTAAGACTATCACTAGCCAAGGATCACTCCTCAAATGCTTAAGCGCACTTGCAAAGACTCCACGCCAGGGCTGCAAGTGTGATTCATGGGTTGGAGAGCAGATGATTGGAGCCAAATTGGCAGGTTTGTATCTTCTAAACCAGTGTTTCTCAACTTTTGGTTTTTGGACTTCAATTCCCAGAAGCCTAAGTCAATTCCACAAAGCACTGATCAGTCAATTTTCCTGACTTAGGCTTCTGGCAATTGAAGTCCCCTGTGGGGCCTGGACCCCACATTAGGAAACACTGCAACACAGAGAGAGAGAAACTACGAGATGGAAGGGGGCAGATAAACTATAGTCACTGCTGCCTGTACCAGACATGTTTGGGTTTGTTTTTAAGTTGCAGACAAGTATGCTCATGACTAACCTGAATGCAATGGCAGTAGAACTTTGTGATTGCAGCAAATCAGGTGGAGAATAAAAGGAGAATTTCTGACTGATGGATCAAAATAGGCATGTCAGAGAGGAACACCAATCCTCTCAAGACTGCTGTTGACAATGGCTCATTTGCTGGTTTATATGGGAGACAGCTACCCCCCAGGGAGAGGCTTTCGATCATGGGCTAGAGTGCATTCCTTAATCATGTTTTATATTATTGTGGGTTGGGGTCCAAAAACACAAAGACCTGCCCTGTCACGTATGGTGTGGCTATTAACGCAAAAGAAACAGTAAAACACATTTCCACCAACTTAGTTCAGGACCATTCTTTTGCAAACAAAATATTTTAGCACCATGAATGCAGTCACAAATAGACTCAGCCTCTCTTTTACAAACTGATCAGTAGAAGAGTGTTGGGATGAGGAGGAATGAAAAGTTTCATCACACGGTGATGTATACATAATCTATACATATATACATAGCAAATAAAACAAGGGCCAATGGTATGGCTGCATAGGTTCTTTCCATTAAAAATACAAAGTGCTCATTGTCATGATCCTGAGTTGCGGAGAAATTCAGTTAAAATGTGTAATAACTTAGGATAAGATAAGATAGAATGCTAGTAAAGTACATTGGTACCTCGGATAACGTTTGCATCGGATAAGGCTAAAATCGGATGTTGGGGAATTTGAGGCAAACATTTGCATCGCACAACGTTGTGTGATGCAAATGTTTGCTTCAAATTCCCCAACGTTGATCTCTGCCCCAAAGCCTGCAGGGCTGGACAGAGATCTCTGCAAAGGCAAGAGAGATTCTCCCTGGCTCCCCTGCTGAAACAACAGGGTGGGCAAGACAAATCCCTCACTGTTAGGTTTGCAAGCCTTTCAGTGTGGAATTCGTCTAACAGTGAGGAATTTGTCTTGCCCACCCTGTTGTTTCAGCAGGGGAGGCAGGGAGAATCTCTCTTGCCTTTGCCTTTTGCCTTTGGGTTGGGGGCTGAAGCGGAGCCCGTACTCCCTGCCCTTTGCTTGGACTGCCAGTTTGTTTGGTGAGGGGGGGGCGCTTTCTCTCCCCAAGCAAACAGGAGTGACCCCCTGTTCCCTTTCCTATTCAGAAAGGGAACAGGTTTTTTTAAAACACTGTGCGATCAATGCATCGCACAACGTTAAAAACCAGATAACGTTAAGACTTGTGGAACCAAGTCTTGACGTTATCCGAGGTGCTAGTGTAGTAATAAAGTTTAATTTACCTTAGGGTTAGAAGGTAGAATTGTATGCTTTAAATTAGCTTGTTTAGAATTAAATAAAATGCTTTAATTTAGCTGATAGAAATGTATTCTTTAAGCTAGCTGTTTAAGAGTTTAAGAGTTAAGTAGAAATGTCTAGTTAAGTGATAAAAATATAAATCATTTAGTTACTTACATGTTTAGATAAGTTGATAGTTAATCATTTTAGTTACTTACATGTTTAGTTAAGTTCATTTCGTTGCTTTTATGTGATCAGGAAAAGCTGATTACTTGCTGACAGTATTTTTTTAAAAGAGCAGCTTTGCTGACTGCATACCTCAGACGTACCAGAGGAGTGACATCAGTGAGAGAAAGACAGAGGTGATCAAACTTTGTCTGCTGTGAGCAAGTAATTGACTGATAGTTAACTTTTGGCATGGTTCCATGACTTTTAGTGACCACATTCTTTACAGATTATGTAGCTAGCAGGTGCTACACCCTACCCAGGAAGTTACAAAGGGGAAGGGGACTTTTATCCCACCTGTAATTCATGCCCTTTTTGTCCCTTTCTGACCCTTTCCAGCCCTTGATCTATTACATCACAGGTCCAAGGTAATGGGGGGGGGGTTAGTTCCCAGACACCTTTGGGGAGACACCTTCAGGGATTTTCCCATGACATAAACACATTCCATTTCCATGGGAGCCCAGGTGCTTTTCCAGGAGGTAAACATATTCCATAGATGGTCAGGTGCCTTCCCATGATGTCATGAATTCTTAAGGGGAGAGGGAGACACCTGCAGAGACCCTGGACTTTCCCATGATGAAATAATGTGTAACCCCATTATGTAATCCCATTATGTAATGCATTCCTAGGGGTGGGTAACAACTCATTTTGCCTATATAAACCAGAGGTTTTGAGACCCCAAATTGGTTCTCTAACTGAGGGCTACCAGGCTCTTGTGAGCTAAACTCTATTCCCTGGAGGGAACACCCCAAGGGCAGGAGACAGGATGCAATCCAATGAGATTGGATGGAATTGGACTGAACTGGAGTCTATCTTGGAGATGTACCCTGCCCAACGCATCTGATGGATGCCTGAGAGACTTGGACTTTGCTGGATTAACCTAAGATGTTGCCATCCTATGGGTATTGGACTTTGCTGATATTTGCTGATATTTGGCCATTTGATGAACTTGGGGGGGGGGTCGTTTGCTCTATAGGCTTATGGACATTCTGATGGACTTATTGGCTCTTTGAAATATTTCATGGACATTTCTGGATCTAAAAGAGCCCTATGGACTTTGGGATTTGGAGATTTTATTCTCTACAGGTATTTCATCTTATGGAATAGAAAATAAAGTTCTGTTTTAGGACTTTAACTTGTTGGGTTCTACTTGGGCATAGCACTGGCACCTAGCTCTCTGCTTCCACCACACACTGCTACTGCTACATCCACGCTTCTATGGGAAAACCACACTCCCTGGGGCTGGGTAAGATTAGGGTGTCTGGGTCCTTTGGAGAGGTTGGTAGAGGCTGAAAGGAGGGAGTTGTGGTGGACTGCATCATACACAGCACTCTGTCACCACCAACGCCTCTTAGGACCCTGAAACCCCTAACACTCATGATTAATGCTTATATACATTCAATAAATGCAATGGCTAACATCATTCAAGAGACTACAGATTGTGGTCAGGAAATGGACATAAAATCTTCATTTTTCCATTGCAGGCAGTGTGGACAGTAAAATCATCTAAACTTAACACGGAGAGACTTAATTCACACATTTTCCACTCAAGGAGATAATGGCCAGCTTCTTATTTGGTGAATTTATGTGTGCATATGTTTAACTGTGTAACTTACTCTAGCAAATTACCATTAATTAATGAGGTCCAATTGGCATTACATGTACCTGTTGCACAATTGGCATATACCTCATAATGCAAACCATGCAAGTATATATGAATGGGAGAAGGAGGTGGAAATTCCAAAAGGAAGCACACACCAGCCCTTAGTGTCTAATAAAAAATATGACATTGCATTATAATTTCTGAAAACACCAAGTAAAGGAAAAGGCCACAACAACACTTGAATGGAAAAAGTGTAGTTTTTATATTCTAAGCTCTGTGTCAATCAACACCTCCACTCTCTTTGAGTTGGAAGGAGCCCATAAGACCACTGAGTTCAGTCCCCTGCACAAAATGAAATTTTATGCAAATATCTGCCTTGCAGCAAACTGTTCTAAAGAACAAATATTGTTCTAGAAAGATAGAATTCTATATAGAATATAATGTTCTAAATAGAAAAATACAAAATTTTGCTGGCTTGTAGAGGTGCAGCTATATATGATTGGTGTGTGTGTGTGTGTGTTAAAAAGCAGGTGTGATCAGTAATTAACACTGTTCCACTCTGCTAAAAGGAATTTAAGCAGCTGTTGTAAAATCTAATTAGAGCAGAAGTGATTTTTGCTGTTTTGAATCATGGAAAGAGATCACATTGACAAAGAAGTAAACCCTTAGAACATACTCCTTTCAAGACATGAGGAGAAAAATTGTTGACCCATTCAGTCTTTCTCCATTATCTCTTGGTATAGAAGCTGTTGAGTGAATTACATGTCACCTGAGGGACAGCTAATCTCGACCTTCAGAACTGGGCATCTGGAGAATACAAACCACTGTGAACTTCATAGAAGCAGAAGAGGACTTGTGCAAAAAGAACATCCATGTTTTGGTAAAAGTCTTGCTGATCTCTATGGGGTAAACAATCAGAAGGATCTTGATAGACTGGTAGCAGCCACATAAGACATTACCAGAAAGGTTTATGGAGAACATCACTATAGTTTGTGATAGACAACCAGGATGTCAGATAGGATTTTACTTTCTGGTTCCATCTGTAAATAAATACTCATAAAGCCATTGTATTTGAAAAGAGTACTCTTCATGAGATAGAGTGGTGGAGGGATCACATGGAAAGGAACAAAAGAGAAGAAATTGGTCAGTGTGACAAGGTTCAGTTTTTCATGATTTCTTTCAACGTAGTCCCATCTCTAGCCTTCACATGTAGAATATGTTACCTTTGGTTATCAAATATATCAATAATAAAACCAGAAGAGTTGTTGCATTCCAACATTAATTGACACCTGGGATCAATTCTGAAGAATTTAAGCACTTGGCCGATGCATCAGTAATATTCATAGAAGCCAATGAAGCAGGACATACGATCTCTTCAATTGTCACGTATGTACCAGTCAGGAAACCAATCACTCCAAGGAAGGCGATGGAAACATCTTTGAAAATTATCCACCGACTTTGTTTCTCATTATAAAAAGTGAGGATATCAACCAATGGTGGCAAGATCAAGGCCAAGGTGCTGCTGCTTACAGCTCCAACAAATGAAATCACTATATCCAGACGAGGGATTGAAACTGCAAGAGCACCTGCAATAAAAAGAATTGTGTTTGTTTTTAGAAATATGATATTCATTCATTTGTTCCTTTGTTTGTTGATTCATTTCTATTTATATGCCACCCCATTATGTTGCCACTACCTGGATGGTTCACAATTTGTCATAAAATCATATAATCCTAGAATGAGTTGGAAGGGGTCTATGAGACCATCAAGTATGACCTCTTGGTTACTACAGGAATCCAAATCAAAGCAGATCTGACAGATGAATCTCCCATTTTTATTGAATGCCTCCAGCATTGGAACACTCACCACTTCCTGAGGTAATAGGTGAAGGGAAAAGGTGGTTAAGACACTGAACTTGACAACTGGAAGGTCAGCAAGTTAGCAGGAGCTGGGGCAGAGACAGGAGCTCACTCTGTCATGCAGCACTCTGGTCTTGAACTGCTGACCTGCCGAACTTCCAGTTGTCAAGTTCACCGTCTTAACCAATAATTCACTGCAGCCCCTCTCCTGAGGTAATATGTGCCGGTAATACTATACAGTATACAAATGCAAAATACAACAAGATACGGTATACAATAAAATGCAACAAACCTTAAAGCTAGCTACAACTGCCTTTATCTTAAAAAAACACAAATAAATCCCATAGATATGATGAGAAATGAAACAGAATGAATCACACAGCTCTAGGAGTGGGAAGTGTTTAGTGGTCTGAGAAAACACAACTAATTCACAAGCGGGCCACATCCTTCAACAGTGGAATATAAATGAAGATGGAAAGTGAGAAATTGAACCATTCCAGGAATGGAGTAAAATAGGAACAGGGATGCTAAATTGCCAGTTTTGTTTTTATTACATTCACTTAAAATCCCATTGCCATTCTCAACTCATCCTATTTCTGTACTTAACAGCTTGGGAGACTTTCCCTCCCTTTGTACACAAAGATTTCTGACTAACGTAGTATATTTCCCCCCTTTAAATACCTATGTCTACACAGTTTTCCCCCTGCAACTAAAACACATTTGTGTATTTTTGTCAATTTTATTCATGAGCATTTTTCAAGTGCAAGTACAGTTGTGTGCATGTGTGTGCGTGTGTGCATGTGTGAGCGTGTGCACACACACATTTCTTCACTCAAAATTTTTGGAGACTTTGGAAATACAAGAATTTCTGAGGCAAGAGGTTCTTTGGTTTGATGCCAATCTCGGGAGATAACAAAGTGGGTACTTTTTCAGAGAAATGTGAACCTTGAAATATGCCAGGTAGTTGAGAAGAGAAGACATTCAGCTTGAAGAAATGTCCAGTTTCCTGGATTCCTTCATACTGTACTATCATCTCATAGAAGAAAATAGTCAAAGTACAGGCCTCCAAATGTTGGACTACAATTCCCATCAGCCCTTGAAAATAAAGCCAAGAGTTCTGGGTTGTCAGTAGAGCAACACCTGGAGGGCCACATTCTGCTCATACCTTGCAGGAACCACCCAATTCCTTGGGCATCATATCCCAAGGAATAAAGTATTTCTTGGAATCAAGGTACTGTAATTGGGGTGCCCCACCAACAATTATAATTTCCCTCTCTCTGCTATCAATATATTCTAAATCAGGGGTTCCCAACCTAAGGATCATAGCACCATCTCACAATGGGGTGAGTGCCTGTCATCTTTCCCAGCTTCTGCCAACCTAGCAGTTTGAAAGCAAGAAATTGCAAGTAGATAAATAAGTACTGTACTGCTTTGGCGGGAAAGGTAACAGCATTCCACTGATCATGGAAGTGTCTACAGGCACAAACAGTGCTGGCTCTTTGCAGATGAGCACCATTCCCTAGAGTAGGGCCTCACTGGCTTTTGAGCAAGGGACACCTTTATCTTTACCTTTATTACATCCCAAACTAAATAATATCAGAATCTGCACATAAGAGTGGCACTGTGGTTGCCACAGCCAAATTGAGCTGCTAAGATGCTGAGCCTGATGACCAGAAGGTCAAAATTTCAGCAGTTCAAGACCTGAGTAATGTGTGATGGAGTGAGTGCCCGCCGTCTGTCCCAGCTCCTGCCAACCTAACAGTTTGAATTGCAAGCAGATGGTGGGAAAGGTAACAGCATTCCATGCCTGTCAAATGACTATGGAAATGTCTACAGACAGTGTGTCTGTAGACTTTTTAACTCTTTAACTGAAAACGTATATGAGCACACACCCCTAGAATTGGACACAACTAGCCTTCAAGCAAGGGAGACCTTTTCCTTTAATTTTACCTTATGGGAAGCTGAGAGCTTCCCATAAGGACAGTTGTCCAATTCCAAAATTTTACCAACTTCTAACTACAGACTCAACTCCAAATTACAAGAACTATAAAACATTATGAAAATATATGTGAACAAATTGTGACCAGCATACCACAAAAACTTCAGCCAGCCTACTTTCCAAAAATACACAAACCAGGAAATCTCAGGTTACCCAGTGTACTCAGTGTTTTAAGCATTAATGCCATCATTGTTTAGGTATCAGGACACATGGACTCTATCCTTAGGCCAAACACCACCAATATGCCTAGCTACATAAGAGATACCACAGATTTTCTAATGAAACTTCAGTCAACACACGACCGCCCTAACAATATTTCAGCCACGATGGTGGTAGAAGCACTCTACAGCATTAACATTCCACACAGAAATAGACTATAAGCTGTCAGGAATACCACTGGAAATAGGTAGGAAGCCCACATATCCATCACCATCTGCAACCTAGTGTTTACACACAACTATTTCACCTCTGACAATAAAACTCACCTCCAGATCAATGGAATCAAAGCCTCATAATAAAATCCAGACCTGAGATAGCCCATAGTAGCTTTAAGATGAAAAATGGAATGTGAAAGAGAAACTGTCTTTGGGACTATACACCAGGGGTTCTCAACCTAAGGCCCATGGGCCGGATCTGGCCCACATTGCCATTTCATGTGCCTCCCTCCAAGGGCATTTGAGAAACAAAATGGCTACCCCTTTGAAGCTGTTGGGACAAAATGCCCACCACCACCACACACACACATCATGCAGGCAGGGCAAAACGGCCACCCAGCCCTCGACGCTGAGAGACCATGACCTGGCCCCCAGCTTGAAAAAGTTGGGAAACCCTGCTGAACATTGTATGGTGCCATGTGCTCTCAGTTTTACAGTGTGTCAAGGACTCCTGGGTTTTGACACAGATTACTATAAAAAGTCACATCTGAGAGTAAATAAAACAGAAGAGAAAAGGAGGGGAAGAGACAAAAAATGTTGTGACACCTTAAAGAAAACATGAATATACTGCAGGATACCAAAAATGTCTCAGACTGAGTGAGCAGCAAAGGAATGCTAAGACAACTAAACAAAGAGAAATTACAAAGCACAAAAAATGCAGATAATTTGAATATTTCAGCCATGAAATACAATTACAGAACGAAACAGCTGAAAACCCAAGGAAAAGTAATGTGAAATTGGAGTGTAGCTAAAAGAATAAATGTTTGGGTAAAAGAGCTCATAGAGTGGTTTGGAAGCAACACTCCATCGTTGTTTAGAGCTGTTGAATCCAAGGTCAGAATAGTTGTGATGAAGCTCCCATCCTCAGTGTATTTTCTTCCACAGAGATTATCCCCATCTATATTGACTTACAAAGGGAACAAGAGCACACTGTTGAAATTCCCAGAGCTCAACTAGCTTTATTACAGACCTTTTTAAAAGAGAAGGACTTAATCAAGTAGAAAAGTAATTATACAAACTAGTTTAATATGGCTAATTAGGGTAGGGACATCCAAACCTCAGAGGGACTACAGAATAAGGTCTAATAGAAGTCTTGTCTACCTTCATCAGTGGTGGTGGTGACTTCGTCCATGAAAGCTCACATTTAAATACAGGAGTTAGTCTTTAAGGTGCCACAACATTTTTTTTGTCTTTTTTGCTGTTCTCTTGTGTTTACTTCTCAGATATGTTTGCACAGACCAACCCTTCAAACATTTCAACTATGCTTGACACTCCAGATATTCTTGGCCTTCAATTAGCTGAAGCCCAAGTCAGCACTCCTGCTGATCAGGGCATCTGGGAACTGAAGCCCAAGAAAACCCAGAATGCCAAGGTTCACCATCACTGATCTAAACCCTTCATGTTTCTGTCAGAAGAAACCCAAATATGACAGAGGAAGCACCCAAGCTTTCTTTTTTGATCTGAAGTTAATAGGAAGGCACAAACCTACAACTCCTCTTAGTTCCCTGGAATTCTCAACCAACTATTTTACCATATGAGATACAAATGTCAAGTGTTTCCCCACTTTTAAAACTTTTAATTTCTAAATTGGTTTTAAATTGTTGTCTTGCTGATTGTGTTGGGAATCACCTTGGGTCCCTTCGGGGAGGAGGGTGATAAACAAATTTGAATAAATAAATAAATAAATAAATAATAAACTGAGCTTAATCTGGACCTGGACCAACTGAGTGAGCCTCTTGCAGTATTTCCATTTCCAGTTGAGGAACATTAGCATCAACAGCCTGGACCAGTTGTTTAGGAAGCTTGTGGAGCCCACAAGAATTGAGAGGAACGTGCTAGGCCATTATTACTTAGAACTTGGAAATGTGACTGTGGAAAGAAGGAAAGAGTGTTGTATCTGAGCAGCCTCTTCACACAAGCCAGCTTTCTCCTCCTTCTGGTTCACGTGTAGAGGCCACCTAGATGTGGTAGTCTCCCAGTCTTCAAACTTGTCACAATGCTTAACTCACTGCAGGAGTGTGTGGGCAGCCTTCTCTCCTCAAATGCATGTGGGACCTACAGGTTTTCTCAACAGTTGAACATGGCTGTACTCTGTTCTGAGAGTAATGTCCCAAAATCCAAGCTCATAACTATGGTTGAAGCAGCATAATCTAATCTTCACAGCTAAATTGCAGGAGCTGCAGGAGGGGAAAGGAGCTGCATGACAATTTCTCCTGATGGGAGTGGCACGAAAAGGAAAGAAAGTAACTTGTTCAAATGTATTTGTTTATATGTAGAGGCACTACATCAGGGATTCTCAGCCTGCGGCTCGTGGGCTGGATGCAGCACTATTTCTTGTGGCCCCCCACTGCCTCCACCACACCAGGAAGGGCCATGAGGTGGAGGATGGGCAACATGGCCGTCTGGCCCCCAAAGCTGTCTGAGGGAGTGTGACCCAGCCTCCAGCTTAAAAAGGTTGAGAACTCCTGCACTACATGTTCTGCTTTTACTCTGTCGTGATCTTGGTTCACTAAGGTGATTATTTACTGCTTTAATTTCTCAGTCTGTGTGTACGCATGCTTGACATTACTTAGAGATTAGTTAATCAGTAGTGTAGTAAGGTTACCCATCACTAGGAGAACAGGGTGTGGAAGGAATAGATCCCTTCATAACCCAAACCCAACTTTTTCCCTGGTTGACACCTGAACTCTCATATCCGGAGATGGAGGGATGGGTGTCCTGGAAAGATAAATATCTAACCTTGAAGGTGGGAGAAGGGCAAAGTGTGTGTGTGGGGGGGGGGGGGGGGGTTTGACCTTGATAGATAAGGATCTAGCCTTGAGATAACTAACATTCCTAGGGGGGGAGACCACTCTTTTGCCTTTAAAAACCCAAGCCAAGGCTTGAATGGAGGCGAGCTTCAGAAGGATCCTTGAATGCTGTTTCTTTCACCAGGATGAGGAAGAGGAGGACCGGCATCATGTAGGAGACTGGGACTTTGATTCTTTGCCTGGACTCTGGACTTAGAATTTATTTGGAATTTAATTTCTTTGCTTTGCTTTATGCTGCTATGGAAAACCACTTAGAAAAATAAAGTCTTCTTTTGGGACTTTGAAATTTTCTGAGTCTGATTTCAACTGGGCACAGCTGAGGCACGTTGTTTTCTGCTTTTTCTGAAATAACTGCACTCCCTGGAATTTGGAGAAACCATGATCCCCAAGTCCAGTGGAGAAGCAACAGAAGCTGTAGAGGGAGGTGTGGAGAATTAAATCATTTTATGGCTTCTGTCACAACTGGTGCTTCTCAGATCAGCGGTTGGGATTGTGATATACTTTATGGAGATTCTTGGGTTGAAAACAGGTTTGAGAGATCTGTTGAATCCTGGCAGAAATCCTACAGGTTTCATATAAGGTTTGTGTAATTTGCCACTGGTAATTGTGTCTAATTAACAAAACATTAAAGGAATCCTCATTTTGTGGTAGTTAAATTGCAATAATGCAACCAACCCTCTGTTCAGAATTCTAATTACCTTGTGAACTATCAGAGAGTGTGCTAAGACTTATGGAACCCTGGTGTGGCAGTGGTTAAACTGCTGTACTCCAGCCAAAATGTTGTGAGTTCGATCTTGATAGGATACAAGGTTAACTCAGCCTTCCATCTTTCCAAGGTTGGTAAAATGAGTACCCAACATGTTAGAGGCAAAATGCTAATTAACTTTTGAACAGCCAAAAGAGTGCACTAAACACTATGGGACAGTATATAAGTGTACTGTATTTGCTATTGCTAAGCCTTATGGAGTAGAATATACTGTATGTGTAATTGCTATGGTTACCATGGGACAACTCAGTTGTGTAAATGAGTATGTGATCAGGCATATAACTAAGATGTCCAACCTAGCACCATGTCAATTAGCCACAATTAACAAAAGCAAATTATCCACATATTATACACCCAGCACAAGGTTTCTGCCTCTTATCTTCAAAAACCTTGCAGCATTTCAGTCCAGTACCAAGATGAAGATCCACACCACAAGTAAGAGAATACATAATTTAAATGTAGATCCTCTTCCACCCACCCCAGAACCTATGTTTTAATTCAAGATTATGCAATTTTTGTTAGATGTCCTTCAAAGGGAAAAAATTAATTCAGTATGCTTAAGCTTAAATATTAACTACTATACATTTATTCCATGAGTAAATGTACATGTGGGAGCAAGATGACTGAATAAATGTCCACCTCCATCAGGAGTTATAATTATGATCATTTATCCCTTAGGCTTCTTATAGTACCATTTCATAACCATTTTTTTTTTTACATTCTCTCCTATCAGAGGTAATTAAAAAGGAGCAAATGACAAGATATTTAAATACTGTAAAGTGTCTCTTCTGTAGTTTTCTTTCTAGCAGAATAGGGATCTGGGAGCAAAAAAAAAAATAGAAGTGATGTTGACTTTGTGGATTATTTATTTATTTATTAATTGCCATTTTGGGAATAAATTGTATTTAATAAGGGATTAAGAAAAACAACTTTAAAAAAAAACTAAAATATCAAATAGCAGAGATCTGCGTCTGAAAAGCCCTGGGCAAAACCTCATTAATAGTTTTTAACCTTCTGGGTGCCCTTGCTGTCCATTTGTGGCTTCTAAAAGAGGCAACTACAGGTTGCAACTATACAGTGAGACAAAAGCAAATTAGCTCACTCCCTCTCACTGTGAAGTCGCACCAGTGCATTGGATAGCCCAGTAATTAAAGCATCTGGCTCCAGAGCTAGAGATTGGGAGTTTAATTCACTGCTGTGACTTGGTTGGATTCTATGATTTACTGGGTTACTTCTGGTTTTTGCAGTTCTAAGATTCAAAGACTTGATTCTCTTCTATGGAAGTAGCCACACAGGCAGAGGAGAAAAAAAGTTATCTTGTTGCACTTTCTATTTGAAGTGCCTGAATAATAATAGTAATTCTGTAGAATCTCAGGAATGAGATTGTAAGGGAAAGAAATGGAATATAACTAATCATAAACTACCTACAGAGACAATAAATGGAGTGGTTTGCCAATTTGGAGAGAATGTCTTGGAATTCCTGAAGTTTTTGAAGTGGTAGCCGTGTTAGTCTGTGAAAGCATAACAGAGCAAACAAAACAAAACAAAAAGATAAGAAATGCTGTGGCACCTTAAAGATGAACTCCTGTATTTTGATGTTAGCTTTCATGGATCAAGTCCACTTCATCAGACATAAGCGTGGATATCATAGTATACATTTATACATACATGGTGTGGAGACCCAGATTTGCTGGGCAAATTTGGTTGGTTCAGGAGATGGACATGCAAATCAATGAGTTATTTACAACTGGTAATAAAATGCAATCAGTTTGTCAGGCGAGTCTCTGATGGAAATCAGTTTGAGGAGCTGGGTTTGTAAAATAAACATTCTGACATTATATATCTCCTCATGAGTTGATTGAGGAAGCTTTATGGGATAAGGCACAGCCATATAAGGCATACCTGGAAAGAAGAGAAGGACAAAGACAACGAGGCAGACTTAGAGGAAGGTGGACAGATAACATCAAAGAAATATTAAAACAACACCAAATAACGACAGAGGAGGCTCCTCAAAGTCCCAGAGAGATAACCTTGTATCTCCCTTGACACCAAAAGGAGTGGTGATGGTGGTGGAAAAAGAAGATTCCCACTTAATATTTCCTGATAGAAATTGCCATTCAGCAGTGGTATCTGTTATCTCATCACACGGTTGATTCTACATTCATGGAAGCTTTAAATACCGATAGATACAGGGGTGGCCAACCTCGGTGCTCCAGCTGCTTTTGGACTTCAGTTCCCAGAAGCCCAAGTCACCACAACTGCTGATCAGGGCCTCTGGGAACTGAAGTCCAAGAACAGCTGAAACGCCAACATTGTCCATCCCTGAAATAGAAGCTACAAATTGTCCAATAATTACAGATGTCAGATGATCACTATTTAAGAAAACTGCTCCCCAAAAGAAAAGTCTATGATTCCTTGGGCTGGGCAGGGGTGTGTGCAATTGTGTGATTGATTAATTTCTTTCAATCCCTAGATATAAGTTTTTTCTCTTCAAAATATGTTATGACAAAAGTAGGGAAAGATACAGCACTTCAGGTTTCTTTAATGAAGAAACGTGCATAATTAATAATAGAAAGTAAAACCTTGAAATGTATTTCTAACAGCTACAGTGGTGTTGAAATGTTTAAACTTTAAATCCGTTCTTTAAAGGGATTTTTTAAAGGGGGAAATAGCCCACAGTACATCAGAAGACCCCAAAGAAGCAGGTTTTCAGATAAAAATCTTTAATTAAACTTTAATTTAAATCTAGTATTATATATATTTATTCTCCTGAATAATTAATCAATGAACAGACAGTTAAAGGTAATAGGATTTTCCCCATTTTTGCTGATGCAAGCCACTCTGCTTCTCAGAAGTTCAATGTCAACATAAAAGGACACATTAAAAGGAGACAATTATATCAATGTTTGGCTTTGGTTTAAGCACTGGGGAAGAGTCAGCAAAAGGGCTCGAGAGTGGATAATGCCTTAGCTCTGTAAATCCTGCAGTTCCCCATCCCCCCCCCCCAAAAAAAGAGGGGGCACAGGGAAGTGAGTTCACACCCCAAGCCAGAGAACTTACCATCCATCCATGTAAGAGGGTTTCCAAAGTACCAGAAAACCTTCTTCATTTTGCCAGACAAGCAGTAAAAAAGGAATATATCATATACAGTAATACACCGGATAACGTTATGACTTGGTTCCACAAGTCATGACGTTATCCGATTTTTAGCGTTGTCCGATGCATGCATCGAACAACACTAAAAAAAAAAAGCCATGACTTCAGGGACAAAACGCTTTAAAGGCAGGCAGGGAAAGAAAGAGACCTCCCTGCCTTTAAAGCCACCACCACGCGCAGTGGTCTCTGTGACTGCAGTAGGGTCGGGGAAAGCGCCTTTCCCCCAACCCTACTGCAGTCACAGAGACTCCTTGTCTCTTTATTTCCCTTCCTGTATTTAAACTACAGGGAAGGGGGAAAGAGAGAGACGTGATTGGTTCTCTAGAGAACCAATCACATCTCTCTTTCCCCCTCCCTGTAGGAAGCAGTTCTCTCTCTCCCTGTAGTTTAAATACAGGGAGGAAAAAAGACGCAATCGTGAAAAAGACGCAATTGCGTTTTTTTTCCTCCCTGTATTCAAACTACAGGGAGAGAGAGAACTGCTTCCGTCTTTCTTTCCCTCCCTGTATGTAAACTAGAGAACCAATCACATCTCTCTTTCCCCCTCCCTGTAGTTTACATACAGGGAGGGAAAGAAAGACAGAAGCAGTTCTCTCTCTCCCTGTAGTACCAGGGAGTACCCACAGACCATTGCATCAGATAACGCTAAGAATCATTATCCGATTCTAGCGTCATCCGATGTAATCATTATCCGGGGTATTACTGTACAGTACTCATATTTTGGATCCATGCTAAATTTCCAATTAAAAGCAAAATCCTTAATCTCATTGGTGAAGATTCTTGGAAGACCCTTAGTCAGAACAGATAATACTGAACTACTTAGATTAATGGTCCAATTTATGATAAAGCAACTTCACACAAGAGTCTCTTGGAAGCCAGTTAATTCACCATCCCTTTGCAAAACTTAGATGATATTAGAAGTGCTCTGAATGTTCTATGCATGTGGACAATTACATTACTTTATCCTTGAGTGCTCGTGGTATCACCAAGTTACTTTACTAATGTAGAATGCTTTTTGCAGCACTATAGCTCTTGTGGCCAATTAATCACCAGGTAGCCAACTTTGGGAGATCAGAAATGTTAATACCAGAAAGGAAAAATCCTTCTAAGCACACAAGCTAATCATGGATGAAAACCCTCTCTTCTGATTAAATATATTTCTCATCTCCTCACTCTAAAAGTATAACATAAAAACAATGCTATCCAGGCTAGGGGAATGCCTTACAAA
The DNA here is from genome assembly GCA_030440675.1 of Furcifer pardalis. NCBI lineage: Eukaryota > Metazoa > Chordata > Lepidosauria > Squamata > Chamaeleonidae > Furcifer > Furcifer pardalis. Next base: position 106,082,853 of record CP126895.1, on the reverse strand, counting down.
ATTAAAGCAACCTAGTTAATTCTACAGAAGAAATACAAAAGTTTAGACCAGTGATGGCCAAACTTGGCACTCCAGATGTTCTTGGACTTCAATTCCCAGAAGCCCTGATCAGCAGGAGTGCTGACTTCAGCTTCTGCTAATTGAAGTCCAGGAATACCTGGAGTGCCAAGGATAGTCATCACTGGTTTAGACCAGTGGTTCCCAACAAGGGGTACACAGCCCACTAGTGGACTTCAATTCCCAGAAGCCTCAGTCAGTACATTGGCTGATCAGTGCTTTGGGGAAATGACTTAGGCTTCTGGGAATTGAAGTCCAAAAACCAGCAATTGGGAAACAATGGTTTAGACTAATGTTTCCCAACCTTTGGGTTTTAGACTTCAGTTCCCAGAAGCCTAAGTCAATTCCCCAATGTACTGACTTAAGCTTCTGGGAATTAAAGTCCCTCTGTGGGGCATGGACCCCACATTGGGAACCACTGGTTTAGATACTCATTTAAGTATGTACCTGCAAAGCCAGATGCTGGGAAGTTCAATCCCCCCTTGTGCATCCAGGGAGAAAAACCAACTTGTGTAGTCATGGGCAAACTGCATAGCCCCAGGGTACCCCCAGAAGACAATAGTAAACCACTTCTGAGTACTCTCTACCTAGAAAACCCTGATGGATGACGTGCAATTATTATTATTAAACTTCAAGAAAAGTCCTTATTAGATCTGCAGCCATGACATTTACCAACAGGTGAGCCAGGCTGATTATTACTAATAAATGGCATGGCTGCAGATTAAGTAAGGATTATCCTTGTGAGAAACTCCTTTCTTGCAAAATAATTTACTTTCCCCATTTATTTTTATTTTTGGTAGCAGAAAACCCAAGCCTCTACTGTTGTACTTTCGGTAACTCCCAAAGAAATGTTACAGATATGAAAAATATTAATTGTTTTGTCATCATACATTTATTTGAGATAGGACAGGATGCAAGAGAAGAGAGCTGACGATCAGAGAGTAATAAAGTGTGACCGCAGGCATCTCAACATTGCCCATTAAAAATAAAAACCAGGAAAGCTTCTGAAGTCAATCTGAGCTGCCTTGTCATCAAAATTCTTACTGCTGTAGCTCTACACACTTCAGATGCTTACATCCTTAGTTCGAAACAATAATCAGACTGCAAAATGCCTAGAGACAATTTTTGGTTTCAAATATTTAACACACCCACACCAAACTAAACTCAATTACAAAGTGGAAAGGATTGTTCTTTCATACTCATTTAGTCAACGGTTCAGAAAATGAACTTTCTCATAGCCCAACAGCATTTGAAGTCATCCACAAGAGAATATTCAGTGTTTGGAAGTAACTACCGTAGTTACATGTAACAGTTACCTATGAAACATTTCTTTCAGCAGAACAAGAGTTAGCAAACTAACATTTTACTGTAAGATTGCAAAGAATTACTAAATTACTTTATGATTCTTCTTCTTTATGTCCAGGATCTGATGGGAGAAAGATTAGCCAGCAAAACAAGGTTGTAGTTGTCTGAGGTATGCCTTGATTGTGGTTCAAAAATGTAAAAAGTATCCACAATCTTTGAGAAGATTACTTTCAAACTGTAGTTTTAAATGGCATTTTAGGAGCATTCTAATAAGATTTGTGCATGTTTTATATAACTCATTCATCAATCCTAAGGGACAGAGGGAGCACTGTTTTAATTTACATTTTGTGTTTGAATAATTTTTAAGGTTTGGCATCAGACCTGGAACGTTATTTTCCTGAGGTGTCTGTTTGTTTGTTTGTTTGTGTGTGTGTGTGTATGCAGGCAGCAACAAAGAGAATGCTGAATGTAAGTATCTGTTCCACAAAATGAGGCACTACTGACTTTCAGAAGACTAAAACTACATCCAAATGTCTGTACCACATTGCTGTTTTCCCAGAGAGACTTTTGGTAAACTGCATTTTCTAAAGGTAGCCTTCAGAGAATACAGGAGCAAAAGACGTAAAAACTGCATTGACTCTTCCCTGAAATCCTTCTAGGGAAAGCATGAGGGATCAATTTGATTAGTTATTATGTCACCAAGAACAATTGCAGATTAACTACCTCTTTCACATTATTTTATTTCACCTCCTTGAACTGAGAGTGGTAAGCATTTAGAAGGCTCTGTTTCCAGGGGGGAAAAAGGGGGGGGAGAGACATAGATGAACAACAGGGAACTGGAGAGTTATTTTCCTGATTTGTGTGTTTGTGTGTATCCTGGCAGCATAGGGGAGGTCAAGTTCCTCAGCCATATCCTCCTTTAATGTTCTTCCTTTTTCCTTCCTCCATCTTCTTTGATTTTGCTCTTGCTTACCCTCAAGGTACGCAAAAGGGTTTGGAAATTTAGGTCTGCATGGCTGTCTCAGCAAACACTTGGCCATGGTGTGAATAGAAGATTGGATTGGATAGGCTTTGTTCCCGTCCAACACGATTCTTCTTATGAAATTAAATAAGTCATTAAACTATTAAACTGTGTAACCACCTAACCTGACATCACAGTCTTTCCTCTTTAACAGTTCTTTCACATCTTTTCTACAGAATGCTTTTACTTATTATTTTTCTCTCCAGGATCTCACAGATTTCACTAACTATCTGCTCTTCATTCATTAATTTTGCTCCCACGTTCCTCTCACTGTCATGCTTCCTATTCATCTCTAAATGGCCTTCTTGATTCACGCCACCTTCAAGCTGTTATTCCACTCTGACTCAGGTCGAAAGAATGGCTTGACTATTATCAGGAAAGATGGATTAACTTCAAATAAACCTTAATCACAGAAGTGATAACTCACACCTAGCAAGGTACAATGACTTACACTGAATGTAAACAAAACAGCAGTCATTGTACAACTCTGGACCTTCCAGCTGGAAAAAAAATCTAGATTTGCCCACATTCTGCTCATCTTTTAAAGGTAAAGGTTTCCCTTGCTTGAAAGCCAGTTGTATCCGACTCTAGGGTTCAGTGCTCATCTCTGTTTCAAAGCTGAAGAGCCAGCACTGTCTGCTTCTGCAGACATTTCAGTGGTCATGTGGCAGGCATGACTAGACTTGCAGGCAAAAATATTTTTATACAGGCAGGTATTTGGTATGTAAACTACACACAGAGACAACAGATAAAGTGGTTTGCCCATTTGGAGAGAATGTCATGGAATTCCATACCTTACAAGGCATATGTGGAAAGAGGAGAAGGAAAAAGACCATGAGGCAGAGAACCATGAACAAGAACCTTGTATCTCCCTTGACACCCAGAGAAGTGCCTCGCTGGTAAAACACTATTCTAGGCATCTTACAACATATCAAAACACATGATCACAATATAAGAATAAATATGAAGGGGGGGGAATCAAAGATAAAAGATAAAACACACTCAAGCATCAATAGTAATGTTATTATTAATATCATTATTAAAGGTAAAGGTTTCTCTTGCTTGAAGAGCCAGCGCTGTCTGCTTCTGCAGACATTTCCATGGTCATGTGGCCATGTGACTAGACACTGGAGCGCACGGAACGCTGTTACCTTCCCATCGAAATGGTCCCTATTTATCTACTTGCAATTTCTTGCTTTCAAACTGCTATCCTGATGTTGTTTTTAACATGAGTTTTATTATTGCTAGCCACATTGAGTGGGTTTTCTTGTTTTGGTAAAATGGCAGAGTGAGCTCCACATGTCTCTCTTCATGCTCACAAAATCAGTCCTGCATGTAAAAAAAAGATTGTATATCAAGAAGACTGGATTCCTTCCCACCCCCACCGCTAGTTCTTTATAAGCAAGGAGGGGCATTCCTCCACAGTTTCCTCATGGCCTGCCTAAGGGGTAGAGACCAGGAGAAGGTTTACTATGGAATCCTCCTGTTTGCATTAGAGATGTTGAGCTAACTTTCTTGTTTGAAAGAGGATTGCTGCAGTTCACCTGGGGTTTCTAATGCAAGAGTAAAAGTGAGCCAAAAAATGAAGACAAGGCTTAATTTTCTCCTGCAGCAATATGTAATTAAAAGAAGGAGGGAACAGGAGAGTGCCAGAGGGGGAGTTGCAGAGGAAGTAATATGAAGCTTCCTGACAGACTGTCAAAAAGTCCATAGTTTTTTTAATACTGTATCCTCCACTTTGGTTCTAAGATTTAAATTCTTTTTTTCTAAAAATTCACATAACTTCACTCTGAAAAGCTGTACTCTTCCAGACCTTTTGCTGCACTGAGATGTCACAATAAACTATGGTTGGAAATAAGCCACAATGAACCTAAAGCCCAGGTCCTCCATCTTCTCACTTCAGTTCAATCCCAAGGTGGAAGATTTGCTTTCTTTTCTTAACTAGAGCTTACAAGGGCATCGAAACAGATTGCCAGGACAACAGTACCTCGCATCAAAGATGGTGAGTTCTTGGGATGTCACAGAGGTAAGACAGACAAGGGTTGGGAGGGAAGCAAGAACTACTTCTTAGCTGGCTGACTGGAGAGTCCAGAATCTGAAGAATAAGTCTAGAAATGGAGTAAAAGCTTTCATGTCACTGTAATATGGCAACCCACAGACAGGGCAATCCCCCTTTAATATTTTGATGGCCAAGCAGATAGCAAAACACATCAAGTAGCTCCAGCAGCTGTCATTTGTGCTAAGGCAGGGGTCAGCAAACATGTGCTTTAGCCTAATCCAAGACGGAGATTTCAATGTGGGGGAGACTTTAGAAAATACCTTAGTGAGATTGGAATGTAAACATGCTGGCCTCCTGAGTTGGAAGAGATGAAGCCTAATGTGTGATGGACATGTCATGCTGTAAGAATATTGGATGGACTCCTTTAGGGGGATGGCAAGAAGGTGGACCTTGAGGGAGGAGATATAACCCAGAGAAGGTAGGGGGCCAAAAGGACAGTCTCTTGGATCTTAACTGCAATTATGTGGCCAATTTAGAAAGGGGGGGGGGCATGGCTTTCCATTGAATAAGCGGCTTTCTTTATTTTGAAATGCTTTCTAACCTTCTGATGAACTTTATTCTGTACTTTATTTTGATTTCAATATACTTTTATAATACCTGAAGAGGCCTGGGAGTGGTTACCTGGCTCACGTTACCTGAATCTTCACTAATTTAATGAGCACCCTTTGTTCACTACCTAGATTTAGGTCAGGAGTGACTAAGCACATTTTTAGGAAAAGCCTGAAGTGCTGGGTCTGAGAGGGCCAGGGAAGCAGGATCAGGCGCAATCCCATCACCAGGAAGCCAGAGGAAGTCCGAGCGCTACTTGGGAGTAAGTGGATTGTTACAGCTCCCCAGGTGTTCTTGGACTTCAATTTCCAGAAGCCCAAGTCTGTATACCCGCTGATCAGGGATTTTGGGAATTGAAGTCTAAAAAATCTGGAGAGCCAAGTTTGCTGACCCCTACACTAAGGCGGTGATGGTGAATTTTGGCAGTCCAGATGTTCTTGAACTTCAATTCCCAGAGGCCTTGATCAGCAGGAGTTCTGACTTGGGCTTCTGGTAATTGAAGTCTAAGAACACCTGAAGTGCCAAGGTTCATCATCACTGTGCTAGTGTATGTGACTTTACTGAAGCCAACATAACTTGTGTGAACCCTTTCCAGGCCTCCTGTTGATCCTGGTGCTTATGGAGACCTCACCACCAACTCACAGAGACATTCCTGCCTATGTGCTCTTATCCAGAAAATCTTTGAAAGAGTCACTGTAAATCAGAATTGACTTGACAGCACACAGTCCAAATCTGACCCTGAGCAAGAGAAATATTCTATCAGAATGTGGTGTTTTGCCAACAGAGAATCAATATCAGTTCACTCAAGAATGATTTCTTCCACTAAGTACTGGGTGCTGGTGGTAGGATAGAGCAGTGATGGTGAACCTTTTAGAGACTGAGTGTCCACACTGCAACCCAAAACCCACTCTGTGCTGTGGGGAGGGAGGACGCATTCCCTTTGGGCTTATGGGCAGAAGGGTGGGGTGAACTCTGTGCTAGGGGGAAGAAGGAAGCACTCCCATTGGGCTGCTGGGCAGAGGGGTGGAGCAACCTCTGTGCTGGGGAGATGGTGCATGTGCCCACAAAAATGGCTCCACATGCCCCATCTGGCACGTGTGCCATAGGCTCACCACCACTGGAATAGAGCGTACTTTCACTATTATGAAAAGGAAAAAAATTGCATGCCACCAAGTCAATTCTGACTTATAACAACCCTTTCCAAGGTTTTCTAAGCAGAGAATATACAGAAGTGGTTAACCATTTGCTTCTTCTGGGGACACCCTGGAACTGTGATGTTTGCACAAATTGGTTCTTTCTCTGAAGAAGGAGCTAAAGTGAATTGAACTCCCAACTTCTGGCTTTGCACCATGAACCTAAATCACTGAATTGTATAGCAAGCTATGGAGAAAATATAAATCTGAAGGGGGGGGGGATCAGGGTGAAAAACTTTCACTCAGCTTAAAGGACAACATGCTCATTTAGTCTTGACCATTTCTGTCCAGGTGCTGGGAGAAGATAAAATCTTATTCTACATTACAGTTCCGCAGCCTGTCAAAATGATTTTATTTTATTTGCGACTGTGTTGGAAACTCTCTGAAATCATTTTATTCTGCCCGTTAGGAAACAAATCTCACAGCCAAGCCATGCATGCAGCTGAACTGAGATATGACTCCAGCTCGGAGAAACATACATTCCAAAATTGAGAGAGAGAGAAAGAACTCCCCCTTTCCCCACTCTGCAGTATCTTTTCCCAACATAATTGATGCTACTGGGTATCTTTATTTTTGGGAGACATTCCATATACTTTGCTAAAGCACAAAGGACCAGCCTCAACTGCTTAACAACCCATAATCAGCATGTTAAAAGAGTTTCCAGTTGCGACTGGACCTTTATCGTTTTGTTTTTGTTTTGTTCATAGTTGTATGTTAATGGAACAGCTGCATGATGGAGAGGAAATGGATAGGAGCGATATAAAAGCCCATATATTACAACCTTAACAATAGACTAGCTGGTCAGCTGACCATGTGCCCACAGATGCCAGGTATTTTATTTTTATTTTATTTTCATAAAACAAACAACAAAATAAAATAATTTTGTTGTTTGTTTTATTGTTATTTTGTTATTTATATGTGCAAATAACACAACCCAGGGTGTGAAATCTCCCAGATGGGTGGTATAAATATGCAATAAATAAATAAATAAATAAACAAACAAACAAATAAAATTTTGTGTATTATCTAGGCAGATAAAACATTCTGTGCTGAGTGACTCCTGGTTTCATTGGAATTCCAAGGCACTAAGGATTAGAGAAAGGTTAAGATTAGGGTTTGCAAATTTTATATCTCACAGATGCACTGAGAATTGCAAACTTCAACGTCTCTTTCAAATGGGGCCAATTTACTGACTACCAGAATATATCATTTTTGCCTCTTATCATGATGGTTTGCCTCAAAATGCCATTGGATGCACACACAAAAATAGCCCAATGGCAAAATGCAATAGATCTGTAGAAAGAATTCTTGTTCTGATTTTTTAAAAAGCACTATACATGAGAAGTGGTATAGTCTTGAGGACATAAAAGTGACAACACTATAATGTGCTTACCCTGTCAGTCTAATCCTGTGAATTTCTCCAGTAAAACGTGACTGTGGATACTTAAGAGTCTTCGGTACTTTACCAGCTCTTGTGTGAACAGAGGGTCTAGTTATGTGCCTTCAAGTCAGAACTGACTTATGGTGACCCTATAGAGCAAAGGTTCCCAACCTACAGCCCATGGGCCAGCCCCGGCCCACAATGCCATTCCATCCAACCTGTTGCTGCCTCTGCCACACCCAGAAGTGGAAGTGGGCACATTTACGTCAGCTGTAAATTGTTCACATGCCATGCACAACTGTGCCCACGGTTGTTGTAAACATGGAAATGGGTGCATTTATGACAGATGTAAATGCACTCGCTTCTGCTTCCAGGGGGCATGGTCTGGCCACTCAGCTGTCCAGGGGCATGGCCAAGACCATGGAGGGAAAAGGTTGGCCACCGCTGCTATAGAGATTTCAAGATAAATGAAATATTCAAGGAGGCCTTTCTCTAAGTCCCACCACCTTCACAGGTATGTTTGCTGAAGACACAGGAGAGGGCTTTCTCTATTGCTGCTCCTAGACCAGGGAGGGTGAACCTTGGTGCTCCAGCTGCTCTTGAACTTCAATTCCCAGAAACCCAAATCCCTGTGAATCCACACAAATGAATTAACTGCCCATACATGCTGTTCTTGGACTTCAATTCCCAGAAGGCCAAGTCCCTGTGAATCCACACAAATGGGTTTACTGCATGTACAAGAGCAGCTAGAGTGTCAAGGTTCGGCATCACAGTCCTAGACTCTGGAAACGCTTTCCACAGGAGGACAGGCTGACCCATTCGTTGCTGTCCTTCCGCAAACAGGTGAAAACCTTACTCCTCGGGCAGACTTTCCCTTAGTGATTGGCAGTCTAAATTAGTGTTTTAAAAGTCAGGAAGATTTGTATTTTGTTCTTTCTAACCTGTTTTGTTGTGCCATTGTTTGGTCATATTTAATAATGATTATTTGACTACTTTTTAATATTTGAACTATCTGTTGTTTTAATTATCTTTTTAATGATGCAATTCATCTTGGGTTCTTTTATATGTAAAAGAGGGTACAAATGTTTCAAATAAATAAATAATTTAAGGAATTACTGTATAGGGATTTGCCCATTTGGAAATAATGTTTTAGAATTCCATACCATACAAGGCCCACGATGTTGGTTTCACCCATGACATCATAACATTGGCTTTGCCCATGACATCATGATATTGGCTCTGCCAATGATGTCGATTCCGCCCACAGTGTGGTAGTAAAAATCTTGGCTGCCCACCACTGTGTACCTTGGATACATTGGAGTTGATATTCAACAAGGAGTCCACAGATTGGTTGGTTGGTTGGTTGGTTGGTAGGTAGGTAGGTAGGTAGGTAGGTAGGTAGGTAGGTAGGTAGGTAGGTAGGTAGGTAGGTAGGTAGGTAGGTAGGTAGGTAGGTAGGTAGAAAGAAAGAAAGAAAGAAAGAAAGAAAGAAAGAAAGAAAGAAAGAAAGAAAGAAAGAAAACCTGGGAGCCAAGTTTATTGGATTGAGAGGTTTAGAATGAATAAGTACAGTACTAAGAAATAATTAAACACGAGGAAAAGGCAGTAGCCTAGAATAAGAAATTCTTCATGGCCATAATAAGAAATCAATTAGCTTAGATCAGGGATTCTCAACCTACATCCCATGGGCCATATCTGGCCCACGGCACCATTCCATATGGCCTGTGCCCTCGCCGCCCTTGCCGGAAGCAGCAGACACATGCAGCCACCTATGTCCTTCCCAGGTGCCACTCTGGCCATGTGGAGGCAAGGACAGGCTGAACCCCTCCTTCAAACGGCGGTGTCGGCGGCCTTCTCTGTGTCCGCTCTGGCCCTATGTAACTTCCTGCCAACCAAGCTATGTCTCCCAACGGAGTTGCTGCCCTTTAGGAAGAATCTAAAAACATGGCTGGCAGGGCAGTTATGGGGTGTGGGAGGTATAATGGCCCCGGCCCGGTGGATGATTTAAGCCCCCTCTCTCCCTCAAAATGTAGTAATTTGGTGGGTTTTTTTTTACTTTTTTTAGATTTTAAAATTTTAATATTTAATTGTTTTAAATTGGAGGGTTTTTAGGAATGTTTTTAAGAATGTTTTATGTTTTATTGTAGTATTTTATGATCTGTAATGTGCCCTGGGTCACCTTGGTGAGGAGAGTGGTGGATAAATATGAATAATAAATAAATAAATAAATAAATAAATAAATTTGGGGGAGTGTTTGTGGGCCAGACTGGTGGTGTGTGGGGGAGTGTTAGTGGTTGCAGCAGCGGCATGGGAAAATAGTGGGGGCTTGGGGTCGGCAGCAGGGGGAAGACCAGTCTGGCCCGCCAACAGTCTGAGGGGGCATGATCCAGGCCCTGGCTTTAAAAGGTTGAAAACCCCTGGCTTAGATGGATAGGAAGGAGAAGAACATAGGCTTAGATGGCTTTTTTTAAACAATTAGAGAGATTCATTAAGGAAACGGCTATTGCTCTCAGTTTTTATGGTATTTAAATGCACTACTAGGGTTATGAATCCCTTTGTATATCATGAAAATAGCTTTATAAAATAAAACCTAGCAGCTTTGAAAGATAAATGTAATATCCATATTAAGATATGTGTATAGCTATATAGATATATACCTACAGATGCAGAAGCTGCATCCTACTATTTATGAGTACTCCTTCTTATTGTACCATCTGTTTTCCAAGGACACCAGGGCTTCATCACTATTAACAATACAAACGCTCAAGACAAAGCTCTTTGGTCCAATACAAGCTAGGCAACTACCATTAACATTAGTATTTTAGAGAACACTCTACATTTAGGTAACAACAATAACTAAAAACAAGTGGGGACCTGATAATAAGCTTTGCCCTTGGGCTGACAATCTAAATACTGTGCAGTACTCTCCAGTGCAGTGGTGCCCAAATTAAGGCCCGGGGGCCGGTTGTGGCCCCTGATGCCAATTCATCTGGCCCGCAAAGCCCTCGTCACTCCTGGAAGCGGAAGTAAAATGCGTCCATACGGGCACGTTTTACTTCTGCTTCCAGGAGCGATGAGGGCTTCACGGGCCAGATGAACTGGCATCAAGAGCCGCAGCCGGCCCCCGGTCCTTAGTGACCGGCTCCCTGAACCACATGATCAGCCCCCGCCCCAAAAAGTTTGGGCACCCCTGCCCTACTGTATGTAGTCTCTTGTCACCAATACCCCATGCAGAATCACATGACATTTTGAAGGGTCTACATTTTATTGTAGCAGTTTATGCTACATGATCAATGCCTCAGGCGGTGTGATTATTCTTTAAATGTGTCGGAAGATTCTTCTTTGCTTTAATCTCTGAGACAACCCAACTAGACATACAGAAAGGAAAAGACTGATGGAAAACAGCAGAGAAATAGTAAAGAGTGAGATCATCCATAGCAGGAGTGAGGGAAAGTGCAGCCCTCAAGATGTTATTTGACTCTAAATCCCAGCATTCTTTGTCATGACTAGGCCAAGTCAACTTGACAATCTGACAACTTCTGCAAGGTTGTTCTTTGCTCACCTCACGTTTAGGCCTTAGAGCAAGTATTTAATCAATTTAATGCTTGTACAGCAAAGAGATATGGATGATAACCATAGTACAGTAAAGCCCCTATTTACGCAAAAAGTCGATTCCGTAGGCTTTTGCTTAAATCAGTTTTTCACGTAAATCGAAGTAAACCCATAGGAAAAATGATTTTTTATGTAACTCGAAGCAAACCCATAGGAAAAATGATTTTTTATGTAACTCGAAGCAAACCCATAGGAAATCATGTTACATAAATTTATGTAAATTGGAACATTTGTGTAAATCGGGACATGGTTTTAGCACAAAATCATTATGTAAGTCGAATTTTATGTAACTCGGAGCATTTGTAAGTCAGGGTTTTACTGTATTTTGGTTTTTTACTTAATATTTTAATCGATGTCTCCTCAGTTATTATAATTTTTTTTAATGGCTCCTGGAAACTGCATACAGAACTCTGCTGAGAACTGACTTTCTGTTCTTCTCTCATTTCCTTTTTGAAAAATACAGTACATAGTTCATTCATGGGAAGAAAAGAAGGAAGAATATTTTATCTTTTAATGAAAGGGCCAAGATTTAGCAATTGGAACAAGGCGGAGAAACGAACAGGAGTCAAACGTTACAGTTTCAGTGTCAGTCTGATTCCTATCTCTTTCCCACCATCAGTTAATTACTAAAATTTCACACTTTCATCCATCTAGGATCTCTTAATTTAATCCTTCTTTTGAGAATAAGAAAGAAGAGATAACAAATGAAGGAATATGAAGAAGAAGCTCATTTTCAGCAGCGTCTCTTTTCTTCTTAGGTAAAGGTTTCCCTTGCTCGAAAGCCAGTTGTACCTGACTTTAGGGTTCAGTGCTCATCTCTGTTTCAAAGTCAAAGAGCCAGTGCTGTCTTCTTCTGCAGTCGTTTCCGTGGTCATGTGGCAGGCATGACTAGACACCGGAGCACACGGAACACTTTACCTTCCCACCAAAGTGGTCCCTATTGATCTACTTGCAATTTCTTGCTTTCGAACTGCTAGGTTGTCAGAAGCTGGGACAGAGACGGGAACTTGCTCTATCGTGCAGCAGTCGGGTCTTGAACTGCTGACCTGCTGGCCTTCCAGTCATCAAGTTCAGTGTCTTAACCACTAAGCCACCGCAGTCCCTTCTCTTTTCTTCTTACTGAGGCTGAATCGTTGAACTGGCAATGACCAAGCTACACTCTGAATCCTGCTTTTTCTGGCCATCCTACAGATGGCTACAAATGAAAAAGAATCACTTGTTATGTGAACAAAGGTTTTGTTATTTTTCTATTTTCTTTCTTTTCTTTCTCATGTTCCATAATGGATCGTTTTCATGCGGTGCTTCATTGAAACATACAACTCTGCAGACATACACAGGGGCAGGCAATTCAATTAGACCTTGAGCTAGAGGTTGATTTCCTGTGAACAAAGATCTGTGGCAGTTCAGTTATGGCTTAGCTCCAGATAACATTATTGTTGAAACATTATTCAAGAGAAACTGAAGGTGATTTTTTTTTCATTTGTAGCTCAGTGCTATTGACCGTATTTGGATGTGACAATGAGGGGGCTGTTACAACATAAGAAGCTGGCTGGGATCAGATAGGTCACGTCTCTTGGGCACGTTTTAACGAGGTGGGCTTGAAGTATATCAGTTCAAGCAGCTCAGCAAATTAGAAGAATGGGGAGGGGATAACTGGTGTTTCATTTATATTCTGAGCATTTTTTTTGTCTTTTCTAGACAGATGTGTAATTAGACAGTTAATTTAGAGTTATCTCAGAAAACAAAACAAAACAAAATAAACAAAATAAAATAAAATAAAAAACACAGTAGCACTTTAAAGACTAACTGCTATATTTTTATTGTTAGCTTTCGTGGATCAAGTCCACTTCATCAGACAAAGAATGAAACTTAAAGGCATGTTCTTTATATACCAAATTCAGGGGCTCCACGGGAGAAGGGGTGTGGTCAAGCAAGATGACAGACAAGGTTTAGAGTTATGTGAGGTAAAGGTAAAGGCCGCCCTTGCTTGAAAACCACTCACATCCAGTTCTAGGGTTCAGTGCTCATATCTGTTTATGGCCAAAGAGCCAGCACTGCCGCCATTTGGAGACAGTTCCATGGACATGTGGCAGGCAAGACTAGACACCGGATTGCACCGAATGCTGTTTACCTTCCCAACAAAGTGGTACCCATTTATCTACTTGCAATTTCTTGCTTTCGAACTGCTAGGATGGCAGGAGCTGGGTCAGAGACAGAAGCTCACACTGTCACGCAGTATTTGGGTCTCGAACTGCTGAACTGCTGACCTTCCAATCAACAAATTCGGCATCTTAACCATTAAGCCACTGCAGTCCCTAAGCCCTTGTACCCCTGTGTAATGGCCATTTACATTTTCTCTTAACACCGTAACTGGAAAGCTAAACTTGGAACATTAACCTTTCCTCACAAAACTATTAAGTGTGTGTGTGTTTATAATAAATGCACAATTTATAAAAACCCAACCATAAGCCACATGGATTTTAAAATCAGAATATGTTATTAGAGGCTATCAAAACCGTTGAGAGAGAGAAGAAACATAGCAGGCATGAATCGCCAAGAGAATGGTTACCTGGAAGCATATTCAGGCTTTTGCCTAATGCATTATCTTCTCTGAACAGCTTCCCTACAGGCCAGTTCTGTCTCTTGCAAGGCTAAAATAAATACGCAAAACAGAATCCTGGGATAAAATGCCAAAACCATGTGCCAGTAATCTGTAATATTCCCAAGGACATAAACTTTATTCTTACACCTGCTTCTGTAGCATGAAACGTTAGTGAGGATATCATTGAGTCAAACTAGCTAACTTTTCCATAGCTGGTAGCATTACAAAGAAGGAAAGTGCTTTCACAATGAACTGTTTCAAAGAGAAATACCAAAAGTTTGGAAGCATTCAGATCCTGTGATTTAATTAATCATCTTTCTTTGTTCATATCAAAACAACAGTACAATTAATAAATGTATCAGATAATCTTCATCCTGTAACAGGCTGTATCAAGAGCATCTGGAAGAGCTAACATAAAATCTTCCAAAGTACATATTGAAGACCACGAAGTACCTAAATTTGATTAAACTTCTCCCAAATAACTGTATCAGTAAAGGTCACCTTTGCTCAAAAGCCAGTTGTATCTGACTCCAGGGTTCAGTGCACATTTCTGTTTACAGCCAAAGAGCCAGTGCAGTCTGCATCTGCAGATGTTTCCATGACTAGACACTAAAGTGCACAGAATGCTGTTTACCTTCCCACCAAAGTGGTACCTACTGATCTACTTGCAATTTCTTGCTTTCGAACTGCTAGGTTGGCAGGAGCTGGGACAGAGACAGGAGCTCATTCCATCATGCAGTACTCAGGTGTAGAACTGCTGACCTTCCAGTTGTCAGGTTCAGCGTCTTAACCACATGAGCCACTGCAGTCCCTTTGACTGTATCAGTACAAAAACTCAGTTTTCTTAGGTTCAATTTGATTCTACCAATGCCACTCATCTTCCAAGTTAGCCATTTATGCATGTGAACTGGATCTAGGCATTCTTGGGACTCCATCCATTGTAAAAGGTGGTAGTTCTTTCTTTTCACATTATAATCCTGGCATTTGCTATTCTTTCTTCAAGTTTTACACATGTTCTGAAAAGTGTACCTGATGCAGATGCTTTAAATTTTTTCTATTAGATGCTACCTCTGTGTATAGTTTATTGGATGCAATGCCAGGTACACTAGTACCCCGGATAACGTTATGACTTGGTTCCACAAGTCATGTTGTTATCCGGTTTTTAGCGTTGTCCGGGGTATACACCGAACAATACTAAAAAACATCAAGCGCGTTGGCGCGTGCGCACCAAACATGGTTTGGGGAGGATACGGAGATTTTCTCCGTATCCTCCCCAAGCCGCGCTTGACAGGCGCACGCTTGCACGATGTTTGGAAAGGGTATGGGGGACCATACCCTTTCCAAACATCGGGTGCGTTGGCGCGCCCGTGCCAAACGCGGTTTGGGGAGGATACGGAGATTTTCTCCGTATCCTCCCCAAGCCGCGCTTGACAGGCGCGCGCTTGCACGATGTTTGGAAAGGGTATGGGGGACCATACCCTTTCCAAACATCGGGCGCGTTGGCGCGCACGCACCAAACGCGGTTTGGGGAGGATACGGAGATTTTCTCCGTATGCTGCCCAAGCCGCGTTTGACAGGCGCGCGCCTGCACGATGTTTGGAAAGGGTATGGGGGCCCATACCCTTTCCAAACATCGTGCGGGCAGGCCCTGGGGGGGGGGTTGGATTGGGTAGATGTTCTACCCAATCCAACCCCTCCCCCCACACATGATTGTTTCGGATAATGCTAAAAATCGCATTATTTGGTACAAGATTTTTCCAAAAATCTTGTAACGTTATGCGGTTTTAGCGCTATACGGTACAATCATTATCCGGGGTATTACTGTAATTGATTTAACTGATAGGGATTATTTGCAGACATCAATCCAATAATGTTTCTGCTGCTTTCATTTTGTGCTATGTCTACCTGTTGTTGTTATTGTTTTTATAAATTTTATTTAAAAAATTTAACAGGAAAATAAAAAAATACGAAAATGAGATAAACATGATGAGGAAAAAATAACAATAATACATAAAAAGAAAATTGATACAAATTAATCATTTCAATACATCCAATCTCTTAATCATTCTACTTACATGTATATATTTGTATTAATACTTTGTTCAAATTATTTTCTTTAATATGGTATTCCAATTTTCTCATATTACAAATACATAAAACACCGCGGTACATGTTTGTCTCCTTTACTTTTTTCCAATGTGTGTTGCAGAACTGGCTTCCAACTGTCCCAAAATCTATTTTGTTCTAAAATCCTTTTTTTATATTTAAATGCCGTGCAAGCTTTTCATTAAGTGCCATATCCCAAGTATCAATATACCATTTACTCAAGTCTAAATTTGAACCACCTTTCCAATTTCTGGCAACCTGTTGTCTTGCTAATGTTAAGAAAATAGCTAATAAATTCTGTTTATTTTCATCTAAATTCAAATCCTCTAAATCAGTCAATAATACAATTTTCCCATTCAATTTTAAATTAATATCCAAAATTTTGATTATTTCTTGTTCAAATTTGTGCCAAAAAAAACCAGATACCTATTTTGCTTGGGCTGGACTATACCACATTGGGTGGCACATTTGCTTGTGAAGTAGCATAGGATCAATTCTTAGTGTTTGAGTTTGTGTGCACTACCTGGTACCTGTTGGCTTTTGAGTAATATTGTTCCTTGTGAGGATGGGAGTGGGCTGAGAGAGTTTAAAAAAAAAAAACATGACAGAAGCCCATAAGGCATGTGTTGGAGGGGGGGAGTTGACCTACTCTGGTGTCCAACATGTCAGGACATTATAAAATAAAGTGGACCGGCCTACTCCACATCCCCAAAGTGTGAAACTAATATCCATCTGGAAAGACCATAAGTCTTTAGAAAGCTGGATAATGAAAAATAAATAAATAAATAAATAAATAGGTACTCATTTGATCAACCTCAGGATGGAAGGCTGAGTCAACCTTGAGTTAATGATGGACTGCCTCTCCCTTCATTTTTCACCATTATCTGCCTCAAGTCCACCAGTTCAGGTCGAAGAAGAGCTTTATGGCAAGAGCAAACATTCTTAAAAGTATGCAAGTGTAAAATCAAATTAGAAAACGGAGGAAGGCGCTCACTAGACAAGGAATAACATTAAAGGAGGATACCATATAAATTGAATGAATAATAATAATAATAATAATAATATAGCTGAGGAACTCAACCTCCCCTACATCACTTGGAGTAAGGATTCTCAACCTGCGACTCACGGGCCGGATGTGGCCCACAGCATCATTTCATGCGGCCCCCACCACACCAGGAAGTGCCATGTAGTGGAGGAAGGGCAAAATGGCCATCTGAGGGAGCGTGACCCGGTCCCTGGCTTTAAAAGGTTGAGAACTCCTGACTTAAAGGATCCTTAATTGGCTGAGGATTGGTGTCTTCTAAACGCAAGACCAACATGCTCAAGTGGGGCTGCTGGTGGACAACAACATGCTGTGCGAATGTGGAGAGGTACAGAACCCAGCTCATTTACTGGTCGGGCAGTTATTGTCAGAAACATGTACAAATGAGGACCTATGTTTGGCCAATGACAAAGCCAAGAAAGTTGCTTCATTTTGGCAGTCTAAAGTTTTATCTGGACATGAAAGAAGAAGAAGAGTTATCAAAAACTGTAATTCAACAACATCTGGAGAGCCACAAATTAGAGGGGGGGAGAGAAGATATATATGTAGAAATGGACAAATCTATCACTTCAACTTTCTCTCATCTTTCCCAATGTAAATTCTTTTTGAGTAACCAGCATAGACTTTTTAAACAAATTGTTTTCCATTTTTGGAACTTACTAACCTATACATATTTGTATAACATTGCCTAGTATACACATTTCCCCAGGTTTCCTTGATATAAAGCTATTTTGCGCCTTTCCTCATAAACAAGTGCATTTAATGAATAGTTTCTCTGTATATACAGTCCTTTTTAATGCACTTTCGGCTAACATACATTTCCGAATGCTTTTTGTTCTGAGAAACTGCATCACTAATTTTGCATACTGTGAATAACAAAGGATAGCTGGGATCCAGTTGAGGAATGGATTCAGGAAATGCCAACTTCTTATTGAAATGTAAAATTATCTCCCATACTTATTACAGTGGTGGTGGTAAATAGATTTCACAGTGCCAGGATTTAGATCACCGCAACAACAGCATTTTTTTTAAAAAAAAGCTTGTCATTTCAGTGAGTCATCATTGTGGAAATTAGCACTAATTCTTGAGGTCTCGAGGGGCATCAAGCAATTATCTTGCCACCCCAAAAGTCTTATGACAAGGGAGTAGGTGTTTAAAGTAGAAAGTTGCCTTTGGAACATTTTGCATGCTTAGTAGCTATATTTCTATTGTCATATGAATGATTATCATTCACTTGGCTTTGTAAAACATAACAATGTGAGGCACAGATGAACACAAATCATTCTTGCTTTGACAGATGGTTTAAACTGATAGAGGTGGACATACTTTAAAAATATTGCAAGCAAGAGTTATGATACACATATATCATCCACAAATATGCCAAAAGCTTATATAAAGTTATTGAAACTAATTATTTGGTTGAATGACCAGTGGGATTATACCCATACGACAGACATTAGAATGGAAGTGTCTTGAAGAAGAAGAAGAAGAAGAAGAAGAAGAAGAAGAAGAAGAAGAAGAAGAAGAAGAAGAAGAAGAAGAAGAAGAAGAAGAAGAAGAAGAAGAAGAAGAAGAAGAAGAAGAAGAAGAGAAGAAGAAGAAGAAGAAGAAGAAGAAGAAGAAGAAGAAGAAGAAGAAGAAGAAGAAGAAGAAGAAGAAGAAGAAGAAGAAGAAGAAGAAGAAGAAGAAGAAGAAGAAGAAGAAGAAGAAGAAGAAGAAGAAGAAGAAGAAGAAGAAGAAGAAGAAGAAGAAGAAGAAGAAGAAGAAGAAGAAGAAGAAGAAGAAGAAGAAGAAGAAGAAGAAGAAGAAGAAGAAGAAGAAGAAGAAGAAGAAGAAGAAGAAGAAGAAGAAGAAGAAGAAGAAGAAGTTATTGTTGTTATGTTCGACTTATATGCTGCCCCACTCGCAAAATGAGACTCTGAGCGGCTCACAAACATGTCCTCACATAATATACATCAACATAATACCATAAAATACAATATACACAGTAAACATAATTTTGAAACTAAAAAAGCTATTGCAAGTAAGTAACAATATTACCATATTACAATACTATTCAACAGTCTCTCTACCCCAGTCACAAATAAGTCCAACGGTGGCTGCGGCAAAAGCTCTACCGCCCATTGCCATGGTGGTGTTTTAAAGCTCCCGTCAGGGGCGGGGTCCCGGGTGCCAGAGATGGAGGTGGTCCTGGTGCCAGTTGCCTCTCTTTCCCTGCCTCAGGTGGTTGGTGGGCGGCGGGGTGATAGGTCAGTGATGGCTAATTTTGGCACTCCAGGTGTTTTTGGACTTCAATTACCAGAAACCCCAGTCAGCACTCCCACTGATCAGGGCTTCTGGGAAATGAAGTTCAAGAACATCTGGAGTGCCAAGGTTCACCATTACTGTAATAGGTTATCTAAGATAAAGAATATAATGTGCAACAAAAACATAACATCGATTTTAAGTACGTACTGTATATACCATGTAAAATGCTATACAGTCTCAGTTCTTCCGTATTTCAGATAATCATGAACTTTAACACAATATGAAATAGATTGATAATAAAATAGTAAGAAATTCTAAATCATGAGGGTGAGCAGTATTGGAATAAATGAAAGAAAACCAAGAGATCATTAAATAGAAAAAGGCAGAAAACTAGAGAAGCATACAATATATTGAGAAACAGAAAGTAAAGATTGTTAACAGCTAATCATTCACAAAAACATTAATTGAAGGGAAAAGAATTTTAGCTTTAAAATTGGTTTATATGCCAGAGACCCTAAATCATTTAGAACTGCTGAATCCAATCAAAACAGACATTATGAGAGTAACCTTCAACAGAGAAAGACTAAAGAGAGAAAAACAGCTCTCTGCAAAATGAATCCGATTAAAGGTTTTTAACTACATTTCCCATTGGCTCTGGGCAGCTGAAGGTTGTGAAATAAAATCCAGCTTAGTTTGGGGAAATATGAAAATCAACAGCATTACACAAAAGGCAATTCCATAAATTAATTGCATCTTGTGTAAAGAAGTACTTCCTTATATTTGTGCCTAGTCCTGAAACTATTCGTAAACTGCTTGGCCAATTAATGGACAGTGGAAATTCTATTTGGTTAATTTATAATATTATAGATTCCTTACAAAGGATTTAAAATAGTGCAAATTAAGTTTACATGGCATAAACACAGAAATAGTTTAAGAAAAACAGTGTTATAAACTGGGATGTTACAAAGTAATTTATTCTCTGAGGGAGGAGAAATTATTTTGGGTTTCAGGTGTAAACAGAATGTTTTAAAGATTACCAAGCCATAGCTCCATTTGAATTTCTTTTTTGTGCATACCAAGTTTAAAAATAACAATATTAATACTGCACAAATAATACTATTGCAGCTACATGATTGTGGAAGGCTAAGCCATGCCTTCAGATAACACGTCTTGGACATTGCATAACAATAAATCAAAGGCAGAATTTGGTTGAAGAAGAAAAACTAGGAAGAAAGGGATGATAATAATAATAATTTCATGTCAGAAATTATTCTGGGTTGAAAGGATTTTTGCGGGAGAAACTCTGCTCAGGGGATGTCCAAATGAGGGTCCTTTCATGTCCACAAGAGCTGGGACAGAGAGGGGCACTCAATCCATCATGCAGTACTAGGGTCTCGAACTGCAGATTTGTCAGCCTTCCAACTAACAAGGCGAGCTTCTTAACCACTGAGCCACCTCAGCCCCACAAGACAGGGATAAAGTCTCCAAAACAAAAAGAGATTAGAATAATAAAAATCCGAATTTAATAGCTCCCTCAGTGGCTTAGTGGTTAAGATGCTGAACTGGAGACTGGAAAGTCAGGTTTCAATATCCAAGAACTGCACTTAGGGACATGAAAGGAGCCTCATTAGGATGTCCCCTAAAAATCCTTTCAACCCAGAGTAATCTCTCAAATAAAATTATTATACAGGTACCATTCTAATCCAGCCAACACCAGAATCCAAGTACTGTACAGTAATTTGAACTGGTTTGCTAGGTTACATTACATGCAGTTTCTATATTTACCATTGTGAAACAACTCAAGACATCCTGATCAACTGAAAAAGTATCTGAAATGCAATTAAATGTTCTGAATAAACAAGCCCACCTACAGTACCAAGTGTGGCTCCATAATTTTAAGCACAGATGGAAATTTCTCCGAGGTAGTTTACACAGTACTATGTCCTTGTGACATTTTTTGTTCTGAGTATCAAGTAACTTCTATTCTATTCTATTCTATTCTATTCTATTCTATTCTAGAGCAATGGCTGTGGAGAATCGACGACTCTCACAAAGTTGGTCATCTGGATGTAGCTCTGGATTTCTTGTTATCAAGGGGAAGGTTGTACTTCCTGGCTTCTAAACCTCCCACTCTACTTTCCCAATGTGAATAGCTCTTCTGACCTGCTGTGATTTTCATTACCACTGCTGTAGCTTCATATTTCACATGCACAACAGGATTTCAACCACTGAATATTATGAGCACCTACAAAATTATTTGCACAGTTAACTAATTAATTAATTAAATAAATTACTATACTTCTAATTCAGGGGTTCCCAACCTAAGGCCAGTGCCATTTCATGTGCCCCCTTCAAGGGCATTCAAGAAACAAAATGGCTGTCCCTTTGAAGCTGTTGGGACAAAATGACCACCCCCATCGTGCAGGCAAGGCAAACTGGCCATCCAGCTCTCAAAGCTGACTGAGAGAGTGTGACCCGGCCCCCAGCTTGAAAAGGTTTGGAACCCCTGGTTTAATTAATTAATCAAATTGCTATACAGTTTTGTCCCATTTCAACTCCACCAGTCTTTCACCACTGGCTATGGAAACTGCAAGCAACAATATCTGGATAGACTAGATTCAGGCAGGCTACAATATGCCCTTAATGTCCTCTACCAGGGTTGGAAATGTGGCACCCACTAGGTGTTTGATCTACAAACCCTTAGCATTGTTAGCTGGGGCTAATGGGACTTGTAGTACAAATCATCATGGAATCAGAGAATAACTGAGTTGGAAGGGGCCTTTTAGGCCATTGAGTCCAACCTGCCCAATGGAGGAATCCAGTTCAAAGCAGACATGAGAGATAAGTTGTTCAATTCTCTCTTTAATGCCTTCAGTGTTGGAGCACTCACTACCTCTCGAGGCAGTTGGTTCCACTGTCATACTGCTCTAACTGTTAAGAGGTTTTTTCCTAATATTCAGCCTATATCTGGCTTTCTATAGTTTCAGCCTGTTAATACATATCCTGCACTCTGGAATGATGGAGAACAGATTGTGCCCTTCCTCTTTACGGTAATCTTTCAGGTATTTCAAGAATGCTATCATATCCCCTTCTCAGTCTCCTTTTCTCAAGGCTAAACATGCCTAGTTCATTCAGTCTTTCCTCATATAGCTTGGTTTCCAATCCTCTGATCATCCATGTTGCCCCTCTCTGTACCTGCTCTAATTTATTTGCCTCTTTCTTAAAGTGTGGTGCCTAGAATTGGCCATAGTACTCTAGATGTGGTCTAATTAGTGCTACATAGAATGGGACTGGTCCCTCATGGGTTTTGGAGACTATACTTCTGTTAATGAAGCCTAAAACAGTATTGAACTTTTTTTGCAGCCACACCACACTGTTGACTCATATTTAGCCTGTGTCACAAGTTGGAATTAAAACTGCTGTGAGAAACATCAACAATTTGAGATATGGAGATGATACTACCTAATGGCAGAAAGTGAAGAAGACCTAAAGAAACTCTTGCTTGACTTGAAGAAAGAGTCTTGTCACTTGTTGCAGGATTTAGCAATTGTTTTTTTTCCTGTTTAGTTTTCTGCTTTTGTAATTCTTGTAATTTTGTGTAAACTGGATTGATATTTGGAATCTTTAATTGCTGCTTGATATTGTTGCCAATTGAATTTTGATGCTGTAATGATTTATGTTATAGTATCTCTGATGTATTTTTTTTTTTAGGATGTCCTGATGTTTTGTAATTACAATTGTTATTAGAGATTATTTTCTCGGTGTTATATTTTGATATTTTTTTATGTTATTCCTGCTATGTGATATTTGTAATTTACTATGTGATATCTGTAATTGTTTTTATCCTATGGAATGTGCTATGTAGTTGTAACTGTTTCTTCTGTAAGCCGCCCAGAGTCGCTGTGCGAGTGGGGCGGCATATAAATCGAAAATACAAATACAAATACAAAAATACAAAAGCTGGCTTGAGATTTAACATCAAGAAAAACAAGATACTGTAATGACAACAGGCCCTATCAGTCCCTGGGAAATAGATGGGGAAGAAGTAGAAGCAGTGACAGACTTTACATTCTTAGGATCCAAGATCACTGCAGATGGAGATTGCAGCCATTAAATAAAAAGGTGACTGATTCTTGGGAAGCAAGCTATGAGAAATTTGGGGAACATAGTTAAAAGTAGAGACATCACCTTGCAAACAAAAGTCCGCAAAGTCAAAGCAATGGTATTTCTGGTAGCAATGTACGGTTGTGAGAGCTGGACCATAAGGAAGGTCGAACACAGAATAGACACCTTTGAAATGTGGTGTTGGAAGAGAATTTTGAGAGTACCCTGGACAGCAAAGAGAACAAATAGGTCGATATTTTAAAAAATCAACCCCAATTGCTCCTTGGAAGGTAAAATATTGAAGATGAAGTTAAAGTATTTTGGACATCAAATGAGAAGAGAGGATTCACTTGAGAAAGCCTTGATGCTGGGAAAGGTTGAGGGGAAAAGAAGAAGGGGGGCAGAGAATGAGACGGCTAGGCATTGTTGGTGCAATGGCCTCAAAGCTGGGTGGGCTGAGGAGGGTGGTGGAGAATTGGGTACCTGGCGTGTGGTGGTCCATAGGGTCACGAAGGGTCGGAATCGACTGTGCGACTGAACAACAACTACTACTACAATTCAGAGATCCTTCACAGTTGTAGTATTACTAAGACAAATATCACCCATCTTGTAACTGTGCATCTGGTTTTTGTTCCCTAGGTGTAAAACTTTAAACTTTCTTCTTCTTCTGCAGTATCCAAATCGGAATATTGGTGATCAGCCATGAAGGCTGGCCTGAGAATATAATGCAGTAGCCTTTCATCTGCCTTCCCCATCGCAAAGTGACACCCACACCACTGATCCAGTTCTGCAAGTCAATGTCTGGTCCTGAGCCCTTTTGGCACACAAAGTCCTTCTCAGCCCCAGGCCAGGATTGATGAAGCTGCTGCCCTCCATCAAAATGGATTCAAGAGAGATTTAACCCACTTGGGGACCATCACCCTTCCTTGTGGACTTTGGCACCCAAGGCCATTAGTCCTCAGGGTTGTCAGGTTAGTTAACCGCCGCCTGACACTTGGTGTTGAATCGCTGGCAGTATGGTCTACTCTATTACCATAGCAGGATAACCTGGCCAGACGGGATTTTTGCACTTATCCCTGTTAAAATTCATTATGTTGGTTTCAGCCCAGTTTTCTACCTTACCAAGAGCTTTTTGATAGGTTAGAACCATGCTGCCTCTCCTGGTGAATATCAAAATGTGCAAACTATTTTTCTGAAAGTTATCATTTAAATCTAATTTCTAAATGCTAAAGAATGATTTCCACTATCGTTGTCAGGACAAAAACGGGAAATTAAATCTCTGTGTGTGTTCCTTTAACTAAAACTTCATAGCCCATCCTCCAGCTTCTAATAGATACATGGATTAATTGTTTTTTACAACATTTCTAACTGAAACCTCAGTGCACCAATTAAGCTTTCCATTCATATCAAGTGTGTTTTAATAAAACATAACATCATGTTTTCTGTTCAAACCTAAAACAAAAAAAAGTCTGCAATCATGCATATTAAAATAGGATGAGACAGCTTCAGTGCCAACATATACATTTATAAACTTTTAATATGTTTCTAAATGTGAATTATTCTGCTTCATAACCTAAAAAAAACCATACGTAAATAAACTTTAAATCCATCTCTGATGTCTGATTTTGCAACCAGTGGTGCTTGGAGCCCTTTATATCATCCACTTACAATATTGGCTATTAACATTTGTGTTTATATTTAAATCATTTTTTGTGCTTGCTGTCATTTTAGGTTAACAAACTAAACATATTATAATATTAAAACACAATGGCATTTTAACAGGCACCGGTCCTTTAAAATTCCTTTCCTCATAGCCAATCAGTTGTCAAAAGGCTGCTATATTAAGACTTTTGCTAGCTGGAGGAAGAACAAGCTGATCTAGCCTACAGTGGGAGGGAGTTCCACAGCCTTGGAGAAGCCACTAAAGCCTTTACTTGCATAGCAATTACACTTATATACCACCCCATAGCGCTTAGTGCATTCTGAGAAATTCACAAAGTAATTAGCATATTACCCCAACATGCTGGGTACTCATCTTACTGACCTTGAAGGATGGAATCATCATTTATTCACCTATTTCTTTGTGTCCCTCTTTTCCATTAACAGGGCTCAAAGTGGCTCACAATGTATCACCTTATAATAGTGACTGAATAATAGGAATAATTATTATTAATCAATATATCTGTACAGCCGTACGTGATATCAGATAAATTAACTTGATCTAAAAATTTAAACAGGACAGTAAAGCTCTACATCGACCAGGGTTTCCCAACATGGGGCCCACGCCCCACAGGGGGACTTCAATTCCCAGAAGCCTAAGTCAGTACATTAGCTGATCAGTGATTTGGGGAATTGACTTAGGCTTCTGGGAAGTGAAGTCCAAAACCAAATATTGGGAAACAATGACTTAGACATAAAGTTATAGTAGAAACAAAAGGTCTATAAATCACAATTCCACATAAAGCTGGCACCACACTCTTCAAAAACAGTATACAGATTAGGAGGCTTGCACCCCTCAACCTAATGTCAAAAACCTCTATGTGTTATTAATCTGGACAGCATGTGAGGGTAACAAGTTAAAAGTAATTCAGTTACCTGTAAATAGTTAAGTTTTGGGCAAAGTGATATAATAACGCTTCATTTCAAAATTACATTAATGAGTTAAAATCAAAGCATTTTAATGGTTAAAGGAGAAAGATTCATTTTAAAAGTTGCTTCTAGAAGGGGTACTAAGGCATTTTTAGAATTTTTGACAGCATTTTCTCAAATTCCTTATCAGTCTGAAGGACTAATCAATCCTCTTACCCATTCTCTTATCAACCAAAAGAGAAATGAAAAAGAACAGAAAAGAAACGGCACCACAGTAAACAACTTAATAATATATGACTTATATGCACTTAAAAGAGTGACTAGATGTATTTAGGCAAAACATTCCACTTTCTGCCTTCCTCAGTTGCTGTGGTAAAAGTATGCTGTATATATTTTTAAATTTAAAAAGTACAATAAAATGAAAAGTACACCATACTTTACTAGAAGAACTAAGGAAGGCGTAAGATGAAACACTTTGCTGAAATAATCTGTTTCTTAGTCATTTTTATAAGCTTTTAGTGATTAACTGCATCTTTCAGGGTCCGGAAAAGAAATAAATTCATTGCTTGGTATTTTTTCAACAATGCAAATAGCAATGTTGCTTTTTAAATATGGTAATAAGTAATGGCACTGAATTACTTTTAAAGAGTAATTTTTCAAATTCTGGTTCAGACATCTTACAGGAGTCATCTGTCCCTCTCACGGCCATTTATTTGGCGGAAAGGAAGGAAGAGAGACAAGTGAGTTGTACATCTCCACATTCTTTATCCCCTAACAGAGAGAACAGTTAGCCATCCGTGTTATGAAAGGAATAAAAGCCTGAGGAAATGCAGTGGAAGACTAAATTTTAGTCAATTAAAATCAAGTGATTTGTCTCATTAAACAGTCATTTATGGAGTTGTGCTTAATTTATTTATTTGGTTATTTTGCTTCTAAGCATTCAAGTAATGGGAAGTGAATACTGAAAGTGACAACAAGCGTCATCTTTGGGATTAAACTCCAGAGTCTCACCCTTGCACCCTCCCAAAGGCTCACCTGCCCAGATCTGGCCCACAGTGACAAATCATCTGGCCTGCCACCTTCGCTCCTGCCGCCACTGCTTGAAGTGGCAGAAACAGATGTAAACACATCTGCGGCTGTCGTAAACATGTTTACAACAGCCGTAAATCTGGATGTGGCTGTCATAAATGTATTTATGACAGCTACAGGTGTGTTTTACAGCAGTGTTTACAACAGGGGGACCACCAGTCCATCCCCCTCAACCATCTGATGGAGCATGACCTGGCCCCTGACTTTAAAAAGCTGCTGACCCCTAAGTTAAAGCTAGAGCTATCAGCTCAAAGCTTTACTTTTGCCTGAAAGCCTTAACTTTTTTCCTAAGGCATCTGGGAAGCTTGGAGAGATGCTACCAGCATATCAAAAGTAGTCCAGTCCGTACAGAGCACCAAGGTACTGTTTGGAATTCCTCAGGCCTGTAAATGACAACCACGTGTGTAGCAATAGCAATTACACTTATATACTGCCACATAATACTTAGTGCACTCTCTGGGTGGTTCACAAGGTAATTAGAATTGTCCCCAACATGCTGGGTACTCATTTTATCTAACTTGAAAGGATGGAAGACTTAGCCATCCTGGAGCCCATCTGGATTGAACTCACAATGTCAAAAGCAGCATTTGACACACAGTACAACAGTTTGACAATTGTGCCACAAGGGCTCCTTGGTTAATCTGTGTCACAGAATAACGTGAGTGAGGGATCATCAGACCTGGAATATATTATGAAATGTCTCAGCTGGGATGGAGATGGGAGCTCACTCTACCGTGGAGCACTCGGGTCTTGAATGGCTGACCTGACAACATCCAGTCATCAAGTTCAGCATCTTAACTACTAAGCCACTTCAGTCGCTTAGATACAGAATAATAAGTAATTTACTATTCCCTTCTTCTGGGGACACCCTGGGAATATTCATTTGTTCATTCATTGTGATCTAAGAAATGAATCACTGGTGTGTTTTTGTGTCAACAATTACTCTGGGTTGAAAGGATTTTTGCAGGGGACATCTGAATGAGGCTCCTTTCATGTCCCCTATCATGCAGCTCTCTGGAAATCAAACCCTGTGCTTTTGGTCTCCAAGCACAGTGCTTTTACCCACCAAGCCACCAGGGAACTGTAATGAATCACCTGTCCTTGCTTTTGTAAGGACCATACAGATTTGGGTTTTCCCCCTAGACTAATTTAGATTAGGAATTACCCTTCAGTCTCCATTCTTAGGCTGCAGAACAAAAAAACAGAGACATCATCCTGTAGAAAAAAGTTGCAGGTAGAGTCTAAGGACACTACCATCTGGGATTTAGTGCGTGAATTCGATGTGTTGAATTATGCTCATTAGTTCTTTTATTTCTTTTATTTCATTCATTAGTTAAGGATGATGTTTCAAATGGGGGAAAATAAAGACATATTCATAAAATTAAGGTTTTCATAAAATGTTCATAAAATCTAAGGTTTTCTGACCTAAGGTAAAGGTCACCCTTGATCAAAAGCCAGTCATATCCGACTCTAGGTTTCAGTGCTCATCTCTGTTTATAGCCAAAGAGCCAGCGCTGTGTGTGTCTGCAGACATTTCCATGGACATGTGGCAGGCATGGAACGCTGTCTACCTTCCCACCAAATTGGTCCCTATTTATCTTTTTGCAATTTCTTGCTTTTGAACTGCTACGTTGTGTTAACCCAAAACCATAAATCCCAATTTCATTTGTGTGTTTTATATATATATTATTTTTCAATAAAGATGCTTTTAACCTTTATTTTCCATTCTCCCCGACTCTACCCACTATGCACACGTGTCCATAAGCAGCCCACTGTACACACAACAATTCACCACAGGTGAATAACTGCAAAGGAACTATTTTAAATAAATATTTCAATAGTCAAACCGCAAAGAAAAAATGTTTTCCCTTCACGATTCCTTGAAAGCAGCTTTTCAATAAGAGGGAAAGCCAAAAGCAAAATTGGTTATGACTTCAAAGGAAAAACTTGCTACAGTATATCCATTATCACACCAATTTATCTATTCTGATGTGGAGACATACTTTTTTTGAAGGAAAGAAGGTTGGAAAGAAAGTGTGTTTTTTTGTTTGTTTTAAACCTTCATAGGAAATGTTTCTGAAGTCCGATCCAAATAGTATAAGTGTCAAAGGAAAAGTTACTCTGTCCTCTTTCAAGCGCACTTTGAATCACTTTGATTGGTCGATTGGTTTTTTGTTTGTTTGTTGTTGTTGTTTGCTGGATCACCGCCAAAAGTACACACACACCGAAATGTCATTTTTACAAGTCAGTTTTTTCCTCAATATCTTTTGTGTTGTATTTGAACTGTGTCCACCTCAGGAAGTTGTCATATTCAATTTCTAAATTGGTTTTCCCGCCATTCATTGGGTTTTTGTGACCTTGTTTGAGTAGTTTTTTGTAAAATGCTTCATAGATTATTTTTCCAAAATCCAGTTCCAAATCTGAAACTGTACCCACAAAGGTTAATCTTTCCTCTTTCAAACGCATTTTGGATCATCTGAATTGGTTGGGTAGTATTTTCGCCGCCGCCGCCACCGCCGCCCCCGACAACTGACCCCCTCCCCGCAAAACTGTCACTTTTCCGATGCTACTTCTGAAAATGATGATGTCATTGCTTTGCATTTTCGGCTTTTGTGTTCTACCAATTCTTAAAGTCGCTGAGACGATCTTTTAAATGACATAACCCTATTTTCATGGGTGCCTTAGTTTTGGTGTTGCAGCTTCGCAAAAGTAAATGATTTTCGTTACACTGCAAAAGCTGCCAGACCACCCAAACGAAATGTAAGACGTTCATAGAATTCACGTCAAAAAGTCCATATTGTTAAAACAATGGCCTCCCTGGTAGCAATGTATGGCTGTGAGAGCTAGACCTTAAGGAAGGCTGGGTGCAGAAGAATAGATGCCTTTGAAGTGTGGTGTTGGAGAAGACTTTTGAGAGTCAAATTAGTCAATCCTAAAGGAAATCAACCCCATGGAAGGACAAATACTGAAGCTGGAGCTCAAGTACTTTAGCCACCAAATGGAGAAGACCCTGA
This sequence comes from Furcifer pardalis, assembly GCA_030440675.1. Classification (NCBI taxonomy): domain Eukaryota; kingdom Metazoa; phylum Chordata; class Lepidosauria; order Squamata; family Chamaeleonidae; genus Furcifer; species Furcifer pardalis. The sequence goes on along the minus strand of CP126895.1, from coordinate 106,052,883 downwards.
TACAGTACTAGTAAAGATCAAAGGCAGAAGGAGAGGGGGCCGGCAAAGGATGACATGGTTAGACAGCATTGTGGATGTAGTGGGTGTGGATCTGAGCAGACTCCAGAGGATAGCCGATGGCAGAGAAGCCTGGCATGCTGTGGTCCATGGGGTCGCAAAGGGTCAGACTCAACTGTGAGACTGAACAACACCTCCATTTCAGACATCTTGAAACCAGAAATTAAACCAGGTGTTCCCAACCTTTTCAAGCTGGAGGCTGGGCCATGCTCTCTCACTCAGCTTTGAGGGCCAAACAACCATTTTGCCCTGCTTGCATGATGGGGGTGGCCATTTTCTTCCAACAGCTTCAAAGGGATAGCCATTTTGTTTCTCGAATACCCTTGGAGGGGTGGGTGGGCCAGATGAAATGGTACCAGGGGCCAGATCGGCCCACGGACCTTAGCTTGGGGGCCCCTGAGCTACACTATCAACAAATCACTCATGAGCAGAGGTTCATGCTACTGCTATGGACTACCACTTTTCAGCAAATATTATAGTTTGCTATTTAGTTTTCCCTTCTCTATTCAGAATCTTTCTCAGCCAGATCTCGCAGTAACGCTGTCAGAAGTCAGCCAAACTGCTACTGAGATAAAGGCTTCAGTGCCTGAATGCAGAAATCAAAACACACTGAACTGCATCCAAAGAACAAAATAAGGCAGACTGTAGGAGCTCCATCCAACCATTAAAGTTTCCAGAGATCTACAGATGGAGGTGTGGGGAGGGAAAGGAGGAAGTAACACATATTTTGGCACCCTCTACTGTTTTACTCATGCACAGTACATGCAGCCAGAACAATAGAAACTTTAATGGAGAGAAATATAGCTTACTGAGATTAATGGGGAATTCCTTTAACTGAATACACAACACTGAGGCAGCCTTTGACACAGGTTCAGTAGATTCGATAGGACACAGGTGCATACATGCATGCATACTCTCACATACACATTTTCTTACTTTACAAGGATCTCAGAAAAATTATACATGGCAGAGTGAATGTCCCATAGGAATTCTACCCACAATACCCTGTCCTCCATGACTATATTATTATGAGTGACCACCCCAAAAGCAGCTAGAATGATGCTGGAATGAGTGTCAGAAAAAGAGACATTTTTGGGTAAGTGGCCTCTTATTGTGTAATGATAGCCCTAAATGATTTAGAGCAGGGTTTCCCAACCTACAGCATGTGGGCTGGATACTAATTGACGCATGCGTGCCTCCAGTACTCAGCGCATATGCATCAATTGATATTTTAACGCATGTGCACTCACCAGCAGCCATTTTGGGCTGCAGGGTCAGGCAGCTGGAGAGGCTCTCAGCAGCCTCCTTATAGGTGCGGCGGCGGAGGCTGAGGCCCTTGATCAAGTTGCTACGTGCCACTGCCGTGTAGCAGTGCCATGCTGTTGCGCCAGGCTGTGCTGCACTGCCAGGCTGGGCCACCGGGCCAGGCTGCACCCCGCTTCTGCCGCCGCCGCACCACCAGGGCAGGCCGCTGCACCACCGCCAGGCCGCACGATGCCACCAGGCTGGGTCACACCAGGCCAGGCTGCGCAGCCAGGCCAGGGCATACCGCACTGCCGCACCGCCTGGCCAAGCCACTCTGCACCACCGCGCCACCCCATGCCCTGCACCAACAAGCTGGGAGGAGGAGGAGAAAACACCCTGCCGCCTGCTCTCCAGGGTAAGCTCCACCCATGATGTTGGCTCCGCCCATGACATTGGCTCTGTCCACAATGTTGGCTCCGCCCACAGCGTGGTAGAAAAATTTTGGCTGCCCATCACTGCCTTCCTCCTTATTTCTGCAGAAAGAACAATAGGAGGAAAGTCTTATATGTCACTCTTGATCTTAGGCTACATCACTAGTGACTTAGAGAAGCCTTTAATAATTTCTGTACATCTGTTCCACTCTATGTCCAAGCTAATCAACCATTGCTATGAAATCATCTTGACACATATGCACATGACATAACTGAGTTATGCTGTACAGAAGCTAAAGTAGTATTGAGTCAAAGTTGGGAACTGTGGAAGTGAAGAACATATCCTAGCTTTGTTTAACACCATATCATTAGGCTAGTAGTGCGATTAACTGGGGTATTGCTAAGTCAGAATTCCTACAAATCCACCAGGACAGAGAAATTCCATTCTTAACTTCTTCTTCAGGTGTCCTTTCCATTCCAAATATTGGCTAACATCATGACAATAGCCTTCCAGTTCTTAATTCCTTGGAACAGTTCTCCCAAGGACATCCCATACCAGTCTCTCAGGTTCTTCAGCCATGAAGTCCATCTACGCCCTGGGCCTCTCTTCCCAGGGATCTTTCCTTGCAGGGTGAATTGGAGTATTCTATACTTTATGTTGTTCATCATGACATGGCCAAGGTATTGGAGCTTTCTTTACTTACTGGCCTTCAACAGTTCTTGTTCTTCATCCATCCGCTGCAATACTTCTACATTAGTCCCATGGTCAACCCAACCCATGATATCTTTAGCAGCTGTCTGTAGATCCACATTTCAAAAGCTTTGATTCTTAGCAGTGATTCTTTTTCATCCATTTACAAAAAGTAGAGGACAAAGGTACTTTTTTCAAGGTAATTCCTTCCAAAATCATTGTATTTCAAAAGCAGCCGTTACTTGTTAAAATGCTGAAAAAGCACCTCATAACATTGTTTGAAACACTACCCGTTATTTTGTTACTTTTGAAAAACTATCCAAACTGATAGACAACGTCATAAACCTCCAAATGCCTTTATACATAATATCTAGAAGATACTTATTAAACAAATAAAGTAACTTTGGTCTTGATCATTCTGTTGCTTAGAAAATGCAACATTACCCCCAAAGTAGCTAGCCATGGATAGCTATTATTTGTAATTAAATATTTTAAAATTCTGGCAAGTCCTCCACTTCTTAATTGTGACAAGGAAGTTATACCTTTGAAATTAGAATGCTAACTGAAGGCTGTTCAATGTCAATATTTCCTAAATTAATCAACCTTGTAGCTTCCTTAAAACCTGAAGGGGTAAAATAGAAAGCAAAGAAGACAAGAAGAATCAACAATGTACATCATGATTCCAATCCAGTGTGTTGAAATCAATGCATGTTAAGAAGTAACCTTTTCACAAGTTCAGCCTATATTTCTAAAGCACAACAGGAAACAAAATCTAATTTGTTGGATAGTTAAAAACCACTTAAAACTGTGAACTACTGTTGTGATTTCTTTCTTCTCTTCCCCATCCCCTCCAACTGAGATTAACTCAGTTAATTGAGGACACTATCTACGTCAAATATATACGTCACTCTGAAGAAAGTGACTACTTCTTCGAAGCATAAAATAAATACGTATTGTAATCTTCACAGCCAAGTTCATTGTCTTTTAACTTTCCAATTGTCTTTTCAATTTCCAGTTTTGTACCAAGGACAAAAATAGAAACTTCCTGTCCACTAGACCTGAAGGGAACAAAGTTAGGTAAAGGTCACCCTTGATCGAAAGCCAGTTGTATCTGACTCTAGGGTTCAGTGCTCATCTCTGTTTATAGCCAAGGACCCAGGGCTGTTTGCATCCACAGACATTTCTGTGGACATGTGGCAGGCATAACTAGATACCAGAGTGCACAGAACACTATTTATCTTCCCACCGAAGTGGTACCTATTGATCTACTTGCAATTTCATGCTTTCCAACTGCTAGATTGGAACAAAGTTACAAAGAGTATATTGACAATAATTCCTCTGTTCTATTCTATCTGGTTGGTTCAATCAGGGAAAAATACATTATTTGTTCTAGCCCTTGTTCTGGGAATCTACACAGCTTAGTAAAGGTAAAAGGGGCTGCCAGTGGCTCAGTGGTTAAGAAGCTTGCCCTGTTAGCTGGAAGACTGGCAAATTGGCAGTTTGAGACCCAGGTACTGCATGACAGATTGAGTGCCTGTCTCTGTCCCAGTGATTTGCAGTGATGGGATGTCAAAAAAATTTCTACCCTACCATGATGTCATCACAGTGGGGGCGGAGCTAAAGTCATGATGTCTTGGGCAGAACCAACATGACATCATGGGAGGAGCCCCCGACTGCAGCCTCCTCCTCCTCCGAGGCCCGGTGCCGCCTGCCGAGGGTTGCCGTGTGGCCACCGCCTTGAAGCCCGCGGCACCACTGGAGCCTCTCTGAAAAGGTCCGGCTCTGGCTAAAACTAGGCAGCAAATGGCTGCCTCTTAGCACACATGTGCAGAAATTCAATCTGACGCATGCACGATTTGCAATTATAGCGCACATGCGTCAGATTGATTTCTGCGCATGTGCACTAAATTGGAGCCATTTTGGCTCCAATTTTGTTTTTAAAAACATTTCTGCGGGTGAGGCATCTGAACTGGATGCCTCAAAAAAAGCACAGAACAATCCCGGGTGGGCAACATCCCATCACTGGTTATTTGGGTTTTCTCTGAGCAGTTTATTCCACAAAAATCATTTCAACCCACTAGGGTGCAGCACTAATCTCTGTTTACAGCCAAAATCTGCATTTGCAGACAATTCTGTGATCATGTGGCAGACATGACTAGATGCTGAAGCACAGGGAACAGTGTTAACTCCCCCCCCCCCCGTGGTACCTATCTATCTACTTGCAACTTCTAGGTTAGCAGGAGCTGGGACAGACAACGGGCGCTCACTCCATTGCAGAATATTCAGGTCTCGAACTTGTGACCTGCCAACCATCATCAAACTCAGTATCTTAACCACTAAGCCACTGAGGCACTTTACACAGCTTAGTAAAGGTAAAGGTTGCCCTTGCTCAAAAGCCAGTCATATCCTACTCTAGTGTCTAATGCTCATCTCTGTTTATAGCCAAAGAACAAGCGCTGTCTGCGTCTGCAAACATTTATGTGGTCATGTGGCAAGCATGACTAGACGCTGGAGTGCACGGAATACTGTTTACCTTCTCACAGAAGTAGTAACACCTATCTGATTGCAATTTCTTGCTTTCGAACTTCACAGTTTAGGTATAAATAGATCCATAAAAACTTTCATCCCTTTTTGTTTTGTCATCAAGAATAAAGTTAGGAATCTTGGTTGAAAGGTTTGTTACAGCTCACGTTAACAGCTTTATTTTTTCCTGTTCCTTATGTTTCAGCCTGAAACAAATCCAGCAAGTATAGTTCATCTGGGTATGGATGGGTATCAGTAAACAGATTTCAGACCTTAAGAACTATTCATATTTTAACAAACTGGCATCCTCACAGTAAGAATGGCTTTATAAACGTTTTGTTTAAGAGATCCATTAGATGAAGATAGCTCTTTTGGGAGCCATCCAGCACAGGGTAAATTGTTATCAATCTATGCTCACGATTGCATTCAGTACTGTCTGCAGGAACTCTCTATATTCTGGTGAACAGGCAGCTGGTAGAGATGTTGCAAACCTAATATGGGATTGAGGACAATTATCCTCTTTACTCCCAAACTTGATCCTCTGTACAATATTATGGGTAGTTCTCTTGTAATTTTTCCAAATTAAAAAAAGGGAGAAATCAGGTAACCCTCTGAGAAAACAGATTAATAACAAGTTGCAAAGAATACAACGAAGGAAATGGGATTCAATCAGAGCTAGACATAAACCAGATGGGAGAAAGAAATAAACTAAGTGGAACATCAGATTTCACTTCCATGTCTAGGTCAGACGTGAAACTGACCAAATGAAGGTACCTTTTGGTGAGTTCATTCTGCAGTTCCTTTCACCTGACCTAGTGTGAGAAAGATTAGCCAGCAACACAAGGTTGATGTTACCAGGATACACCCTATTGTGGTTCCAAAATACCACAATCTTCGAGGAGACTCTTTCTGTGTTGCCCACACAAACGGCTAACAATCCACTCTTCCTTGATCTCTCATTTGATTTGCCAGGTTTTTAAATGATTCTGGTTTTATATGCTTTTGTACTTAATGGACATTCTTCTTCTGCTGCTGTATCCAAATCAGAATACTGTATTGGTGATCCTAATGGTGATCAGCCATGAAGACTGTCCTGAGAATATAATGCAGTTGCCTTTCATCTGCCTTCCACATCGCCACCACTAATCCAGTTCTATGAGTCACTTTCTGGTCATGAGCCGTTTTGGCACACAAAGTCATCCTCAGCCCCAGCCCTGAATTGATGAAGCTGCTGCCCTCCATCAAGATGGACTTAAGTGGAATTTAACCCACTTGGGGACCATCACCCTTCCCTGTAGCCTTCGCCACCCAAGGCCATTAGTCCTCAGGGTTGCCAGGTTAGTTAACTGCTGCCTGACACTCAGTGTTCAGTCTCTGGCAGTAGTGTCTACTCCAGGAGTTCTCAACCTTTTTAAGCCGGGGGCCGGGTCATGCTCCCTCAGATAGCTTGGGGGGGGCAGACAGCCATCTTTCCCTTCTCCACTACATGGCACTTCCTGGTGTGGTAGAGGTGGTGGTGGGCCACATGAAATGGTGTCGTAGGCCACATCCAGCCCACCGGCCACAGGTTGAGAATACCTGGTCTATTACCATAGCAAGATATATTGGTTAAAATCCAGCAGTGGACTTAATTTCATGAAAGATCAATGACCTCATCAGCTGCAGCAGTTTTTCCTGAATTAATTATTATTTTTTAATTCTCCCCACCCCTACGGTCCCAAAGCTCTGTTGACAGCCAGGGGGAGCTGCAGTAGAGGAGAAAGTCTTTAACTGCAGCAACAACAAAAAACACCCTGCAGCAATTTTCTATGGTGACAGCAATTTTCAGTAATTAAAAACACCCCACGCTTGGTACTATAGCCTCCAATGGCTTGTGTACACAAAAAGTTCATTAAGGAGCCCTGAGACCTTTGCAGGGGAGGAATTGGAAATATATTTTTTTTTTTTAACAAAAGTACCCCAGCTCTGGGAGAAACATCAACAACTTGAGATTTGCAGATGATACCACCCTAATGGCAGAAAGTGAAGAGGACTTAAAGAAGCTCCTGATTAGGTTGAAAGAAGAGAGTGCAAAAGCTGGCTTGAGACTTAATGTTAAGAAAACCAAGATAATGGCAACAGGCCCTATCAGTCCCTGGAAAGTAGATGGGGAAGAAGTAGAAGCAGTGACAGATTTTACTTTCTTAGGAGCAAAGCTCACTGCAGATGGTGATTGCAGCCATGAAATCAAAAGGCGACTGATTCTTGGGAGGCAAACGATGAGAAACCTGGGGAACATAGTGAAAAGTAGAGACATTACATTGTGAACAAAAATTCATCTAGTCAAAGCAATGGTATTCCCGGTGGCAATGTATGGTTGTGAGAGCTGGACCATTAGTAAAGCTGAGCGCAGAAGAATAGATGCCTTTGAGATGTGGTGCTGAAGGAGAGTTTTGAGAGTCCCCTGGACAGCAAGGAGAAAAAAATAGGTCAATCTTAGAATAAATCAACCCTGACTGCTCCTTAGAAGGTCAAATAATAAAGATGAAGCTAAAGTACTTTGGACATCAAATGAGAAGAGAGGATTCACTTGAGAAAACCTTGATGCTGGGAAAGGTGGAGGGCAAAAGAAAAAGGGGCAACCTAAAATGCGATGGCTTGATGGTATTGTAGACACAATGGGCACAGAACTGAGCGAGTTGAGGAGGATGGTGGAGGACAGAAGTGCCTGGCGGACAGTGGTCCATAGGGTTGCAAAGGGTCAGAATCGACTATGCAGCTGAACAACAAATAAAAAACCCAGCTCATGATATCATGAGTCTTGTATGTTACCAGCTCTGCTACTAGATTTTAGCTATAATTTTAAATTAACCAGCTAAAGTTCAGATCCAGCTCATAGAGTGCTGTACAACATGTAGCAAATGTGACCCATGATGCTAGGTAAAGGTCTCTCTTGTTCGAAAGCCAGGCATGTCCTGCTATAGAGGACAGTGCTCATCTCTGTTTGTAGCCCAAGAGCCAGCACTGTCTGTATCTTTAGATATTTCCTTTGCAGGCATAACTAGATAATGAAGCACATGGGATGCTGTTACCTTTCCCAACAAAGCAGTACTTATTTATCTACTTGCCATTTCTTGCTTTCAAACTGCTAGTTTGGCAGGAGCTGGGACAGACAACGGGCATTCACTCCAAGACACAACATTTGGGTTTCAAACTGCTGACCTTCCGGTTGTCAAGTTCAACTTAACCATTAAGTCACCGTGGCCCTCAAAAAAATAGATAGAACCTAATAAAAGGTAACAATAACAAGACCCATGATTAACCATTAAGCTACCATGGCCCTCTGGTGCTATACAAGTGCAAAAATTATAGTCAGATGACATGATTTCATATGTGTTCTTTGACTAACTCATATTCACACAAGTGACTAACTCATATTCACATAAGTAGCATATTCCAGGCATCTCCTTTCCAATGAACAATAAGTGTTAAGCATAAAAAAGGCCTTCTTTTCCCTCCACCCTTCTGACACACCGACACACTGCTTGCCAAGGGGATTCCAAATCGTTAATTCGTGTACTCACATGTTGAACAGACCAAGAGTGCCCTCACCACCAAGTCACAGGCCAGTTTCAGATTCTGCTGCACTCTAGAGAGAATGCATGGCACAACGATCTCAGCCGGAACATAGAATTGAATTGAATAGGTCACAAAAATCCCAAAGGCGTAAAGAATCTTCACCAGTTGATACAACCTGCAGAAAAACCATTTGGACAAGATCTGCAGTGAGCAAAATATTTTATGCATGCATTTATGTAAAGATAATACTAAACTAATGATTAAAATGATGTCTAGATGATGTACAATGTGTAACAATAAAACAACAGGATAATAAGCCAGTTGTGTCTGACTCTTGGGGCAGTGCTCATCTCCATTTACAATCCTGCCCATCCATGCATCACTGTATTATCTCAAAAGCATGAAAGGAAAATAACTCCAATCATCAGTCTCCCATTTTGCACAATCTGACTTTCCTCGATAAGGGACAAATCTACAGAAATAGATTCAATGGGGTAACAAGAATTTAAAAATCAGAGAACTAGGAGGTGGGTCAATTTATTAGGCATGCTATATGTAAAAGAGGTTTCTACAATAAAAGCAGCTACAAAATTGTTTGCAGTAGATACTGTAAGTGACAGGGAGATGAAAGCTCATTAAAAGCCTTAACCTGAGAATGAAATTACTTCATAAACTTCAAAGCTTAAAAAACAACTTGACTTCAAAGGAAAAAAACCCTCTCCATTCTAATGGAGTAAGCAAATTTCCAGCACTGAAAGGCTTTGAAAAAGATTTCTCATATTAGGAAAACTATTTTAAGAAATATTAATTTTACTGTTAATTTAATAGCTATTTCCAAGCAAGTTAAAATCTCTCCTGACTATTTTTTTCAAGGACAGTCATTTGTATCTTTAAGAGACTAGAACCATTTTATTTATTTATTTATTTATTGCTAATCTCTTCATTTTGGCTCAATTTAGTTACACTGCCAATTAGTGGGGGTGCGGGGTGGAGAGTGTACTGAAAGCTCTGCCATAGCTAGAAAAAGGAAGGAGAGAAAGAGGGAGAAAGATAATTGCAAACCGTGTCATGCTAAATATTGCCCCATTTTAAGGAACTTGGAAAAACTCATTAAGAGGAAGAAAATAGACTTATTGAATTCCATTCTGAATTATCAGTACCGCTACGGGGACAGTGTCTTAAACTCAGCAAAACACACAATGAACTACTTCTTCCTTAAAGTCACATTTCAAGCTCCATGTGTGTTAGTGCTACACACATGGAGTGCAACCCTCAAGCAACTTTTTAAAAAAGAGATTTCAGCATGAATGGCTGGGAAGTAGAGGCACATTTTATTTCAGTTTCCAGGAGTGATGAGGGCTTCGTGGGCCAGATGAATTGGCATCACAGGACGCATCCGGCCCCTGGGCCACAGTTTGGGCACTCTTACTGTAGAAGGTGAAGTTGACCACCTCCCTGACTACACACAAAGATCTTCTCACAGACATGAGCCTTCAGCAATGAACTGCTGGCTAAGGATAAGTTTTTCAAAGACACGTTGTACTTTATTCTTATTCATAGAATCATAGAATTACTGAGTCAGAAAGGGTCTTTTATCCCATAGAGTTCAACCCTCTGCTCTTTGCAGAAATCTGAATCAAAGCAGGTCTGACAGATGGCTATCCAATGCTTCCAGTGTTGGAGTGCTCACCCCCTCTCAAAACAGTAGGTTCCACAGTCATACTCCTCTAATTGTTAAGTTGGTGTTCCCCTGCCCTGCACGATATTCAGCCTATATCTGGTTTCCTGTAGCTTCAGCTCATTATTATGTCCAGTTTAATTGCTAGGCTAGAGTGGGGAGTATAATACTTGGAGAACTTGCAAACTCGAATTATAAGCAAAACTATTTGTAAAGCTGCCCCACCTAATGCTGCATATTTTTAAAAAACTTAACAAAAACAGCACTGCTCTTATTAGCAGCCACGTCACACTGTTGACTCATAGTTAGTCTAGGATCTTATCTGTAACTAGGTAAAGGTAAAGGAAAAGTTACCCTTGCTCAAAAGCCAGTCATATCCAAAACTAGGGTTTGGTGCTCATCTCCATTTATAGCCAAAGAGCCAGCACTGTCTGCATTTTCCATGGACATGTGGCAGGCATGACTAGGGACCGGAGTGCATGGAATACTGTTTACCTTCCCACCAAAGTGATACCTATTTATCTACTTGCAATTTATCTACTTGCAATTTTGCAAGGATAGGAGTGCCTGGTGTGCGATGGTCCATGGGGTCGCAAAGGATTGGAGTCGACTCTGTGACTGAACAGCAACAACCATTTATTGCTTTCAAACTGCTAGGTTTGCAGGAGCTGGAATAGAGATAGGAGCTCATTCCATCGTGCAGCACTCAGATCTCAAACTGTTGACCTGATGACCTTCCAGTCATCAAGTTCAGCATCTTAACCACTAAGTCACCGCAGTCCCCTTTTGTAACTTATTTGTAACTATTATTTTTGACACATATTTTAAAATGTTTTAATTCATATTCCATTATGACAATCAATTTAATAATATATGTGGCTTTGTAGGTCAAAACAAGTGCCCTGAATTGAGTTCTTCGCATTCTCATTACAGTATTTTATTTACTAGCATTGTTCACAAAAAAAATAGGGTGCCAAGGAAATTCACAAAGTAATTTTGAAACAATTTTTAAAAACTCATTGTAACTAATAAAATATAGTGGAATCTTACATAGAAAACAGCTTGGCTAACACAAAAATTGCATAACAAACGGAAACCCATAGAAAATAGTGGCTCGGCTAACAATTTTTTCCCCCAGAATGGATTAACTGGTTTTCAATGTATTCCTATGGGAAATCGGATTCAATGCATTCCTATGGGAAATTTGCTTTACAAGTTTTTCATAGTACAAAAGGTCTTGGGGAACGCATTAAATTTGTTAACAGAGGTTCCACTTTATGATTAAAGGTTCTGTACTAGGATATCTGAGAGGCTGTCTCCTTCCAAATAAGTCTGCCTTGAATTTGAGGTCTTCGGTGACAGACCTGTTGAGTGTCCCATCACTCTGACACACTTGGTTGATGGGTACGCAATGGAGGCCTTTTGCTCTAACACAGGGGTGGCCAACCTTGGTGCCAAAGGTGTTCTTGGACTTCAATTCCCAGAAGCCTCAATCAGAAGGTGTCCAAGAACACCCTTGCTCCAACAGAACTTTATAGAAGTCCCTCTCAAGAGAAGTCAAACCAGCTACATCTCTGCTGATGTTTCACTGGACATCCAAGACTACATTTAATATGAATGTTGGTCAGCAAAATCCTTGTAAAAACTGGCTTTTACAGCTCTTATTGAGAAGTATCTAGAGGTTTTTAAAATCATCTTTTTTCCTGTTCTTAAGGAACACTATTCCTTGAGAGTCAGTGGAGTGGATAGACTGATGGACTAAGACTCAGAAAACCAGGGGCTTAAACCTCCACTAAGCCTGGGAAACCCTGGGCAGGTGCTAGTTACAGTAAACCACTCTCTGAACATCTCACCTACCTCAAAAATCCTATCAGGGTTGCCATAAATCAGACAAAGTACAAACCAATATTTCTAATTTTTGCATTCTGTACATCTCTTCAGGAGTTGGCTAGGACTGAAAGGTGAACACTAAACTCATAGCATAAAAAGACAGTACAGGATTTTTTATTTCATGATAGTGAGATCTGAAAACATTCCCAGGTGCTCCGAGGAACACACATGTCTCACAAGGACATTATGGTGATTTTTATACAAATACAGCTGCGTTGTACCTGCCTGCTCAACTTCCTCTTAGCCTAATCCTTTTTCTTAAAATCATTTTACTTTCCATATTCCTATCCTACCTTTCTTAAACACTAAATCCAAAATAGTATATATGGAGTTGCAAGATGTTTACATGCCCAGGCAATGACGAGACCCAGATTGTCTCAACTTGAGTGAAACAACTGAGAGACCAAGCATTCTTATGCCCGATTCAGTTGATAATTACCTGTATGGAAAACGGAAGTTCCTAATTCACATCCTCCATGAGGAGAGGAACCTATACGCAGCGGGAGAGGTTACTGATCAAATGGAGGTGCTTCACATGAGTGAGAACTCTAACAACACTGGGACGCTCCCTGGGCCAGGCCGGCTGGGGAGAAGATTTGACCCAGCTGCATGGTCCCTGCGGGCTACAAGGCTGCGCTGCGGTCCTGCCAACACCACCAACAATGCCGGGATGCTCCCTGGGCCGGGCTGGCTGGGGAGAAGATTTGACCCAGGTGTGGTCCCCGCAGGCTACAAGGCTGCGCTGCAGTCTCGCCAACGCTGCTAACAACACCAGGACACTCCCCGGGCCAGCAGGGGAGAAGATTTGACCCAGTTGTGTGGTCCCCGCGGGCTACAAGGCTGCGCCGCAGTCCCACCAACTCCACCGACAATGCCGGGATGCCCCCCGGGCCAGGCTGGCCAGAGAGAAGATTCAACCCAACTGCTTGGTCCCCGAGGGCTACAAAGGCTGCACTGTGGCCCCGCCAATGCCATCCCCTCCTCCGTGCCCTTGCCACCGGCTGGAGTTGGAGGGCTTTAAGAGCCACCAATACGGTAGCGGCCTCATTAAGGACTTTTGAACGGCAAGGACTCTTGTTACTTAATTACTATTATTTAATTGTTATGTGATACTGTATTGCTATGCTCCGTGTGCTATTTTTGAGTGTTTTATGATATTTTTATTGTATTGGTGTATATCGTGTTGATTGAATGCTTTATATTGTGTTGAGGATATGTTTGTAAGCCACCCAGAATCGCACTTCGCGAGTAGGGCAGGATATAAATTGAACATAATAATAATTTGCAAACAAGAAGAACCTGTACACAAGCAAAGCCTTCCTTCTCTTCACTTTGGTTGCTCTCCACATAGAAAAAGTGATAAAGAACATAGAAGGGACTACATTCTTTAATCATGTTGCCAAGAACCAAGTAAGCAATGACCAAATAAAACTCAAAACATTTTAGTTTAGAAAAGTAAGAATCATATATCTGGAAGCCTCTAAGACAGGGATTCTCAACCTGCTGCCCATGGGCCAGATGCGGCCCACAGCACCATTTCATGTGCCCCCCCCCCAACTGCCTCCACCACACCAGGAAGTGCCATGCAATTGAGGAAGGGCAAAATGGCCATCCAGTCCCCAAAACTTTCTGAGGGAGCAAAACCTGGCCCCTGGCTTTAAAAGGTTAAGAACTCCTGTTCTAAGAAGTATAATTCTCCTTCAAAATAAGACACCAAAAAATAAGGTTATATTATGAATTATAAATGGACTTCTGCCATGTTGCAGTTCTCTACATTAACTGTGTCTGGTGATTGAAATTTGAACTGTTTGTCTTTTTCCACAATGCTACTCATTAACTTTACAAAGCACTTGCTGTATGTAACATTCTATTAAAAATTATCAAGGCTGCTGATACTGAAAATTATGCTTCTACTTACCATTGATTTTGTGGCAGATTCAGAGTGATGCTGCCTTTGATTTCATCTCCAAAGCGTATATACCCCAAAGTGGCTAATGTAACATACAAGGTCATCACAACACCCATGCCAATATTAAGTGCCAGAGGGAATCGTTCTGTTTCTTTCATTCTGTTTTGGAGGGGGAGCACCTGAGAGAGAAAGCAAGAGAAAGGATCATGTACATGAAGCAGCAAGCTTTCTACGTAAAGCTTCTTGCTATATATTTTTTTTCAAAAAAAGAATATTTAAAACATTTATTCAAAATGTTCCAAAGATACATAATTCTGGTTCTACCAGCATATATTATAGAGCTGGAGAGTATTTTCAAGCCATCTGGTCTAAACTCCTGACTGGTGAGGGAAATCTAGAGCTTCAGTATGGCCACCACATAAAGACCTCTAGCAACAGAAATTCCACCATTATTATTCTATCTCATTCTGCACACATGTGATGTGCTCAAGAGGTGAAATTTTGCGCCTATAAAATGTTGAAATAATTAAGGAGTAGAAAACGTAGCCCTTGAAATTTGCTACAAAACAATTAGTTAATTGTTTTATAGCCAACCAAGATCATTCTGTCATAATATATTGACAGTTGAATGTGTTAAGTGGAGCTTGCAGGTCCTATAGCAGGGACTCTCAACCTATGGCCCACGGGCCAGATGTGGCCTCCCACCGCCTCCACCACACCAGGAAGTGCCATGTGGTGAAAAAAGGGCAAAATAGCTGTCTGGCCCCCAAAGCTGTCTGAGGAAGCATGACCCGGCCCCTGGCTTTAAAAGGTTGAGAACTCTTGTCCTACAGCTACATTAGCATTCCAGGGCCTTGGTGCTGAAATGCCTTAGTGCATCAAAGACTTAATGCTACAGAGCTTTAGGCATCTAGGATTTGCAAAGTTTTATTTAAAACAATGAAATGTGTGGCAGTCTGTTGAATTTTAAGTTCCAAGCCCTTATAGTACAGGGGTACAAATGCAATAGAATTTCCTATTGTTTTTACCACAGTACACTAGATCTCTATACAGTTGTACCTCACTTAAAGAGCATAATGCGTTCCTCAGGATTGCTCTTTAAGCGAGTTTGCTCTTTAAGCGAAACACCATTGTAAATGACCAATTGTGGGGTGGATTGTGAACCCCGATTTATTTGTTAAGCGAGTTTTTGGTTGGTTTTATTTGTTAAGCGAAGCAAACATTCAAAGAAAATTCTGCTCTTTAAGTGAGTTGCTCTTTAAGCGAGATGCTCTTTATGCGAGGTTTGACTGTATCTGCAGCCCTCAGAAGAAGATAATGTTTACAGTTGAAATAAGAATGTAAACATCTGAGAAAAATATAAATACAGGGAGATAGGAAACATATGTGCTGGCAACATAATATAGCACAACTTCACGAAGAAGCTATACTACAAACGCATGTAGCAGCAGCAAAGGCAGAAGACATAGATTTCCCGCCATAATTTCAAATTGGCTTGGTTAGGTGAGCAATTGGGGGGGGGGGATCTATTTGTATTATTTCAACACAAACTTCAGGCTAAGAAATATATTTTATTTTATTTTATAAAATCTTACTATTAAGAATTTAAATATTTTAGAGATGTATTCTGTGCTTTTTAATGCTTCAAGCAAGGGGTTCTCAACATTTTTGTGCCAAGGGCCGGACCATGCCCCCTCAGACAGCTGAGCGGGCTGGACATGTGGTTCCCCCTGCCATAAACACTGCCATAAAACACATCTGCAGCTGTCAGAAATGCATTTACAGCACGTTTTTGACTGTTTTTGCCACTTCCAGCAGCGGTAGCAGAAGTGAGGGTGGCAGGCCACATGAAATGGTGCCGTAGGCCGTAGGTTACGAAACCCTGCTTTAAGCCACTGTAATTTTAAAAAGTTATTTGATTCATTATTTTCAACATTTTTATACTTGTTATGCTTCTATATTTTGGGCTGAAATTCTTACTTAAGTACAGTATTTGTGTTTAGTTTAGCTTGTATATAGTTTAAGCATTTGCCCTATGGTTTTCATTGCTGTAAGTCTTTTGGATGTTTTCTCAACTCCGAAGTATTTTTGTTCATACGAAACATAGAGGCAATTGTAAATAAATAAAAGTTGTAGAATTAGATAAACGAATGTTACCTGGAATTATTGCAACAATGAAAATACTTTTACTTTGATACCCAAATTAATTTTGGTATGATTGAAAATGGTTGACTGATTTCATTCTGGATTCAACCCTTTATTAAGATAAGCCTACTATGATAAGCACAGGAGTCCAACTTTTTCTTAGAGGTCTATAAAGTTCTATGTGGTTTGGGGGGCAATAACCATGCATCAGACCCTCTGATCTGACAATGTGATCCAATTTCAAAAGGCCCCATGAATCTGATTCAGTCTACAGCAGCTTCCTATGCTCCTATTTCTCTGGGGTAGTAATTGCTCCATTATCCTGCTGTTCATTGAACTCTATCCTCGGGGGGGGGGGGAATGGAGCCTAATTTTTAAAATGAATTAGTCTCTAAAGACTTCAGGTTTGTGGGACCTACCATTTCTTTTCTTTTTTCTTTTTGGACCCCAAGAACTACCAGATAGAGCTAGGTCATAGAGCCAATGAATTAATGTGATTTATGGGAGTATTGACTGACCTGAATCAATAGGTCTGCCTTAGCTTGGCTTTTCAATTGGATTTAGACCAGTGTTTTCCAACCTTTGGTTTTTGGACTTCAATTCACAGAAGTCTATGTCAATTCCCCAAAGCACTGATCAGCCAATGTACTGATTTAGGCTTCTGGGAATTGAAGTCCCCCTGTGGGGAGTGGGCCTCACGTTGGGAACCACTGGTCTATACCATGAAACTTTACATGAAAGAATTCTGAACTCAGAAGTTTGTTTGTGTATTAGAAAGAGAGCGTTCCCAACTCAATTCCACTTATGGTCAACTTGGGCTATGTTCATTTCAACTATATAATTTAGGATGAAGTGGGTGGAGAAGCAATTTTGGTCTGCTATTATTGAACAGTTGGGAATCAGAAGTCCTTGCTGATCTCCTATGAATCATCTGCATACTCAGACCTATCTTCTGCCCACTCCTGTATTAGATTAAGCCCCTAATCTCAGTAGACAGCATTCCCTGTTACAGCCTCAAGCTATCTAAAAATTCTATTATGTTTCCATCCTCTTCTCCAGGCTAAATACTCAGTCCTTTCACCCTTTCCTTACAAGACTTGTTCTCCAGACCTCAAGCACCTTCAATGCCATCCTATTAGTTTATGAGCTTTGTGGGCCAAATGATTTGTTTAGTCCATAATTAAAAGTTGCAGTCCTTTAATTGGTGTGAGATATTTCTATATCTCAGCACATAATTGTGCTCAACTGTGAGTCATTCAATCAGTCTGCTTTGTCACTGGAAGGTAAATGCAGCCTTAATTTACACGTCTGATACTCAAGGCATTCATCTTAGAATAAATCATTTTGTGGAGGAGGAAACTGCAGGAAATGGACTTAATCCATGAAAGCTCACATTAAAATATAGCAATTGGTCTTTAAGATGCCACAATGTATTTGTCTTATTTTATTTTGTTTTGTTTCTTTTGGTTTGGTTTCTTGACTGATATGCTTGCACAGACTAATACAGTTACCACATTATATACATTAATATCTGATTTGATCCTATGCCCTTCCTGAAGTGCAGGAATATCTTAAAAGCATGCAGGTTGATTTTCTCTATTAAATTCAGAAGATAAAGGTAAACGTTCCCCTTGCTCGAAAGCAGTGCTGGGCACCCGCAGGTTCTCACCAGTTCGCTAGAACTGGTAGCAGAAATTCTGATTGACCCCACTCATCATTTGAAATAAAGTAATCCTAATTCGGGTGCAATGCAGGGCTTTCCTGCTGGCCACGCCCACCATACCACACCCACAGAGTCGGTAGTAAAAAATTTGGAGCCCACCACTGCTTGAAAGCCAGTTGTATCTGACTCTTGGGTTCAGTGCTCATCCCTGTTTCAAAACCAAAGAGCCAGTGCTGTCTGCTTCTGCAGACGTTTATGTGGTCATGTGGCAGGCATGACTAGACACTGGAGCACACGGAACGCTGTTTACCTTCCCACCGAAGTGGTACCTATTTATCTACTTGCAATTTCTTGATTTTGAAGACTTTTCTTAAAAAGAGATAGATAATGTGAGAGATGGGACAGAGAGAGGAAATGGTTCATCAGAGTAATCAGTTAATAAAAGTTGAGGTTAGCAGTGGGTCTAAAGTGGGAAAAGTTCAGATATTGGCAGCAGTATAAAATGCTTTTGTGTACTGTACAAGGTTCTGAGTTTAATCCCTATCACTTCCTATTAGAAGGCTTTTAGCTGAAAAGGTGGACATGGGGACAGTTATGTCTGATCATGTGCAGACGTATAACACAACTATCATCGTAATTTGCCAGGACAATAACTAAATGATTAATTGAAAACTGGCAAATAATGAACACAGAGGAAATGTATCTTGGTTGTGGCCTGGGGCAAGTCTCTTATTTTCCTGTGCTCTACTCCATCTCTTTTGCTTGTTGGGATACTTAAAATGAGAAGACCGCCAATGATTGAACACTCTGCAAAGAATACAATGCAGAAATTGCTAACACTGAGCGGCAGACCCTCATATACTTACTCACTGCACAAATGTGGTGGTGGGAGATCTAAAACAAAATGTCTTCAATTTCAGACTCTACAATTTGTTCCCCTCCAACCTTCTTGTTATTTTATTTTCAATTCCTATCTTATTAGGAAGTTAACACTGGTGTCTCATACAGTGAAAAGCTGCCATTCTTTACTCTGCATTATTTTTCTTTTATTAAATCTCCAACAACTATTCTCAAAAGGCTGCATACCATCAGGAGTACTAAGTCGCTCATTTCTTAAAGGGTTATTTGTTGAAACCATTGAAATTCATATTTCTCAGGAACATAGCTGGAAAGCTCACTGCTAGATAGCTCAGTGTCTTTGGTAACTGACTGCAGAACCAGAGTTTGGGAGTTCAATTCCCCACTGTGCTTCTTTGACAAGTGGGAACCATTTGTGAAGGCCTGTAATCAAACTATATGGAAGCCATGATGGGGGATAAAAGTCCATATTATTATTGGTGGAAAATGCTTTTCGTGTACAAGGTTCTGAAAAATATAGTCATGTTGGTCTGAAAGGATCTATATCACACTGGCCAAAGAATGAAAAATCTTTATAAGGAAGAACTTTTAAATGCCAGCATGAATAAGACTGCATCACTTCTCAAGATCCAGGGACAGTTTGAAGATGATAATCTGGATCTTTAAAGGTGGAGAATGAAATTAGATCATTTAGCAATTACTAAAAAATCCAGTGTTTGCATGCCGCGTACAAAAATATTACATTATTTTGTAGAAGAAAAAACATGCATGGTGGAGGACAACTGAAAACTGTACAAATTTTTTAAATAATTGCAAATACTGCCTAATAAAATTTGGTGGAATAAATCCTTTGCAACCTCCTTGTTTTATGCATTTCCAAAGAACACTTTTATATTCTCATACCAACTATGAGCAAGGTAACCCTTGCTTTCATATAACGACGTCTCTAGCATATCAACAGATTAAATTTCTCTTGTACACAATAAATACACTGCAAATTTTGAATGGAGGAGAATGTTTTCTAGAAGTGTAGCCCAATTTTCAGCTGCTATACTCCTATATTTAATTAGTAATCACTTTTAGAGGGACTATTTTAATATAATATTTTAAGTGGAGAAATCACTTTATTTTAGCTCAAGAATTTCAAGTACTGGTCACAGGATCTTTGTACTTACAGAGAGTATTACAAGGTGCTGCTCACTACCAACTTCAAGAAAAGCTCTGACTCTCAATGCAATTGAACAAATCTGGACTTGTGCAGAGGGAAAAGGGAATTTCTGCAAAAAGGAAAAGTCCTGACTATCAATAGCTCCTCTTGAAGGGTTCCCTGTAGGACAGTGGTCCCCAACCTTTGGGTTTTGGATTTCAATTCCCACAAACCTACGTCAGTACATTGGCTGATCAGTGCTTTGAGAAATTGACTTAGGCTTCTGGGAATTGAAGTCCAAAACCCAAAGGCTGAGGAAGACTCAAACATACCTTTGCTACATGGCGCTACAATGCCCTATAACCTTGGGAAACTGCAAAAATATTAAAACAAATCTTTTAAAATCTAACAAATCATTAAGAAATAAAGAGATTTCTTACAGCAACTTGAAGCAAATCAACCTGATCACTCAATATGATTATAAATGCTGTGCTACCATATAATTATATATTAATACAATAATAATAATTTTTTGTTATAAATACTATTATTTATACTGCTGGGAAGCTCAATTGTTTAGGTATCTGGCTGCAAGTTTGGGAGTTTGATTCCCCATTGTGCCCCCTTGACAGAAACTTGACTCAATGATCAATAGGTCACTTGCAGCTCTGCAGTTGTAAAATTATTATTATTACACGCTTTGTGTATGCTTTGTGTGCCATCAAGTCAGAACTGACTTATAGTACCCATAAAAGTGCATTCAAGGTAAGTGAGGTACTTAAAGAGTGGTTTACCAGTTCCAAAGTTTGAAGCAAAGAACAGGATGCAACAAAATGTACAAGATGTACAGTCTATTCCATGGACTTGGTACTGTCTAAGGTAACCTTTTCAGCTATCTAATGGTATGAACCAGTTTGGATGCATTTCCTTTTAGACACTTTTTTAAAAATATTAAAATTCTTAATTGCTGCAGAGCTTCAGAAATAGTATGAGAGTTTTCAACTGTAAGTCTCAAAAAAGCAAAGATATGACTAGCAAATACTTCATATAAACCTTTTCCTTCCCAACTCAACATCTTAGTTCTGGTGTCTTTTGTCCTCTCATAATTTGTATGCTTAGAATTGAAGAGAACAGACAGCAAGAATACATGCAGGTCAGCTTCTCCTGTCAACCATCCATGCTGCATACATCATGTTTTTCCCTGAACATCTCTGTGATACAGTATGCTATTCCAGTACAGAAAGTATCCGCACAAGTGAAACAAGTTGACTTGGCTATTAATGAAACGATGTGCCTAGTGACAGGATGACTCAAACCTATACCAATTGAGAAAGTATATCCTCTTGTTCGTATCACTCCACCTAAGATAAGGAGTGAAGTAGCAGAGGACTCCAAGACAACTAAACAAGGGAATGACCTCTGAATGGATATGTGCTTCAGGTCCACTGGCTCAGATTCAGGAAGGACTTTAAGGGAAGAACAAATATTCTTGAGGGTACAGAAGAACAAAACTAAATTATAAGATGAAGGAAGGAGCTCACTGGACATGGAACAGCATTAAAGGAGGATATGGCTGAGGAACTCAACCTTCCCTATGTCACTTGGAGGACTTTAAACAGACTGATGGACAGAGAGCCTTAATGTAAGACCAACATGCTCAAGTGGGGACTGCTGGGACATGCTGTATGAATTGCAGTGATACAGAAAATAGGCTCATTTACTGGTCTGCAGATAACTACCAGAAACATGTACCAATGAAAATTTAATTTTGGCCAACAACAAAGCCAAGAAAGTGGCTTCATTCTGGCACTTCAAAGTTTGATCTGGACATAAAAGAAGAAGAAGCTTCTTCTGTCGATCCATCCCCCAAGTAACCTGCTGCCCTGATGTTTATCTCTACAAGAGGGTTATGGTCAGTATCCAACTTTGGCCAGACACTCTACCGTGACACACAAAAAACCCATTCCATCCTCCATAAGCAATTTGAACAGGGAGGAAAATGGCTGAGCAATTTTAAACCCAAGAACACATACTAGGGTAGTGGTGGCGAATCTATGGCACATGTGCCAGACAGGGCACTCTCAGTCCTCTCTGTTGGCATGCTTCCTCCCTCCCCCAGCACAGAGCCCAATGGGAGCGCTTTCCTCCCCAGCCCATAGTTCATCCCATCCCTCTGTTTGGGCATATTGTCTCTAAAAGGTTTGCCATCACTGTTCTAGGGTACAGTAACATCCTAGAAAATAAAAGACAGTGAAGAGCAAGCACAGATTCAGCATTCAATATCCAGCATCTCTCATTTAAGCAATAAAAGTCACAGCAAGCAAATGGGAAGGAGAAGTCAATCTCTACAACCACAGAGAGGCTGGAAGTTGAAACAGTCAATTTCAAAGCACCAAGCCACTTTAATGTGCTCATAAAATCGCCACTTTGCTTATTGGGCTCTTTCGGCATATAAAACTGGGCCACACACACGCTGTGCCAAACATTATTCTCCGTTCAGGCTATCCAAATGCTGAGCTCCAAGCTGCCAACTGAGCACATTGGTGCCATTCCTTTTATTCTGCATAATTTATTACATGCTTTCTAACAATCCTTGGTGCAACTTATTTTGCTTTCACCAGTCCTAGAAAGGGCAGCGATTATATGACAGCACTGAAGCACCAACCAGCAAGCTTAGCCCAAACTTTTTAAGCTAGTGCCTGGAAATTGAACTTTTTTCAACTCTAATTCTCAGCTGCAAGAATCCACTCAAAGGCTATCAAAAATGAAAATAAATCAAAATGCAGATTAAAAACTTTTTTTAAAAAGGCCACTATTCAAGAAGCATTGGATGAAAGCCGACCTCAGGAACAGGTGCTGGTCTTCCCATCTTGTGATTTATCAACAGAGGAAGGAAGAGGTGGTTAATCCTTTCCTGACTTCTATTTCCATCCTTTGTAATTTTCCTTCCTATTGACTTCAGCGTGGCTTACAAGGTTTACATTAAAGGCATGTATAGGTTCAGGAATATCATGTTCATCTATTTCTGCCACTGGAGTAAACTACAGATTGAAGTATTTTTCAATCCTTTCATACCAAGCCATATGAGGAAAGACTAAAGGAATTAGGCATGTTTAGCCTGAAGAAAAGGAGAATGAGAGGGGACATGATAGCACTCTTCAAATAACTGAAAGATAATCATACAGAGGAAGGGCAAGATATGTTCTTAGTCATCCCAGAGTGCAGGAAATGTAATAATAGGTTCAAACTAAAGGGAGCCAGATATAGGCTGAATATGAGGAAAACCCTCTTAATGGTTAAAGCAGTGAGAAAGTGGAACCAACTGCCTTGAGAAGCGGTGAGCACTCCAACATTGGAAGCATTCAAGAGAGAATTGGGCTACCATCTGTCAGATCTCTTGGGATTCCTGCATCAGACTCGATGGCCTAAAATGCCTCTTCCAATTCCGTGATTCTATGATTTTATGATTCTATTAGTCATACCACCCCCTCTAATTTTCTCCTCAACTGTGCATGTTCTGAGACCACATTTACTAGCTAAAACAAAGGTTTTTCTCCATACAACTATAATCCCGCCCCCAGCCCATTCAGCTATGCATCTACATCCACCATATAGAAAACAAAGCACCCTGTATCTTCACCACTTCCTTCACCCAATTATATGGGGAGGGCAAGAAATCTGAAGAAGCAGAGCCAGACTACCGGAGCCATGACTCCCACAGGAGTCCAACTCTTGGAATATTTTGAGCCCAAACCTACACAGGCAGGGCCCCCCGGGGAGCAATTATAGTAATAGCAATTATACTTCTATATTGCTTACTACACTTACTGGGCTCTTCACAAGTTAACCTTGATCCTCTCAGGATTGAACTCACAACATTTGCAGCTTTGGCTGTGCCAAAAGGACAACTCCTCTCCCATTTTAGATTTGCTATTGTCGATATGAAGGAAGGTGATGAAACTGAAGATGGATGGGAGTGGGGCTAAAGTGGTCACCTCTACATGTTGTGAATGCATACAAATACCAGTGGTACCTCGCTTAAAGAGCAAAATGTGTTTCATGGGATTGCTCTTTAAGCAAAACACTATTGTAAGTGACCGATTGTAAATTCTAGCGGGGGGGCGGGGATTGGGAACCCCAGTTTAGTTGTTAAGCAAGTTTTTGGTTGGTTTTAGTTGTTAAGCGAGGCAACCATTCAGAGAAAATTCTGTTCTTTAAGCAAGTTAGTCTCTAAGCGAGGTGCTCTTTATGCGAGGTTTTACTGTACATAAAACCTGAATAGAAATCTTATCTAGGCTTGCTTATGGTACACACACACCCCTTGAGATTTCAAAGAAACTCTACTTCTCATCTCTCAAGAGCTTTAGGTAAAGGTAAAGCTCACTCTCCTTTGCTTGAAAGCCAGTCATGTACAACTGCGGGGGGGGGGGTGCTGATCTTAATTTGCAGCCAAACAGACAGTGCTGCCTGCATCTGCAGATGTTTCCCTGGTCAAGTGGCAGGCATGACTGGATGGCAAAGTGCACAGAACGCTGTTACCTTCCCACCAAAGCAGTAGCTATTTATGTACTGTACAGTACTTGCAATTTCTTGCTTTTGAACTGCTAGGTTGGCAGAAGCTAGGACAGACGACAGGAGCTCACTCCATTGTGCAGCGTTCAGGTCTCAACCTGCTGACCTGTTGACCTTGCAGTCATCAAGTTCAGCATCTTAACCACTAAGCCACCACACTCTCTCAAGATCTTTAAAAGACACTAAATAAGCACTGCTTAGACCAAGACTGGCAATCTCCAGAGGTTCACGAGCCCCACACACACACTCGTCCCTGAAAGACTATATACACAATCCCACAAAAGACAGGGAAAAATCTAACAAAAATGGGAGTTTACTTTCACTGAAAAAGCCCCCCCACCCCCACCACACCCCAGCAAGTGTGGGCTAAATTACTTCCCACAACACCTAGAGGTGGCAAGGGGGATAAGCCAAAACTTTTATTCCAATTTTGTAAAAATATTACTGGGGTGTACAGGAGTGCTGAGGAACTGTGCCCTGCATGCAGCCAATAAAATATAAATTGCCCAACCGCAAATTAAAGCACCGCTGTGCTTGGGCCTTCAGCACTGCCATAAGACTTCATATTTTTTGTCTCTTCACCTGTCAGTCAGTGGAGAAATACCTCTTTGCCAAGATTGTATTCCATGCATCTGGAGAACCACAAATGATACCGAACATAACTTCTTAAGTCTTTAAGATGACTCCAGAGTCTTTTGATACCTTTTTGAAAAGAAGGCTATAACATGAATTAGAGGTCCAATTGTTTGTAGGCATACCCTTAATGTTTAAAAAAGATTCTTAAGTGATATGAATTAATTCAGAGCTTGAAGGATACTCACCACTCCTATCCCTTCAAAAGCAAATATAGCAGTGCCAAAGAAGAGAGGATACTTCTTCCAGTCAGCTATCAGAGGCAGTTTTCTGGGAGTGGCCAAATCCTGCAAAGAAACAACATAGTGACAAAATACATTATGATCATTTGGAAATGGATTCAAGGAAATGGATTCAAACTCCCATCATCGTCGCCTACTACAAGTGGTCATTTCAAGTGGCCCTCCACCTCCTCCAAGGGCATTTAAGAAACAAAATATTTGCCCCTTTGAAGCTGTTGAGACAAAATGGTCACCCCCATCATGCAGGCAGGGTAAAATGGCCGTCTGGCCCCTCGAAGCTGACTGAGATAGTGTGACCCAGCCGCCAGCTTGAAAAGGCTAGGAACCCCTGATCTAGACTAAGGGATGGTCTACCAGAGCTAAAGCCATACTCAAATGGGCATTATCTGAAGACCAAAACATAACCAAATGGTAAGGGGGAGGGGGGAGATAAGCAAGAAGGAATCATTTCCTCACCTGAACAATGTATTGATAAATGATCACAAGACTGACAGCCATGGACAGGTTTGCAAGGAACGAAAACACTGACAGAATCTTCAGGTCACGAATGAAGACCAAGACGATGATGAATGGAAGGAAGAACAGCATATACACCCGCACATCCATGACTGTTTTGTGCGAGTGGCCAGGTGTTCCTGTGACATTTGGAACACCATAGGTATTATCTATATATCCTTCATGAATCTGCAAGAAAAAGTGTTTATTTTAATGAAATAAGCCCAGTATGAAACCTTTAAATTCTCATTTTTGTTTTGATGGAAATGTACACACTTACAAGTCATTTAACCAGTGGTGGGATGTCAAAAAATTTACTACCCCACCGTGACATCATCACAGTGTGGGCGGAGCTAACGTCATAATGTTATGGGCGAAGCTGACGCCATGACGTCATGGGGGAGGCAAAGAAAAATAACAATAAAAAATAAGCACACACACATCTCAAAACAAACCTGTAAATAAATTAAATAAATAAAATAAAGATACATTAAAATACACCCACCCAACCACAAATCATCCAGAGCTTTTAAACCAGAACTTAAAGCTTATTCTGGCTAATCTTTCTCATACTAGGTCAGATGGAAGCAACTACAGAATGAACTCACCACAAGATGGCTTCTTTTTGGCACTTTTCAACTTTTCAACAGTTAAAGAAGTTAGGTACTACTCTAGGATAATATGCCTTAATGTAAATGTAAAACAGCTGTACCTCCTTAAGGGTTCTCCAATTGGAACAGCACAGGTGTAGCTTATTGATGAAGTAACTCCAAGACTTTGCTTAAAAACCCCAAGCCAGGCCACCAGTACCGGTAGTAACTTTTCCCAGAGTCCCGGAGAACTGGCAGCAGCTTTTGGGGAGAACCACCTTTG
Organism: Furcifer pardalis; assembly: GCA_030440675.1. NCBI lineage: Eukaryota > Metazoa > Chordata > Lepidosauria > Squamata > Chamaeleonidae > Furcifer > Furcifer pardalis. The sequence goes on along the minus strand of CP126895.1, from coordinate 106,026,273 downwards.
GGGCTTATCTTTTCACTGGTTCCCCCACTTCGCATGTGCGCCAAGCACTTGGTGTGCATGCACGCCTACAGTGCTTGACGCGTATGCACGGCCTCCTTGCTTGCCTTCCATAGTTCTAAGGTGGACTGTGGAGGCTGGTTGTTCAGGGGGGGAGCAGAAGTTTTCAGGATAACTATGCCTTGATTTCAGTCTCTGCTTTAGTGGTTGATAATCAAATAGCAGGTGTGTTTCCAAGGAACTTGCTTTAACCCACTCTTTCTGAGCAGCACTTTCTTGATAGAATTTTGGTGGAGGGATGCCAGCTAAGTAATGCACTTTATGTATTAGAATTGGTTTAAACATTCTGTGATCAATCTTGCTGTTTCATAAGGCCACATCTATCTGTTTTGTATGTTTTGATCTAGACCACACTGGACTAGCATACTCTCAGTGATGGGATGTAACAGGTTCGCACCAGTTCGCTAGAACTGGTAGTAACTTTCCCCAGTGTCCCGGAGAACCGGTAGCAGCTTTTGGGAGGAACCACCTTTGGGGCTTACCTTTTCACTGGTTCCCCACTGAGCATGCACACCAAGCACTTGGTGTGCATGCACACCTACAGTGCTTGGCGTGTATGCACGGCCTCCTTGCTGTCCTCCCAAGTGGGGAGGAGGAAGAGAAGCTGATAGCCTGAAGCTCCCTATAGCCTGCTCCCCAAGGTAAGTGACTCACCTTTGGATGTGGTGTGTCTGTGTGTATTTTAATGTTATTTAATACCTTTACCTATATTGATGTACTACCACATTCCTAAAAATGTCTGGCGGCTGGCAGCCTGGCTTGGGGTTTTTAAGCAAAGTTTTGGAGTTACCTCATCAATAAGCTACACTGTGCTGTTCCAATTGCTGTTCCAATTGGAGAACCCTCAAGGAGGTGCAGCTGTTTTACATTTACATTAAGGCATATTATCCTAGAGAACTGGTACGATGACCATATCCATCTTGCAACATGGTGCTGCCCAGGCACTTATACTAACAGGTAAGTGGTGGGTTTGTGTTTGGGGTGGGTGGGTTGATTTGTGTTTGCGATGGATGGGTGTTTGGTTGTATTTTAATGTAATTTTATTTATTTATTTATTTATTTTATTTACAGGTTTGTGTTGTGGGTGGGTGGGTGGGTTGAGGGTTGTGTGTGCTTATTTTTATTTTTTATTTTTTAATTCATTTTTTTCCTTTGGCCTCGCCCATGACATCATGACGTTAGCTCCGCCAACACTGTGATGACGTCACGGTGGGGTAGTAAAAATTTTGACAACCCACCACTGCACGGGCCTCATCCGCCCCATGGGCTGCAGATCGAGAATCCCTGATCTAACTTGAGGGGAGTGGGGCAACGCAGAGAAAAAGTCTTGCACTCTAGCAAAGTTCACAAAGGGTGTCAAGTTACATTATCCTCTTCATATCTCATCTGCCAGTTGCAGCCTAGCTACAGCTGAAAAGTTGCAAACGTCTTGAACAGTTAAATATAGGATTGGTCAAAAAAGTTCACAAAAACACGAAAGAGCAACTCGCCCACATCTCCATCCGTCTGGGGCAGAGCATCAGTTTACAGCTGATTGTGATAAGATGTTCTGTGCAGATGACTCATCTTCTTCCTAATCTAGTCTGTTTCCCAATGTCAGACTTAATACCATCATCTTCTCCAACCACTCGGTCACCATCGCTTTGAAGCTCTGGCAATTTGCTTCAGTGCGTCACTAAACCAAGTTAGTCATGTTGTATCAAAGCATGGTAAACAGTACCCTTTCTTCTCTCCCTCCTCCCTGCCACTCTGGACCCAAAAAGAAAGAAGAAGTAACTTGACAAAACAAACTTTCCAAGTTTAGAGCAACTTCCTGCATGCTCCAGGGTGGCACAGTAGTTAAACTGCTGTATGCAACCAAAAGGTTGTACGTTCAATCCTAAACAGGGCTCAAGGTTGACTGAGCCTTCAATCCTTCCAAGGTAGGTAAAATGAGTACTCAGCATATTGGGGGCAAAATGCTAATTAACTTGTGAACCACCCAGAGAGTGCACTAAGCGCCATGGGGCAGTATTGCTTTTGCTTTGCTTCTTTGATTACAGTTTAATAATATACAGTATACATGTTCAGCTTCCCATATCTGCTATTGAAAGAAGCTTCCTTTGTTAAAAAAATTATTTCTTCTCTCATGTCCTGATCAAACCCTGGCCTGCCAAAATGAAGCCACCTTCTTGGTTTTGTCATTGGCCAGATGTAACTCCTCATTGGTGCATATTTCTGGCAGTAATTGGCAGACCAATAAATGAGCCGGATTCTGTATCTAACAGCCCCCCCCCCCCGAGCATGTTGGTCTTACAATCAGAGACTCCAACTCTCAGCCTATTCAGGATCCTCCAGGTGACATAGGGGAGGTTGAGTTCCTCAGTTATACTCTCTTTTAATATCGTTTTATTGTCCAGTAAGCTCCTTCTGCCATCTTCTAATTTAGTTTTACTCTTGTGTACTCTCAAGATTGTTTGCTCTTGTCATAAAGCTCTTCCTGGATCTGAACCAGCAGACTTGAGGCTCATATCCATTCAGAGGGCGTCGAGCGTCATAATTTTTAAAAATACGGAACATACTCCATACATTTTAATACATAATGCCTTCTCATTTGTGTTGCCCATGTTACAACAAATTTTGATGAAAATTCAAAATGTGTAAGCGGCCCTAAAAACTTGGGAAAGATCAGCATGTGGGCTCTTTAAGTCAATTGTTTAGAAAGCATAGAAATGGCACTGAAGAATCTCACACTCTGAGAAAGAGAGGGACAAACTATGATGTTGTCAGAGTGCAACTAACATCAGCTAACACAGCTGATGGTGAGCAAAGCTGGAAGTTCTAGACCAGATATACCCACCCTTGCTCTGAAATGAATTCATCATTTTTACCAAGTAGCCTCTGCCATTAAACAGAGATGATGATTCCTGGACTGCCTGAATAGTTAGGAGCATCTTCAACATAAATTTCTGGAAGTTAAACAAGATGAACAGATAGCACCAAAGGTGCTTTATTGCTTAAACCCAAATTACAACTAGCTGCATAAAATATAGAAACAAGACAATGCCTATCAGCCAAAAGTGAGAACTGCACAAGCAAAGGGCAGCCTCAATGACTCCTGATCCCAGATTTGAGCCTCACAACACACTTCAGCACCACTGCAAGAAACTCGTTGGTGTTCCAGAGCAATTTCTCAGAAAAGTGAGTCCATAAAACACTCCTTGTGGAAGTAGAACCCCACCTATCATTCTTTGGATTCAAGTCAATTAGAATCCAGATGTATTCCTACTGAGGGTTTGTTCAATTGTACTTTAAGGTCAAGGTCTCCCTTACTCAAACCATATCAGTTATATCAGACTCTAGACAGCGGTGCTCATCTCTGTTTACAGCCAAAGAGTCTGCACCACAGACATTTCCATGATCACATGGAAGGCATGACTAGACACAGGAGTGCACAGAACACTGTTACCTTTCCCACCAAAGCAGTACCTAGTCATCTACTTGAAATTTCTTGCTTTTGATCTGCAGTAATGCAACCCAAACTCTGCTAATGGTCAGAGTTCAATCCTAATAGGCTCAAGACTGACTCACACTTCCATTTTTCTGTGGTTGGTAAAATATGTACAGTATCTCATATGTTGGAGGCAAAATGCTAATTACCTTGTAAATGACCCAGAAAGAACTCTAAGCTCTACTGAGCAGTACATGCTATTGCTATCAGCTAGTGCCTAAAAATATAAGGTCTACTACTGCCACAGTCTTTGAGACCCCAATCCACAAGCAAAGGAGGGAGTAGCTGGGAACAACCAAGATATCCCATCTTTGTTATATTGTTTTATGAAGCCCCTTGGCCTTACTGGGTGAAATCCTGTTGCACCTGGCATACTGGAAAGCAACACCTACAGAGTTTGAGCAATCAGCAATAGCAATTACACATTTATTTATTTATTTATTTATTTATTTATTTATTTATTTATTTATTTATTGGATTTATATACCGCCCTACTTGGTGTAACCAACTCAGCCTATAACACTTAGAGCACTCTCTGGGAGCCTGACAAGGTAATTAACATTTTTGCCTCCAGCACCCTCATTTTACAGACATGGAAAGCTGGGTCAACTTGGAAGCCAACAAGATCAAACCCACAACATCAGCAGCTCCGGTGGCAGTACTAAAGTTTAATCCCCCTGCACCATCAAGACTCCTTAAACTGCCCTGGTGGCGCAGTGGTTAAAGTGCTATATTGCAGGCAAAACTGACCTGGCTCATGGCTGACTCAGCCTTCCGTCCATCCGAGATCAGGAAAATGAGTACCCAGCATGCTGGGGGCAAAATGCTAATTACCTTATGAACCACCCAGAGAGTGCACTATGGGGTGGCATATGTGATTGCTAGTGCTAATTAACTAATATTTTAGGTTTACAGGGCATTATGCCCAGGCAGTCAACATTATGCGACTGACTGCTCAGTTCACACTGCTAATAGTTGTACAACATGCCTACAGAACTGCTTCTTGGCTTCTGTCTTGATGCAACTTTTGCTACTGATTGCACAACTTGGAGTTATGCACTCCAGCTATGCACAGGATTTCAATCACTGGATTGCTGAAAGAATCTTCTTCTGAGTTGACCTGTGCCTGTTTTTTGCTTACATCAGTAGCTAGCTGAAAGAAGGGATCCCCCATAGGGAGAGGAGGATCTCCTCTGATGCAGCAGAGATGAGGAAGTACCTGAGATGTACTGTTTCCAGCGCTGTCTCATAGCAACAACAGATTGATGGAGTATTAGTCATGAGACAAATCTACGCACATATGGTAATAGATTTTTAAGAGGCGTCTTGGGAGCAAGTGGGAGAAAGACAGTTGTACCTCGTTTAAAGAGCATAATGCGTTCCACAGGATTGATCTTTAAGTGAGTTTGCTCTTTAAGCGAAACACCATTGTAAATAACCAATTGTGGGGGGATTGCGAACCCCAATTTATTTGTTAAGTGAGTTTTTGGTTGGTTTTATTTGTTAAGTGAAGTGAACATTCAGAGAAAATTCTGCTCTTTAAGCGAGGCGCTCTTTATGCGAGGTTTGACTGTACATCTTTTGAACATGAATAGGGGTATGCCTCTCAAAGTCCAACCCCACGTCCATGGGCATGAGGGGAGGTCACAGGTCCAATTAAGAGGTTGCTAGGACTGAGCAAAGTATGCCGTGGCCTTGCGCCACAGGACCACTACAGTAGCCACGAAGGCCATCCTGGATTATCTTGAAAAGACCTGGCCAAAGGGGCTTTGGTGAAGTTCCAACATGCCCAACAAGCCGGAGAGAATGACTTGGAATTCCATACCATACAAGGCATATGTGGAAAAAGGGGAAAGGCAAAGACCACGAGGCAGACCCAGAGGAAGGTAGAGAGATAACATCAAAGAAGTATTACAAGAATATAAATAACACCAGTGAAGGCCACTAGAAGTGCCAGAACAAGAACCTTGGATCTCTCTCAACACCCAATGGGTTAAAAGAGGAAGCGAAGAAGAGAAGAAGATGGGGTGTATAATTATTTCTAATTAGGTAAAATTAATTAGGACTCTTCCCTCAGCTGGCCTGGCCTTGAGGGAAAGAAGGAACAGCTGTGCGGCGCAACCGGCTGGCCATAAGAACGCCGCCATTGCCGTCGCCGCCACCGGACTCTTCCCTCGGCCGGCCCCAGCCATAAGAATGCCACCACAGTCACTGCTGCCAGACTTTTCCCCTCAGCCGTTCAGCCTAGAGGGAAGTAGACAAGTCTGAGCTTTTACAATGTATTCCCCCCCCTCCCCCGGTGTATTGCTCTTGAAATATGTATTGTTGTTGAAATGTTTTTTATATTGTGTTAGTGTGATACTTTGTAACTGTAATTTGTGATACGCCCAGAGTTGCATTGCGAGTGGGACAGCATAATAATAATAATAATAATAATAATAATAATAATAATAATAATAATAATAATAATAATAATAATAATAATAATAATAATAATAATAATAATAATAATAATAATAATAAAGACCAGTGTCACTTCCTGTTGAGCAATCAAAATAAAAATGCTATCTGCTTCTTGTAAAAATCCATGAACAAGGATGGGTAATACTATTGTGAGGCCAGTGTAGTCTAGTGGATATTAAGACTAGGATTCAAAACACCTGGTTTCAAATCCCCACTCTGTCATGGAAATTCACTGGAGATAAAAAGGACATCTGACATACTTTGAAAACCTTATTAGTCAGTGAGTAAAACCCATGAGTCAGAAGCAACTTGACAACAGATCGCAACAATGATACCTGAACTGGTCCAGTAGACTACTGAAAACAGGTAAGCTTATGAGTCCAGCAGCACATATCATCAGGCTGGGCTTTGCAGAGATTGAGCAGGGAAGGGGAGAAATAGGAAATTCAAACTTATTCTAGCCAGATGCTGCAACAATAGGATCTGTGGTAATGTCCCAAGTTCAAGACTCCAAAGCTTCTTCTCAGGCACTGCTGGAGGAAATCTTCCCAACATCCTAGTAAATTCACCACTGTCTTATGCTAGAACAGTGATGGCTAACCTTGGCAATCCAGGTGTTCTTGGACTTCAATTCCCAGAAGCCAAAGTAAGCACTTCTGCTGATCAGGGCTTCTGGGAATTGAAGTTCAAGAACACCTGGAGTACCAAAATTAGCCATCACTGGGCTAGGTTATCCTGCTATGGTAATAAGAGTAGACCAGGGATGGCAAACCTCTGCACTCTGCACCCCTACCAGTTGGAAGAAGATGGAACCCTCAGGATGAAGAGTCGAACTGGAGATTTTCCACAATCAAATGAAAAAGAAAAATGCTATCCCACCCCTGGTTAGGATCTGGCCAGAATAATCTTTGGAAGTCTTTTCTATTCACCAGAACTCCTTACTACCCAGCCTGATGAACAGTCCCACTAGATTTAAAATCCCACCTGTTTTATACATGGGGGTGGGGTTGTTTCAATGGAAGTGTTTCTCTGCCCTTCATTTAGGACTTCCTTTTTAAAAAAGTGTTCACAGACTTTAGAAGCTCAAGGGAGGTAACTGAGGCCAGATCTTTCCTGTTGTGTGGTGATGTTCAAAAGATGTGATTTGAAGCAAAGAAGTCCTGTATTGGAAGAGAGTGGTTAACTCTTAAACTTACTGCTTCTTCTCAACTACATCACCAGCCCCTTCAGTACCGCATCTAAGCATCTTGGTTTCCAAAGCAACTACAGACATCTTGCAGTGTGCCTGCAAAACTTCTGCACAGCTTGAATGAAATATGTGCTCTCTCTTTCTCTCATTCATTAAATTGCATCAATAAAAATTGAATCAATAGCAATAACAATTACACATATATACTGCCCCATTGTGTGTTCTCTGGGTGGTTCACAAGTTAATTAGCATTTTTGCCCCTAACATGACAGGTACTCCTTTTACCTCAGAAGGATGGAAGGCTGAGTCAACCTCAATTCCCCATCAGGATCGAACTCACAATGTTTTAGCTGCAGATCAGCAGTTTAACCACTGTGCCACCAGGAGTCTTGAATCAAGTCAAAAGAGGACTCCACTGGCAATACAGTAAGGTTCAATTGGTTCATGAGGAGAAGGACAAGGTGCAGCATCTTTACCTGTTCCACCCATCTGGCTTTTGGGCTTGAAAGGCCAAGACAAAGTTTGGGCCTATAGAGGTGAGCTGTATGCAAGCACAGCTATTACAATACACTACAGGGCTTGCCTCTTGGACCTCTCAGTCTTAGTGTCCTGGCTTTATGAAGCTTGAGTCAATCTCAACTTTCGTCCCTAACTCACAGATCTCTGATCTGTGAACAAATGGAAAACTTTGCTGCATCAGACCAAAAGGTTCATCTAGTTCAGGGATTTGCAACCTATGGCCTACAGACCGTATCTGGGCCGTGGTGCCAATTAATCCAACCCATAGTAAGGACTCCACCCCTGCCACCACCGGAAGCGCCAAAAACACATCAGAAGCATGAAAAACACTTTTTAAAACCCCAAAAACAGCCAAAAATGCACTGCCCTCACTCCTGCTGCCACAGGGAGCAGCGGAAGTAGTGAAAAATCAGAAAATGCACTGTGGATGTGCCGCCGCCGTGCCCCCCCCCCCCGGCCACTGGATGCAGCAGAAGCAGTGGGAGGAACCATGCCTCTGGCCCACACAGCTGTCTGCGGGGCGTGGGGTCCGGCTCACAGAACAAAAAGGTTGCAAACCCCTGATCTAGTTCTTCATCTTGTTTCCCACAATGGCTGACCAGATAAGGCAGGCCCCTGTATCCATAGAGGATAGGTGCCAAGACTTACCACAAATGGCTGGAACTAGAGAAAACCTTATATATTACATTGTATATAGCGGCCTCTTAGTTTGGATGATGAATTTTGGAAATTCATACTGTATATACAGTATTATGTACTTCTGGAATTTCTCAGTGACTATTCCCCATCCAGTGAAGCTGCAGCAGCTTAGTGGTTAAAGTGCTGAGCTAAACAACCAGAAGGTCAGCAGGTCAGCAGGTCAAAACCCAAGTACTGCAGGACAAAGTGAGCTCCCATCATCTGCACCAACTCCTGCCGACCTAACAGCTCGAAAGCAAGAAATTGCAAGTAGATAAATAAGTACTTCTTCGGTGGGAAAAGGTAACCCTGTTCCGTACTCTCTGGTGTCTAGTCATGTCTGCCACATGACCACAGAAACGTCTGCAGACGCAGACAGCACTGGCTCTTTGGCTGTAAACAGAGATGAGTGCCACCCTCTAGAGTTGGACACAACTGGCTTTTGAGCAAGGGAGACCTTTACCTTTGCTAGTATTCCTGAACATCAAGAGAAGAGGCAGGGGAGATAATTCTAATACTAGAGATTCACCATAAACATCTTTGAGACCCAACTAAAACCACTGTAGGCAACAATCTCTTCCAGCAGACAAAGCTCAACGAGAAGAAAGAATGCATGGTTTTGAACAGAGGTGGCAGGTGAAGACGTGTCAGATGTGGAATGGTGAATTATGCCATTGCTGCCAGTGGCAATTTATTATGTCTGATGAGTGCATGCTTGAAAATAAGAAATAGAAATTACATCAAAGCACTACTAAACCAATTGTCATAGCTACCTTTTGGCTCCCCCTACAGGCCAAAATAAATATTTCACTCAGCTTCTCAATTCCATAAAAAGCTAAATCCTTTATTGAAACAATAACAATAATTGTTCAATCATAATAATGATAATAATTCTGTTAAGTCAAAAGCCAGACTATTGATATTTCTCACACAGTTCTCCCCAAACTAAGCCACTATTCAGTGGCTCAGACAGGACTCTTCCCAAGCCTACTGGATTTCTCATTATTTTAAAAACCAATCTCTCTCTTTTCATTGAGAAGGAACCCAAGACAGCAAACAAAAGTACCTTAAAGGCTCAGAAACAAACTAAAACAAGCAAAAAGTGTTAGAAACACAAAACATAGCTTTTAATTGAGTGCTTTCTTAAAACTTGCACACACTGGCCAACATTCTGCTGCTCAGTGTAGTAAGTCGCAACTAGAGTAGGCCCACTGAATCAGTAGTAATATGGTGAGTCATCTCCTCTTTAAGTTTCATTGATTAAAACAGGGCTATTGCAGTGGAATAGTGGTTAAGATGCTGACTGTGATGGCCGGCAGGTCATGATCCAAGTGCTGTATGACGGAATGACCTCCCGTCATCTGTCCCAGCTCCTGCCAACCTAGCAGTTCAAAAGCAAGAAATTGCACATAGATAAATAGGTACTGCTTTGGCAGGAAAGGTAACAGCGTTCCATGTGATCTGGTGTCTAGTTATGCCTGCCATATGACCACAGAAGCATCTGCAGTCAGATACACGACTGGCTCTTTGGCTGTAAATGGAGACAAGTACCATCCTCTAGAGTAGGACATGACTGACTTTCGAGCAAGGGAGACCTTTGCCTTCACTTTTGCTCTAGTTGCAGATTACTACGCTAAGGCAACAAGCTTTCAGCCACGGCCCAAAACGGGACAGCATGGATGGGCAAAGGAACGTCAACTCCATAAAAGATTCTCACTGTATTAGGCTGCAATTTCACTTCATCTCCCACAATATGCTTTCGAGACAGGTTTTTGCAATGAAGTGATTTGCCCTTTCTGCGCCCAACCCAACAGAAAGATACAAGAATATATTCTGTCTGAACAGCTAAGTGCATGACTAAAGAATGGGGAACTCACAGCCCTCCAGATGCTGTTGGGTTAGAATTCCCATCTTCTCTGAATTCTGGACATGTTGGAGAGAACTAGCGAAAGTTGGAATCAAACAATATTTTATAGGTTAAGGTCACCCTTGCCCAAAAGCCAGTCATATTCGACTCTAGGTTTGAATGCTCATCTCTGTTTATAGTCAAAGAGCCAGCACTTTGCCTATGTCTGCAGACATTTCTATGGACATGTGGCAAGCATGCCTCAACACCAGAGTGCACGGAACGCTGTTTACCTTCCCACCAAAGTGGTCCCTATTTATCTACTTGCAATTTCTTGCTTTTGAACTGCTAGGTTGGCAGGGGCTGGGACAGACAACGGGAGGACACTCTGTTGTGAAGCATTTGGGTCTCGAACTGCTGAACTGCCGACCATCCAATCATCAAGTTTAGCATCTTAACCACTAAGCCACTGCAGTACCTATTATTTTATAACAGGAACACAATTTTTCTCTCTTGAGATAGAAAACATTACCATGACACCTAGCTTTAAAAAACCATAAATGCTAAAGAAAAAACAGTCCTATAAAAGATAAAATGTTCATGCTTAATTACTAAACTCACACTTCCCATGAGACTCTAGAACTGTGGTTCCCAATGTAGGGCACACGTCCCACAGGGGGCAATTTGATTATTATTATTATTATTATTATTTTGGGGGGGGGGGCAAGTCAAGAATGAGATTAGACCAAGTTAATGGCCTTTTAGGCTTCCTCCACGTGAATAGGTAAAGGTAAAGGTTGCCCTTGCTCGAAAGACAGTCATATCCAATTCTAGAGTTCAGTGCTCATCTCTGTCTACTGCTAAAGAGCCAGCACTGTCTGCATCTGCAGATGTTTCCATGGACATTTGGCAGGCATGCCTCAAAACCGGAGTGCACGCAATACTGTTTAACTTCTCAACAAAAATGGTACCTGTTTATCTACTTGCAATTTCTTGCTTTCAAACTGCTAGGTTGCCAGGAGCTGGGACAGAGACTGGAACTCACTCCATCATGCAGTACTCTGGAATTGAACTCCGACCTTCCAGTTGTCGAGTTCAGTGTCTTAACCACTTGAGCCACCGCAGTGGCTCAAGTGAATAGGAGTTCACTTTTTGAATAATAAGAATAATATGTCATTGGGGGTGGGGGCATCAAGATGTTAGAGATGCTTAGGTTGGGCAGGGGCAAAAAAAGGCTGGGAAGCCCTGCTCTAGAGGATAAATTCTGAGCAGCTTTCTAGAAACACCAGGTTCTTAACCTGGAGGCCCACAGTTGAAAAACACTTTGAGGATGTTGCAGAAGTCCAATTTCAGGAAGTCAAAGGCACAATAGTGGGGACAGACAGAAAGGGAGGGAATAGTTCTAATGTACTGCAGTGGCTCAAGTGGCTAAGACACTGACTGGGATGCAGAAGGTCAACAGTTCAATTCCTGAGTACTGCAGGATGGAATGAGTTCTCATCTTTGTCCCAGCTCCTGCCAACCTTGCAGTTCGAAAGCAAGAAATTGCAAGTAGATAAATAGGGACCACTTCAGTGGCAAGGTAACAACATTCCGTGTGCTCCGATGTCTAGGCATGCCTGCCACATGACCATCGAAATGTCTTCAGAAGCAGACAGTGCTAGCTCTTCGGCTTTGAAAAAGAGATGAGCACTGAACCATAGTGTCAGATATGACTGGCTTTTGAGCAAGGGAAACCTTTACCTTTACCTTACAGGCCCTAAAGAAATAAAGTGAGATGACATCACATAAAAGGTACTTCAATTTCAAAACATTTTTACTTACTTGTCTCACATTTTCTGCCAAGAACACGATATAAACACTACAAAAGCCCAACTGGGTGATCACAAGGAAGAAGTCAACTATGCCCCTACAAGGAGACAATAAAAGAGAGAAAATCACTTAAGTCCAGCTCGTGAAGAGGCAGTGATTTCTGAGGACACACAGAATTCATTGAAAAACTCAGAGGCATTCCTTTGAAACTACTTGTGCAAAGAAAGCTTGCAACTTACCTCCTAAGCAACTACATGGACTTTACAATGCACAAAACATCAAAATAAGCAATATTTGATGATGCGGACTTGGTCCACAAAAGCTCCTATTGAAATATAAATGTTAGTCTTTAAGGTAATGTCTTAGAAGGTCAAATAGTAAAGATGAAGCTAGCTAAAGTACTTTGGACATCAAATGAGAAGAGAGGATTCACTTGAGAAAGCCTTGATGCTTGGAAGGGTCGAGGGCAAAAGAAGAAGGGGACGGCCCAAGATGAGATGGCTAGATGGTATTGTAGAGATAATGGGCAAAGAGCTGGGCGAGTTGAGGGGGATGGTGGAGGACAGGAGTGCCTGGAGGACAGTGGTCCATGGGGTCGCAGAGGGTCGGAATCGACTGTGCAACTGAACAACAACTGGCCAGATAATTTTGCTATGGTGATAGAGTAGACCATACCGCCAACAATTCAATGCCAAGTGTCAGGTGGCAACCCTGAGGACTAGCGGGTGCCAAAGTCCACAGGGAAAGGTGATGGTCCCCAAGTGGATTAAATTCCACTTGAATCCATCTTGATGGTGGGCAGCAGCTTTGCCAATACTGGCCTGGGGTTGATGAGGACTTTGTGTGCCAAAAGGGCACAGGACCAGAAAGTGACTTGTGGTACTGGATCACTGGTACGGGTGTTATGCTGCAATGCAGAAGGCAAATGAAAGGCCACTGCATTATATTCTCAGAACAGTCTTCATGGCTGATTGCCATGAAGATCACCAATATTTGGAATCGAATACAGCAAAATAAGAAGTTTTTAAGGTAGTATTTCTGTCCCTATTAGGATGTTGTGCTTGCTTGCTTGGTTGCTTGCTTGCTTGATTTGTTTTATTTTGTTTTGCTTATGTGATCAAACTGAAGTGGTTTCAAAGGATAATGTCCTAAAAACAGACACAAAAAGAGATCTGTTTGACAGACCCCAAAAGGAATCAAGTTGGGCTGAAACTACCCTTATCTTAAAATGTTAATACCCTGACTTGGATCGATCAAATTCCCAATGCAGTCTCAAGCAGATATGAAACACACTTAAGAGTCAATTGACTAGTACAACCTCAAGGTATGATGCAAGTAGAAAGAACTTCCATATCAACAAAATACCACTGTGCCTTTAAGAAGAGTAGTTGAACTGCAAACCAGTTAAGGTTGGTCTGTATAAGTCCAGGGGTGCCTAGTGCTAGAACAGTCTTAAAGTTAAGCTGATATAATCTCAGTACCTGGGCAGACAGCCCACACATAGAGTAATAGCTTGGATAATGATTGCCTCGGGTAAGGCTAAAATCGGATAACATCGGGGAATTTGAGGCAAACATATGCATCGCACAACGTTAAGATAATGTCGTGTGATGCAAATGTTTGCCTCAAATTCCCCGATGTTGATCTCTGCCCCAAAGTCCGCAGGGCTAGAGACCAGCCCTGTGGGCTTTGGGGCAGAGATCTGGGAAGCTGACCAGGGACTTCCCATTGGGCTTCCCAGCCAGGCTTCCCAAACACGCTGCCGCTACCAAAGGCGCAGCAGTCAAAGGCAAACCTAACAGCAGGGATCTCTCTCGCTGTTAGGCTAAGAGCGAAGGATTCGCCCTGCCCACCCTGTTGTTTCAGGAGAGGGCAAGGCGAATTTCTCTTGCTGTTAGGTTTGCATTGGCCAGAGAGGAAAGGGAACAGGGTTTTTTTTTTAACGTTATGCGATCAATGCATCGCACGACGTTAAAAATCAGATAATGTTAAGACTTATGGAATCAAGTCTTAATGTTATCCGAGGCACTAGTGTAAACTAATTTGAGCTTCATAAAGGGGAAGTGGGACACAAGTACACTAAGTGATAATAATTTTGTGTCAGAAATTATTCTGGGTTGAAAATATTTTTGCTGGAGAAACTCCACTCAGGGAACGCCCGAATGAGGCTCCTTTCATGTCCCCAAGAAATGGGACAGAAACAAGCGCTCAATCCGTCATGTAGTACCCGGGTCTCAAACTGCTGACTTGCTGGCTGTCCAGCTAGCAAGGCGAGCTTCTTACCCACTGAGCCACCACAGCTCTGCACACACTAAGTGATGAAGTGATGTCACAAGCATCCAAGTGGATCCATCTTCCAAGTATAGATGCTTCAACAGCTATGATAATTAATTGGTGGTTTAGGGGCTAGCTAAAAACCCAATGACCTTCTGCTGTTTGACTCCTGATGAAGACAGGCAACTTCTGGTGCTTTAGGTGGTTTTACTATAGCTGATAAAGATGCAGTATGATGCAATAGAGCAAAAAAAAAAAAAACCACATAGACACCATCAGTCACGGAAATTGGGGGGTGGTGGTGGTAAAAACACTCCTTAAATGTTTCATTTACCTTAAAACTCTTCTTAGGTTCACTATAAATTAATTTTGTCTTGACAGCACATTAACTGTGCGTTGAATTGAACAACCGTGCTTTGATTTGGATTCCTGCATTGAAAAGGGGATTGGATTCAACAGCCTAAAAGGCCCCTTCCAACTCAGTTATTCTATGATTCTATGTATTAAACCACACACAAAAATACAATTTGGGATTTTACTCATTTTCCTAAATTTAACTCAATTCAGTTTGTCTTAAATTGTTCTCTTATTTGGATATCCAATACACACCAGACAGCCAAACTAGAATCATGGATCATTTCCTCGTTTTTCCCCTGCCTTGCATTCAAGAATTGTTCACTGTCATAGCAAGGACAGGATGACATGGTAACACTACATCAGACAGACATTATCAACTCTGCCGGATGCTGAATAAAGTTGCCATTATCTTTGTGAACTCAATTAAGTGACTACCTGGCCCACTTGAATCTTGATGGAGGGCAGCAGACTGTGGCTGATGAAGACTTTACATGCCAAAAGGGTTCAGAGCCAGAAATTGACTCACGGAACTGGGTCAGTGGTATGGGGGTCATGCTGCGATACAGAAGGCAAATGGAAGGCCACTGTATTATATTCTCAGAACAGTCTTCATGGTACGAGTACACAGAAAGCGCCTCCTTGAAGATTTTGTGTTATTTTTGAATCACAATTGGGCATACCCTGGTGACAACAGCCTTGTGTTGCCAGCTAATCTTTCTCACACTAGGTCAGGCCAAAGGAACTGCAGAATGAACTCACCAAAAGGTGCCTTCATTTTGGCAGTTTCACATCTGGCCTAGACACAGAAGAAGAAGAAGAAAAAGGGGGGGACTCAATTAAGTTTCTCTTTGATTAAGTTTATATAACTAAACTTCCTTGACTGTAGGGTCCTTGTATTTCTCTTATGTGGATAGACAGCTTGAGGGGCTTGGTTACATACACTGATATCGGGGGGGGGGGTATCACCAGCAGTCCAGTCACTTCTTTAACATTAATTTTATGCTTTGCAGGTAATTAGATTATAATGCAGAAATTAGCTTACCTTCCCCAAGAGGCTCGTTTCTGTAACACAGTAAAAGGACTTATTTCCATCGCATAGCTGACTGTCTCACTATATCCTAAGGATGCCTTTTCCAACCTAATAGGGAAAAATACTAATTATTTCTCCATCTCAGGATGGGAACATGTAACCCAAGAGCCCTGGTGGCGCAGTGGTTAAACTGCTATACTGCAGCCCAAACTGCTGATGTTTTGAGTTCAATCCTGACAGGGATCAAGTGTGATGCAGCCTTCCATCTTTCTGAGGTCAAAAAATGAGAACCCAATGAGTTGGGGGCAAAATGCTAATTAACATGTGAACTGCCCTTAGAGTGCACTAAGTACTATGGGGAGTATATTTATTTATTTAGTTTATTGCATTTATACCCCGCCCTTATCCAAAGACTCAGGGTGGCTTACAATTTAAAACAATTAAAAACACATTATCCACAATAAGAGTTAAAAAATTAAAAGTTAAAAAGATTAAGAGTTTAAAAAGTTAAAATACAAGTTAAAAACAACAGAGAGAGGTGGGGTTATTCAAAGGAGCCCGACAGCCGAGCTGACCGTCTGACCCGCACCCCACACATGCCCTGCCAGCCAGGTCTTCACCCCCTTTCTGAAGGGCAGCAGCTCTGTCTGAAGACACAACTCACTTGGCAGGAGGTTCTATAGGGCTGGAGCAGACACAGAGAAGTCCCTCCTTCTCATGCTAAAGAGATGAGCCTCTCTAGCTGATGGCACGACCAGAGAGCCTCTCCGGTCCGCTCTCATGAGATGGACAGATGTTCTCGGGGTGATGCGGTCTCTTAAGTATCCTGGCCCACTACCATGTAGGGCTTTAAAGGTAATAACCAGCACCTTGAATTGCACTAGGAGGCATACTGGGAGCCAGTGTAGCTCTCGAAGCAGTGGTGAGGCACGAGCATAACACCCGCAACCCATCACAACCCGAGCGGCCGCATTCTAGACCAGTGTAATTGCTATTTGTAACCTAAGATCTGTTATGACTGGGTAGCTTAGGTAACATTTCTAAAGGAAATATACTCTAACAGATATCAAGGTCCCTAATTTTATATTAGCCTATTAGCCTATGGTTTACCACTGGCCACAGAATTTTCACAGCCAACAGGTAAATACATGCTGGATGGCGGTGCAAACATGTTTGAAGACTAGTGACATTCATGAGTAGAATTTTCAAGGCTGCATATAAATCCTCAACACATTGCACCACTTCCACATCTTACCTGAGAGAAAGATACTGGCTGCATCGCACCAAGATGTGCATACAGTGAATAGATATGATCCCAATGCACACAAGACTAATAGGTCCAATCTGGAAGAAAAAGAGAAGGTGGATGCTATCAGGAATACGCAAAGCTTAGAAATATTCCTATTTTGATCTACAGAACCCCAGAATCTCCCAGTCAGCAGAATGGAGACAGAAAACAAGGAGCAAAGCCAGCCCCCACCCACCCCGAGGTGCAGTGGTTAAACTGCTGTACTGCAGCCAAAATATTGTGAGTTCAATCCTGAGAATGCTGTAAATCAGGGGTCAGCAAACTTTTTAAGTCAGGGGCCAGGTCACACTCCCTCAGACAGTTGAGGGGACCGGAATGGTGATCACCCCAACACTAAATGTTGCCATAAATGTGTCCATGACTGTCGTAAACACATTTACAGAAGCCATAAACACATCCACAGCTGCCATAAACACCTCCATGGCTGCTTCAGGCGGTGGCGGCAGTTGGAGCGGGGGAGGGGGCCTGATTATTTGTTCCCACAGGCCAGATTCAGCCTGCAGACCATAGGTTGCCAACCCCTGCTCTAAATGCGATGTGGCCGTCTATAAGTGTAATTGTTATTGCTATCGAAGAAAAGAACATGGCTGGTTGGAAACCTGGACAGGGACACTCTGTATGACACAGTTTGTTGTAGATCCAGTTGTAATTTACAGCATAATCTAGGCTTACCCCTGTTAAGGATGGGCTGATACTTACTAAGAGGCCGGCATTTTTTATCGCAAGTGGAAGTCCGAGAAGTCCTGTTCCAATATTTCCTTTCAAGAGATGAGTGAGGGTCTGCAGAAACCTAGAAATTAAAGACAAAAAACAGAATGGCATCAAGAAACTGCTCCAAGGCATAATCAGGTAAAGCACAAGCACTTCAAAAAAAGAAAGGCAAGGAAAGGCTAAAGCAGAGGTGCCTAAATTTTTTGGGCCGTGGGCCGATCATGTGGTTCAAGGAGCCAGTCACTAAGTCCCGGGGGCCAGTTGTGGCCCTCGATGCCAATTCATCTGGCCCACGAAGCCCTCGTCGCTCCTGGAAGAGGAAGTAAAACAGGCCCGTACGGGCATGTTTTATTTCCGCTTCCAGGAGCGACGAGGGGTTCGCGGGCCGGATGAATTGGCATCAAGGGCCGCACCTGGCCCCCAGGACTTAGTTTGGGCACCACTGGGCTAAAGGATAATCGTAAATTTCCTTTTGGGGTTTTGAAATAGGAATACATGCAAGAATGTAAATGTAACTGAATGTAAACACGTAACTGAATTTTGGGCAAGAGTGGAAGAAGAAGTTAGTAAGATTTTGGCTAAATCCCCAAACAGCATTATTAATGGAGATGGAGATGTTGAAAATATCAGACAGGAAAAAGGTTACTGTATATTGTTGACCTTTTTTAACACTTGCAAGATTAATGATAGCCAAACAATGGAAAACAGTTCTCAATCTTAATATTAAAAAATAGTACAAAGAGGTATGGCCGATTGCATTAAATGATAAATTAACATGGGAGATTAATGTTAAAAAATGTTTGATAAATGTAATCATTTTTTGAAAATATGGAAATATTTCATTGAATTTGCAATAGAAAAGAATTGTGGACAGAAACCTGTCCAAGAAAGTTTGGAGTTCGGGAGATGTGAAAATGAAGAAAGACAACAATATCATACTTAAATAATACAATTGGTTCCCCGCATTGGTGAAGGGAACACATAATTGATTTT
Source organism: Furcifer pardalis (assembly GCA_030440675.1). Taxonomy (NCBI): domain Eukaryota; kingdom Metazoa; phylum Chordata; class Lepidosauria; order Squamata; family Chamaeleonidae; genus Furcifer; species Furcifer pardalis. The sequence goes on along the minus strand of CP126895.1, from coordinate 106,007,545 downwards.
TTCTGTTTATTTCCTTATTTCCTTTTTTTTAAATTGCATTTTACTGTATTTTTATATGTTTAATAAAATGTAATTTAAAAATGAAGTAGGAATATAGTACATACGTAATGCCTTCTTCATCCTCAAGCTGATACTTCTTCTCAGCTGGCAACAGCTGGCGTTGATCCTCATCTTCAGTCTCTGAATCCACGTCTTCCATTAAAGGCTTCATTACTTCAAGATCTATTTTACAAAGACAAATGAATTGTACTTTTAAAGTTTATTTCAGAAACAGCACCTGTAGCATCCAAAATGTTTTGAGAGTGTCAGGTCACTGCTTTCCTGCCAGATTTAACAAAGATTATCCTTCTAAAAACTCCTGGGCCCAAATTCATCCATTCAGTTCATTCATTCATTAAATTTATATTCCACCCATCTGGCTATGTATGAGGGGCATCAATGCTAAAAAGGATCTCAAGCAATAAACAGTTCACACAGTAATAAGCCCATAAGGATATAAACTAAACTGAAACGGTAAACAAGCAACCATTAAGAGACTTAAATATCAAGCAAAAAAGAGCCCCCCAAAAAACCCCAGACTATTCAAGACTATCAATATATGCCAAAATGTTCATTTCTTCCCAGATTTTGTCAGTTCATGTCTTTACAACAGAAAACCACTTTACTATTCGGATTCCCAATGGTCATGGAAGAGGCAATGCCAGGTGGACCTTGTTAATATCAAGGCTGCGGTAGTCCGTTGCAGTCCCCGTGTTAAATCTTGCATGTCTCATTTCATACATGCTGCAGGAGATGGCTCCATGATCACAGTGTGTGGGTCACTTCATGGCAAGCTGGGATCCATCTTAAACATGTCCACACCACTGGCATATGTATACTCAGATACAAGTAGAAGACGACGATGACAGAAGACACAACATTTTCTAGTTTTGCATGCCTGCAATTTTCAACCTAAAGGCAAAAATCCAGATGAGTACTCTCTACTGGGAACCATCTTCTTTCCCTGCAAGTCTCGAAAGATTTGATTGCAAGGTCCTGACTACCGGCTAGGAAATAATTCCAGTGGTAGAAGAAAGGACAAAGTAAAGGGCATACCATACATATTTCAGCTCCATTGAAGCAGAGAAGATGGACTTCTCGTCCTTCACTGCCTCTTCCAGCTTTGCTTCCTCCTCTTGTCAGGGGTTCCCAAATGTTTCACACCGTGGGCCGGTCACATGGTTGAGCGGGCCAGTCACATAGTTCCTCCTGCCATAAACACTGCCACAAATGGCCCCGCGGTTGTCATAAATGTGTTTACAACAGCCATGGTGCATTTACAGCAGCATTTGCGCATGCATGGGCACATTTTACGGCTGTCGTAAAAGTGCCAGCTTCCGCTTCCGGGTGCAATGAGAGCGACAGTGGGCCACATGAAATGGTGCCACAGGCTGGGTCTGGCCCATGGGCTGTAGTTTGGCCACCCCTGTCTTAAGTAGTCAGTTACAATTTCCCCTAAGCCTCCAAGCACCTGTCTTCTTATCCCAACCGATGTTATCTCCTACAGTTCTCCCACATCAGCCAGCTTCCCTTCCACCAACTATGGTATAGCATCCCTGTGAGCTAGGAGCTCAGGAGTCTCACCATCTCCCAAGGTCCCCTGGACTTATGGGCTGGGGCTAGATATCCCAGTGTGTCTATGTAGAATGACCATCTCACAAATCAACTGTGCCACTATTGACAAATGATGATGATGATGATGATGATGATGATGATGATGATGATGATGATGATGATGATGATGATGATGATGATTATTATTATTATTATTATTATTATTATTATTATTATTATTATTATTATTATTATTATTATTATTATTATTATTATTATTATTATTAACTTCCTCTTTTACCCCTTTGAGTGTTGAGGGAGATGCATGGTTCTTGCTCAGGTACTTCAAATGACCTCACCAGTGTTATTTGGTGTTCTTGTAATATTTCTTTGATGTTGTCTCTCCACCTTCCTCTACCTTGTGCTCTTTATCCTTCTCCTCTTTTCACATATGCCTTGTATGGTATGGACTCCCAAAACAATCCCTCCAAGACTTAATCGTTATTGGATCTATCTTGTTTTCAACTAGAAACTCAACAGCTACCAAATAGCCTGGGGAAAAGATCCCTGGGTTAAAGAACTAATGAAAAAATTATGAGCCTGGGTTTGTTCCAATCCTTGCATACAAGAATTCACTAATGATTATCTCCAGTTTTCTCATCACAGCTGTATAATTTAGGGTAGATGATGAGTCTAATTTTTGGCTTCTCTTGTTACACCACTGGGAGTTCAAACTTCTTGCTGATCTACCACAAATCATCCAGAAACTTACATCAACCTACCTGTCCACCCAGAACTAGTTCACTATCTCTGGATTTTTGTTGTTCAGTCACACAGTTGAGTCTGATCCTTTGTGACCCCATGGACCACAGCACACCAGGCTCTCCTTGTCATCTGCCATCCACCCAGATCTATGCCCACCACTTCAATTATGCCATCTAGCCATCTTATCCTCTACCGCACCCTTCTCCTTTTGCCTTCAATCTGTCATAACATCAGGGCCTTCTCCAGTGAGCCCTCTTTTCTCATTTGATGGCCAAAGTACATGAGCTTCAGTTTCAGTATTTGTCCTTCCAAGAAACAGTCAGGGTTGATTTCCTTCAGGATTGACTGTTTTGATCTCCTTGCTGTTCAGGGGACCTTCTCAAAAGTCTTCTCCAGTTCAAAGGCATCTATTCTTCTCTCAGTCATTATTAGGGTCTAGCTCTCACAGCCATACTTTACTACTGAGAAGACCATCATTTTAATTATGTGGATTTTTGGCAGGGAAATGTCTATACTTTTTATTATTATGCTGTCAGGGTACACAGAAAGAGCCTCCTCAAAAATTGTGGTATTTTTTCACCACAGTTGGGCATACCCTGGTAACAGCAACCTTGTGTTGCCAGCTAATCTTTCTCACACTAGGTCAAGCGAAAGCAACTGTAGGTCCTTTGTTTTGGCAGTTTCACATCTGGCCTAGACACGGAAGAATTATGCTGTCTAGATTTGCCATAGCTTGCCTCTCAAGGATTGAACATCTTTTTTTATTTCATGGCTGAAGTTACCATCTACAGTGATCTCAAATCTCTGAGCCATAACATTCAAGTTTCTATCCACTCCCTTCTCCAAAGATTGATAACAGGGTCAATCAGTATTCCATTTGATATACACATGTAGACACAGGATTCCATTTGCAGAAAATACCAGTGTTCTGATGAGATGTCATCACACACAAGCAGACACATGACCAATACATTGTCAAACTGAGCCTGCAACTTCTGCAAATGGATCTCTACTCCTGCCAATACTCAACAATATCCTACCAAAGTTAGGACCATCTTACACCTGCCATTAATGGCACACCTTTACAGAAGGCTGAATCTTCAGTTCCATCTAAAAGAGCTGAAATACTTACAGACTCAAAGTGGCTTCATCAATGTCTCTGAAAGCCACATACCAGCTGGGTGGCTCTCTGCCATAATGACATCCAAATTGTTGCTCCTATGGTTACCACCCTTTGGTAACTATAGGCTCAGGTCATCATGACAGGTCATGAGTGGGTAACTCCACCACCACACACAGACTAAGGGGAGGGGGCGGAGCCAGGACAGAACCTTGTGAGTTGGAGGTGGAGCCTAATGAAAACTTTACAATCACTGTGACATACCACTTAAACTGCTGGACTGGGCAGAGGCAGAAAGTAATGAATTAAACTAAAATACACAATAATCAGACAGCTGGAATACTTTGGTCATGCAATCAGAAATTCAAAAATGCAGATTGTTACAACAGAGCATTCAAGAAAGAATTAATGGGAAAGAAGTACAGTACAGTATAGGAAGACTTATTGACTGAAAAACTTTGGGAGTTTATTTGGATGTGGCAAAACAACATTGTTTAGAGCTGCCATATCCAAAGTCAGAATAACCACCATCATGTCCAACCAGCAACAAAAGTGAATGAGAAGACAAAATGGTTACTTGTAGAGAATTAATTTGGAGGTCGGCGAGAGTGGCAGCTGCTACTCATATTCGAGTACAGTGGTACCTCGCTTAATGCGTTCCACGGAATTGCTCTTTAAGTGAGTTTGCTCTTTAAGCGAAACACCTTTGTAAGTGACCACTTGTGACTTCTGGCGGGAGGGATTGTGAACCCCAATTTAGTTGTTAAGCAAGTTTTTGGATGGTTTTAGTTGTTAAGCGAGACGACCATTCAGAGAAAATTCTGCTCTTCAAGTGAGTTAGTCTCTAAGCATGGTGCTCTTTATGTAAGGTTTTACTGTACATGTATACATTCTCCCCCACCCTGAAAATCATTTTCAGGGAAAATGTCATTGGCGTGAATTTGTTTAAGGTGGATCCCAGCTTGCCATGAAGTGACCCACACACTATGATCATGGAGCCATCTTCTGCAGCACATATGAAATGAGACATGCAGGACTTAATACCAGGACTGCAATGGACTGCCGCAGCCTTGAGGATATTAACAAGGTGCGTCTTCACAGCCAGTCCATCTGGCATAGCCTCTTCTGCCTCCATGACCATTGGGAATCAGAATAGTAAAGTGGTTCCTCCTCTGCTCATTTCCTCCACTGAGGGGGACCATCGCCACACCTAAAGGGGCTCATCCAACCATAGCCACTGGCCCCTTTAAGACATCAGGTTATTTACTCCCATCCAACACTTGGCATCGAGTCGCCTGCTGTATAGTCTACTCCATTACTATAGCAGGATGTCCAGCCAGACTACATAACAGAATTTAATTTCAACAGTTCTGAAACAAATAGTAATGATTCAAACCATTTTCTTGTCATTAGATGGAAAAAGAGAATTGGGTATCATCAGTATATTGAAGACACTAAACCCCAAAACTCTGGACAACTTTTCCTAATAGTTACAGCTACAGTATATGTTAAAAAGCAGGCATTAAAAATATTCTCTTATAGTACTATAATAGTATAATTGTAACAGATTGAAAAATTAAAAATATTTTGGTTGCAGGAAATCTTGCAGCCTGAAGTCTGTTATTTTTGTGGGCAACAAAACTAAGAGACACAATATACACCAACACACACGTTCATACACCTTTAATCGAAAAATACAGCAATTCAGGAATTGGTACAAAATAAATCTCTCTCACACACACACACACACACACAAAGCAGGTGGTTTAAAATAACCCACATTTTGCAAGATTATGCATGTTTCAGCTGTGGCATCATAGATTCTTCAGTCTATGAAACAATTTCAGCCCTGGCAAAACCACCACAAATGTAGGAATTTTTACTACTGTAGATGTTCCCTCTGTTGGGACAAGTACACATACAGTGGTACAGTACTTCAGTTTATGAATTTAATACATTCTCCAGGACGTTTTATATTGCAAAAAAAATTCATAACCAAAATGTGGATTTCCATAGGAATGCATTGAGAACCATTTTTCTTACCTCTGGAATGGATTAGTTGGTTTTCAATGCATTCCTATGGGAAACCGCAATAGGGTTTATGATTTTTTTTTTTTTTTTTTGCAATTAAATTCTTAAACCAAGGCATTTTTAAATGGATTTTCATTTGTAAACTGAAAATTAAATTAACCGAGGCATTCGTAAACCAAGGTACCACTGTATTCTTCCATATATTTTGTTTTAAAAGAGAAGTGCTCATTTTTTACCCCTGGAAGTTTCCAACCTCCATATTATTTTATTTATTTGTGGTGTTTCTAACCACCATAGTTGACATAATCTGGAACATTTTTGCAAAAGGTTTTGGAAAGAATCCAGTTACAAAAATCCTGTTGTTGCAATGTATTAATCGAGGAATACTTTTGCGTGTTCAAGGAACTATACAATTGAGCATTGACTTCTCAGTTTAGAACATCCAGCAGAAGACAAATCTTTTTGTTAGTCAGGAGATGGAGATGTGTCGAAGTCTGGAGAACAACGGTTTGATTGTCTTCTATGTGCAAAAAGAAAAAAATATATAACATCAACATTGTTCAAGCCAGATGATTATATTTCATTAGGAAAACTCGGTGAACAGGATTCCAAGCTATATTCAACCATGTGGGCAAGCTTCCGGAATTGTTGATGTCATGAAAAGCTTCCAGGTGTTGGAGCAGAGCTTTGCAGTTACCCTGGAGTGCCAGAAAGATGAACTAGTACAGGAGCCCCAAGTTTTCTTAGGCTTCAATTCCCAGTAGTCCTAATCAGCAGGTATACTGTCTTGGACTTCTGGCAATTGAAGTCCAAGACCACCTGAAGGCCCAAGGTTGGGAACCCTTGAACTAGTGTGTCTTATAGCAAATCAAGCCTGAAATTTCTCTGGAGGTAAAGTTCAGGAAGCTGAGATTTTCTTGCTTTGGAAACATCTTGAGAAGGCAAGATTGTCTGGGGAAAATACAAATATGCTGAGAAAAGTTGACGAGCAGGAAAAGATGATGATGAAATACGAGATAGATTGATTCCATAATGGATGCCACAGCCTTTAGTTTACAGCTGGGCTATTGAGAACAGGACATTTTGTAAGTCACTCATTCATATGGTCAGAATAAATTAAAGGCAACTTGAGAACACATAATAGCAAACCATACTCTTAAATTCAGATGTAAAACTGTCCTTTCATTTCTCAATCAGTTATTTATTATTATTTATTTATTAGTTCAAATTTATATTGCCGCCCACTCTCCGTGGCGACTCAGGGCGGCTTACAAACAATACATTACATTACATTACAATATGTTGGGGTGGGCACAGGGGGAGGGGCAGCAAGGTCCTCAACCTGCCCTGGCTTCTTCCCCTGCCAGTTGGTATAGGCGCAGGGGGAGGGGCGGCAAGGTCTATACACACACCACTCATCACTCTCTCGTTTTTTCTTGTTTTATGTCTGAAACTGGTTGCATACCTCAGTGAATGTATCTGTCTGCAGAGCCAAAGACTGGGAGTCTGATTCCCCACTGTATTTCCCAGGAAAAGAGACAACCTAAAAAGCCTTGGGCAAGCTGCACCATGCCAGAGCACCCGCACAATAATGGCAAACACATTTCACTCTGGAAAGGGTTGCTGTCAAATCAGAATTGGTTTGATGACATGTTGTCGTTGTTATGGCCAAAAGTGTCCAACGAGTTCGTCTGGCAACATATCCACAATATTTGCCACACTTACTTACATGCAACAATTCTCCTGATGTAAGCACTGTACCATCCTGAACACATCCAATCTCATTTGAGCGAAACACAATCAGACATAATTAATACTTGGCTGGGGAGACCTCAGCAGAAAACCAGGTTCTGTGTCACAGACAGCCCATAGCTCGGTGCTAAAGTGCATGATTTACAGTTTGCAGTTGATTTTAGCTTCATACATACGCAACTCACCATCCTTATGCAAGGCTATGGAATGGTCCTTCTTAAAATCCTGGAGAACCAGTGCTAGTCACATTTATTGTCATTGTTATTATTGTTGTTGTTGTTGTTATGCTGCACCATTTGGTGAGTTCAATCTGCAGTTCTTTTCACCTGACCTAATCTGAGAAAGATTAGCTGGCAACACAAGGTTGCCATGCTGGGAAAGAGGAACTGGCAGATTCAGTAGTATCCTACATGATCATGGTGTTAAGTCTAAAATACGTGATACAAAAGAAACAAGAACAGGCAACAAAACTTGGGAGGTTGGATGAAAGGAAGTGCATCAATCTACAGAACAACTCATCACCACAGTGCTGATGAGACATTATTTTCAATATCCCTTGAATCTGGTAGCAAGGTAGACATTGGTATGTTGTACCATGTGTGCTACAAGCGCAAAGTACATTGACATTCTACTAGTGTATCAGCTTTACCTCCTCTCCCAGAAAGATTCCTAGATGAAACTGGGCTTAATTCTTCAATGTAAAGCTTAGAATCACTGTACTTGATGAGGCTAAATTAGCAGTGCTAATGCCTCTTTCTCTCCTTTTGAGCATTGCCAGTCAAGTGTAATATTCCACTACCTTTCCCCTTCACCCAACAGTGATTGATCAAGCACAAGGACTGCCGGCTTAACAGAAGTTCTGTGCTATGAACATGTACTTGCAAGTAAGATCTCACATATTTTTAATTCCATAGAAAAAAAGTTTGGGTAAGAAGGAAGAAATGTGGCTATCACATGCTACAGCTCAGCGGAAAATTACAGAAATCCAGAGAAGCTTAAGGTTAAAGTAAATCACCTACAGGAAGCTACTCTTCAGAAGCAACGGTGAGAGCTTGTGATAATGGTGACTGTTCATGTGAACATGTTTGTCTACTGTGCACAACAGACAAGCTCTGGAATCTCAGCCCTTGGAAAGTAGTGGATAGCAATTCCCAGATTCTTCCAGCCCATATGGCTTAGGGACCAAGCAAACTGAGGGATTATGGCAAGCAGAGTCCTCAAAAGGCAAGTCTCTCAAACTCATAGCAGCAATCACCATTTTCTGTTGTTGTTGTTCGACCTAAATTCAAAGTGAGAATGTATGACACCTACACCAAACATTTCCAAAGATATTCTGGACATCCGTTCAGGGTGGCTTCACATCTCCATCTCAAACCACCACTTCCATCCCTGCTCAGTCTGCAGATCCCCTTTAGGTAAAGGTCTCCCTTGCTTGAAAGCCAGTCGTCATCCCAGTCTAGGAGGCAGTGCTCATCTCCATTTACAGCCAAAGCGCTAGTGCTGTCCGCATCTGCTGACATTTCTGTGGTCATGTGACATGCATGACTAGATGCCGGAGGGCACAGAGGAGTTTTACCATTCCCACCGAAGTGATACCTATTCATCTACTTACTATTTCTTGCTTTCAAATTGCTAAATTGGCAGGTGCCAGGACAGACCAGTTACGTAGCAGGGTCTTGAACTCATGATCTGCTGGCCTTTAAGATCAGCATCTTAACCACTAATCCCCCATGGTCCCCAGATCCATTTTAGTAAAGGTAAAGGTTTCCCTTGCTCGAAAGCCAGTCGTATCCGACTCTAGGGGTCAGTGCTCATCTCTGTTTCTAAGCCGAAGAGCCAGCGCTGTCTGCTTTTGCAGACGTTTCTGTAGTCATGTGGCAGGCATGACTAGACACTGGAGCACACGGAACGCTGTTACCTTCCCACCGAAGTGGTCCCTATTTATCTACTTGCAATTTCTTGCTTTCGAACTGCTAGGTTGGCAGGAGCTGGGACAGAGACGGGAGCTCATTTCCGTCCTGCAGTACTCGGGAATCGAACTGCTGACCTTCCGCCTCCCAGTCCTTTAAAAAGAATTCCTCTCTTGGACCAGCTCCTTTATTCTAATGTTTTAAAATGAAATAAAACTAAAATGAAGCAGAGAATCCAGTGTTCGAAAAAGAGATAAACAGCCATACAATTCTCGGTCAGTCAATCCATCTGAAATTTGCACGCGTTTTCAGAGACCTTATTATCAATAGGTAAGAAATACTGTATATATGCAAAGATGTGTGCGTCCCTTTCGACAGTAGCATGCATTTGTAACTGTAAAGCATTAAACTGCACAGTATTAACCATTTTGCGTTTTGCAAGCTCGGAAGCCGAGGCTCTACCGTTCAGGTGGAATGACAGCAAGGAGGCGAAATCCGGCTCTACCTGTCCATCAGGACCCGGGATTCACACCTGTCCAGTCTCCACCTCCCCTTTCCTAAGCAATGGTTTCTTCCACCGCCTTGGATACAATACACTCGATAGAGCAAACCATAGCGCGGAGGGGGGGGGAGTTGGAGAATAAAAGAAAGAAACACCACCTCGCCCACCCCATTATCCCACAGAATCATATTCCTCGCCCTGTCTTTTAGGATCGACCCACGCTTGTTCATGCATTGCTCCACGCATCCTTTTATTTTATTTCTCCCCCAAAGAACAATACCTAATTCTTCCCTTCCCGGCGTCTCCATCTCTGTCTCTCTATGGTTCCCTCCGCTCCGCCTTCCGCCAATGTGGAACCCGAGCGCTACAAGGATCAACTGCGCGTGCGCCTCGGGAGGAGGCTGGCCCCGCCCCATCTGTCACCATTATGCAGCTGCTGGGGGAATCTTGGATCATAGACAAGCAAAGAGTGGCTAGAAGGGCGGAAGAGGTTGCCATGGCTCTCTGGGAAATGGAGTTCACTCTTCTGCAAGGGGCGGGGCGATTCTTTGGATGGCTTTTAAATTACGCCACCAGAGTACTGTATATTGTCACATGAGAGAACCAAAAGAGAAAAGAAAAACATGTGTTTGTCATGTGGAAGCTGTTTAATGTCAAAACTCTAAAGCATTTATTCCCCACAGTTCATTGTAAAAGCTATAAATATAAAAAGAGAGGGTGCAAAAATGTATGCACATTTTAGGAAAGGAAATAAAAACTATTAAAATTGTAATAATATATACCAATAACAAAAGTTCTTCTCCCCCCATGAACAACCAGCCTCCACATAGCTGGGCAGGCTGAGGAGGATGGTGGAAGACAGAGGTGCCTGGCGGGCAATGGTCCATAGGGTCGCAAAGGGTCAGAATCAACTGTGCGGCTGAACAACAAAAACAAAAGTTGAATACAGGTCATGTTTGACTGCTGCAATTATACCAGACACTTTTGATTATGGTGAAGTGCTTGAGCAATGTTGACCAAAGACAGTGTCTCGGATCATCTTTTGTGCACATCACACACAGTACCATGTGTCTGAAACTTATCACAAATGTGTGCAATTCTTAAGCATTCTTGAATCTTTCTTTATTCGTGTCAGACACACCATCAGCATATAATAACATACAAAGGTAATATTAACACATCTAAAACAAAATAGAAGTAAAAAGGGCTAGATGGCATCTGCCCAATATTGGGCCACATCCACAGCATTTCTTCTCACCAACATAACGGTCCTCCTCAGTGCACATTGAGGGGCACTGTGTGCTTTGTTTCATATGGGAGATAGTTTGGTCTTTGCATTCACACAGGCTGTCATCTACAGGGAAACCCCACTTTCTCAGATTAGCCCTTGATCTTCCTAACCCGACACACAGTCTGTATAAAGCTTTCCACACAGGCCATGGTTGTTCTTAACCAGGTAGTAGAGAGACATGTGGTTCTGCCCAGTTATCTGGTAGCTCCTTGTTTGCCTTCAATAGTTCTAAGGTGGGCTGTGGAGGCTTTCAAACAAGGGTGACCTTTACCTTTACTATGTAGCTATGGGAACTGTCATGCTTTTACTTCAAAATTTATTATATCACTGGTTGGAACTCGTACTCCCGAAATGGATAATACCTGAAATTGCTGTGTACCCTCATCAGGGGAGATGTCGCTGGTCCACATGTCCCAAAAGTGGGGATGGTAGACCCTGGTTCACCTGGAAAGGAAACACCCTGGCATTTCCCACTTAATTTTACACTAGGACAGTGGTAGCGAACCTATGGCACGCATGCCAGAGGTCAGGTGGCACCTGGAGCCCTCTCTGTGGGCACCTGTGCAGTCACCCCAGCACAGAGTTTGCTCCACCCCTCTGCCCAACAGACCAACAGGGGCACTTCCTCCCTCCCCCAGCAAAGAATTTACCCTACCCCTCTGCCCAACAGCCCAATAGGAGTGCTTTCTCCCTCCCCCAGCACAGAATGCACCCCACCCCTCTGCCCAGCAGCCCAATTGGAGCACTTCCTCCCTTCCCCCAGCACAGAGTTCGCCCCACCTCTCTATCCAGCAGTCCAATGGGAGCGTTTCCTTCCTCCCCTGTTACTGTATTGGCACTTTGTGATAAATAAGTAGGTTTTGGGTTGCAATTTGGGCACTTAGTCTCTAAAAGGTTTGCCATCACTGCATTAGGAGACTCTGGCAGAGAAGATAACAGACTGAGGCAATTACTGTGAGAAAAATAAAAGGATTTTATTTCATTATGTGCCTAAAATATCATTGAATTAAATTCCGCCTTACAGGACCACCCTGCTAAAGTGAAGGGTCTGTCCAGAACAATTCAAGACCATGTATACATGAAGAATGAAGGAATACGAAGAGAGGATAAGCTCCAGCTCTCAGATGGGGTAGGGGGAATCATATGAGCAGGAAGTTATACCACACAATCAAGAGACAAAGATTCCGTATGTCACCAACAACAAAAGATTTCAATATTTGAATGATTTCATAAGCACATACAGTAATACCACAAGTCATAACGTTATCCGATTTTTTAGCCTTATCCGATGCATGGATCAGATAACGTTAAAATCCTACCCTGTTTCCCTGAAAATAGGACCTCCTCATATAGTAAGGCACCCCCCCATTTTTCCCCACCTCAGAAATATAACACACACCCCGAAAATAAGGCACTCACCTAAATCTTGCCCTGGCAATCCGCTGTATCAGCAATAAATGTGTACTGTATTCTTCGTCATGGAAAAATAAGACATCCCTTGAAAATAAGACCTCGTGCATATTTTTGAGTTTTTAAAAATACAAGACAGTGTCTTATTTTCGAGGAAACACAGTATGCAGATGACTCAGATAACGTCAACTCCATAGAGATACAGTACATTGTAAACAACACAGACTTCAAGGGAAAGTCAAGGAAACATGCCTCTCAGCATGGCAACGAATGTCACATCATTGATAAGATGTAAATGTCATTGTCCCTTGTTCAGGGTGGCAATTGTCCTTCGTACGGAATTCATTTTGGAATGATTAGATTGTCCCAGAGCCCTAATTAGTCCATGGTAATCTTGATCTAGCCAGATGGATCGATGACATTCCTTTCAGGTTCATTAGTCTTCTGCTATTGTCTCTTGTGAGGATAACGTATTCCAGGTCTTGCAGGTAAACCTGCTCATTTCCTGAACTGAAAACACAATCTGGAAGTGTTAAATTACATAATACTATTATATGCCCAGCATTGACATGGCAGGCATGTTGGAAAGCTAGTTCCCCTTTTTTGCAATCTATTAAAACAAACCCCGTCTTTCTACGTGGTCCCCTTGAAGAGCTATGTACATTTGTACCTCGCTTAAAGAGCATAATGCGTTCCACAGGATTGCTCTTTAAGCGAGTTTGCTCTTTAAGTGAAACACCATTGTAAGTGACCAATTGTGACTTGGGGGGGGGGGATTGCAACCCCCGATTTATTTGTTAAGCGAGTTTTTGGTTGGTTTTATTTGTTAGGTGAAGGGACCATTCAGAGAAAATTCTGCTCTTTAAGCGAGTTACTCTCTAAGCGAGGCGCTCTTTATGTGAGGTTTTACTGTATTTTTAAACATTATGTCTATTCTTTTTTGCACCATCTGCTCCCTTTTACTGGCTGGCATTCCAGCATGAACTGGATTATTGAAGACTTCCCCTTTCACTTATCATCATGTGATACATTGTAAACGTTTGATCAGCAGGCAGTTACTCTGCTGCTTACATGGGTTACCGCTAGGAGAGCTCCAGCACTGAAGCGAATTTGATCCTCTTCTCTGCCCCTGAGTTCCACAAAGCTGAGAAGCTTTTCACAGAGGCCCCAGCCATGTATTCCTATGGAGACTGGATCTCTGTGTGACCCAGGTCTACGTGGGGGGTTTGGTGATGCGTGTATGCTTAGATAAACATGTGAATGTGTGCTGCTTGTGCACGTTATCATGAGGGGGCAGGGACAATCAATCGTTCGATTGGGAAATCTTTATTGCTGTCAGCTAAAATTTGAGTTTCTTTTATTTCATCTTTCACAAATTACTATTAGGTGGCCTTTTGCGCATACATGACCTGTTATTATGTGCCTCCAAGTTCAAACCTACTGATACTGACTCTAGCAGGGCTCTCATTATAAGTGAAAAAAAATATCATTTTCACACACAGGATGGTTTTCAATGACTGAACAGGGATTTGAACCCAGGCCTCTTGAATTTAGATCCAAATACACCGCACAGGGCATCCCAGTGAGAGAGCTGCAGTACCCAAAACTATATAGTTCTTTCTTGTAGAGAAAATACCCCCAGTTTCTCAACAATTGGTCTTGCTGACTCCATTACCCTGTTTTCAGAATATGTCCACTAGCCTAGTTTACTCACCTGATACATTTGCTTTACAACTGAAAATTCACCCTCTGCACATTGTAACCATATGAAAGAGAATCATCACTACCATTACTGAATAATAATAAAGCTCAGTAACTATATTACTCTGTAATTAGAAGCGCTTTAAAAAGGCTATTACATCCTGACATACTAATGAATCAGTTCACCTCCACTGGTTTAATTCTCAGTGGTCGGCAGTGTTTGTTCTCGAATGTCAGTTATATAAAGGCATGTGCGGCAACCCACATAAGCAAATCATTAAGTGCACAAAAGATGCTGACATCTATTGTCTTACTTCCAGAATCTTTTATTTGGCTTTCATCACTTTAGCCATCATTATGGTGCAGCAGCTCTTCTGCATTTTCGCTGTCTCTTTTAAAAGTAAATCCTTTTATTTTCCTGAAAGCTTTGCAATAGAATGTTGGGGCTAATCCACTTATCTGTGCTAATTTTACTATTGACCTGTGTATTCCAGAACTGTAAATAGCAATAAGGGTGTATCTGAGATTTATAAGTGGACTTAACACTAGACTGCTTATAAAACAATAACATATGTAGAAAAAGGTAAGTCTGTCTTCTTTATTACTGGTATTATACAGGAACAATCCCACTCACAAGCTTTGGTATTCTCTGTTAAAGTCTGTGTATCACCATCCATGAATGGCAATACAGTTGTACCTCGCTTAGAAAGCATAATACGTTCCACAGTATTGCTCTTTAAGCGAGTTTGCTCGTTAAGCGAAACATCATTGTAAGTGACAAATTGTGACTTGGGGGGGGTGCAAACCCCAATTTATTTGTTAAGCAAGTTTTTGTTTGGCTTCAGTTAAGCGAAGCGACCATTCAGAGAAAATTCTGCTCTTTAAGTGAGTTACTCTCTAAGCAAGGCACTCTTTATGCAAGGTTTTACTGTACAGTATATCCATCTCCATTTACAGCCAAAGAGTCAGCACTGTCTGCATCTGCAAACATTTCCGTGGTCATGAAGCAGGCATGACTAGACACTAGAGCACATGGAATGCTGTTTACCTTCCAAATGAAGTGGTACCTACCATATTTATCTACTTGCAATTTCTTGCTTTTGAACTGCTAGGTTGGCAATAGCTGGGACAGATGACAGTAGCTTACTCAGCCTCTTGAATCTCAAACTGCTGACCTGCTGATCTTCCAGTCTTAACCACTAAGCCATGGCTGGTCCAGCAATACATTAGGGGGATCCAGCATGATTTGTGTCTCACCAAACCAGGTTTTTGGGCAGCCAAAAATGAGATGGCTAGATGGTATTGTAGATGCAATGAGCACAAAGCTGGGCAGGCTGAGGAGCAGTGATGGGAGGACAAAAATTCTACTACCATGCCATGACGTCACAGACATCATGGGCGTGGCCAATGTCATGACATCATGGGCGGAGCCGACATCATGATGTCATGACATTGTGGGCGGGGCCACAAATAAAAATAAATAAATAAAATAAAAATAAACACACACACACACACACACACACACACACACACACACCCCTCAGCCCACCCACCCACCCACCCAGACAGCTACAACACAAACCCGTAAATAACTTAAATAAATAAAGAAACCATCCACCCAAAACACAAATAAATTACCCACCCACCCCAAATAAAAACCCCTCACTTGCTTACCTTCCTTGGGACGACGAACCCCCATGGCCCAGGGCCACCCGGCAAGGCGCGCTGCCCCCAACTGCGGCCTCCTCCTCCTCCAAAGGCCGCAGCCACAGGAGTCACCGCCTGCAGCCGCTGTCCACAGCCGCTGCCCGCCGCCACCGGAGCTGCCGCTGCCTGCAGCCCTGTGGCTGCCTCCTCCTCCTTGGGCCAGTGCCTTTTTGGCCTGGCTCCGGCTGCAGCCACGGCCAGGGGCGGCGGGCAGCAGTGGCTCTGGCGGTGGCTCCGGCCGCGGCCACCGAGCCTCCCTGGGCCATCCGCTGCAGACAAGCCCCCATGCCCAGGGGACGCCCGGCGGGGGGCGCCACCGCCGCCTGCAGCCTCCTCCACCGCCGGGCGCCGCAGCTGGAGCTGGGCCAAAAAGGCACCAGCCCAAGGAGGAGGAGGAGGCCACAGGCACCCGGCGGAGGAGGCGGCTGCAGGCGGCAGCGGTGTGCCCTGCCGGGCGTCCCCAGGGCATTGGGGCTTGTCGGCAGCGGACGGCCCAGGCAGGCCTCAATGTGCCCCGGGGGAGGTGCCCTCCTCTGAGGGCTGGTGCCTCCGCTGCCGCTGCCGCTGCCGCCGCCGCCCTGAAAGCTCCAAAATAAAAAATTTTTAAAATCGGAGCAAAAATGGCTCCAATTGACTGCACATGCGCAGAAACTCAATCTGACACATGCGCAATGCGTCAGATTGAGTTCCTGCGCATGCACAGTCAATTGGAGCCACTTTTGCTCCGATTTTTTTTAAAAAAAAATTCTTTCGCTGAGGCGTCCAGAACCGGACGCCTCAAAAGTTGACAACCCTCCCAGAGAACCCTCCGGGATTGGTCCTACCGGTTCCAGGAAACCGTATGGAACCGGGGCCATCCCATCACTGCTGAGGAGGATGGTGGAAGACAGAGGTGCCTGGCGGGCAATGGTCCATAGGGTCGCAAAGGGTCAGAATCAACTGTGCGACTGAACAACAACAACAACAACAAACCAGATGTAATAGATGAGACATATATGGCAATTATCCATGATTTTTAAGAGCCATTTTTCAATTGCCTACAAAATGGGCAGATCTGTAAGCAGTTGGTAGATAGGCAGCTTTTGGCTCAGAAGACCCCAGCACCGTGAAGGCTGAGTTAGGGTTATTATATTTTGTGCACAAACCTCTTTATCCAATCTTTGTGACATACAGCACTTGGAAGTCATGTGCATCCATGCTCAATGGTTGGAGCAGGAAATGAATTAATGTGATCAAAATTGTTTGGATTTGAACTGGCTATGCCAAAGGCAACTGAACAGACATTCCTGTGAAATGACCACCTTCTCTGCATTTCTTAATGATACATCCCACAATGGCTTTTCAACCTGCACCTTACTAAAACCTAACCAAGTCTCCTAGACCAGTGTTTCCCAAATGCTGGATCTTGGACTTCAACTCCCAGAAGCCTAAGTCAGTACATTGGCTGATCAGTCCTTTGGGGAATTGACTTAGACTTCTGGGAATTGAAGTCCAAGATCCAGCATTTGGGAAACACTGTCCTAGACCCACATACACTTAATGTTAAGACTTTCACTTAACACACTTCTTCACCTCCATCGTATATTCACGAGGGTTGTTATCTAGATCATACCTGAGTGGCCTAATTGTTTCCCCTTCTTTCTTCATTCTAAGCCTGGATTTGGCAATCAGTAGCTCATGATCTGAGCCACAGTCCACTCAAGGTCTCGTTTTCTGCTGACTGTATAGAGCAGGGATTCCCAACCTTTTCAATCTGGGGGCTGGGTCATGCTTTCTCAGTCAGCTTCAGTGGCCTGACAGCCATTTTGCCCTGCCTGCACAATGGGGGTGATCATTTTGTCCCAACAGCTTCAAAGGGATGGCCATTTTGTTTCTCTAATGCCCTTGGAGGGTTGGGGGCCACATGAAATGGTGCCATTTATTTATTTATTTATTAGTCATGGGCTGGATCCAGCCCACAGGCCTTAGGTTGGGACCCCCTGGTATAGAGCTTGTCCATCTTTGTCTGCAGAGTACGTAATTAACCTGATTTTGGTGATGTCCATATGTAGAGCCACCTCTTAGGTCGTTGGATGAGGGTGTTTGCTATGACTAGTTCATTCTTTTGGCAAAACTCCATTAGCCTTTGCCCAGAAGGCATTATATAAGTATCACTTATTTTTCTATTTAACAGATCTTATGTATGTAGGAAGGAAAAGAGATGAAAGAAGCTGTGAAAAACCAAAGGAGAATTACAAGTTGTGAACTAAGTTGAGTGAAAACCTAGTGAATGGGTTGTTAGCATGACAACTTGATTAAAGCCTTGGCTTAAACTGCTCTGCAGGTATTGGCAGCTTGATAGCTCTTGATGCTACAAATCAAATAACATTTAGAGTTATTACATCTTTCTCTTCTTAATTTTTCTGGTTTGAAGTCAAGAGAATAGGAGAAGAAGCAGTAGGAAAACATTTGAAAGTCATAAGTGGATGGTAATACACACCACTCCCATAAAACTCCATGAATGGCTCATGTGGAAATACCATAAAGCAGTAATCTTCTATCCACTTAACCTGAGAATAAATGCCACAGAGCTCAGTAAAACTTACTTTTCAGGAGAAATGTAACTAGGAAGGGATGGTTGGGGCTTTACACTAGGGTGTTGAGATTTACAGGATGCAAAACTTTGTTGTTGAAAAGGCATAAACCTGTATGCCTTAAGCATGCATAAAACTCCCAACTGTTCCTCCTCAGGGAGAAGGAAAAACAACAGTGGTAGATTCCGCATGGAATTTCACAATCCTACGGTTGCCATGAGTTGAGATGACTTGATGGTGCTCAACAACAACTGGCTCCCTGAAAGAATTTAAATCTTCTCTTTTTATTAGTAATGTTCAAGGAATGGCACCTTCTACCCAGTGATGGGATGCCAATTTTTTTACTACCCCACCGTGATGTCATCACAGTGTGGGTGGAGCTAACATCATGATGTCATGACATTATGGGCGGAGCCAACATCATGACATCATGATGTTGTGGGTGGGGCTGAAGGAAAAAAATAAAATAAAAATAAGCACACCCACCCACAACACAAACCCATAAATTAAATAAATTAAATAAAAATAAATTAAAATACACCCACTTAAACCCACTGGTTTGTTGGTGGGAGATCGGGCACACCTGTTCCCATCCTCCCCCGCACCAAACTGGCGCTATAGGCTCTCTGCTTTGGGACCGTGGTGGCTGGGGGTGGAAGGCACCTCCAGCCACTTGGATCCCAAAGCAGGCAGCCTGCCTGGGCTGCCTGCTTTGGGATCGGGGTGGCTGGGGGTGCTTCACGAAGCAAACCGGATCGCCCTCATGTTTCTTTTCCTCTTCAGAAAGGGAACAGGGCTTTTTTTTTTAACATTGTGCGATCAATGCACCGCACAACGATAAAAACCAGATAATGTTATGACTTGTGGAATCAAGTCATAATGTTATCTGAGGTACTAGTGTATATGAATTTCACAGGGTGAGAAAATCTCAGTCGAGTTACTAAGCGTGCTTTCATTTTTTGGTTCCCCATCTTGCCCCAAACAAGCTTTCCTCAGCTATACACATGGGGAATAGCTTCTCCAAATCCTGAGATATGGTAACCCTATCTCCAATACACTTAGGGAGCAGGCAGGCAGATATGGAAGAGTTCAGGTCATCCTGGCCTTTAAGGATAACCATAGACATTTTGAATTTTGATTGCAAAGTCTAGGAATTAAACACAGCGACTAATGAAAGATCTGTGAAGGATTCCCCATGAAGCAGTGCCAGTCTTGGGTTGAAAAACATTCACCAACTGTACATTATCCCAAAGATCTCCTGGAGAAAGTATTACAGCTTGAGAAGCTGACTTCTTTAACTACAACATCCAGCACCTTTCCAGCCAACCTTGAAATCTTGGCTTAGAAAATCTGGACACCGCAGTTCAGAAAGTAAATGTTTCAACTATTAAGAAAGGTTCCCATCTGTTTCTTGAACCCTTTCTAAACCCTCAAGGTGAAAAGCAGTGACTCAGGAGCGCCAATTTTCTCAAATTAGCTGAATTTTTAAAATGAATGGTCCCAATTTTCTCCCTGTTACAAATTAAGAATGAACAATTTCAAAATAATTGTGACTAGAAAGAGGAAAATGTTAGTGCCGGTGATGCTCAATGTCCTTTTCAACATTACTGATTTACCTGCATTCCATAAGAGCAATTTGAACTTATATTAAAATTCTTCAGCTTTGTCCGTGACTCAGAGGTAACAGTACATTCTAGCAAATATACAGTCTGAGTCATTCCATGCTTCTTATTGTTAAGTGGAGATGGCAATAAACGAGTTCTATTCATATATAAGCATATGAAACTGAAGTAGCAGAAGTCATTACAAAAATGCAGTTTTTGACCCAGTGGGTCAAAGCCAACATCCTGGTGGGAGGGAGAGAGACAGTGCAAAACAGAGACAAGGACTTTTCTATGCTTTATTCTGTGAAATGGAGTATACAATGTGACTCAATTTATTCCCTTAAAAATTTCAACTTTTTATTTTCCTTGATTCATATACTGTATACTGTATTATACCTCGATTAAACAAAAAACAAGCAACTCCTATCATGACATCCTGTCTCCCTAACATGCAAATACTATTTATTTATTTATTTATTTATTTATTTATCGTAGGATGAACTTCAGTTGTCTACATTAATGCTGACAGTGAGCACAAATTGACCATCTCAAGTTCCTAACTAGAGTTCCATGTCTAGATTTGAAAGTCATTGAAGGACTTCATCTGTGACACTATGCAAGTCCTCCAACTTGCCTCTAAATGGGCATAAGGGACACTTAACATCATGTGGTCCATAGTTTGATCTTCTCCACAATCACATTGGGAAGAGGACTTCCATCCCCATGTGAATTGAGTGGCTCTGCATCTACCTCACTCTATGTAACATAGTCATGGCTGAAGAGTCTACACATTATTATTATTATTATTATTATTATTATTTCCAATTTTTATACCGCCCTACTTGGATTGGGCCGACTCAGGGCGGTTCACAAGCACAGAGAAACAATAAATTTATAAACACAACATGTAAATATAGGAAAAAATAATAATCAGCACTGTATCAACACCACAAAAACATCTCAACATCATTACATAATCAAAATTCAATAGGTATCAATTTCAACAACAATAAGAAATTACAGAAATCATCAAATTTACACAAAAATTAGAACAATACCAACAGTCCAGCTGCTGCTGCGGCTTTTAAGCCCCCTGCCCCAGCGCGCAGGTGGGGGTGTCCCGGGCTGGGCGTGGCAGCCACCTCTTCCCCTGGCCGCAGGTGTCTTGGCGGCGGCGGCGGGGAGCGAAATGTCCTGCTGGGCTTTTAAGCCCCCTGCCCCAGCGCGCAGGTGGAGAGTGTCCCGGGCTGGGCGTGGCAGCCACCTCTTCCCCTGGCCGCAGGTGTCTTGGCGGTGGCGGCGGGGAGCGAAATGTCCTGCTGGGCTTTTAAGCCCCCTGCCCCAGCGCGCAGGTGGGGGTGTCCCGGGCTGGGCGTGGCAGCCACCTCTTCCCCTGGCCGCAGGTGTCTTGGCGGCGGCGGCGGGGAGCGAAATGTCCTGCTGGGCTTTTAAGCCCCCTGCCCCAGCGCGCAGGTGGAGAGTGTCCCGGGCTGGGCGTGGCAGCCACCTCTTCCCCGGCCCCAGGTGTCTTGGCGGCGGCGGCGGGGAGCGAAATGTCCTGCTGGGCTTTTAAGCCCCCTGCCCCAGCGCGCAGGTGGAGAGTGTCCCGGGCAGAATAAGATGAGACCAAACTGTCCCATGCAGCCTCACGGTCAAAAACTTTGTAGTAGTAGAAGAAGATATACTAGTTGATATGAGGGATGGGTGGGTTTACAGTACAGTATCAGATTTAAGTAGCATCCTGTGCCTTAGCAATTTCCTCTTAAAATCAAATTACCCTTCAAAAATGTTCAAGACATTGAAGAAAACTCTTGAGAGTCCATTGGGCTGCAAAGATACAAATCAGTCAATCCTAAAGGAAGTCAGCCCTGATTGCTCCTTGGAAGGACAGATATTGAAGCTGAAGCTCAAGTGTTTTGGCCACCAAATGAGAAGAAAGGACTCACTGGAGAAGGCCCTCATGCTACGAAAGATTGAGGGCAAAAGGAGAAAAGGGTGGCAGAGGATGACATGGCTAGATGGTATCACTGACATAGTGGGAATAGTTCTGGGCAAACTACAGAGGATGGCAGAGGGCAGAGGAGCCTGGCATCCTGTGTTCCATGGTGTGGCAAAGGGTCAGACTCAATTCATGAAAGACGATTTCCCCATATGTAAAACAAAGGGAACGTATGTAAAAATATGAAAGCCTAAGGAATTGAAAGATCCACCCCATAAAAAGAACTTGAAATTAAAGAAATACAAACATTTTCATACTGCATATAATTTATTCAGGGTTACTATGCTCAACATTTTCATCATGTTCTGACAAACAAGAAGTTAACAGGTATAACTATTTGTTGATTTCAAAGGATAGCCAGTTGGCAGCATGTAGATTTTGGTTGCTTGGAGATAGAAAATCAGACCCAACTCTACTGAATCATTTGGAACTGAATGTTTTTATGGATTTCAGAGGTACAGACTCAATTGCTAGCAGATGAACAGAAGAAGGATGATGAGTGGATTATTCTCTTCTTCACAAATATCCTTGCACAAAGCTTT
Organism: Furcifer pardalis; assembly: GCA_030440675.1. NCBI lineage: Eukaryota > Metazoa > Chordata > Lepidosauria > Squamata > Chamaeleonidae > Furcifer > Furcifer pardalis. Next base: position 105,985,045 of record CP126895.1, on the reverse strand, counting down.
TGTGTTAAATTATTCATGGTCTGAGGGCATGAAACAGTCATCTGTCAATGTAAGATACCAGAAAATAGGGACTAGTCCTGATAAATGAGAACAAGTAAAGGGGTGAGAGGTCTAAGGTCCATGTATGAGTGACATTGATTGCTATCAACTGTAAAGTCTTCTGGAGAGGAAAATCTAGCTTCTGGTGAATCAACGAAGAATTTTTTTGAAATGGTAGCCGTGTTAATCTGTGCAAGCATATCAGAGAGTAAACAAAACAAAACAAAAAACATTGTGGCACCTTAAAAACTAACTGCTTTGTTTTAATGTTAGATTTCATAGGTCAAATCCACTTCATGAAACATAAGAGTGAGATTTCATGGCACCAATTTATACACATCAGGTACAGAGGCACACAGTGGTTGGCTGGTATAACAGATAAGTATACAAATCAGTGTGGCTTTTTACAACTGGTAAGACCCATCGTTGTTATTCAGATTTGCTCTGAAGTTTGACCCTGTTGAGTTGCAAATGGTTAGTAGATAGATGCAAAACAAACATTGTGGCACATTTCTTTCAGGCATCAGTTAGAATGAGTGGACCCTTCAAACCTAGCCTCTATTGACAATAGTGTGAAAAGAAAATGTTTCCTGTAAACATATCAACCAATATGTGATTGTGATATACTTGTTTATGAAACCTGACCTCTCTTTTATCATCTAAAGTGATGGTTCAGCATTCTGAGACCTGGCAAATAGCCTTCACCCAATGCCCCTTCAGAAATGGTTCGATTTCCATAACAGTTCATGAAGGTACTGTACTAGTATTTGTTCAACAACATACAGCTGCAGATGCAATGAAAATGGATATGTTAGCCCAAGCTCATACTTGGTCCATTTCAGACTCAAATGATGAAAGGAGAAGAAGGACCTCTTTCTGCATGACTGAAATGCTCGCTGAATAAAATTATGCATTTTACCTCTCTCAAAACCAAGAAGTTTGTTCTTGTGTTCCCCGGTGTTTGAACGTCATAGTCCTTGTCGACTTTTTTCAGCCTCCTACACTATACGTAAATGTCAGCCATCAGGTTACTTTGCTTACATACAGATCTTAAAGTCAGTTATATAAGCACTTTTGAACGTATTCGTAGAAGCAGAGGCAAGACTTTTCTAAATCCACTCCACAGCTGGTTTTAAATTCCCCCACCACCTTTTTGAACAAGAACATTCAATGCCCTCCCCAGTATCACATCACACAGCACTTTAGAAAGAGTGACGCCATTCACTTTGTAAGAAGTGGCACTGAGAAGCTAACAACTTAATGCCAGAGGAAAGTATGCTGTTATTTTCCTTTCCTTTTATTCTTTTTTTACTTTCTCAGCACTGTTCAGTGTAAAATGATAAGAGAGGTTGTTTTTCACTTGGACAAAAATTGTAAATGGATTCATGGCAAGGTGTCTGGGTTTTTTTCAAACCCAAAAACATCCTCATGTATATGCATGCATACCTGGATTGGATTTCTGCTTACAAATCTTCCGTTTTAAAAGTATATTTCTCAACTGGTAATTTCCATCTCCTTGCAAATTGATGCATTACCACCTACTCTCGGAGGGTCCTAGGTCTCAAGTCAAGTTGGCTCTTCATCATTTCCATCATGGAAATAGTATACAGAGTCTCCATAATTCTGCACCTATGTCTGTGTTCACTTTTTGCACAAGAAGGTGTAGCAGCCAACAGCTAAGTAGCCAGAAGAGATCTAAAAATATGAGCTGATTTAAGCATTTTCTTAAACTATGAGAAATTTGGGGAACAGTTAAAAGTAGAGACATCAGCTTACAAACAAAAGTCCGCATAGTCAAAGCAATGGTATTTCCGGTAGTAATGTATGGTTGTGAGAGCTGGACCATAAGGAAAGCTAAGTGCAGAAGAATTGATGCATTTGAGATGTGGTGCTGGAGGAGAATTTTGAGAGTACCCTGGACAGCAAAGAGAACAAATAGGTCGATCTTAAAAGAAATCAAATGTGACTGTTCCTTGCAGAAGCGTAGCGTGCCTTGGCGGGGCCCCGTATAAAAATTTGTTTGGGGGCCCTTAGGAAGGGTAAAGATTTGTTTTGCTTACGCACGTTGGGGGCCCCCGTGGCCTGGGGGCCCCGTATAATTGATACGGCAGATACGGCGGTAGCTATGCCCCTGGTTCCTTGGAAGGTCAAATATTGAAGATGAAGTTTGGACATCAAATGAGAAGAGAAGATTCACTTGAGGAAGCCTTGATGCTGGGAAAGGGAAAGGGCAAAAGAAGGAGGCGGTGGCAGAGAATGAGATGGCTAGATGGCATTGTTGATACAATGGACACAAAGCTGGGCAGGTTGAGGAGGATGGTGGAAGATAGGGGTACCTGCTGTGCAGTGATCCATGAGGTCGTAAAGGGTTGGGATTGACTGTGCAACTCAGCAGCAGCAGCAGCAGCATTTTCTTGTAATAAGTGCTCATTAAAGAATATTAATATTTACTGATTAAGTATACCACAATCCCAACTTTTTTTGCACCATGGACCAGTTTCATGCTAAACCTTTTTCCATGGATCAGTAAGTGGGTGGTGGTGGGATTGGACAGTGCTCTGCTGTAGCTCAAAAACAAGGAGGAGGGGCCCAGCCACACCATTCAACTCAGGCAGTGAGGTATCACACTGCACACAGGTGGGGGGCGGAGTCCCACCATAGTTAAGCTACATGGAGGAGGGGCCCGGCCACTTGTCTATCTGCTGTGTCTGAAGCCCATGCTCTTGCTCCATTCACCAGGCAGACCGGGTGGAGCATGTTGAGGGCAGAAGGCTGCCATTTGGGCTCCCAGCACTACCACCCTCATGGCCCAGTTCAGGACAGCTCACAGCCTGGTACCAGTCCATGGTTCCTGTGGTTAGGGAGCCCTGTCATGAAGCATAACTGTTGGTGGCAGGTCTTCCTCTGATACAAAGAGGTAGAACCTTGCTAAGTTGTAAGGGTTAGCTGAAGTTTCAGTATTTCTACAGATGGTGACATTTGTGTTTATATTACTCTTCTTTTATTTTAAAAAAAGAGAATGAATAATACACAGTGAGGCAGAGGCGGCTTTCATTGTTATTGCTGACACATTCAATATCAGCTCTGATTGTCTTTTTATATCCATACCTTTAACTCCATTATCTTTGTTCCCAGTATGCAACATTGCAGATAGCGTGACAGACATGTATCAGAGAGTAGATATAATTAAAATTCATGGCTTTTTTTTTAGCTAATAGAAACACTGCTGATTGAAAAATATCTCAGTAATTGTATCATTATGTAACTTGGCATGCGTATTTCTCTAAGCTAGAAATTATTCCTCACATTTGATATCTCAACTACAGGGCAATGGACCACATCTTCGGAGGGCTAGTCTTTGACATTTTAATTAACACTGAGACAATGAAGTTTCTATGGTCTTAATATTCCTTATTGATTTAATCACAAGCTGTGCCAGGAACAGTCTGAGAAGCCATTTGCTTGTGAACCTGGAGTGGGCTCTACTTGCATGCTGAAACATAAATGCTAATGTTTATGTAAAGCCAGCAAACCAAGTGTCCTTGTGAACTGGGTTCCCTCTCAAAAACTGAGACTGCTTTCCCTCTATTAATGGTTTTTGCCGGGGGTGGCCAAACTGCAGCCTGTGGGCCGGATCCAGCCCAGGGCACCAAATCATCCAGCCCACAGCACCCACACCACTACCAGAAGCAGACGTGCCCCATGCATGCACAAATGCACCCACATATGTGCATATGCATGTGCTGCCATAAATGTGCCCATGGCTATTATAGATGTGTTTATGACAGCCATAGATGAATTTTGCGCATGCACATTTTCATGTGCATGTGCATTTTAATTCTGCTTCCGGTAGGAGGAACTGTGTGACTGGCCCAATTAGTTGTCTGGGTAGCATGGTCATGCCCGTGGCGTGAAAAGATTGGCCACCCCGGTTTATGCATTCAATTATTTTTCCAGCACCAGGCAGGGATTCCTTCTATTTTCAATTATGTCGGTGTTGCTCAAAGATACACGTGCAGAATATGTGAATGAGTGGGGAAACAGCGGTGCTCTTGTAATAGACAAATGAGAGCCTGTTGAAACACTGAAAAACAGATTTAGACCCATGTACACTTCTCTGTTTTAATGCATACATTTTGACATTGTCTTTGAGATGGATGTGGGGTTTTCTTCTTCTGTTTAATGATCCATTCATGTTTAATTGTGATACTGGTACTGTATAAGCAGCACAACCTATTATTTTGATAAGAGGCAAAGTGCAGAATAATTTGTAATCTATCTGCTGGCAAAGGCACTCACAATGTTATTTAAAATAAAAACTACACAAATCTGATTTTGAAATATGAGCTGTTATGTGGAGAGTACCAATGAAAAGGGACTGTGGTGGCTTAGTGGTTAAGATGCTAAACTTGATGGCTGGAAGGTCAGCAGTTCGAGACCTGAGTGCTGTGCAATGGAATGAGCTCCTGTCTCTGTCCCAGCTCCTGCCAACTTAGCAGTATGAAAGCAGGAAATTGCAAGTAAATAAATAGGTACCACTTTGATGGGAAAGTAAACAGCGTTACGTACACTCTGGTGTCTAGTCATGCCTGCCACATGTCCATGGAAATGTCTGCAGATACAGACAGTGCTGATTCTTTGGCTATAAATGAAGATGAACACTGAACCCTAGAGTTGGATACAAATGACTTTAGAGCAAGGGCGGCCTTTACCTTTCAACCTGCTAGGTTGGCAGGAGCTGGGACAGACAACATTAGCCCACTCCCTCGTGCAGCACTCAGAACTCAAACTGCTGCCCTGCCAACCTTCCAGGCATCAAGGTCAATATCTTGATCACTAAGCCACTGTGCATACAGAGTAATAGAAACTGACCATATAACTTCCTGGCAAATAGAAGGGGAAGAAATGGATGCAATGACAGACTTTACTTTCTTAGGATCCAAGATCACTGCAGATGGTGACTGCAGCCATGAAATAAAAAGACTCTTACTTCTTCAGAGGCAAGCTATGAAAACCTAGGGAACATAATAAAAAGTAGATACATCACCCTGCCAATAAAAGTCCACATAGTCAAAGCAATGGTATTCCCAGTAGTGATGTATGGTTACGAGAACTGGACCATAAGGAAGGCTGAGCACAGAAGAATAGACGTCTTTGAAATGTGGTGCTGGAGGAGAATTTTGAGAGTACCATGGGCAGCAAAGAGATCAAATAAGTTGATCCTGAAGGAAATCAAACCTGACTGCTCATTTCCTTTGTTGCTGGGAAAGATCGAGGGCAAAAGGAGAAGTGGGCAGCAGAGGATGAGATGGCTAGATGGCATTGTTGACACAATGGGTGTAAAGCTGAGCGGGCTGCAGAGGATGGTGGAGGATAGTGGTCCATGGGGTCGCAAAGTGTCCAACTCGACTGTGTGATGTTCTCCCTCACCACCACCCACAAAAAAAAATCTGATTGAAATTGACATCTGGGAAAGCAACTCAGGTCCTCTGAATCTTGAAGAACAGGTGCTAAATATTGGCCAGTTCATTTTTGAAATTTAATTCTAGTGATCATTCTTTAGCTTGGGATGCTTCTAGTATACCACATCCAGTAGCATGGGCCAAATGACAAGCAAAACAGATGAATCCTGCTTGAACATTCATGTCTAAATTTCCTGGAAAGACTCTGTGAGCCTCAGGGCCTCCAGTAATTTTCTCTTTTGGTTTCACATAATTAATATAATTTCATTTTTAGAAACCTGGCAAAAGAAAAGTAGAGCTGATAGGCATTCTGCATCAACATACAGTCATTTCTATTTGGAACAGTTACTTTCCAATGCTGGTAACAAATTCAACGTGAGAGTTGTTCTGCAAGAGGGGAGGGGAGAAATGACACCTAGGCAATAAAACCATATTTCCTTGTCATCATACCATATTGTCACCTTGCTCATTCAACTTATACACAGAGCACATAATGCACAATGCAGGGATGGAGGAATCACAAATTGGGATCAAAATTGCTGGGAGAAACATTAACAATTTGAGATATGCAGATGATACCACCCTAATGGCAGAAAGTGAGGAGGACCTAAAGAAGCTCCTGATTAGGTTGAAAGACAAGAGTGAAAAAGCTGGCTTGAGACTCAATATCAAGAAAACCAAGATCATGGCAACAGGCCCTATCAGTCCCTGGAAAATAGATGGGGAAGAAGTAGAAGCAGTGACAGATTTTACTTTCTTAGGATCAAAGCTCACTGCAGATGGTGATTGCAGCCATGAAATAAAAAGGCGACTGATTCTTGGGAGGCAAGCGATGAGAAACCTGGGGAGCATCGTGAAAAGTAGAGACATCACATTGCAAACAAAAATTCGTATAGTCAAAGCAATGGTATTCCCTGTGGCAATGTATGGTTGTGAGAGCTGGACCATTCGGAAAGCTGAGCACAGAAGAATAGATGCCTTTGAGATGTGGTGTTGGAGGAGAGTTTTGAGATTCCCCTGGACAGCGAGGAGAACAAATAGGTCAATCTTAGAAGAAATCAACCCTGACTGCTCCTTAGAAGGTCAAATAGTAAAGATGAAGCTAAAGTATTTTGGACATCAAATGAGAAGATTCACTTGAGAAAGCCTTGATGCTTGGAATGGTTGAAGGCAAAAGAAGAAGGGGGCGGCCAAAAATGAGATGGCTAGATGGTATTGTGGACACAATGAGCACAGAGTTGTGCGATTTGAGGGGGATGGTGGAGGATAGGAGTGCCTGGCAGACAGCAGTCCATGGGGTTGCAGAGGATCGGAATCGGCTGTGCAACTGTGTTCCGTCAACTTCAGGTTTGCCCAGTGTGTGGGTGTCATGTGCTCACCAGAGGATTCCTCTAGAAATAAAATAACACAGAATGGTGAATGAGAAAAGTGCCTAATATCTGAGGTTCGATGCAAGGAGAGATGACTTCATGGGTACAGGAGGCTACGCATCTGAATGGCAAAGGTCTCCCTTGCTAGAAAGCAAGTCTGTGTTTCTGTAGGAATGACACTGAGCAAATCATCTGGAAGCCACCAAGGAAGGACTTCTTCACAGTAAAAACTTCCTAGGTAGGAGTTCTTTTCTGGAGAAACAGTCTTCTCCTGGGGAGGAACCAGCTAGTAGCAAAACCTAAGGGTTGGCTAAGGCAACTTTCTAAGAATAGTATCATCCCTGAGAAGTCAGCCCTCCCACTACCCTCTTTTAGAAAAAGCAGAGCAAGAGGGGGAGCAAATTTTCCACTGCTACCTCAGCTTTCCAGTGTGGCACAGAGTTTTCCAATAAAACCTTATTGGTACCCAAAATGTTCCTTTTCCTGGCTGTAGAATACCAATTATGCTCTTTTGAGTGAAGTGCATCAGCTGGAAGCAAGCAAGCAAACAAGCAGTAGCTGACTGGTCCAGAAATCTGTGACCCAGTATTTCCCTAAGCCAGTGATGGCAAACCTTGACACTCCAGGTGTTCTTGGACTTCAATTCCCAGAAGCCCAAGTCTCTGTGAATCCAAATGAATGGTTTTACTGCGCAGTGGGTTCATGTGGATTCACAGAGACTTGGGCTTCTGGGAACTGAAGTCCAAAAACACCTGGAGCGCCAAGGTTCGCCACCACAGCCCTAAGCTATTTTACAACTATAAAAGCAAGCAGTAGTCACCCATAATCTAAGATTAGACCACCTGAAGAGATAGTTTGACTTTCTTAGTCCTAACTGGAATATATCTCTTGAATCAATGGTTGTGATTAAAGTACAGTCAAACCTCGCATAACGAGTGTTTCGCTTAGCAAAAAACTTGCATAATGAACAAGTTTTTCGCTAAGCGGTCCGACTCGCATAATGAATTTTTCGCTATGTGAGTCGGACTTTTCCCTATGGAAAAACTTGCATAGCGAGCGTTTCAATGGGGGAAATATGCGAGTTTTCCATAGGGAAAACTCCGACTCGCATAGCGAAAAATTCGTTATGCGAGTCTGAGTCACATAGCGAAAAACTTGCATAGCGAGCAACTTCGCAGAACGAATTAAATTCGTTATGCGAGGTATGACTGTATTGATTTACCAGGTTATTAATTCAATGGGCCTAGTCTAATTCAGACTAATAATTGGATTTTATTTTATTTTGCCAAATTCTCTCTTCAAATGGCCCATCCTCTTTATTTTTGTTGCTATTTATAATTTATTTAGTTCATTTATTATTTACTGTATGTCTCATTTTTGATTGTAAAGAATTTTAATACTGTATCTTGTAAGCCACTCAGAGTGGGAAAATATCTCAGATCGGCGGGATATAAAATGTAATAAATAAAGTAATAAATATTTATAAGCCTTCCCTAATTTTTGCCCAGCTGCATATTCACCAGTGATGATCAATAGTCTTGTATTGTAAGACAAGTCTCACAATACTTTGGGGATTTATCTATAAATAAATAATGTGTAACTCATGTGGGGTGGGGATGAATGAGAAGAATGCAGATTGCACTATGGGGTGATCAGTATTTGAATTATCTTTGAGATAATAACTCTTTTACTCCCTGCTAAAGAAAATTCAGAAGAAACCTATTTTATCAAACAGTTTCTTTAAATGCAGACTTAGTTAGAAAAGTTTGAATGGCCAAATAGAACAGAAGAATCCTGTGGGAAAGGTAAAAACGCATACTGTACAACATCCAATTAGGGAAACGGTCAGCAACAAGGAACCGGACTGTATGATGTGGTCGAAGAACTATACGTGGCAAAAAGAAGCTGGATGGACCATATCACTTGCCTAAAGCAGGGGTTACCAACCCTTTTATACCCACGCTCTCCAGACAGCTGAGCGAGCCTGACCACATGCCCTGAAGCAGATGTGGGCACATTTATAACAGGTGAGGGTGCATTTACGCATGCATGGATCCATTTTATGGTTGACATAAATGCATCTGCTTCCACTTCTGGGAGCAGTAAGGGTGGCCACGGGCCACATGAAATGGTGCCATGGGCCAGGGCCAGCCTATGGGCCATAGGTTAGGAACCCTGGCCTAAAGGATGGGCCTGTTGGCTAACAGGCTGGATACCAAGGGACCACAAAAGACCCCTACGCAGCCCCCAAATACGATAGGGTGAGTGGGTGGTAAAGCTGTTTGGCCAGAGATGGAAACAGAAGGCAAAGGATAGAACATTTTGGAGTTCTGTTGATTTGCGCCTAAATAGATAAGAGATAACAAATTGATATTGGATAATAAAACAAGCGCAATTTTTTTAAAAGCTCAAAAAATCCACCTAGATTGGGGGGGAATTAATCCATTGGAGACATGTACTTTAAATCCTCTGATGGCTTAACATTTTTATTCATGAACTGGTGCTTTAGTCATGAGTGGTATAAAAAAAATGAAGAATTCAGGAAAGATAGTTTATGGAACAGCTTTGGTGGCTGGGGAATACCAAAAGTTGTAGTCCCAAAAGTAACCTTTTTTATGTTTTCTGGATAGAATTGTGTGTACAATATGTGTAACATTTTAATTTTCTGCTAGTGTGACTTTTTGGTCCAGAAAATTTAATGGACAACGTAGTCCAAAATACATATCTTTTCCTGCCATTTTCTTAAACCATAGCCATTAGATTAAAAATAAATTTTCATATTTATTATTCAGATAAATATTCATCTCCATTCATGGTGGTATTTGTTGTTGTTCAGTCACATAGTCGAGTCCAACCCTTTGTGATCCCATGGACCATCGCACACCAGGCATCCCTATCCTCCCCCATCCTTCTCAACCCGCCCAGCTATGTGCCCATTGCATCATCAATACCATCTAGCCATCTAGGCAGCATACAAATGTGAACAATAAATAAATAAATCTCATTCTCTGCCACCCCCTTCGTCTTTTGCCCTCGACCTTTCCCAGCATCAAGGCTTTCTCAAGTGAGTCCTCTCTCCTCATTTGATGTCCAAAGTACTTTAGCTTCATCTTCAATATCTGACCTTCCGAGGAGCAGTCGGGGTTGATTTCGTCTAAGATTGACCTATTTGTTCTCCTCGCTGTCCAGGAGACTCTCAAAATTCTCCTCCAACACCACATTTCAAAGGCGCTATTCTTTTGTGTTCAGCTTTCCTTATGGTCCAGCACTCACAACCATACATTGCCACAGGGAATACCATTGCTTTGACTATACAAATTTTAGTTTGCAAGGTGATGTCACTACAATGATAAATATACGATGATAAATATACTAGCATCAAAAACAATAACATTAATGAAAAATAAATGTGAGACAACAGTACAATAGTGTGGTAGAGTAGCTAGCTCCAATGCAATTGAAGTAGCATTTCACTTCACTCAATAGGAGGTTGTGGTGGCTCAGTGGTTAAGAAGTTCACCTTGTTAGCTGGAAGGCCAGCAAATTGGCAGTTTGAGACCTGGGTACTGCATGACGGATTCAGCACCCGTCTTTGTCTCAGCTCCTGCCAGTATGAAAGCAAGAAATTACAAGCAAACTAATATGGACCACTTTGGTGGGAAAAGATCTTGGGGACATGAAAGGAGCCTCATTTGGGCATCACCTGAGCAGAGTTTCTCCAGAAAAAATCCTTTCAACCTGGAATAATTTTTTATAAAAAATATTTTTATTGAATTTTTTATTATAAACGGTGTACTTTTTTGTACCAGAATAAATTCTGACGTGAATTTCTGACTTCACTCAATAAAAGTCTTTTATTGTAAATACATAGGAGAATAATAATAAAAAATTAACTTGGCAACTAAAAGATGGTAAAGTTCTGCCATATATTGATGTGTGGTTGTTTTGGTTAGGTTAAAAAAACATCACCATGGGAAAAGTACCCTATTTGTTTAATATTCTTTTAATATCAAAACTTACATTTATAAACACTATTGTCACTTTACTACAGACACTGCTACCACCTTGTGGACTGCTAAATAATTTCTATTTGTATTTGACAGTACCTGTACCTGTATTTGTTAGAGAGTGATTGTTCCATAGTAATCCAGGGTAATCCAGAATTCAAAATACAGCGGGGATAATGTTTCCATCTGATAACGCCAAAATCGGATAACATTGGGGAATTTGGGGCAAACATTTGCAGCGCACAACGTTAAGATAATGTTGTACGATGCGAATTTTTGCCTCAAATTACCCAACATTATCCGATCTAAATGTCATCCGCCGCTACAATCAGTGCTTGGGTTGGGTGGAAGGATGGGCGCGGGCACCTGTTCTTCTCCCCAACACAAGCAGTGATCACTGGCCCTGCAGGGGACTTTTGGGAGAAGTTGTATGGGTGTGCAGACCTCTCCCAAAACACAACCCCGGTGGGGTTTTGTGAGAGGTCCGCACACCCACGCGGCTTCTCCCCAAACACCTAGCTTTTTAACAGCTAGGTTGGCCGGAGCTGGAACAGATGATGAGAGCAAACTCCATCATGCAGCACTAGGTCCCAACCTGTCAACCTGCCAACCTTCTGGTCATCAAGCTCAGCATCTTAATCACTAAGCCACCACAGCCCCTAAGTGTGATTTAAGGACACATTTAGATCAGAATAAAGAGACTGTAGCTAGTATCCTGGATCATGTCCCTGTCGTCAGCTGCAACATGATCTAAGGTTTTTTTTTTTTCCTACCTAGGGCACTGGGAGGCCTGGTCTTGGAAGCTGGCTAGTTCTGGGCCACCTTCGCCCTCTGAGGCTAGCAGGAAAAATGCCACTGGCATGAATTTGTTTAAGGTGGATCCCAACTTACTATGAAGGGACCCACACAGTATGATCTCGGAGCCATCTTCTGCGGCACATACTAAATGAGACATGCAGGATTTGACACTGAGACTGCAATGGACTGCCATAGCCTTGAGGATATTATCAATGTGCAACTTCACAGCCAGTCCATCTGGCATGGCCTCTTCTGCCTCCATGACCATTGGAAATCAGAATAGTAAAGTGGTTCCTCCTCTGCTCATTTGCCCAGTATGATGGCTTCCAGTGGTATTTCCTCCACTGAGGGGAACCATCACCCCACCCAAGGAGGCTCATCCACCCATAGCCATTGGCCCCTTTGGGGAGTCAGGATATTTACCCAACACTCGACGTTGAGTCACTGGCTGTATGGTCCGCTCTATTATCATAGTGGGATGTCCGGCCAGACATGTCCGCACATGGTACAAATACAAGAGGAAAATGTCTTCTGCCACCCGCAAATAATTTTCCATAGGCATCAGGCAAACCTTCCAGGAAAAAGAATTCCACAAACAAAGCATCATAATCAAAGTGATCTTTCCAGACAGATGGAGAAAGGGCTGTAGGATACGATTGGAAATTTCTGGAGGCCCAGGGTCCTCACAGACTCTTCACTTAATCTTGAAGGCCTTATCCACACCTTTGCCCTCACTTCCAAAATGTATTTCTTTTTTTAAAAAATAACTATTAAACAAAAAATGCATTCTTGTGGCAAATGTTTAATTTAAAATATTAGGATGGGTTTCCATGGGTAATAAATACTCCCAAAATGTGCCAAAAGTTCCCTCTGTGCTCCCTAAAAAGCTCCAGGAAACCTTTCGATCAATTTTTAGAAAGCTATTTTAAATTAGAAGTGCTAAGGGACAGTGTTATTTTGCCAATTCCAACTCAAGAAGAAGGGCCTCTGAACTAAATCTAAAAGTGTGGGTAAACTAGTGTGGAAGGAGAAGTGTTCTCATACCTGCTATGAAGAAATGTCTCAAACATTTGGGTTATGTTATGTGTTGATAACATGTTAAATGTTTTTGATAATCAAATAGGAAAGGTAAAAGCATGTACAGCATCCAAAGTTGTTGGGAAAATATTAAAATACAAATACAGTAGAACCCCATATAACAAAAATAATTAATTCTATGAATCATTATAGGATTTTTTGTTATATTGTACGATTTTCCCCATAGAGATTTTTGTTGTATGATTTTTTCCCTTAAAGATGCATTGCATTGTATAACGAAAATTGTCATTATATGGGGCACAAATGTTTTTTTCAAATCCTCTTCGTTGTACAATTTTTTCGCTGTATGATGTATTCATTATATGGGGTTCTACTGTACAAGCAAAATTATGTTCTCTCTCTCTCTCTCTCATCTCTACCATAACCTCACACATTCTGCCTAATGTAGACTTCTCCTCTCCCATTTATCAAATTGATTCTTAAATGTTTCTGTCATTTTAGCTGTTGTCTAGGAGATTGGCCACTAGAAAGATTTAGAGATTATTTATCCATACTTTTCTGTCTTTCTGCTAAGGACAGAGTCAAGAGTTTTTAACACACCATGCAAAAAACTACTTCTGTAATCAGAACAGTAACAAGTCAGTTTCTTGTCATTTGGCTCAGGGATCAGAGATACAGTACCAACATTTCAAATTCTGTGCTAGCCAAAAGGTCCTTAGAGTTATAGTCCAAAGAAGCAGCTTTCCCTAGCTTTGAATTTTCAGAATGCTGGTTTACTAGGCGGCCTGAAATAATTGATGGTAACAAAAACTAGTCTGGAGACTCCTGTGATATAGTGAAAGGAGTTTTATAGTTTCAGAAGGATGTGGCTTTTTATTTTTACAGTATCTGTTACAGTAGGACCAAATGAGATGTTTTTTCTATACTTTTATAGCCTTATTTTAATTTCCCGCTGACCCAGAAACAGGTTTATTTTTAACAATAAACCCAGGGTATCAGATCAAGGGCAGCACCATCAAGATTCTTTCAAACTTTGGGGGTCAAACCAGAACAATACTCATAAGATCACAGGTTTTCCTTGCAAATCATTGATTCAACTTGCTGCCTTTTTCATTTACTTTCATAAATGTTTCTTTAATGAAAAAGCCGTCTTTCTGGTTGCCATGGAATACAACCTTTGGGTCACTTAACCATTCCACATACTCTTAAGACATATCTTCTTGGCAATTTAATTGGGTGTTTGGGTAGCTCATTAAATTGTTCAAAAACATACACACATAAAACCTTTAACATATGTTTAACAGTGCAGTGTTTATAATACACACAATTTAAGGGGAGAAAACATAATATGCTGCACAATGAGGAAAACAAAAGAATGCAAACTGATTTGACATTGCCTGAAAAAAATTGGAAGTGGCACGGGAATGATAGTAACTCACTCATTAAAAAGTGAGGATTTGATGCTTGTTTTCTCCCATTATAATAATGCAATACCTCTGCCAGTGACTCCACACCAATTGTCAGGTGGTGGTTAACTAGCTTGGCAACCCTGAGGACTAGCAGCCTTGGGTGGCAAAGTCCACAGGGAAAGGTGATGGTCCCCAAGTGAATTAAATCCCACTTGAATCCATCTTGATGGAGGGCAGCAGCTTCATCAATACTGGCCTGGTACTAAGGAGGATTTTGTGTGCCAAAAGGACTCAGGACCAGAAAGTGATTCATGGAACTGGATTAGTGGTACAGATGTCACACTATGATGCAGAAGGCAAATGGAAGGCCACTGCATTATATTGTTCCCAGAACAATCTTCATGGCTGATCGCCAATATTTGGAATCGGATATTGCACAACAACCAACAACTAGAATAGCTCTGAATTAAACACAAATGTAGATGCTATAGTAGAATGGACATGAGCCAAAGAGATTTCCCTTCTGACCACAGTTCTTTTGATTAGCTTTCTTTCTCTCCCAAAACCTCATCATATTTCCCTCAGCAAAACAGTACCAAAAAGGCTGCCTTTCTGTATAAACTGATCTTGTAATTTCAGTTTTTATTCTCAGTCACTAATTCAAGATATGAGCTGGGTTTTGTAGCTCAGCAGGAGAAAGGATTGCTTTTCTTATAATGAAGGAAGTCTAAGAGAAGATCAGAGCTAGGATATAGCAGGTTACAAACAGAGTTACCAGGATGATGGGTGAGGAATAACAGAGTAAGAGTGAAATCCTCTCCAGCCAAGTTAGTTGAGACTGTCTGACTAAGATGGAGGCCATAGTTGTATTAGAATGAGAAGAAGCTTCTTGCATTGCCACATCTGCCCTTTTGTCTGCACAACTGCCCTTGTGTTGATACAGTTCGTGATCTGCTGGCACAACCAGATCTGCCAACTGAATTGCTGTGCTGGCTGAAATCAGTTGACAAAAGAGGAGGCAAAAAGGGGTAGACAAAGAGAGAAGTGGAGGAGCAGCTGAGGAACTCATTGCCACACTCAAACTTTTTCGCTTCAATAAAGTGTGCATCCAAAAAGGGGAAGGTGTTCAGTTAATTGTAGCAGTGGCATAGCAAAGTTAGGCAGGTTTTAGGCAATTTTATGTTCAAATGGAAGTCTCCCAGTTCACCTCCTTTTAGCCCAGCTAATAAAAACACTTAGACTAGATACATGAGGGAAAGAAAAATATAATTTACTCACAAAATGAGATCAAAAGATACATGTGCTCAGGAGTCTTGATAAAGTTGGTTTAGAAAGAAGTAAAACCTTTCTTCCAGCCATGTGGCCTGGAAGATGGAGGAGCTCAAAAGGACATCTTTTTTCTTCCAAAGCAGAAAACGAGAGAGAGAGAGAGAGAGAGAGAGAAGGCCAGAACAAACAAAAGCCTTAAGACATGCAAATAGGGTCAGTTGATCCCTGTGGCAGGAAAGAACCTTTTAAATTGTAATTACAGGCAAACAATGCAAAACAACTTCCTTTAGGTCAGGCTAGTTTTTCCTGTCTCTCTAGTCACTGCATGCTGGAGTTGCACTAGAATACTCAACAGAAGGATCATAGAAGGCCTACGAAATTTCCAACAGCATAGGCTGGGTGAGGATTGGTTTCATCACAGCCTCATCTGGTTTAGTGTCAGCTCAGCCTCCTCTCAGATATCTTAGCGGTTTAGGATTGTGCCGTCAGTCAAATGAAGCAGTGCTCTGACTCTGATTTTCCCTTCTCCACCTCTTGTTTTTTTTTTTTTTTTGCTAGCATATCTCAACCAACACAGTAGCTGTGCCTTAAGATCCAGCTGTACTTGTTGTTGTTCAGTTGCACAGTCGATTCCGACCCTTTGCGACCCCATGGACCACTGTCCGCCAGGCACTCCTGTCCTCCACCATCCCCCTCAAATCACTCAACTCTGTGTCCATTGTGTCCACAATTCCATCTAGCCATCTCATTTTTGACTGCCCCCTTCTTCTTTTGCCCTCAACCATTCCAAACATCAAGGCTTTCTCAAGTGAGTCTTCCCTTCTCATTTGATGTCCAAAGTACTTTAGCTTCATCTTTACTACAGTATTTGCCCTTCTAAGGAGCAGTCAGGGGTGATTTCTTCTAAGATTGACCTATTTGTTCTCCTCGCTGTCCAGGGGAATCTCAAAACTCTCCTCCAATACCACACCTCAAAGGCATCTATACTTCTGCGCTCAGCTTTCCTAATGGTCCAGCTCTCACAACCATACATTGCCACAGAGAATACCATTGCTTTGACTATATGAATTTTTGTTTGCAATTTGATATCTCTGCTTTTCACTATGCTCCCAAGGTTTCTCATCGCTTGCCTCCCAAGAATCAGTCACCTTTTTATTTCATGGCTGCAATCACCATCTGCAGTGAGCTTTGATCCTAGAAAGTAAAATCTGTCACTGCTTCTACTTCTTCCCCATCTATTTTTCAGGGATTGATAGGGCCTGTTGCCATGATCTTGGTTTTCTTGATATTAAGTCTCAAACCAGCTTTTTCACTTTCTTCTTTCAACCTAATCAGGAGCTTCTTTAGGTCCTCCTCACTTTCTGCCATTAGGGTGGTATCATCTGCATATCTCAAATTATTGATGTTTCTCCCAGCAATTTTGATCCCAATTTGTGATTCCTCCATCCCTGCATTGCACATTATGTGCTCTGTGTATAAGTTGATTAAGCAAGGTGACAAAATGCAGCCTTGTCTTACTCCTTTTCCTATTCCAAACCACTCTGTCATTCCATATTCTGTCCTAACTGTTGCTTCTTGATTCATATACAGATTTCTCATGAGGCATATAAGGTGTTCTGGTATTCCCATATCTTTAATTACTTGCCACATTTTGTTGTGGTCTACACAGTCAAATGTCTTAGTGTAATCAATGAAACAGAAGTAGTCTTGTTTCTGATATTCCTTTGTTTTTTCCATGATGTACTAGTGGACTAGAAATCAGCCAGCACAGCAGAAATCTGCCTATTTCAAACCCATAGCAGTCACCCTATCTTTGAGTTTGGATTGCACTGCCTTTTAAAAGTAACATGAACAGTTACAAAATTGTTTTCAGTGTCACAAGTAACACTTTCTTGTTAATTTCAGAAGTTATTTTAAAGTCATTTTTAGAAATGTTTGATATAAATGTTTCCAATGTTATGCTTGCCAAGAGGAATTGTTTCATATTTTGTAATTTTATAAGTACTGTATTTTCAACCTGTACTTTTGGAATTAGCCGTATCAGGAAACCAAATAATATTTCACAATATTTTTCTGGCTGCTGGTAAAGCTAACAATAGCTATGCTTTTATATGATCCTGGGAACCTTAATTCCTTTAAAAGTGGCATTTTCATCAATTGATGGGGAACAGTCTTGGAAGTTCAGTTTTGTGTGTGTGTGTGCGTGTGTGCATGTAGACCTTTGCTAAAGATCTCTCTCACACACTCATTTCACAAACATGGAACTGATCTAATCTTCTAATCAGAAAGGAGCAGTTTCAGTAAAAATGACAACAGACAAGAAAACAGCATGATGTCTGGAAGCCTTGAGCTCATCTCCCTTTGTAGCTGCCACTGGTGCTTTCTTTTAAAGACCTGTGTGCCTGGAGATAAAAATAATCTTTGTCATATGCCAAATAATTAGGATACCCTTGGGTTCCAGCAGTCTGCAGCATTCAAATTAAATAGCTTTTCATTTTGTCAACAAGTAATTCAGAAGAATTCACAACTGACACCCTTCTTCCACACAGTCTATAACCTCTACACTTATTTGCCTCTCAACAGGCTAATACATATCATCTCTCTACCCTACAGCAAAAGAGGGCTCAGCCTTGGGTGATATTACCATCACCCTAATAGCAAACTCAGATAATATCAGGATTTCACAGAGCATTTCCACCCTTCCACATTCACACAATTTTGTGCTGGTTGGTGCTCCTTAGTGCTAATGAGCACAAACCATACCAAAGTTTCTGTCCACTTCTATTCTTAAAACCCCACTTCTCTTCTCTTTAAAAATATCAGCCAATCTCTAAGGGAATGGATTGAAACTATTTCAAAACTCAAGAAGAAATCTTTTTAAAATTATCCTCCTCTGCTGCATCTTAGGTCGTTGTTTAGTAATTAGTCTTCAACTGAAATTTACCAATCTGCTGCTTATTCGTTTCAAAAGTTGTTCTTCAATAACTGCCATTTAGTCAATGCAGGTTGTCCCAACACATAGGGAAAATGGGAAATTATAGCTAAAATGTACCTTTATGTACATGATATTCATTGCAAATTTTTACAAAATAGCCTTACTTATGGCATGGTTATGGACCTTCACTGTGGACCATCTCCTTCATTGTACAGCTTTGTCTGTGATGGTTGGCACTTGATCCAGCTTCCCACACAAGGGGAAATATCATTAGGTTATTCTTTCCACCACCCTTTTTCCATGTCATGAAGTGTGACACCGACAGGTCTGCTAGGCTAACAGACTGGATCTCAACAAGGGACCACAAAAAGATCACTAGGCAGACCCCTGGGAAACGATGGGATAATAAGCCAATGGTAGAGCTGTTTGGCCAGAGATGGAAACAGAAGCAAAGGATAGAACATTTTGGAGTTCAGTTGATTTGCCCTAAAAGCAGATGACCGATATTGGATGGATTGGGAGTGCGAAGCATCTTCCGTGGTGTAATAAAACTTATGGCATGCCACTAGCTTCACCCTTCTGATGAACAGCAACAATCATTACAAGTGATGGTGGACATAGGAGAACTTTTGGCTGTCATGGGATCATTGAATAACTGAGTGCACTAAAATAAGCTCGGTCTTTTGTTTGTTTGTTTGTGCAGCCACTGCCCCTTCCATCTGTCTCCTTCCAAGCAGGCTCTCCCTGAGGTTTAAGACCCCCAACACAGCCTTCCCCGTCGTGGGTTTTAAGGTGGGGGTGCTCCCCGCCTGAGGGAGGGAGACGCGCCCCCTTCCCGCCTGCTAGGCCGCGCCGTTTCCCTGGCAACGAGAGAAGCCTGCAGGCCCCGCCGCCGGGCGGGAAGAGGCGGGAGCCGGGGCGGGCTTGAGCCGCGGAGCGCTGCAGGTGCGGAAAGGTGGGCAAGAGACAACCGGGAGCCCGCCAGGTAACTTCCCTTCCCTTCCTTTCTGCTTTCCTGCTTCTTCTCTAAAGCGAGACTCTCCTCCTAGGGTCCTCGCCTTCCTCGAGGAAGACACTCTTTGTATGCTCAGAGGCACTTTCTTTCTCACACACCTTTCTTTCTCACACCCTGCAGAGTTCAGTAAGATGAGGTCCCTCTGCCTATGCTCAGAGGCACTCTTCTCCCTTCTCCCTTTCTCACATCCTCCAGAGCTCAGTATTTAGGTGAGGTCCCTCTGCCTATGCTCAGAGGCACTCTTCTCCCTTCTCCCTTTCTCACATCCTCCAGAGCTCAGTATTTAGGTGAGGTCCCTCTGCCTATGCTCAGAGGCACTCTTCTCCCTTCTCCCTTTCTCACATCCTCCAGAGCTCAGTATTTAGGTGAGGTCCCTCTGCCTATGCTCAGAGGCACCCTTCTCCCTTCTCCCTTTCTCACATCATCCAGAGCTCAGTATTTAGGTGAGGTCCCTCTGCCTATGCTCAGAGGCACTCTTCTCTCTCCTTTTCTCATATCTCTAGACATGTTAAGAGATTCAGCCTCTGCTCAGAGTCACTCTTTCTCCTCCTTTCTTTTCTCACATTTCCAGACATGCTAAGACAGTGTTTCCCAACCTTCCAGAAGCCTAAGACAATTCCCCAAAGCAATAATCAGTCAATGTACTGACTTAGGTTTATGGGAATCGATGCCCAAAACCCAAGGGTTGGGGACCCCTGTTAAGAGATTCAACCTATGCTCAGAGGTACTACTGGTATTTCCCTTCTTCCTTTCTCACATCCTCCAGAGCTCAGTACTTAGACGAGGTCCCTCTGCCTATGCTCAGAGGCACTCTTCTCCTCCCTTCTTTTCTCACATCTCCAGAAATGCTAAAAGATTCAGTTTATGCTTAGAGGCACTCTTCTCCCTCCTTTTTTTCACAGACTCTTAGAAGAAAGAGACAAGAGATAGTTTATCTGAGATATGAGTCTTTGTGAAACTGAGAAACTAAAAACAGCTTTTCTTCCCTTCCGTCCCATAATAGGTTGGATAAATGCAGTCCTAAATGCTAAAATGGAGAAGAAGATACAGGCATTACGGGAACAAATGATGGCTAGGTAGGTGGATGATCAATACTGTCTTGGAAGTTCTTGGGAGCCAGTGTGGTGCAGTGCAACAGAAAAAACCTGGGTTCAAATCTCTGCTTGGCTATAGAAACTCACAATGAGTAAGGAGTAGTTCTGGGAAAACAATTCCTGAATTCTTCAATTTCATGGTACTCAACATACACATTGTTCTCAATATCAGGGAATATTCACATGTCAAGCAGTAGTCGGAACACTTCAAAGCCAAAGATTCTTTGGGCTTTTCCAGATATTGGATTCCAAATCCCATCATTTCAGTCAACATAACTGGTTGTCAAGAACACTAAGATTTGTAGTCTGACAACATCTTTATGGCCACAAGTTCTCTAATATCGACCTGAAACCTTATGGGACAGGCAATCATAAATGGTTTTTGACTGGGAGGTGGACAGAACAATAAAATCCATTAACTGGGATCTTAAATCTTAATATGCCACTGGTTTTACATTCCAATTAGTAAAACAACGCCATCAAACCAGGGTTTCCAGTTTTGAATGTAATGGACATTCGCTGGGTCTTGGGCTGTAAACAGGGATGAGCACTGCCTCCTAGAATCAGACACACCTGGCTTTCAAACAAGGGATACCTTTACTTTTACATCTGAATCTAACTGTGATATGTCTAGATGTCAATAGTCTACTTTCTTTTCTGACATCTTGCCTGGTCTGTGTGGTTTTAAAACCAAGAAACTCATACAAGTCTACAGCACCATGTTATTTCCTTCACAGTGATGATAGAGGACCATCTTGCTCACTATATTTCCACAAAAGACAATATGTGAGCATGGTAAATACTCTTTGGAACTGAAACTTTGAACAGCATTTGCTATTGTTCCACAGAACAAAGGCAGTGCAGATCATTTCTGGAGTTTTTTCATTCATCTGTTACCTTTCCGACCAAAGCAGTACATATTTATATACCAGTACAGTAATACCTTGGATAACGCTAAGACTTGGTTCCACAAGTCTTGGTGTTATCCGATTTTTAGTGTTATCCGATGCATGTTAAAATCCTATGGGATGTATCGGATAACGTTAAAGCTCCATAGAGATACATTGTAACCGCACAGGCTTTAGCGGTTGTTATCCGATACATCCCATAGGACCTTAACGTTATTCAGTCCAATTCTCCTCCCCAGATTACTTAACATTATGCGATTTTAGCGTTATCCGAGGTAAACGTTATCCGAGGTATTACTGTACTTCTAATGTCTTGCTTTCAAAACTGCTAGGTTGGCAGGAGCTGGGACAGACAACAGGAACTCACTCAGTTGTGCAGCACTCAGGTCTCAAACTGCTGACCTGCCAACCTTCCAGTCATCAAGCTCAGTATCTTAACCACTAAGTCACCGCAGCCTCTAGATTCAGACCTGCAAATAAAATATTAGTTACTGGTTTAGGTAAAACACTAATAGTTAGAGTGAGATTGATCCTTTAGATATGTGGCCTGTTGAGGCAATTTTTGCTACCCCAGGTTCTCCCACTACTCTATGTAAAAAATAAAAATAAAAATCCAGTAACAAACAAAATCAGAAAGCTCCCAGGCACAGAAAAATGGCTCCTAACCTGCCACAGATGTCCACCCCTGGCTTAGAGTTGCATCTCAAATGAATGAAATAAACTTTCACTAGAAGAAAAAGCATTTTCATAAGCAGTCAAGATATTTTGATATCATAGATACACTTTTTTGAGAAAAGGGTATGTCAGAATCCGGCCATCCCAGTTAAGGGCTCCTCCCTTCCAGTTCCAGAGACCCAGTCTCTTTACGGAACTGACAACCCTTATCAGCTTTCTGGGAGAACTGGCCTGCATTAAAAGAACTCTTACTTTGCTCAGTTAATGAAACAATGAAAGAAATAAGGGAGGTTAGGGTAGCTAGGCCTTGTGTGTGTGGTGTCAGCTTCTGTTAAGGAAAGAGACGATCTTCAAGCAAAAACAGTTGATTTATTGTAGTAGGTTTCTTAAAGGATAATCCAGAAAAGCGTAAGTAAGCTCAGAAACATTAGTCAGTCCAAAGACAGTCCAAAAACAATCCATTCGCTCTAGGTAATCATTTTGAAGAAGCAAAAAGGCATAGTCCCACAGGCCAAGATGTTAATCCATAGGCATCCAAAAGCGAATTTCTACTGCTCTCCCAAGATGGGGATTCTGCAGTCAGGTGGGGTACCTTTTAACCAATCAGGGAACAGAGAAAATTTTCTCATAACAAGAGAAGAAGTTTATACACGTGAAGGAAGTGTGCTCTCTAATAGTCAAAACAGCTAGCCTAGAGATAAGAGTACAGGGAACAGTGAACTGAAAACAAGCTGCCTCGTGACACGTAGTCTTGTGAGACAGAGAGGAAAGGATTTTTGAGGCCGAGTTTAAACCAGGTCCTCTCCATGCTTTGAGAACGTTAGAAAAGATGTCATTTCATGACAGGGTAACATGAGAACTCAATAAAAATGTTTTCTTTTGTGCTCTACTTAAGAAACAATGACCCCGTGAATTTGTTTTTTAGGTCTGTACCTTGTGATGCTGAACTTCAGGAACTAATGCATCAAATTGACATCATGGTAAATAACAAGAAATTCGAATGGGAGAAGAAGTTACAAGCTTTAGAAACAAGAATGACAATCCGGGACCAAGAATTAGCAACTGCCCAAAGCAAGTTGGATCAGAAAAGTCAAGAGGTATGATATGTTCTTTTATATATTGTATGTTCATTTGTGAATGTTAAGTACTTCTGAGATACTGCTTAATTTATTTTATAAAAATGCTTGTTCACTGCATTTATCAAATGTCAAGGCCCTAAATGCGTACATAAATTCTACTGTACAGTAAAACCTCAGACAATGCTAAAACTTGGTTCCACAAGTGTTAGTGTTATCCAATTATTAATGTTATCCAATGCATGCATTGGATAACGTTAAAATCCTATGGGATGCATCAGATAACGTTAAAACTCCATAGAGATACATTGTAACTGGCACAGGCTTTAGCAAATGTTATCCAATGCATCCCATAGGATTTTAACATTATGTGATGCAGTTTTTTCCAGATTGCTTAATGTTATGCGGTTTTAGCATTATCTGATGTAAATGTTATCCGAGGTACTACTGTATTAGAATAGTATGCCTGGTGGAATCAGAATCAGGAATCTGGTTCATATGCAGACTCAGATAGATTACACATAGAAAGCACATTTATTTGTATTTCACATCCACACTTAAATGTGTTAAAAATACAGGTCGGGCTGCTGAGACAGAAACTGGACAGCTTACAAAAGACTAAATATGAGATGGCTCAGAATTATGATGCACAGCTTCAAGCCCTGAAAACCCAAGTAAGGAAGAAAGTCTGATTCTTATTTCACAATGCTTACATTATTTCAAAGTTAATTTAGTATACTGTACTATGAAATACTCTGGATCAAACTTCATTGCTGTACTATCATGTGCTAAGATGGACCCTGGTGGTGGAGTGGTTAAACTGCTGTACTGCAACCAGAACAATGTGAGTTCAATCCTGACCAGGGATCAAGGTTGATTCAGCCTTCCATCTTTCCAAGATCGGTAAAATTAATATCCAGCATGTTGAGGGCAAAATGCTAATTAACTTGTGAACCACCCAGAGAGTGAACTAAGCACTATGGGGTGGTATATTAAGTATAATTGCTAACTCGGGCCTCCAAGTGGTATTAACCATTAACACCCAGCATCTCTTGCAAATATCAATGTGAGCAGAGTTGCAATTGAACTTCTGGAGAGACAGCTTTCTGCATGGAAGAGGTGTAGTTTGGTCCTTTCTATCATTTCCAAAATATTCTGGTTGTTTGTGTCCTAGGGCTCAATAGTATTTCTAACCCATTAATCTTCAACTCATAGCTTTAAAAGACATTAAAACAGTGATAGAGGAGAGAGAGCTAGGCCTGCCATTTGATAGAACTTCTCTAAGGAGAATCAAAGACGAACACATGTAGGAAGTATCCTGAACCAGAAGTAAATATACAGATAGATAGTCATGTGGACTTGAGGTCTTTCCCCTCTTGCCTTTTCTTGATCTGTGTTTGGACTGCTGTTTGTAGAAGTACTTATACCTTCCTTCCCTCTCTGAGATAATTTTCTTTTGCTTCTTCCAAATGAAGAAAGCCATGTCCCATAACGAAGCATTGTGGCTTCAATAAATATGTTTAATGAGCTTTCTCTCCAGTGATGGGATGTCAAAAATTCTACTACCACGCCATGATGTCATGGACGTCATGGGCGTGGCCAATGTCATGACATCACGACGTCATGGGCGGAGCCAACGTCATGACATCATGACGTTGTGGGCAAGGCCAAAAATAAAATAAAAATAAAAAAAATAAACACGCACACAGACCCGTAAATAACTTAAAGAAATAAAATAAAGAAATAAATAAAATAAAAATTAAATAAAAGTACAACCACCCACCCAAAACACAAATAAATCACCCACCCACCCTAAATATAAAAGCCTCACTTACCTTCCTTGGCGCCGACGAACCTCCATGTGGCCCGGGGCCACCCGGCAAGACACGCTGCCCCCGACTGCGGCTGTTTCCTCCTACGAAGGCCGCGGCCGGCCCTGCAGCCGCCGGCCACGGCCGCCACAGCCGCCTGCAGCCTCTGTCCAGCCACCGAGCTCCCACGGGCACGTTGGTGTCTGCGCGGGCCATCCGCCGCCGCCGCGCCCTCCTAGGGACTGGGGCCCGACAAACCCCCATGCCCTGGGTAAGCCCGGCGGGGCTCACCACCGCCGCATCCTCCTCCGCCAGGCGCCTGCATCTTCCTCGGGGCGGAACCTTTTCGGCCCGGCTCTGGTGGTGGCCACGGGCGGCCAGGGCCTGCGGGGAGCAGTGGGTATGGTGGCGGCTGCCGTCCCCATGCCGCACCGCCTCCAGCTTCCTCCTCCGCCAGGCGCCGCAGCCGGGCTAAAAAGGGACCGGCCCAAGGAGGAGGCCACAGGGATGCAGGCAGGTCCGGCGGCGGCGGCGTGGGGCGGCAGCTGCAGGCACCCAGTCCACAGGCACCCAGCGGAGGAGGCGGCGGCAGCGGTGCGCCACGCGTCCCCAGGGCATGGGGCTTGTCGGCAGCGGACGGCCCAGGCAGCCCTCAACGTGCCGCGGGAAAGGTGCCCTCCTCAGAGGGCTGGTGCCGCCGCCGCCGCCGCGGTCCTGAAAGCAGTAAAACAATTTTTTTTAATTGGAGCTAAAATGGCTCCAATTGACTGCGCATGCGCAGAAACTCAATCTGACACATGCGCAATGCGTCAGATTGAGTTTCTGCACATGCGCAGTCAATTGGAGCCATTTTAGCTCCAATTTAAAAAAAAAAAATTTCTTTCAGTGAGGCGTCCGGAACCAGACGCCTCAAAAGTGGACTCCCCTCACGGAGAACCCTCCGGAATTGGTCCTACCGGTTCCAGGGATCCGTCTGGAACCGGGGACATCCCATCACTGTTTCTCTCCTCTATCCATGAATGGATTTGTTTTAGATAACAAATAGCAGGTGCAGAGTAAAGCAACGCAATCATACTTATATACTGTCCCATAGGACTTAGTGCACTCTCTGGGCGGTTCACAAGTTAATTAGCATTTTGCCCCCAACATGCAGGGTACTTATTTTACCAACCATGGAAGAATGGAAGGCTGAGTCTGCCTTGATCCTTGGTCAGGATCTAACTCACAACCTTTTTTTGTTGCAGTACAGCAGTTTAACCACTATACCACTTGTGGCAGCCAAATGTAGCATGATGCCGCTTTATTCTGCCAGTAAACATGAAATACTCATCAGAGAGTATGGTGAATATTTCTCCTGAACCTTCAGACATATTGATCTGCTGAAATGCTGGTACTGTACTGCAATCAAAACTTGGCATTTAGTTTCTTTGTTACACTTACTCGGAAACAGTGGAAGATGATGCTTCAATCTGCCACATCAACCTGACATGTAAAACCCGGATCAACCAAGTAACCAAGTAAATAAGTTACATTTATTTATATTCTGAGTACAGTAGTGCAAAATGTTTCTTAGTGTTTTGCCACATTCTGGAAGATTCAGCCCAAGTCAGAAAAATTCTTACTTCCCTCCATTCAGACTTTCTGTGACTAAGAAAGCCACTGCTTTCAAAGTTCTGAAGCTCTATCCATATCACAATGGAAAATATTAGGGAGCAAAGAAGATTCTCTTCACTGCAGTGACCATTCCAGACTTGGGAGCATGTGTATGGAATGTAATGTAAAGGTAAAGGTCACCTTTGCTCAAAAGCCAGTTGTATCCAAGTCTAAGGTTCAGTGCTCATCTCTGTTTACAGCCAAAGAGCCACTGTCTGTGTCTGCAGACATTTCTGGACATGTGCCAGGCATGACTAGACTGGTGCATGGAGTGCACGGAATGCTGTTTACCTTCCCACTGAAGTTGTCCCTATTTATCTACTTGCAATTTCTTGCTTTTGAACTGCTAGGTGGGCAGAAGCTGGAAAAGAGATGGGAGCTCATTCTGTCATGCTGCACTCAGGTCTCGAACTGCTGACCTGCCAACCTTTCAGTCGTCAAGTTCAGCATCTTAACCACTTGAGCCCTACAGTCCCCATGTGGACTGTACTCACAGTCATAAGGAGTAGAGCAGAAAGAATGAAGGCCACCATTTCAGTACTAGGACATCAGTATAAGAAGAGAATATGGAGTGGAGAACAGCTGCTAAGGACGATATTTTTTTTAAAAAAAACTGTTGCTATCTGCGGTGTACCACTCTTCTAGTTTCTTTTAAAAAGCACATGAATAAAGCAAAATCTAAAGCACTTTGGATTAAAATGAGCTCCCAAAAAGAAGGAAAGAAGAATGGTACGGGGGGGGGGGACAACAATTTGATTATGACAATATCAGAGAGACCCATAAAAGAAGAGAACGAGTGACTCAATAGCTATCGTGGACCATGGATTCTGTTTCTGCTCTTTGTGGATGTAGACTCATCCAAATGAATGTGGATGTGAAATCCAAGACTGTAATTAACAGTGTTGTTAATTAATACCACAAACTATATGAACACATTCATGTGAAATTGAAGACTTTAGAACATTCCTGAAATGCATCTTCAGTAGTTTGCCAGATTGGTGTGCAGAGAGAAGAAAAACACATTTCGAGTGGAAGGTTTTCCATCTGGTGTATTAAAATACCCAGTCAGATTAGCAAGCACTGTAAGATTTTATAGACTTTGTCAGGAGCATGATAAAGGTGTTCAGAATATTGTAAGAAATATATGTTCGATTTAAAAGAAGATCGTGTATTTCTAGCAACAATTTTGAAAAGTTTTTACCAATATTCCACACACCCAATGAGTTTCCATGGCCAGATAGGGATTTGAGTCTAGCTCTCCTTGAGTTCTATTATGGCACTTTATCCTATACTAAAGTGACTGACTTTATGGCTGAAATCCTGTTGCTTAGCATAGTAAGTAACTCTAAAATAGGCCCATTGACTCAGGGAGCATTTAATACGTTATAACTAAAGTAGGCTCATTTGAATCAATTTAATTTATTGATGAGTTAACTCACCAAATCCCTATAGATTCAGTGGGCTTTCTCAAGTGTGATTTACTCTGCTAAACAACAGGATTTCGGCCACTGTGTTACAATCCTATCAAAAATCACTTTCCCCTCCCCCATACGATTTAGTGCAAAGGGAAAGTTTTAGTAGAACTAGGTAATTGTTGGATTAAACCAATTAATCCTGTTCTTCAGTTCTGAAGAATCATTAGAAATTTCAACACAAGATGCCATTAAATAAATGCAAAACTAACCATTTGTACAGTGGGTGAAAAATCCCTGTACAGGGCAGCATAACAGAAGTATTGAGTCAATCTGTAATTAACAGTGCTGTTAATTAATACCACAAACTACATGAACACTTCATATTGTTCAGCCTTAATAATTTAGTTGTAATAATTGGCATGATGTGTTTAAAAGAAAGAAAGAAACTAGCTAACTAGAATATTTTAAATGAGCTGCATTTGCCAATTATGTCTTCAGTGTTAAGGAAGAAATAAGTCATTCCTGCCATTCATTTCATTTCCAGTTTGCCAAGCTGACACAAAGCTATGAGAAACTACAGATGCACCAATTAAAACAAAATAAAGCTCATGGCATGGAGAAATGTACAGAAATCCAAGAGCCGCCTTTTCCGTTGAGCAATTTAAACCAGAAACTGGAGGTAAGTATTACCTATCTGATACATTGCTGTCTTCCATATATTTCTGCCTGTGCTCTGTGATCCAATGAGAAAGCATGCAGTGTGCGAACCCACAATGTAAGATACAGCAGCAGGATTCAGGTATTTCTCACCTGTGGCATTACCCACCCAACACTAAGGTATTTTCCATTTGGAGACTAGTCTGGCTAGATCTCTCTTAACCTTTTGCAAAACATTTTGACTTATATCTACCAGTAGATATCTTTGAGAACTCATGAGCTGTGGCCATCCATGCTGTTTGTCCCTAGCATCTCATTTTCAGATTAATTGAACACAGAAGTTCCATATAATTTATGGTGGCATATCATTTTTGATAAACCTAATCTCCATGATTTAAATTTTTTATTTATTAATTATGTATCGCACCTTTGCATCAGAAATGGTGTTTGAAGTGTCTAACAAAAGTAAAATATTATAAAATTACAATAAATTAGAATAGAACATAAAGACAAACTCATTCAAATGTCATTAACGTACATACAAAACAATTAATAGTCAGTCCCTCAACCTTCTGCAATAGACTATATGTCTTGGCTTTCAAGAATAAACAATTATGGACGAAATACAGTCTTTCCAACAGTATTACCCCTAAGTTGTAAAGGGCTTCAGAGATCATAACCTATATTTAAAGCAGTGGCTTAAAATAAACTTATACCAGTAATGCTATTGAGCCAAGAGAGTCATACATGCCCTGTGACTCTCCTGATAAAGAGTCTGGTTAAAGTCAAAGCTTTAAAACATATAGACAGACCTATACATACAGCATTGCAGTGCCCATTACATTTACATTAATTACCCAGTGGTTTTCCGTCCAAGTGACTGATTAAGTCTGCTTGGTTTTCTGATACTATAGCATAAGCTACTCTTGGAAAACTCACTGTACCTCATCACTCATAGATTTTCTGTACTTTCTGAATTCCATTTAAGGTGATTTTCTCTAATATGGAGTTCCAGTGGATTCCCATCCATATTATTGATCAGGCCCACAGCCTATTAGATTTACCATTAGGTGTTCTCAGGTCTGCACAATGAAAGTGAGTCAATGAGTTGTTGAGTAGGGCATGACAAAAGCACATTTGTATGGGGTCCCATGAATCCAAAATTTTTATTCAATAGGTTATTTGAGCACCTAGGTTCTAAATATTACCAATTGTTGATGAAATACTTTTCACTGAGAAAGTATTATATACTGTACTGTAAATCGCTCCTCATGTATAGTGCTAGCCCTTTATGTGTTCTCAGTGTTTTGCATTCTAGTGATAGAGTCTTGTGACAAAGACTCATTTTGCCCTTGCGCTGAAAGCCAGTTGTATCCAACTCTAGGGTTCAGTGCGCATCTCTGTTTATAGCCGAAAGAGCCAGCGCTGTCTGTGTCTGCAGATGTTTCTGTGGACATGTGGCAGGTATGCCTTGACACCAGAGTGCACAGAATACTGTTTACCTTCCCACCAAAGTGTTACCTATTTATCTACTTGCAATTTCTTGCTTTTGAACTGCTAGGTTGTCAGGAGCTGGGACAGAGACGGGAGCTCCCTCCGTCATGCAGTACTTGGGTCTCAAACTTGCCAACCTTCCAGTCATCAAGTTCAGTGTCTTAACCACTTGAGCCACTGTATTCCTGCTCATGTTCTAGGCCAGGGATTCTCAACCTGCTGTTTACCTTCCCACTGAAGTGGTCCCTATTTATCTACTTGCAATTTCTTGCTTTCAAACTGCTAGGCTGACAGGAGCTGGGACAGAGATGGAAGTTCACACCGTAGTGCAGCACTTGGGTCTCAAACTGCTGACCTGCCGGTCGTGAAGTTCTGCATCTTAACCACTAAGTCACTAAAGTCCCTGGCAAAGACTTAAGCTTTTATTTAATGTACATTTTCATGGCAGGAGCTCACTTTATCATATTGTATCTGAAGAAGTGTGCTATAGCTGGTAAAAACCTATGCCAGGTAAAACTTGTTACAGTAGTCTTTGAGGTGCCACAAGAGAAGACTCCATCAATTTTGCATCAGCAGGTCAATATCTATCTCAATGGAAAAATTAAATAATTATACATACTGTTCAATTTACTTATGACATGTTTCCCAAGATTTCACCTTTGTTTTTTGTGATAAGAGTTCAAAAATAGCCCAGCTAAGTCTAGGTCTTACTGTTATGAAAAAGGGATAGAAGATACTCCCTGATTACTTTCCCTACATCATGCATAGTTTTCTGTATCCGTGTCTTGCAAAAGTACAGGATACACTTCTTCATAACTACCCACTCAAAGTTACTTGTTAATTTGCCAGAGGGGTTTTTTCCTACTTGAAATTGCCCCAGTCATTCTTCTCCAGGTTGCCTTTGGAGAATGTCGATAGCCTGCAATGTGATTAGTTTCTTTGTGCTGCTTTTTCTCTAGGAATTTAGAGCAAAATCGAGAGAATGGGATAAACAGGAAACACTGTATCAAAACCATCTTGTTTCTTTAGATGCTCAACAAAAACTATTGTCTGAGAAATGTAATCTCTTTCAGGTACTGTACTGCTCTTTCTGTTTTCAGGTATTGTTATTTCTCTTTTCAAAGAGGAATTGGATCTAAATGAACCATGAAGCCAGGAGTACTGATTATATGACATATTACATTTACTGAGCCTGAAAAAAAGGGTGAAGAAGTTATTGTAGATCTGGTATATCATGTTTTAGAAATTCTACAGAATTCTACAGGTGATTTGGGAGACCTATGTTTGCATCTGACAATCCTTACTAAGCACCTATGTATTTCTCCCTGGACTGCTAGCAACTTCAGGGTGGAAGGTGACATACATGGAAATTAGCAGTAGGATAAGACACTCTTCCTCTTCCTCAAAGAGATCATTCCTGATATTGGTAATCTGTGTCCTATGGGGTGACAATAAGCACATACCCTTCGAGCTGCTGTAAGGTATGATAGATTACAGGTGATATTTTTTATATCCAGTTGTCAATGCCTTCAACCCATAAATTTACATATTAGTTCAAAAGTTTGGCCAATAGAGATTTACAGAGGACAGAACTTTGTACAGAGTTTCCTTAAAACTGTGAAATACTTGAAATGGATTACTCTTTGAGGAATAGCCCAGTTACGCCAGACATATCAAGTCCAGAGAAGCTCAATCAAGATCAGAATTTCAACTAAAATTATTTATTAAGGAAACTGGTTTATCCACAGTCACCAATATCAGTTTTTTTAACATTGTTACATATTGTGACTGTTACTAGTGTTTTCTGTATAGTATTTTTGATAGTAATTACTGTGTGATTTTAGTTGACTGAGTCTCCTGTGAGAAGGCAGCATATGAATTAAAAAGAATTTACTAAACAAACACAACATTCACATTACCATTGAGATTACAGTATATACAGAAATCCCCTCTAGATGGTGCTAATAACAAAAGTGTCAACTATCAAATAGATTATATCCAGTTATTTATAGTTGCACAGTGTTAAACCAGTTAAAATTATATCCTAAAGCTGATGTGAATTCAGATCACAATCTTCTCAAGGGTATAGTTTTCTTGAAATTAAAGAAAAAACAAAATGTCAAAACAGTAAAATCCTAGAAATTAAACAATTAAGCAATCCAAACATATGCACCATTATAAAGGAGGAAATCTTTAAAATATGGTAAGATTTCAAATTGAACTCACCTATAAATGCTATTGTTCTAAACTGGGGTGCCCAAACTTTTTGGGCCATGGGCCGATCATGTGGTTCAAGGAGCCGGTCACTAAGGCCCGAGGGCCAGGTGTGCCCCCCCCCCCCGACAATTCATCCGGCCCGCGAAGCCCTTGTTTCTCCTGGAAGTGAAAGTAATACACACCTGTATGGGCCAGATGAATTGGCGGGCCAGATGAATTGGCATCAGGGGGTTGCACCCGGCCCCTGGGCCTTAGTTTGGGCACCACTGTTCTAAACCAGCGATTCTCAACGTTTTCGGGCCACAGGCCTGACCACACCTCCTGGGCAGCTGATCGGGCCAGTCACATGGTTCCTCCCATCCGGAAGCTGAAGTGAAACATGCACCGTGCATGTGCAGAATGCATTTAGTGATGTTCTGCACATGCACAGCATGCAGTTTTTTCCACTTCCAGGAGTGGCAAGGACATCGCAGGCTTGATTAAATGTCTTCAGGGGCTGGGTCTGGCCTGTGGGCCATAGGTTGCAAATGCCTGTTCTAAACCAGTGAATTCCAACCTTAGGTCACTAGATGATCTTAAACTTCAGCTCCTAGAAACCACGGCCAGCACAGCCAATGGTAAAGGTTTCTGGCAGTTTTAGTTCAAAAACATCTGGCAACCCAAGGTGAAAACTACCACTCTAAACTGAGAGGTAATAGTCAAAGTGACCAACAATGATCTCAAAAGTAGATATATTTGGAGAAATGAAAAAGCAAATGACAGGTAATGTAAGAGAGGGAAAAGTGGGGGAAAAGAAAAAGCATAAAAGATGGAGCATTACACAAGAACACTTAAAACAATTAGTGAAAACGGTGCAATATGTAGAAGTTCCTTAAAATTGCCTTTGGGAATATGCACTTGTATACTGTGCTATGCATTCTTGACTCTGATGTTATGACATGTAATTGTGGACTTTACCAGAGAGTTGTATTTTTAAAAAAAGACACATTTGGAATGTCACTATATCACAGGATGTTCATAATTTGATGAATAAAAATGGCGACCAGTAAAAAAATACTACAGTAACTGAATAAAGACCAAGAAATTATTAAGTGCAGAAAGCTGAAATATTTTGATTTCATGATGGGAAATGTACATAAGATTCTTATACTGTAGCTCATTCAAGTTAAAATAAATGAGGAAAAAGTACAGGAAAGAGACTTTATAAATAAAGTCTCCATTGAGCCTGAAGTATTTAACTGAAACAGAAGGTGTCTACGCCACCCTCTGAAAGATTCAATAGCTGAAATTCTGATGTGCAGCTTGACATCTGCTGATGTCGAGTGATGATGTCATTGGCAGTGGCAAATTGCCACTGATTTAAAAGGCTTCTTTTGGAAATATTGGGATACATCTGAATGTATCACTCTATGTATGGGTTGTGTGCTCTCCAAAATTGCCTTTAGTCCGCAACTCTTTGTCTATGACAGGGATTCCCAATCTTTTCAAGCTTGGGGTCAGGTCATGCTCTCTCAGTCAGCCTCAAGGGCCGGATGGCTGTTTTGGCCTGCTTGCACAAAGGGAGTGGCCATTTGTCCCAGCAGCTTCAAAGGGATACCCATTTTGTTTCTCAAATGCCCTTGGAGGGTTGGGGGGCCACATGAAATGGCACCAAGGGCCAGATCAGGCCCACAGGCCTTAGGTTGAGAACCCCTGGTCTATAAGCAGCAGCATTTTGCATTCATGATAACTTCATCACCACTATACACACAGAGTTGTGCAACAGGATTTCAGCCATTGTTTTGGCCTTTGCCTTCTTCGAAACTGCATCTTCCAAAGTAAATAATTCTGTTCCATTTCTACAGCTCCCTATGCAGTGATGGAATAGAATTCGAGGAAACACACCAATAACCATGTGTGAAAACAAAGGAAATTGACATTTCTGAGGGAAGGCCTTCCTCTTACAACTCCATCTGCAGCCTCAAAACCCACAAGGGCTTGCTGTGCCCCTGGGGTTCCATGCAGTTCTCCAAGAAAATTTTTGTGGCTACCATCCCTCCCTTGGGTCCCTTTTGCTTCTATAAAAAAGGGTGACTTGCCACTCTTAGAATACTCCAACTCACTCTGCAAGAAAAGATCCCTAGGAAGAGAGACCTTAGAGGTAGACAGACTTCATGGCTGAAGAACCTGAGAGACTGGTGTGACATGTTCTCGGAAGAACTGTTCTGAGGAGTTAAAAACAGGAAGACTACTGTCATGATGATAGCCAATATCCAGAATGGATATGGCACCTGAAGAAAAGGAAGTCTCCAAGAGCAGCGATTCAGCTTTTCCATAGATCAGAGAGCCAACATTCTCCATTGTTCTGCATCAAAAGCAGATACTAGCCATTCCTGGAAATTGAACTCTAGCTACTTCTAGTTTTAGGGTTTTGTATGTTATAGATTTTGATTGACATGTACAAACCATGGAAGATTCTTGTGGTATAAAATTGATCCCTGGATGCAACAAAGTTGGGCTGCACTAATCCTTCACACATCCCAACTCCCTCTGTGTGTGTTCAAAAGGCATAACACTTGTATTTCTGAATTATTATGGAGTAATAAATCAGAAGAACAAACTAGAAAGGAGTGGGGCAGGTCACTTGCATTTTCATATTTTCTGTGATGTAACTGACTCTTCATTTGATGTAGACTAGACAGATGTCTAGCATTTCCCAGAAATATAATAACCATAGTAACATCATTTTTTCTGTCTGGCTTGATTTATTAGCTAGTCAGTAGTGCATTTCTGTCCTTAAAGGTATGTAAGAAAAATCTTTGGGAGATCAATCAATAAATAATCAAACAAAACAAGGTAACCGGTTAGCTAGAATATATTTGTATAGATCCCAAATGCAAACCTTGTGATATTATTTATTTATTTAT
Source organism: Furcifer pardalis (assembly GCA_030440675.1). Classification (NCBI taxonomy): domain Eukaryota; kingdom Metazoa; phylum Chordata; class Lepidosauria; order Squamata; family Chamaeleonidae; genus Furcifer; species Furcifer pardalis. Next base: position 105,949,797 of record CP126895.1, on the reverse strand, counting down.
TATTAATATTTATATCCCACATATCTGGGATGTTTTCCCAGATTGAGAGAGAGAGAGAAGACGGGGAAAATGAGAGAGAGAGAGAGAGAGAGAGAGAGAGAGAGAGAGAGAGATTTGAATTAGAATTGACTTCCTATTGAAAGGATGATGTTAGCTTTCCCAAAAACAAGTAGCAGTAGCTGATGTAAATGCAGGTCACATTAAATTTGAGTGCCTCACTTCAAAACATCAGGAGCACCCCCTAATCTTATGACAAAATGCCCAGGATTAAGTCCCCACAAACTAGAGGAATGGGCAATTTCTCTCTGCCAAAATATTTCTTTGGAAAATGGTATATCTTGGTCAGTTTTCTCCTTTGGGGGGTTCCATTCTACTCCCAAGCTCTACTGGGAGAGGAATGAGTAGAAAGAAATAACTGGGGAAGGAAAATATTGTGTTTTAAATCTACCTCATCTGCACTCTACAATACGAGGGAGGATCTTGGATACTGAAGTCAAAGTATGTATTCCTTGTAAGGTCAAGCCAATGCTGATGTGGATCTGGCCCTATCAAGTGTCATTCATTGGTCTGATATGAAGGGGTGATTGGATGTCTGGTAAGATCTTCTATACCAGTGATGGTGAACCTTGGCACTCCAGCTGTTCTCAGGAGTGCTGACTTGGTAATTGAAGTCAAAGAACAGCTGGAGTGCCACAGTTCGCCATCAGCATTAGAGTTCCACAGTAGACAGTGAGCATGTTTGATGAATATTTGATGGATAGTATGACATCACATGTATCCATCGTGAATTTATCAACAGAAATTTGTTTTGGATAAAACCAAACAAATTATTCATAATTTCTGCACAGACTCTTATGCGTTCAAATCTAAGGAACAAAAAGAAACATATTTCTGCCCAAGGAAAGGTACCACCTTCAACTTATTGCATTCTTTTTTAGAAACAAGCCCAGAATTGTCAGATCCAAATACGCTGCCAGAAGCTAAAGCAAGAGGATGACGGTAGTTGCAGCCAATGCAAAACAGAGCACCTTGGCATTCAGAAAGATATTTTCCCTCTGCCCTCTGACAGAAATGAATTCTTCATGGAAAAACTGAAATCAACTGTGAGCGAAATAGCAGTCAGCAGGAACAGACTGCAAGAAGAGAACCTGAAACTCCAGCAGGAAGTAAAAATGTACCAAAGAAAGTGCCAGGTAAAGAGCTAGAAACTATCCACCACATGAAAATGGGCAGTGGAATATTTTGTATGAATAATGGGTAAAGTGGCAGGTCAGAGTGTGTTTTGAAACATCTGGTGGGACTTCTAAACATTCAGGAATTAATGGCCATTGCCATTATGTGTGTGTCACTTCTTGAGTTAAGGCTGAATGTTGCTGGCAATGTCCAAGGCAGGGGTTCTCAAACTTTCCAAGCTGTGGGCCTGACCATGCCCCCTCAGACAGCTAAATGGGCCAGACTGATGGTTTCCCCTGCTGTAAATGCTGCCATAAAATGCATCCACAGCTGTCATAAACATGTTTACCATAGTCACAGGTGCATTTATGGTTGTCATAAACGCATCCACTTCCAGTGGCAGTGGCAGCAGTGACATGGTCCACATGAAATGGTCTGTAGGCCGAGTCTGGCCCACGGGCCATAGGTTAAGAACCCCTGGTCTAAGGGATGTAGAAAATAAATAACTTGATACCTCTTATTTGCCTCCTTCATAAGTATTTCCTGTACAATACACCTCCTTATACTGGAAGATACCCACATAATAGCTACATCTGTGGAATAACAAAGACTTGGGGAAAGTACAGTTGTACCTCGCTTCAAGAGCATAATGCGTTCTACAGGATTGCTCTTTAAGCGAGTTTGCTCTTTAAGCGAAACACCATTGTAAATGACCAATTGTGGTGGGGATTGCAAACCCCGGTTTATTTGTTAAGCGAGTTTTTGGTTGGTTTTATTTGTTAAGCGAAGCAAACATTCAGAGAAAATGCTGCTCTTTAAGCGAGTTACTCTTTAAGCGAGGAGCTCTTTATGCGAGGTTTGACTGTATGGATATGAAATATAACCAGTTTTTGCAAAAATCTGGTTATATTTCACAAAAATCTGTTTAGATTATGGCAGAGAGCTCATCTTCTACCAAACCCTATTGCTGTTCCTCATGGAATTACAACATAAAATACTTTATACTGTATACGTATTCTATGCAGAAAGAACAGGTCTGTTATAAGTAGGGCCCTTGGGTCAAGCATAATGTAAGGGGTGGGAGAAAAAGATTTCTGCATTTTTGATTTATACTATCCATTTCTTCTCTGTTTTCTCCAGTTATATAAAATGACCACTGCAGACATTTGGCTTGCTTGCCAAGCATGCAGAAATAGAGGTTTGCCTCTTTTTCTATCCATTTTCTGCCTGTCTGTCTTTGAACAGGTACTGTAAAAGAAACAGTGGAGGAAGAAGTAAGAGCAGTAAATTTTCTACTGCCACAGTAGAGGCTTCATTGAAATGTACAGGACACAAGTCAATTAATTGTCTGTTCATTAACTTGTATCAAGAATTAATGTCTTACTTATGAAGTTAATTCTTTCCCTCACCAAGGAATTTCAGTCAGGTGATGTATTTCTAAATTCCTGTCCCATTATGACAATATTAAAACCTCGTGCCTTCCCCTAATATTTTGTTAATTTAAAATCTAATGGAAGTGTTCAGCAACAATATCCATCCAACCACAAAGCAAAGCAATCACACTTATATACTGCCTCATAGCGCTTAGTGCACTCTCTGGCCGGTTCACAAGTTACCATATATACTTGAGTATAAGCCGATCCGAATATAAGCCAAGGTACCTAATTTTACCTGAGAAACCAGGAAAACTGATTGGTTTGAGTATAAGTCTAGGGTGGGAAATGTAATAGCTATGAATGATTTTTGGTTTCGTTTTGGTCCAAGATTATCAATTTCTTTTTTTTATTATTTATTTATAGGTTTATAAAAAGAAAATAAAGATACAGTCAAAAGAAAAAAAGAGGAAAATATACATAAAAAGTAAACTCATACTTTAAGGAAACATCCATTCACATATTCTTCAATGAGTACAATACACACATTATATACAAGATCAAGAATCTGAACAAAATCATACCTAAATAAGCAATCATAGTTCTCCATTATTAACAACTTTTTAAAACTAATTTTCTAATACATTTGTTTCCCTGCTCTACTATAATTCATTCTTTTGTTATCACCCTTGTGATATCAATTTCTAACAGGAAAGGCACAGGAGAGCCCAGTAAGTGCCATGGGCGCTAGGGTGGGTGGGGGGAGGGTGTTTCACCCACTGTAGAAGTCATCAAGGCTGGCTCTCCAGCTGATCACTTCTACATGAAAGCCCATCGCTGGCAGAAAAAAAATAAGATGACTCTAGTATAAGCTGAGTCTGCTTTTTCAGCACATTTTTTGTGCTGAAAAATCAGCTTATATTCAATTATATACAGTAATTCGCATTTTGCCCCCCCAATGTGCTGGTTACTCATTTTAACAACCTTGGAAGGATGGAAAGCTGAGACAACCTTGATCCCTGGTCAGGATCAAATGCACAACCTTTTGGTTGCAGTACATCAGTTTTACCTACTGTGCCACCAAAGCTCTTAACAAGAAATAAAGCTAAAGGAAAAGCTGCATACTAAGAAATCAGTCAGTATAATTTTCTCCATTTTCCAAATTTAAAAATGCTATTAAAATGTTATTTCAAGCTACATACTACTCCTGAAATACTAATACAGTATCCAAAACCACCCAGACACCAGTGGGAGCATGTCCCTTGGACTGAAAATCACCATAGCAGAATTTATCTAGCTACTAAAGAGACAAGTTTCATGAAAGAAGTTCTAGTTTGTACTGTTTCAAAAAAGATTTCCAAGGAACCTTTTTTATCAAGGCATTTACTTGCAGTGTTTGCAGTGGATCATTTCTGGACTTATGAGTCATCATTACTTATTTTACAAGCTTTTAGAAGCCTGGTATTTTAGTTTGAAATGTACTCAAATAAATGGAATCAACAACACCCACACTTAACTATTCTGAACCTCTGATACTGAAACATACAACCTTTATATGTCTCCTTTTGAGGGATGGGTTTGATATAATTTAGTCTGTCACCATCATATCATCTGGCTTACACTATAGATATTGCTGTTGTCAGTTATCATAATAGTGTAGCACCGTGAATGTATTTCTTTTTCTGGGAGTGCATGTCTGCCTCACAAGTTTCAACTGGTTTAACAATAATCTCTTCTTGGCTGAAAAATCTGAAACTGTAGCTAATGGTACTCATTCACAGCCTGCTTCTGGATTTCCCATCTGGTTGTCTAGAATGGGAATAGATTCCTGGACTGATGCAGTATGGCAAGTTTCACATTCTCTATGAGAACAGAGAATTCTCAATATCTTCAAACAAAAAGACAAGGTTTCTTTTGGGACACGGCATGACTGATATTAAATTAAAATACATTCATTGCACAGAAGTGTGAGTTGGATGTACAATGGGATATCCAAGACATGGACTGTCTACAAAATGGTGTAAAATATTGACAGTCAGAACATAGCCCTTCCTGAAAAACAGTGGACTGTGATTATTATATGTGACTGACACAGCTAGGGAGTTCTCACTCTCCACATTTTGCAAATTAGCTTGCTATGTTTTTGTGTCTGGTCTTTAGGAAATAAGCATTTTCTTCATTTCCAAGTCTAATTTCTAAGACACAAAAGACTGCCTCTGCCACATCTCTTGAACACTAATACAATCTGCTGATGGATGATTTATAACATCCAGCTTGCCCAATGTTTCCATACTCATGATGACACAGAACAGTACTGTATAGCATTAAAAAAACCTAAGAGTCCAATCCTGTGTGATGTTTGCCACTTTATCCAAATGTACTACCAAATGACTACTTAACTTTCATTTCCAAGTGGCATTTCTGCAGAGAGAAGCATATAATGAGAATTTTGAGGAAACAATTTAAAAGTATGCAAAGTAGAATTATATTTAACACACACACACACACACACACACACACAGTAAAAATTGGTATCTTAATGTTTCTTGGTATGTATGCTCAGGAATTCTTAATGCATTGGAGGTGTGGGTCATCTGGATAATCTATTTTGGTTTTATTTAGAATATTGAAGCAAGGCTTATAGAAGTAAAGAATGAACTACAATCACGTGAGGATCTCTTGAATATGGTAGAACTGGAATGTCAACAGTTGCGCAAAGAAGTAGCTAAAATGGAAGAATATAGAAATAAGGAAGAAAACCAAATTAAGTAGGTATTTTACATACAGGTTTGTAAAGTGGGAGTGGGCAATTAGGGTTGTTGCATAGTTCTTACCTTGTAAGGGACTGTGGTGACTTAGTGGTTAAGACACTGAACTTAACAACTGGAAGGTTGGCAGGTCAGCAATCCAAGACCCGAGTGCTGCATGATGGAGTGAGTTCCTGTATCTGTCCCAGCTCCTGCCAACCTAGCATTTCAAAAGCAAGAAATTGGTGGGAAGATAAACAGTGTTCTGTACACTCTGGTGTCTAGTCATGCCTGCCACATGTCTATGGAAATGTCTGCAGACACAGATAGCACTGGCTCTTTGGCTATAAACAGAGATGAGCACCGAATGCTAGAGTTGGATATGACTGGCTTTCGAGCAAGGGTGACCTTTAACTTTAACTTTAACTTTACTATAGTTCTTATTTCAGATTGTAAATTAGTTCCCCTTGGGCACAATGGAATTTATCAGTAAGTAAAAATGCATAGCCTTAATTAATTTTCCTTTGCATAAGGTAGAGATCTAAACTGTGTCTCAGAGAAACTAGAGGTGTAGAAATTAAAGTCATTGGAACAAATAAAAGCTATCCATATTTACTTCAGTGAGATTCTTCACCGACCCACCCCGCCCCCACAATCTGTGTTGCATCTTTTGGCATATATGTTGATATTCTGCTAAGTTTACATTTTTCAAACAGTATGCAAAGCAGTGGTGTTGCATAGGGGGGCAGGCGGCCCCGGTCGGCGCTTTTTGGGCTATGTGTGTTCTTGGACTACAATTCCCAGAAGCCCTAGTGGGAGCGGGCACCAGCGTCCACCAGGGGGCGGCAAATTTGGCTTCAGCCCCGGGCGGCTGAAATCCATGCAATGTTACTGATGCAAAAGGGCTGTAATTAATTGGGAATGCATACTTTTGTGATTCAGAAAGTTCTCATCTGTCTTTACAGTCTATGTGTAGCAGTTCTGGGAAGAAACCTGCCAAAAATAGCAAGTCATACTCTGCCAGAGTTGCATTAATAGGCCAGAATGATTTAGTGGCCCATTGTAGTGTGAGCCAGTTTCAAGTAAGCAATAGTTACATGCTTAGCAATATCTATGTTTGTCTCATTTATATAATAACTACGGGCACAATCCATTGAGAAATTCTCCAGCACATGTGTTCTGATTTGTATGAAAAGTCCAATTGAAATGAGTTGGCTTTGCAAGATACATTCCACATAGATTGTCTCCTTTATTTTTGATACCTGAATTCCCACATTCCTTTAACGGGAAGGACCACCTAAGTCATGTTTACAGTCCAGTTTCAGAAAAACTGCCATCAAAAGAACTTCTGAGCTTTTTTTCAACTGGCAAATTTAATGATATAAACTATGAGGGAAGATACATACTGTACATCTCTGTGTGTGAGAGAGATGGAGATTTATGCATTTAGCTAGAATATAACAGAAGCAGTCATTTGAGCAATCTAGTGTTCATTCACACACAAGCCTGCCATCATCTCAAATAATTTGTAACATTTAAGAACACATTCTTACATATCAGAGAGTAAATAAAACAAAACAAAACAAGACAAAAAGTTGTGACACCTTAAAGACTAAGTCCTGTATTTAAATGTTAGCTTTCATGGATCAAGTCCACTTCATCAGACATAAGAGTAAAACCATTTCAAAAATTTATTCTCTTACAGTTTTTCAAATTCTATTGATCCTTGAAGCTCATTTGCTTTCTGAATTGAAAGCCAGGTCCCATTTCATTATTGTACCCAAAATGGTTTATATTTAGTGCAGGTTACCATAAAAATTACACACTTTCAGGACAGTCCTTATCCTGTGTTTCTTGTAGGAGTCCATTGATTAGAAAGAGTACTTTGCACGAACCTTCCATTTTTGCAATGATTGTATTTCTCATGTCATACTAGCATATGGTGGTATAGTTTCACAATGCTGCCAAAAATAGCAATAGTTACTTACAGATATAATTGATGGTGTTTTGTGCTATAAAAATTGCAGTAAACCATTACAATTTACATCATAAAAACCTAATGAGTACTGAACTTTAGCAGTTACACTAAGTCAGATTTTCCATTCATTTTATAACACCACAAAACATTAGATGTATTTTTAAAACATCCCACAATGTATCCATTCATGAAGCAGGAGAAGGTTATGGCTAGTACTGTATCCTGTTACCTAGGGGTAGAGAAATCACACAAACATCTTCCTCTGCAATTAGTCTAGGACTAACATGTCTCCTTTGATCTCTGAAACTAAAGAAGTTGTTAAAACAACTCATACAAGTCTTAGTAATTAGGTGAAAATTTTGAAGTGGTAGCCATGTTAGTCTGTGCAAGCATATCAGAAAGTAAACAAAACAAAAGACAAAAAATGTTGTGGCATCTTAAAGACTAACTCCTGTATTTAAATGTGAGCTTTTGTGGACCAAGTCCACTGCATCAGACATAAGAGTGAGACCTCATAGCATCAGTTTATAAACATCAAGTACAGAGGCACACAATGGTAGGTCAGCCTAACAGAAAAGTAACATTGTAGTTTTTTACAACTGGGAATAAGAGGCTGTGGTGGCTCAGTGGTTAAGAAGCTCGCCTTGTAAGCTGGAAGGCCAGCAAGTCAGCAGTTCAAGACCCGGGTAATGCATGATGATTTGAATTCCCATCTCTGTCCCAGCTCCTGCCAACCTAGCAGTTCGAAAGCAAGAAATTGCAAGTAGATAAATAGAGACCAATTCAGTGGGAAAAGGTCTTCATGGCATGAAAGGAGCCTCAATCGGGTGTCCCCTGAGCAAAGTTCCTCCAGCAAAAAACCCTTCAACCCAGAATAATATCTGACATGAAATTATTATTATTACAACTGGAAATAATGGGAAATCTCTGGTTATTATTCAAACTTGCTGTGAAGCCTGGCCTTATTGAGTTGCAAATGGTGACAAAGCAAACTACTCTTGTAAGCTGATGCATCACATCCAAAGGATGGATGCAAAACAAACATTGTGGCATTACACATTTACCAATGAGTTAGCACCTATTGATAATGGTTTGAGTGACCCAGGCAAAATTGCAGCATATAACAACCTGTTAGTTGTGGTGTATCAAATTTGATAATATCCCAGAAACCTTTGACTAATATTCAAACCCCTGAGATTGGTGTTCATCATACACAGCTTCTTAATCTTGGTGATCTCTCTCTGGATTCTAGTCTTGTCATTCCTCTGCTCTAGAATGGAAATTTTCAATTCCTGTGCAGTATTTAGTAATTAGGAGTGCACTCAAGGAAACAACTCACAACTTGGACCTTTTGTGGCATGATCTGATCTGAGCTATTTCCTGACAATCACGCAACATCTATGACAGGGGTTCCCAACCTTTTCAAGCCCAGGGCCAGATCACACTCTCTCAGTCAGCCTCAAGAGCTGGATGGCCATTTCGCCCTGCCTGCATGATGGGGGTGGATCCTTTCTCATTTTAAGAAAATTTCTTGCCATTCTCAGATTGTAGATGTTTTCCGTATTTGTATTTTCTCCCCAGTTGGGTTTCTGTGGAACGTTGTTCCTTTGTATAGGATTGTAACACTTTAACACTTTAACATTTGATTTTTAAGGGTTCAGTCAGCTTATGCACAATGTATCAAGGATTTGGAAATAAAGAAAACTCAGATACTGGCCTTGGAACGACAGCAGGAAAACCAACAGAAGGAATTAAATGAGGTATTTTCGCTAAGAAATATTTAAAATCGAACAGGGGACCATTAAATCTAATCCTTAAATCTTCTTGCATGGAGCACGGGAATATGCATTTACAGTCATATCTAGGATAACAATTGCCTTGGCTATCGCTAAGATCAGATAACAGCGGGGAATTTGAGGCAAACATTTGCATTGCACAATGTTAAGCCCTGCGGGCTTTGGGGCAGAGATCTACCGAGGCTTAGACCACTGGTTTGGTTGGGGGGGGGAGATTGGGCAAGCCTGTCCCCCCCCCCAAACTGGTGCTACGGGCTCTCTGCTTTGGGAAGGCACCCCCAGCCACCCCATCCCAAAGCAGAGAGCCCAGGTGGGCTGCCTGCTTTAGGATTGGAGTGGGTGGGGATGGAAGGGACCTCTAGCCACCCTGATCCTAAAACAGGCAGCCCGGGAGTTTGGGGAGACATGCGCGCACCTGTAAGGTTTGTCCCCAAACTCCCCCACAGCCCCAGCGATTGATTCCTGGGGCTGTGGGGGAGTTCGGGGAGAGATGTGCGCATTGCAACCATCGGGGGGGGGGCTTTTGAAAAGAGGCTGGGAAAGGGGTCCCAAGCCTCTCTTCAGAACCCCCCCCCCCAACCTGGCTCACTAAGCCCCTTAGCAAGCCAGATGGAGGTTTCTGAAAAGAAGCTGGGAAAAGTTTTCCCAGCTTCTTTTCAGAAACACACCCCCTGCCTGGCTTGCTAAGGGCTTAGCCATCCGGGAGGGGGGGCATTCTGAAGAGAGGCTGGGAAAAGGGTCCCAAGTAGTGCTATAGTGTGGGCTTCAGCTGTCCGGGGCGCAGGCCGAACACGCCCACCCCATGTAGGCTCACCACCACCCATCTAGGCTCGCCCCCCCATCTAGGCTTCCTGCCACACCCCATCTAGGCTACCACCTCGCCTTGGCCCGGCCAGTGCTGCTCCAGGTGTGGGTGCTGGACCGCAACGACCACCAGCCTCGCTTCCTGCCCTCCTAGGCACCGCTGCCACTAGAGGTAGACGAGTTGCTGCCACTGGGCCTGAAGGTGGTATCACGCAGCTGGCAGGTGCTGACGGTGGGCTCTTTGCTGGGTTTGCACCGCCTCAGCCTCTGGGTCTTGGCCCTGGGCCCTGCTCAGCCCTGCCTGGTGCCTCGAGCTGGCCATGAGGAAGAGGAAGAGGGTGCCTGAGGAGGACGAAGGCGGAAGAGGATGAAAAAGTGCCCCCTGGTCCTCAGTGCGCCATCAGGGCCATGCCCTCCTGGTGCCCTCCAGCCCGGGGCCACGGCGAAGTCCCATTTATTGTAAAAATTTGCCGGCTTGCCAACCCCCCCCCCAAGCACCACCCGGGGCAGGCCCCCCATGGGCCCCCACTCTATGCTACTGGTCCCAAGCCTCTCTTCAGAAGCCCCCCCCCCCCAAGATGGCTAAGCCCATTCTTTTCTCCAACCTCAGCACTGAGGACAGCGTGGAATCAGCACTTTGATTGGGGTAAAGAACGGGGGGGGGGGCGCGCCCATTCTTTTCCCCAACCCCAGCACCAAAGCCAGCATGGTTTCAGCACTCAGGTTGGGGTGCCAATCGCCCTTTGCTTGCATTCCCTCCCCAAGCAAACTGGATCACACACACACACCGTTCTCTTTCCTCTTTGGAAAGAGAACAGGGCTTTTTTTATCGTTGTGGGATCGATGTATCGCACAATGTTAAAAACTGGATAACGTAATGACTTGTGGAAATAAGTCATAACGTTATCCAAGGTACTATTGTATATCCTGCCCATCTGGATTATTTTCCCACTCTGGGCAGCATACAACATAATAATAAAAATATTTACAATTTTAAAATGTAAACAGATTGAATAAAATTATAAATCTTAAGAAAGCAAAAACACATTTAACATATCTGTTCTGATTTTTCTTTTTGTCTCTTATCCAATCTCCCCAGGGAACCTACCCATCCCCCACCCCCCTGACTAGGTGAGAGCCTTGTCAGAGCTCAGGGGCTTACTACAGTAAACCTAGAATAGGGAACATTTGATCTACCAGATGCTGCTGGGCTGTAACTATTATCATTCAGTATCATTGACTGTTTTGGCTAGAGCTGATGGAAAGTTTCACTCCAACAACATCTGAAAGGATGCACATTTCCCATCCCCTCAATACAGCAGGGAATAAATGAGTGCGAGCCACAGCTTCATAGCCAAAGCATGGCTTGAGGATGGAATCGAATGAAAAGAGAGAAATGACATCATGGAGATGTCTTGCAGGCAGTTCTGCACTTACAAGGCAGCAAGAATGTAACAGTGAAATCAAGAGCAAATTAACCACATATGAAGGAAGATAGTGGAACTGGAAGAGTGAAGGTCAGAGGTGGAAATAAAATTTTATTTCCGGATACTGTATAAGGAGCAGAGAGGACAGGAAGGGTCAAAACCAATGAAGACTTTTTAGCTAAATAATTAACAGTGCAGTACTTTCTGATGTGGAAAGTAAGGAGTGATTAATAGCCTGCTGTGCCAGCAAAAATCCCCTTTTGCTGACAGACCTTCCTTCTCTTAGCTGATCGCAGAAATCTGATGTCAGAAGTATAGGCCAGTACAAATGCTCTGATATTTAAGAGCCATTGACCAAAGCCAAAAAAGATTGAATACCTTGGAGTCATTATTCAGTGGGGAGTCCATGCACTAGTAGACATACCCATGACGACATTCCGTACATGCAATGGACTTGAGAAATCAAGTCCATTTGAATGTGCTTTTTTTAGCCATTTGGATATTCCGTCGCCCACTGGCTAGGCAGACTGTGATGTGTGCCCTCTGCTTTCCCCTTGCCCAAGGGATCCAGTGGAGGATGCTTTGGTGAGTTTTAGTCCTGGCCTAACATCATTGACAAGAAATGAGCAACACTGTCTAGTTAAACCGCTCAAGCCCTGGCACCTTGACAAGTCTCTCACCTAGTGGGGGGAGAGGGGGGAGATTGGATAAGAGACAAAAAAAAAACAGAACAGATATGCTAAATCTGTTTTTGCTTTCTTGATATTTATAATTTTATTCAATCTGTTTACATTTTTTAATTGTAAAGATTTTTATTATTACATGTATGTTGCACACCACTCAGAGTGGAAAAATATCCCAGACGGGCAGGATATAAATGCAATAAATAAATAAATCCAAACTTCCTCAAGATCGAAGACAGTGACAATATGAGAAGACACTGGAAAGGATTCAGAGTTGCAAAAAGTTTTTATTTTTATTCATATTTTTTGTGGGACTACTACTCTCAATGTGTCTGGCCTGACATCCCAGAGTAGACCGTACAGCCAGCAACTCAACACTGAGTGTTGGACAGCAGTAAATAACCTGACTCCCTAAAGGGGCCAATGGCTATGGGTGGATGAGCTCCTTTAGGTGGGGTGATGGTCCCCCTTGGTGGAGGAAATGCCACTGGAAACCATCATATTGGGTTCAACGGCAAAATGAGCAGAGGAGGAACTCTGATTTCGAACGGTCATGGAGGTGGAAGAGGCCATGCCAGATGGATTGGCTGTGAAGGCATGCCTTGATAATATCCTCAAGGGTGTGGCAGTCTATTGCAGTCCCAGTGTTAAATCCTGCATGTCTCATTTAATATGTGCCGTAGGAGATGGCTCAGAGATCATAGCGTGTGGGTCACTTTGTGGCAAGCTGGGATCCACCTTAAACAAATTCAAGCCAATGGCATTTTTCCTGCTTCAGGAAAAAATGCATTCTAGGATACGAGTTGCAGCTAACAACTACTCTCAGCATTCTAAGCCATGCTTTAGCCATCTGTGCATGATTAATCACCTCCTCACTGAGGGTCACTGATAACTCCACAAAGAACACAGTAAATCTAATGCTACTTGAGCAAATGGTCAACCATGATGTAATCTGCAAATTGTCAAGAAAGCTTTCAAAAACCTGCTGTGGAAATAGAAACTGCTCCACTTCTTCTGAATCCCAGGCTTTGCAGTTTTTGCTGCTTGGGAGCCACTGCAAAGTGCCTTCAAATTTGCTACCTGCAGGTGGGGCTTGACAGCAAGCCAGTGGAAGTGCACGAAATACTTGAATACTTTAATTAAAGAAGCCCTCTAATACTGCAGAGTTTAATGGCTCCTACTGTTTAATAATAGCCTTCCAAAAAGGAAAATACCACAGTATGTCAAAACTACAGAGCAATGATCCTAATGAGCTATTTGCTTAAGATTTTCTTTAAAATAATATGTGGTAGAATTTACAAGAAGTTAAAAAAAGAAACAGGAGACATAAAACGAAGACTCAGAGGAGGACTGGAAGCAGAGAAGCAATATTTTCCATACATGTTGCTGGAGAGAGATACAGTTGTACTTTGCTTAAAGAGCATAATGTGTTCCACAGGATTGCTCTTTAAGCTAGTTTGCTCTTTAAATGAAACACCATTCTAAGTGACCAATTGTGACTTCTAGTGGGGGGGATTACAAACCCCGATTTATTTGTTAAGCGAGTTTTTTGTTGGTGTTATTTGTTAAGCGAAGCGAGCATTCAGAGAAAATTCTGCTCTTTAAGCGAGCTACTCTTTAAGCAAGGTGCTCTTTATGCGAGGTTTGACTGTACTATGGTGTGAATGTAAATGCATATGACTTCTTCTTCAAGTGCCATATCCAATTCTGAATATTGGCTATCCTCATGGTGATCAGCCATGAAGATTGTCCTGGGAACAATTTAACATAGTGGCCTTTCATCTACCTTCCGATTTGCAGCATGACACCCATACCACTAATCCAGTTCCATGAGTCACTTTCTGGTTCTGAGCCCTTTTGGCACACAAATCCTCATCGACCCCAGATCAGTATTGATGAAGCTGCTGCCTTCCATCAAGATGGATTCAAGTGGTATTTAATCCACTTGGGGACCATCACCCTTCCCTGTAGATGTCACCACTCAGTATTGAGTTTCTGACAGTATGGTCTACTCTATTGCCATAGCAGGATAACCTGGCCAGACAATTACTGTATACTTATAAATAGGTAAAGGTAGAAAATAGTCTGGGTTGAAAAGATTTTTGCTGGAGAAACTCCGCTCGGGGGACACCCAAATGAGGCATCTTTCATGTCCCCAAGATCTATCGTGCAGCACTCAGGTATTAAACCCCAACCTTCCAGTCTCCAAGTTCAGCATCTTAACCACGAAGTCACTGCATTACTTATATGGCTGCTCTATCAATAAAGGGCTTGTATAGATGGAGCATTTGTTCCCCTGTATGAAACCAGCTGTCCCATTGATGATGTATGTACCCAGCACTGCACTAATGATATTGATATTTTTCTTGCCATTCAGAAGATACAATACTTAAATAGGTTCTAACAGTGACAAAGAGTGCCAAAACCCTTGGCTTTTCATGTTTTTATAAACCATTTTCTATACCTAGACTTATAGGTATTACCTACTTTGAGTCATCTTATGGAGAAAAAGGCAGCCTACACTCCTGTTGGAAGCTTTCAATTTTAGCACTGATCTGCTTAAATAAAATCAAAACTGTTCAGCAGAGAAGATTATTTTGAAACTGTTTTGTTTAAAAGATTAAAAATTTGATTTTAAAGATAACTTATTTCCAAAGTGGGTTAGCAGTGCAAATCCACTGAGAAGTCAGAAACCTTTGTTTATTTGCACTAAACCATTTAGGCTAATTAGTAAGATTCTTCTTTTGTGTCCTGATCAAACCCTGGACTAACAAAATGAAGCCACTTTCTTGGCTTTGTCATTGGTCAAACTTAAGTACTCATTGTTGCATATTTCTGGCAGTAATCGAGTAAATGAGCAGGGTTCTGTATCTTTCCACATTCACACCATGTGTTGTTGTCCACCACCAGCCCCCACTTGAGCATGTGGGTCTTACATTTAGGAACTCCCACCCTCAGCCTATTTAGGGTCCCCCAAGTGACGTAGGGGAGATTGAGTTCCTCAGCTATATCCTCCTTTAATGATGTTCCTTGTCCAGTGAGCTCCTTCCTCCATATTTTAATTTGTTTTTGCTCTTTTGTTCCATCAAGAATATTTATTCTTGCGATAAATCTCTTCCTAGATCTGAGCCAGCGGACTTGAGGTTTAGTAAGATGAAGCAGCACTATTAGATGTGAGGTCCTCTTGAAAACCAACCTCTTCCATTTGCTTTCCTCAGTAGTTTGTGTCTTCTATATGCCTGGGAGCTGTTGAGAGGACAGGGTTCATTTTACTTTTACTTGATATTCAGATGTTGCTGTCACCTGCACAATTTCCCAAGAAACCTTCTCAGTTTTTTTCTGAATTCTCCCTTTCCACTTTTAACTTTTTCTCCTCAAAAGGTTATAGCCCAATTGGAGAAGAAAGGAAAAGGCGAGACGAAATGCAGTTAAGAGATCTAGAATGAAAATATAGAGTACACTGACAAACAGAATTATCTTGAAATTTCTTTGAAAAAGCAGACAGGGTCATAGACATGTCATAAACATCAGAACAGAAGTGGCATACAGCAGCTTCCTTTAGATGGAAATTTTACCATTAAACTGACTTTGAGAATAGAATTTTTCTAGTTGCTTGTTCTGTGTATTCTGTATGATACAGAATCATAGACATTTGATACAAGCTACCACAAAAAATACTGAAACATTTGAATGTTTCAGAAGATGCTGCCAATTTCTTTGGGTCAAGAGGGTGACAACCAGAGAAAGATAAAAATGAAGGAAGAAATACCCCCCAAAAAAGTGTAGAACACACAAGCCACTATTCTACTGATATTCTGTTAATCAGAAAATCCCATCAGTGTAGTAATACAGACTAATACTCATTGTGCTAGTATTGTTGCAAGCAGAAAGCTTATGGTATTTATAGAGACCACTGCTTGTGTAACAGAAACATTTGTGCAAGCAGCTCAGTCCAGTGGTGGACATCAGCAGGTTCGCACCAGTTCGCCAGAAATGGTAGCAGAAATTTTGGCTGGCCCCGCCCATCCAAATTTTGAAATAAAGTAGTCCTAATTCAGGTGCAGCACAGGACTTTCCCCCTGGCCACACCTACCATACCACACTCACAGTGTGGTAGAAAAAAAAATTGAGCCCACCACTGGCTCAATCCCATGTGTCTCCCCTTCATCATCTAAATCTGAATATTGGTGATCATCATGGTGATGAGCCATGAGGACTATCCTGAGAATATAATGCAATGGCCTATCATTTGCTTCCCACATCGCAGCATGACACTTGTACCACTGATCCAGTTCTGCGAGTCACTTTTTGGTCCTGAGCCCTTTTGGCACTCAAAGTCTTCATCAGCCCCAGCCCAATATTGAAGATGGATTTAAGTGGGATTTAATCCACTTGGGGACCATAACCCTTTCTTCCCTATGGACTTTGCCACCCAAGGCTGTTAATCCTAAAGGTTGTCAGGTTATTTAACTGTCACCTGACACTCAGCGTTGAGACACTGGCAGTGTGGTCTACTCTATTTCCATAGCAGAATAACCTGGCCAGACTGGAATGTGTCACTACTCTGAAGGAAAGCTCCACTTAGCATAAGCTCAATAAGGCACTGGCCACAAAAAAGCAGAAAATTAGAATATTTAAGACCTCTGCCTTCAAAATTAAAACAGCCATAATTATGTCAGCCTCCAGCAGGAACTGAATGAATGAAAAGAAGAAAGATGGCTTTAACTTTAACTTCCATTTAGACTGCACTCCTAGAATAATCAGTTTGAAATAGAATTTCTTTTGTTCTTAGCGATCTTAGGTTTCAGCCTCAGTGTATACTTTCCCTATGAAGCTTGTATCTAATAATTCTTGCTACTAGTATTTATTAACTTCCAACCTTTTAGTGATACAAAAAGAGTAAATTTCATCTAATCCTAAGAATGCAATAAAATGAGCAATGTCTCCGGATGAAGAACAAAATTAGTTAAGTGTTGTTTGCTTGTTTCTTTTAACATTAGCACCAAGAAGGGTTGTATTGTTCTACATTAATGGAGAATTTATCAGAATCTTGCTGTTTGTTATTGACAGAAAAGTTATGGAGACCCACAAATAGTTATAGGGAAGGTAGAAAAGTACAGCGATATGACTTTCAAGGCTACATTTAAAAGCTCAGGCCAACCAATTAAAAACTCTAGTAGCCGACATCTTTTCTCTGAGAGCAATTTTAAAAAGAGAGACAAGACTTTAATGACATTTATCATGATTTTGTCCTTCTGTAAGCCTCTAGGAGTTGTTTTTTACTGTAGATAATTTGTACAGACTTTTTATTTATTTTTATTTTTTACTTCCAACAATAGCAGAACTTGTTAGTAGATCTAAAATGTCAGATACTTTTTAACACTAGACCTTTTCTGTGATTTTATTCTCTCTTGCCTCTCTAGATTTTCCTAGGGACAGGGACAGGGAATATGGTTTTTATTCATGCCTGTTATTATTAATCTCCCATTCCTACTCTCTTCTCTGCAAGAAGAGAGTGACCATTCAAATTAGGTTTAATGTTGTCAGGTTAAGGAAAACCCTTCATCTAAGTAATTGTCGAATCTCACTTCATCTGTTTCCCCTTTAGTGAAGAGAGTTTGTAGAAGTCCCTTGTAAGGGCAATCCTGAGGTTTATTCTTGAATCCTGTGGGGGGAAGAAGGATATATAATATCATAAAGATATCTTAATTGGCATTGCCCCAGTGCAATCCTTCAACACAACTCCTTCAAATAATATTTTTATTGAAGAACAATTTTGAACATGTTTTTAGAATCAAACTGTTTTTATGGTTATGTGCCATTGTTGTAGGATTTTCAGGAGATGAAATGAGACAGCATTCCAGGGTCATACAGAGCAGGATATTTGATTGTGCAATGGTTCACAGACAGTTTAGCAACTCACACCTGAGAACCCAGAGGGGCTCTCAAATACACAGGTTATATACACTTTTACTGGGAAATAACAGACCATTACCATATATGGAAGGATCAGAATTTGGCAATTAGTATTGGCTGAGAGCCAAAACTACACTTTCTATTGGGTGATCATTACCTCCTCATTCCTTTGGGGAAGGGTCTCAATGTCATAGATATGAACAATAGGCAGGCAGGTTTAAGCTGACTTATTCTGACTCATTCTCAGGTCATTGAGCAGACAAAGAAGTGAGATTTCCAAAGTCTCCTGTCCTCAACAAGCATGCTCACCTTTTAGAAACACAAGCTGCATGGAATCAGTCCATCTCATGTGTGGTCTTCCTCTATTTCTATTACATAAATCAAGGTGGCAAAGGTCTTGTATTCTTCTGTGGAACAGCAGTTCCTGCCTCTCCTGGTTTCCTCAAATCCTTGATCACAGCCCCTTCCTAAGATTTCTTCATCCATTGGACTGAACCAAATAGTCCACAGGGGTGCACTTTGTCATTGGAAGGGTATGGGGCTTAATTTGGAAGTCTGGGTACTGTGGCAGGTGCCTCTGAGGCACAGGTTCTGGTAGGGCAGTGATGACGAACCTTGGCACTCCAGCTGTTCTTGAACGTCAATTCCCAGAAGCCCTGATCCACAGGAGTGCTGACTTGAGCTTCTGGTAATTGAAGTCCAAGAACATCTGGCATGCCAAGGTTTGCCATCACTATGGAAGGGAATACATTTATTCCCATGAACATCTAGTTTGACTCTTTTGTTTTCAACATTGGCTTCATGCAAGCCTGTGCAAAGCTAATGTGTGAATCCCCAACTCTCAATACTGAGGTGGAGGACCAGACAATAAAGAATATGGAAGCTTATACCTGACCCATCACATTCATCCTATGTGGACCTTGGTTTTAAAGAAAACCATGCCTTTATTGAAATTAAAGGACAATTTGTCTTGTAACTCTTACTGTTTCACTTTCAACAACACACATGAAGTCAAATGAGAAGGTACAAACTCTGTGTTGAAGGAAGAAGCTGTGTTAGATGCTCTGAATTTAAAATCTCTCTGCTATCACTAGGATGGTTGGAAAGGTTGGTGTACTGGAAAAAAGAGAGTCCCAAGTGTCAATGGTAGGCGAAGAATGATAAAATCTGAAAGTTTGGCTCTCATTCTTTTCTTTGTGGGCCACATCTCTTACAGATAAGGGACCGTCTTTATCAGGCAAAGCAATCCCACCGCTCTGAGGTGGAAAGAATGAGGACAGAAATCTTTGACCTGACAGAAGAGCTTCATCAGAAAGAGATTACTATAGCAACGATCATGGAGAAAGCTGCTGTCCTGGAAAGGCAGTTACAAATGGAATTCAAGATAAAAGAGAAAATGTTCGGAAAACAAAAGGTATGCAAACAGAATCAAAAGTGACACAGATCATTTGGTCACTGTAAAGATTATCACCTATTGATGTATCTGAAAGCTATTAACTCATGGAATGTAGGGGAAGGGGGGAAACAACCTGATTAAATAAGGCGGTTTCGGATAATAGTAATCTTATCTAATCAGGACTTTCTCTTATTAAAAAAAAAACCTTTCCAATATTCTTGACTATATTCCCCGCTTCTTCTTCCATGTCTAGGCCAGACGTGAAACTGCCAAAATGAAAGCACATTTTGGTGAGTTCATTCTGTAGTTCCTTTCACCTGACCTAGTGCAAGAAATATTAGCTAGTAACACAAGGGTGCTGTTACTAGGGTATGCCCGATTGTGGTTCAAGAATACCACAATCTTCGAGGAGGTACTATTACATTCTGTACACTGTTCAAAATATTGCACTATTTGAAATTGCACAAAGGGACAGTGTAAGTTTTACTCTTGCTATGTGCTGTAATTTGGAACTCACTTGCCATGACTCTAATAGGATTTGTAACTTAGTGGTTAAGACACTGAGCTTGCTAACTGGAAGGTTAGTAAGTCAATAGTTTCAGACCAAAGTGCTGCATGACAGAGTGAGCTCCCATCCTCTGTCTCAGTTCTTGCCAGCCGAGCAGTTCAAAAGCAAGATATTGAAAGTCGAAAAATAGGTACCGCTTGGTGGGAAAGGTAACAGCGTTCTTTGCACTCTGTTGTCTAGTCATGCCCGACACATGACCATGGAAACGTTTGTAGACACAGACATCACTGGTTCTGTGGCTGTAAACTGAGAGAAACACTGTCTCCTAGAGTCAGATATGAGTGGCTTTCAAGCAAGGGAGACTTTTACCTTTGCTAGAGTAGTGTGAGGTACAGATTGACAGTTTTGGGAGGTGACTCGGTTCCTTTCTTGCTTCCAGTCATGGGAGGAGCATGTCCTCCTCAGAAGTATGCTAACACTCACAAACACTTTCCCTGGATAAAGCTGCTCAGTGAGCCCTCAGGCTACCATGTTGTCACCCACCTTAATTAAATTGCAATCCCCTTTGAGATTTTACCAGAACAAAGGCTAGTTTACTGTCAAAATCCATTTCCCAGACTAAATCTGCATATGCCTTGGAAACAGGAAGCTATCTCATTTCTTCTTGCTGGCCTAACCTAAAAACATCTTTGAAAAGCACCATATATAAAAGAGCCCTTTTGAAATGCAATATTCAATGTGTTTTTTTTTTTGAAATGTCTCCTGCTGAAATATAACATGAGAGTGCTATGCCCTTTTGGTTATCTTCAAAGACAGTGGATATAACAGTTCAAATGTTTGAAGTGGTGGCCATATCAAAAAAGTAGAAGCATATCAAGAAAGTAAATAAAACAAGACATAAACATTGTGGCACCTTAAGGACTTCTTCTCTTCTTTTTCTTCTGCCATATCTGAATTAAAATATTGGAGATCCTCAAGATCTAGCAAAAAAAAAAAAAAAGCATTTTAAATGCTATTGATTTTTGTTAAGATGAGAAGGCCATGATTAAATGTACACTATATCTGTACAAGAGTCAAGAAGCAACAGTTAAGACAGGATACGGAATGACGGAGTGGTTTGGAATAGGAAAAGGAGTAAGATGAGGCTACATTTTGTCACCCAGCTTATTTAACTTATACACAGAGCACATAATGCACAGGGCTGGATGAATCAAAAGTTGGAATTAAAATCTCTGAGAGAAACATCAACAATTTGAGATATGCAGATAACACTACCCTAATGGCAGAAAGCGAAGAAGACCTAAAGAAGCTCTTGCTTAGGTTGAAGAAGGAGAGTGCAAAAGCTGGCTTGAGACTTAATATCAAGAAAACCAAGATAATGGCAACAGGCCCTGTCACTCCCTGGAAAATAGATTTTATTTATTTCTTTATTTATTTTATTTCATTTGTACCCTGCCCTCCTCTGAAGACTCAGGGCGGCTTTACAACTAAAAACAATTAAAGTAAAGGTAAAGGTTTTACATAAAAATTAAAATTCAAGTTAAAACACCGAGGAGAGAGGTGGGATATTTAAATGAGCCAGGCAACCAAGTTGGCCATCTGGCTGACTCCCCACACATGCCCCGCCAGCCAGGTCTTCACTCCTTTCCTAAAGGGCAGCAACTCCGTCTGGAGACGTAACTCTGTTGGCAGGAGGTTCCATAGGGCCAGAGTGGACACAGAAAAGTCCCTCCTTCTCGTGCTACAGAGATGAGACTCTCTAGCTGAAGGTACAACCAGAGAGCCTCTCTGGTCCGCTCTAGTGGGACGGACAGATGTTCTCGGGGTGACGCGGTCTCTTAAGTATCCTGGCCCACTACTATGTAGGGCTTTAAAGGTAATAATCAGCACCTTGAATTGCACCCGGAGGCACACTGGGAGCCAGTGCAGTTCCCAGAGAAATGGTGAGGCATGAGCATAATGTCCGCACCCCATCACAACTCGAGCAGCTGCATTCTGGACCAGCTGAAGCCTCCGAATGGTCGCCAAGGACAGCCCCATGTAGAGTGCATTACAATAATCGAGTCTGGAGGTGACCAAGGCATGTGTGATCATGAGCAAGGAGTCCCGATCCAGGAGCGGGCATACAGGAGCGGGCATAACTGGTACACAACATGAAGTTGTGCAAAAGCCCTCCTAGCCACGACTGTCACCTGCTCTTCAAGCAGTAGTCGTGAGTCCAGGAGGACCCCCAGATTACACACTGGGTCTGTTTGGGGCAAAACTGCCCCATCCAAAACCAAAGAAGGTATCTCCCGGGTTAGCATGGAACCCCTGACCCAGATGGGGAAGAAGTAGAAGTAGTGACAGACTTTACTTTCTTACCGTAGGATCCAACATAACTGTAGATGGTGATTACAGCCATGAAATAAAGAAACAACAACTAATTCTTGGGAAGCAAGCTATGAGACATTTGGGCAACATAGATAAAAGTAGAGACATCACCTTGCAAACAAAAGTCCACATAGTCAAACCAATGGTATTTCCGGTAGTGATGTATGGTTGTGAGAGCTGAACCATAAGAAAGGCTGAGCGCAGAAGAATACATGCCTTTGAGATGTGGTGTTGGAGGAGAGTTTTGAGGGTATCTTGGACAGCAAGGAGAACAAATAGGTCAATCTTAAAGAAATCAATCCTGACTGCTCCTTAGAAGGACAAATAGTAAAGATGAAGTTAAAGTACTTTGGACATCAAATGAGAAGAGAGGATTCACTTGAGAAAGCCTTGATGCTGGGAAAGGTGGAGAGCAAAAGAAGAAGGGGGCAGCCAAAAATGAGATGGCTAGATTGTACTGATGATGCAATGGGCACAGAGCTGGGTGGGTTGAGGAGTATGGTGGAGGATAGGGGTGCCTGGTGTGACGAAAGGTCGGAATTGACTGTGCGAATGAACAACAAAATTTCGATAACTAAAGTTTGGGTTTGCCTCAATCATGTCCCCTATTTCTTTATCAACCGTCTCTAAAAATAGTTGACTTACTCTTTCTAATCTGCACTTATGATAGGATTTTTTTTAAAGAAATAGATTTAGCTCTTTGATGGTAGTATATTGTAATGTTATATTGAGAGAGAGATTTGCAAGAATAATGTAATGAATGCAGCATTTTCCTCTTCTGAAAACATGACATAAGGATGATGATGAACATATTTACAGCTCTGGCAGCTCAGGATCTTTTTGTTTAAACTTTATAAAACAAGTAATTCAAATACATTGAATGGTTTTTAAAAAAACACGGCTGTTGCCTTGAAAGAAGGGTTTACTACACAATTGCAATATGATGTTTCTGTGGTGTATAGGCTATTATCCTTTCTACTCATTTGTTGTGTTTGCAGTTTCTGGAGGCAATTCTACTGGCATTATCATTTACTGTAAATGCTCTGTGATTGCAAATGGTAAACAAGCAGCAGAAAAGATGCCTTATGCCTATTGCATTGAGAATTGCATACATGATTGGCATTGAATTTTTAAATTAAGTGATCCTCTGCTCCCTTAAAATTTCTGTCCACAGATGATGGATTTTCCAAAGGGAGAACTCAAGACGTATTTGGATACCACGGATATTCCAGGGCATGAGAAGGAGAGGTTACATAATGAACTGGTTAAGTTGCCAAAGGACACAGATTTACCTTGGCTGGTGGAGTCCATTACATACTTTGGAACAAATCCTGCCAATCAGACTTTAACAAAAATGCAAGAGAAGGAAGAGAAGTAGGTACATGACAATGCACTCATAAAGATGCTTTATCCCTTTTAAGCTTTATTTTATGAATGCTTTCATGGGGAGCAGCCAAGATATGTTGTGTGATTGACATGAGAATTGCCTTGCTTGATACAACCAAGCAATGGACCTACCATAGTCCAACATTTCAGCTCTGTGATTAACATAAGAATTGTCTTGCTAGAGGCAGCCTGGCAGTGGACTTCTTCCAAACATTTTGATTGCAATAATAGCCAACCAAATGCCTCTCAGAAGGTCACAAGCAGGGCATGAACACACAGTATTTGATCCCATCAGGTGATATGCAAAGACACACAACCTATTGCTCTGAATAACTCTTGGTTTCATATTCATTTACGGTATGAATGCATTTATTTAATGCAGGGGTTCCCAAGCTTTTCAAGCTGGGGGCTGGGTCACACTCTCTCAGTCAGCTTTGAGGGCCAGATAGTCATTTTGCCCTACCTGCACAATGGGAGATGGTCATTTTGTCCCAACAGCTTCAAAGGGGTGACCATTTTGTTTCTTGAATGCCCTTGGAGGGTTGGGGGGCCACATGAAATGGTGCTGTGGGCTGGATCTGGCCCACTAGCCTTAGATTTCAAACCCGTAATTTAATGCATCCACATCCCTCTATTTAGCCTAGAAGACCTATTGTTAAAAGGCATAACACAAGAGGGGAGAGGGATAAAGAGGGAGGAGAGAAAAATAAATCCAAGCACTAGTTCTTGGATCTATCATCCACAGATGATAAGTTTGTCAAAGGCAGAAATGAAGACTTATTCGGATTCCATCTACTGTATATGCTGGCGTATAAGACTACTTTCCCCCCCTGAAAAACATCCCTCCAAGTGGGGGGGGGTCGTCTTATACGCCGGGTGCACTTCAATTGCGATAGACATAGCCGCCCATAGTGGCCTCCCGATGCTCACTCACCTCATTCTCCATACCATCCAGTATCGCGCGGCATCCAGCGTGGCTGCGGCGAGCATCAGCAGCAAGACAGGGTGCCAGCCTTTTCAATGTGACCGGCCCGTTCTGCTCTGCGGGAAGCAGCGGTGCTCCACCCTGCCCCTTCTCTACACAGAGCTCGCACATGCGCACTTGCACACTAGTGCCAGCCACAGGGAGATGTTGAAATCAAATCTGATGTTCTTTTACATTTTATTTGGTGTGTGGAAGGTGTGCGGAAGAGGGGGTAGTTTTATACGGCGAGTATATAACAAACTCTATATTTTGAGTGGAAATGTTGGGGGGTCGTCTTATACGCCCAGTCGTCTTATACGCCGGCATATACGGTATATGCCAGGGCATGGGAAGAAAAGGTTACACAATTAACTTGTTAAGTTACCAAAGGACTCAGACCTACCTTGTCTGGTGGAACCCACTATATGCTTTGGAACAAATCATGCCAACTGGCTGGTTAGAAATCATTCAGGAAACCTGACAAAATATTTGTACTAGATAACTACAGAAGGAGAGCCAGAGATGTGGGTCTCTTAGTCGAGTGAGTACAACAGCCTTTCTATCCCTTTGTGGTTCCTGAAGAAATATTTACTTAGCATTAGTTATAGCTGCTAATAGACCTATCCTCCATGAACGTTTTGAACCCTCGTTTTGAAAACCATGCAATAATGATGATGATGATGATGATGATGATGATGATGATGATGATGATGATGATGATGATAATAATAATAATAATAATAATAATAATAATAATAATAATAATAATAATAATAATAATAATAATAATAATAATAATAATAATAATAATTTGGTGTCAGAAATTATTCTGGGTTGAAAGGATTTTTACTTGAGAAGCTCCACTCAGGGGACACCCAAAAGAGCCTCCTTTCATGTGCCTAAGATCTTTTCCCACTGAAGTGGTCCCTATTTGTCTACTTGCAATTTCTTGCTTCAAACTGCTAGGTTGGCAGGAGCTGGGACAGAGACAGGCACTCAAACCGTCATGCAGTATCCAGGTCTCGAACTACTGAATTGCTGACCTTCCAGCTAGCAAAGCCAGCTTCTTAACCACTGAGCCACCACAGCCCCTACCATGCAATCTTGTGGCAACCTTGTGGGGTGAATTCCATAGCCAGTGTCCCTTTTGTCTAGCTTCAGGGTTCACCTGCCAGCATTTGTGTACTGTAGTCAGTTTTTGTTAACCACAAAAATCTTGCCTGCTAGGACTGCAGCAAAGAAACAAAGGATTAAACCCCTCTCTTCCTGTGTGTTTTTGGCACAGTAAAAAGCAAATAATAGGCTTAGAATCAGGGTGCAACTAGACAACAAAACTATTCCACGTTGAGTCACACCAATTTGAAGTTTCCTGTGGTAGTGTGGCTGCACTGCAGTTTACCCTGCACTGTGCTAAAGTGAATGGTATGCCAGTATAGCATGAACATGAACAACTCTTTTTCAAGTGAGCATCTCTTACTTCTCTTCATACAATTATTTTTATGCCTTTCCAGTTTAGTGCTCTGTCAGATATCCACTGCAGTTTCACAAATTGTCATATCAATGTGGTGCTACATCACTTGCCAGGTTTTTTTTTAAAGAAGTGAGGAAGAGGGCAGTGGTAATGAGAAAGGAGGGTGAGCTACCTGTGATCCCAGTAGAATTTCATCCATTTGAAGTGCAGGGTGAACTCACCCTAAGGATTGCCTGGGATAATTAAACATTCCCTGTGAATGACAATAGCAGTCTAAGGGTACAATTGAACAAGGAGTCCATCCTGGTTTGATTTGGCTCAGTTTGCAGCAGTCAAACTGCTAAAATGATCCTGACTCTTTTTGCTGTTCTGTATAATGACATTATAAGTACTGTAACTCTAATATAGTGGAGATTTTCTGTGACAATGCAGGTGCAATTATATCAATTATAGAAGGAGGTAAACAACTGCTATTTTTCATGTGTTGTTCAAAGGTTTAGACTATTCCATAAAAGGTGAGGAATAATTATAATGCAACTTCTATAATAATAATTATTATTATTATTTAGATTTCTATACCGCCCTACTTGGGCGGTATAATGAGTTTCAAAGCCTAAAACAAAATATCTCTTTGATAGGATCACACCACTCTAGACTTCTTCCAAGGGGAAAATGGAGCCTTGTCTCTTTTTTAAAACTCCCTAGGATTCTGGGATTTCAAATTTTAAAAAGAGATGCAAGTGCAACAACTGCATCAATATTATTCTGCACACTATTAACATCTTTACCTTTTTAGCATGGTTCAATAGCAATAGCAATTACACTTATATATACTGCCCCATAGTACTTAGTGCACTCTCTGGCCAGTTCACAACTTAATTAGCATTTTGCCCCAACATGCTGGGTACTCATTTTACCAATCTTGGGAGGATGGAAGGCTGAGTCAACCTAGAGCCCTGGTCAGGACTGAACTCACAATGTTCTGGCTACCATACAGCAGTTTAACCACTGTGCCATCAGGGCTACTGACATCCTATCAATGTGTAATATATATAATTTGTATAATAATCAGTTAATTATGTGACTGAAAACATACCTCTGTGTTCCAGAAATAGGCTTTTGAATGAGAAGGCTTTGAAAAAATGGAATACTATATATAAACCAAGTTATAACCCTGTTCCAACATCTTGTGATGAAATAATTTGACATGCTTTATTTCCATTAAGCTGTTTTATGGACATAAACATCTGCCATATCTTGCTTTTAGCCATTTATTAGGATTTCTTGTACACAGCAGTAAATTTGTCTTGCATTTGTAACAGGCTAGTCTGTTCTACAGATGATATAGCAAGCTTTGCCCTTGAAGCCTCAGAAATCTTGTACTGTATGGCGAGACATGGGGAAGGGGAGAAGTACCATATATGCCGGCGTACAAGACGACTGGGCGTATAAAACGACCCCCCAACATTTCCACTCAAAATATAGAGTTTGTTATATACTCGCTGTATAAGACTACCCCCTCTTCCACACACCTTCCACACACCAAATAAAATGTAAAAGAACATCAGATTTGATTTCAACATGTTAATTTATATTCAAATGCTTATGACATGCAGAAAAACTGTCACAAGGCTGTATGTTATCAAACACGTACAGTAAACATAAAACAGTGCACGTTTATTAAACATAATTCACCAAAGACAATTCACTAAAGCTGAATGGAACAATAAACCTATGGGAGCTGCCATGCTGTTTGCTTTCTAATCTGTTAACCAAACTGGAACTGTCAATGATAGAAGGAAGATAACAAATAGAGGGAGAGAGCAAGTGCCAGGCAAATCCCTAGCAAGTTTGCTGGCATGACAGTTTCCCTTTAAAAGCCTTCAAACTCCTGTTCGTCAACTGATATTAAAAGTTGTTATCCGATCCATCCCATAGGACCTTAACGTTATTCGATGCAATTCGCCTCTCCAGATTGCTTAACGTTATGCGATTTAAGCGTTATCTGAGGTAAACGTTATCCGAGGTATTACTGTATTTTATTCAACTGAAGTGCACCCGGCGTACAAGACACACACACACACACACTTGGAGGCATGTTTTTCAGGGGTAAAAAGTCATCTTCTACCCCAGCATATACGGTAATTCAAAAGACTACTTGAATTTAAAAATTAAGCAAATATTCAGTGTCCTGATGCTGACATTTTAAATAGGAAATAACTTTTCCTAACTCATCCACTAACATGACTTTCTTTTATTTGAATGTGTAAGAAGTAATCATTTGCCTTCTCACGGAGCTGCCAGTGTCACACGTATTAGAATTATGCCATGGTGTTGCAGTTTAAGACTTTTGTAATATATCCCTTTGCTGTTAATTTTACATACCATCAGGCTCTAATAAGATGTAATAAAAGTGGGGGCTAGAGAAACTAGAGAATGATACGAGATGCACGACAGGAGATTATTTTAATAAGGAACTGGAGCTATAACTTACATTTCATCTTCACTCCTGCCGGTTGGAGTTTTAAGACATTTCATTAAAAGTGTATCAATGCTTTTTGTGATTTTTTTTTAAAAAAGCATTGTTCATCGATTTAGTATGAAAATTGCAGCATTTCAGGCAAGAATGGATTAATATCTCATTAAATGGATATGTAAAGAAACATAGTGGTACAAAAGATAAAGGTGTCTTGCTCTCAGTAGAAGGAAATAGTTTGTAAATATATCTGTGGCCTCCATTATTTTTGTGTCACATTCTAGATTGTCTCAATATAAAAACTGGCATGCAGTGTTTAAATGAACTTAAACCATTTCCTTAAAACAGCAGCCAACCAGACCCATTTCAGGTAAAACCAACTACTTTAAATGAAAGAGAGTTTGAGGAAGCAGCCTTTGATTAATCCGAAACATTTTTTAATTACTAATGTGGAATCTGTAAGTGTACTTTCATGATCAATTAGGACTTGACTGAAGGATAAATTATTATTAATTTAAAAAATACTGTAGTCTGAATTTCTTCATTTCCTGCTGCTACCAGGGCATGGAAACCCTTCTTTTATCTATAGCAAACTATAATCCAAAAAGGTAATATTTCCAGATTCTGTTTGCTACAGGGCACTGGATGCTTTAATGGCCATATTATTTGTTATATGTAGGTGCCATTTGATTTTCATTTGAAAGCAATTCAAAAGACAGCCTGTGCGCAGATATTCTGACAACCAGCCAAAATATATTGTTACCCCTGGACCAGAAAGAGAGGTAATCCTCCTTCTCTTTTTTCTTCTGTATCTGAATCCAAATATTGTTGATCCTCATTGCGATCAGCCATGATGACTGCCCTTAGAATATAATTCAGTGGCCTTTTATCTACCTTCCGATTCGCAACATGACATCCATACCACTGAGTCACTTTCTGGTCCTGAACCTTTTTGGCATGCAAAATCTTCATCAGCCCCAGGCCAGTATTGATGAAGCTGCTGCCCTCCATCAAGATGGGATTCAATCCACTTGGGGACCATCACCCTTCCCTGTGGACTGTGGCACCCAAGGCCATTAGTCCTCAGGGTTGTCAGGTTAGTTAACCACTGTCTGACAATCAGCATTAAGTTTCTGGCAGTATGGACTATTCTATTACCATAGCAGGATAACCTGGCCAGACTTTCAGAGGTAATCCTAACACAGGTGATTCTGCCTACCAACCTTTCTTGCAGAAAGAATTATTCATTTCATAAAGTGATGTTGAAGTGCAGTGTTTTTGGACAACTTGTCAGTGTATTTTGCAGAATGACAGTTTAGAACAGGGATTCTCAACCTGAGGCCCATGGGCCGTTTGTGGCCTGTGATACCATTTCATGTGGCCCACCACCACCTCCACCACACCAGGAAGTGCCATGTCATGGAGGAAGGCAAAATGGCCGTCCAGCCTCCAAAGCTGTCTGAGGGAGTGTGACCCGGGCCCTGGCTTTAAATGGTTGAGAACCCCTGGTTTAGAACCATGATCTGGTAGATCATATGTGAGAAGTTCATGCAAAGTTACAGGAATTGTAATGTGATCTGCTGCATCTCAGTTAAAACTTGGGAGAAACAGTTAACACTTGCTGTCATTCCTATTACATTCAGAGACCATTGTACATGCTCAGTTGTCTGAATTTTAAGTGATTGACTGAGAACACATGCTGTGATGCATGCATGGTGCCATAACAGGGACTGTTGCTTGGACACCTATCCCAGACTTGGTTATTAAAACAACAACATGGCCCACTGGGCAAATACAAATTTGCATCGATCTGAAGCAGGTGGATGTCCCAACTACAGATCATCCACTAATTGGGATGTCAACATGAAAATGAAAGTGTGCTTCATGCAGAGTTTTAGACATAGGCCAGAAATTGTAGGAGTCAAATTGACAGTGTGATGCTAGTGTTGACTTTCTGAGTTCTGAAAGACACCTATATTTTCCCTACAACCACTCTTATATGATCATGCACCAAAGAGAGACAGACAAACCAAGCTATTGTCACCAGCTTATTTTGACTCTAGGGCATATTTTATTATGAATATAAACCATGCTTTTCTATTTTAATTCCCTCTGTTTCCATGGCAATTATGCCAAAGAATGAAGGGTAAAAGAATATCTTTGAGATAGTAAAAATAGAAAACATGTGGTTGGCTTGTTTGGAGGGGGAGTCATAATTGCCAATTTCCAGATGCCATGCTAATGTACTTCTGCTATTTATGTTCCCGCTTCTTGGCAATGGTTGCCTGATGGAAAACAGAAAACTCAAATGAATGCAAGAATCTTTACCTGTGTTTGTTCCAGATTATGCCTGTTTAGAATTTAAAGTGTATAACCCTCGAGAAAACCTCAGTAAGAGCTGTAAATTCCTTTGCTGAATTTGTTTCTTATCCTGTAAAATTGACTGACAGTAGTGTAGATAAGAGAAGGGAATTTTTTACACAACACTCCTTTTTTTTATAAACTTTGAAGCAGACAGTGAGAAAACATATTTCTGTTGTTGAAAAGGTTGGGCATTTGGAGTGGATATTGTAGGAGGAGGTTGAGAAATCTATGGCATATATGGTGAACACTATCCTCACCCCAACCCAAAACACATTGCTAACCTTCCATACATACCGTATGTCCTTCTTCAACTGTGATGTCCCTAACTGCTTGGCTAGTGAAAATAATTCATAGAGTTGCATATTATTAACCCTTTATGATGGCATTACTTTTCCAACATACTACTAGTATCACGATGATGATGATGATGATGATGTGCCATCAAGTCAGTTTTGTTGTGTTGCAACCTTTTTCAGGGTTTCTAGGTAGAGAGTATTCTGAGGTAGTTTACTACTTCCTTCTTCTGGAGGTTTGCTGGGATTGTGCAGCTGGCTTAGGGTCATACAGGTGGGTCTGCAGCTCACTTAAAGCCATACAGGAGGGTCTCCTGTGATGTACGGTGGGGAACTGAATGCTCAACCTCTGGCTCCACAGCCAGTTGCCTACCTCACTGAGCTATCTAGCCAGCCATTCCAAATAGTATTCCAAATTCTGGGTTTTCCTGTTGTCTTGATGCTACAGGTAAGGTAAGCAACATACTGTATTAGCATATCATTTTAGTTAGATTGGTATTGGGGATAACCTATACAAAACATCTTCACTGAGATGCAATATCAGTGCAACATTGATTAGCTGAATATATATTTTGTTGTTCAATCGCATAGTTGAGTCTGACCCTTTGCAACCTCATGGACCACTGCACGCCAGGCACCCCTATCCTCTGTTATCCTCCGCAGCCTACTCAGCTCTACGCCCATTGTATCAACAATTCTATCTAGCCATCTCATCCTCTGCTGCCCCCTTCTTCTTTTGCCCTTGATGAGACATTGTAAAAATACAAAAGATAAAATGGTGCTTATTTATTTATTTATTTAGATTTATATCACTGCCCACCCACCATGGCAACTCAGGGCGGCTTACAATCAGCAAAACAACACAACACAAAAAAATTAATACATTTACGCTTCCCACTTAAGACTAATAAGATTATTCCATAAAAATTTAAGAAATGCTGTTAAGCATCTCCAAAATTGCCTAGAAATTATATTTAAAGATAAAAATTAAAAGTAACTAGCATAGGCTTAAGTAAAAGGAAGCAGGAGATAGATCCTAACTAGAAAGTGGAAGATTACACAGGCCAACTGTACCTCCTGGAGACACGGTAGGGAATCCAACTCCCAACCTTTGGTTCTGCAGCCAGGTACCTAAACCACTGAGCTATCCATCTAGTTGTTAGGCAACATAAGTTCATAAAATTTAAAAGTTGACATGTTCTACTTTCTGGGCCTCATTCTTTTCAGAGATATGCCTGCTTTCTTATGCATGACAATGGAACGAGTTTGATCATGAACTCAAAATCTTAACTTAATCCAAACCTGATTTGTAATTATATTTCTTTTGCCATGGCTCTAAAGGAGAGGTTCCATTTAATTTTGTGAAACAAAAGTTGCATGTACTTTTTGGAACAAAATAATTTATTTTTATGGCATTCTTCTTCTTCTGCTATATCTGAATATTGGTAATCCTCATGACGATCAGCCATAAAGACTGTCCTGATAATGCAGTGCCCTTTCATCTGCCTTCCACATCGCAGCATGACACCCATACCTCTGATCCAGTTCCATGAGTCACTTTCTGGTCCTGAGCTCTTCTGACACACCAAGTCCTCCTCAGCCCCAGGCCAGTATTGATGAAACTGCTTCCCTACATCAAGATGGATTCAAGTGGGATTTAATCCACTTGAGGACCATCACCCTTCTCTGTGGCTTTTGGCCGTTAGTTGTCCGGTTAGTTAACCACCACTTGACAATCAGTGTTGAGTTGTTGGCAGTATGGTCTACTCTGTTACCATTGCAGGATAACCTGACATTAATAGCACCTATTCACTTCTAAATCCTTTAGATTTCTGGAGAATGAAGGTGAACAGGCACTACAATCTACTGCTTATGAACATTTTGGATGCTATAGAACACAAATTCCTGCCTGGCATGGCCAAGGAGAGATTGAGAACAGTTCCTCTTTGCCTTCACAAAAACCAAGCAGAGATCGTGAACCCATAGCAGATGGTAGATCCCCATCGCCTCCGGAGGCATATTCAACCCATTACAGCAGATACTTTTCTGAAAGGACTAAGTCTGATGTATTACCGAACTATATTTATGCTGTGGAAGAAGGTCAGTTGGTGAGTATTCTGTGCTTTATTCACATCCTTTCCTCAGTGAAATATAAAGATGAATGTAAGAACTATGCAGGTAGAAGGCTATGTGTAGAATGGGATGGGACAGATGGCTGTTTCATAGTGCAACTGCCCCTGCCCCATGTTTGCAGCACCACCAAACTAAACCCACAGAATCCCACAAAATGCCAGACATATAAGCTGAAATGTGAAACCATGTTTGTTGTTTCCTGCAGCCTGAGTTATCCTGCACATCTACTATGCCTGACGTACTCAACAGGATTCAGGTCAATATTACAAACAGGATAGATTCGAAGCTGTTGGATAAATTATTGAAATAAATAATAGTTATTATTGAAATTATATTCAAATATTAATTCCATCGATAAAATGTAAAGATAAAGTAGCTCATAAAATATTTCAAAATATTTCCAGCAATTTGTCACTTGCAAACATGCCACTCAAATGAACTACAACTGACAACACAGAGAAGAGTCTAATCAAAACGTTCCAAAATGAAAAATTAGAAGGTTTCAAAGGGGAAAGGGGGAAAGCCAGGTTAGGATGAAAAAGAGCTAGAGGAAATTGATTCAGTTTTTGCCTCATGTAGTCAGTTAAAATATACTTTTAAAATGCCTGTTTTTCAAAAGCAAGAAATTGCAAGTAGATAAATAGGGACCACTTTGGTGGGAAGGTAACAGCGTTCCATGCACTTTGGTGTCTATTCATGCCTGCCACATGACCATGGAAACGTCTGCAGAAGCAGACAGCGCTGGCTCTTCGGCTTTGAAACAGAGATGAGCACTAAACCCTAGAGTTGGATACAACTGGCTTTTGAGCGAGGGAAACCTTTAAACCCTGCAATAGTTGACAAGCACCGAGTATTCTCAATCTATATAGAAAGAAAAACCTTTTGCCCTACAAATAAAATTGGTGAGCCCTTTTACCACCAGCTCATGGGTACTTTGTCTTGTACCATTAAGTGGGAGGAGGACTTGCTTCCCATCTTACTCCTCAGAGGATGAAAAGATACAGTACATCAATACTCAAACATTTTGGATGGTGACATTGGTGTTGATCTGTCCACTGTTGAGGAAATGTGACTGATTTCACCAATCAATCTGAACCAATTACGCATATTTTCACATGAGAATCTAACAATGTCATCATTGTTACATTCATATGTGTGCACAGAAAATGTATCAGTTCAAATGTCTACCTGTAGCTTGGCAACTGCACTATGAAATGCTAAAAAATGAATGACACCAGTGGCAGCATGTCTTTGTGTGGAGAACATAGCTAATTTTGCATATGCGCAAAAGTGCTTTTACTCAGAAACAAAACATGTGTGCTGTCCAACCTGGATTGTGAAAGGGTGGCTTCAGTTATCCACACATTCTTAGCAGTGCTGTCATTCCTACAGCAATCCATGGTGCCAGCAATGATAATGAATTGGCCAATTACCTCACTTGAGATTTCACTCAGTCTCATGAGTGAGAGCTTGCTCCACCAGTGTATTGCCTCCTTGTTTGTCAGTACCTTCTTATGATGGAGGCAAATTGCAAGTGCCACCACTTCTGTTCCTTGGGAGATGTGGCTCCTCATTCCATAGTGGCTGCATGTTACAAGGTCTCACTTATGCATTTCCTCTATTTTCACTTTTTCCTTGAGCGATTGTGAAATTGAGGGGATGTAATACTAGAGCAGTGATGGTGAATCTTGGCACTCCAGGTGTTTTTGGACTTTAATTATCAGATGCCCAAGTCAGTACTCCTGCTGATCAGGGCTTCTGGGAATTAAAGTTCCAGAACATCTGGAGTGCCAAGGTTTGCTATCACTGTACTAGAGCCATTTCACTTATTCCATGTAGGTCATGGTTTGCCATGTTCCTCTCTCAACATGAGTTTATCCACTTTCATTGTTTTTAAAAAATCACACAAGATGCAGGTCAGAAAGTGGATATGGGCACCATTGCTGCAGAATCTAAACTGTGTTGTACAGTTTTATTTTAAGTCAGCCATGATATAGCCTTATGGATACAAATGCATACATTT
This sequence comes from Furcifer pardalis, assembly GCA_030440675.1. Classification (NCBI taxonomy): domain Eukaryota; kingdom Metazoa; phylum Chordata; class Lepidosauria; order Squamata; family Chamaeleonidae; genus Furcifer; species Furcifer pardalis. The sequence continues at coordinate 105,914,513 of CP126895.1, read as the reverse complement.
TATTGACTTTGCTAAATGGAAACATTCCTGTCAGCCTAGCACAGTTTCCTCTGATTTCCAGTTTCTCCTCTACAGTAAAACCCCGGGTTATGGAAGCAATCTGTTCTGTGGGGTTTTCCTTATAGCAAAAATTATTTATTGCAAAATGCCCATAGGAATGCGTTTAGGGCCATAGCCAGGGGGTGGCCAGGGTGGGCTTGGCCCACATTGAGTTAGCACTTTGCCCACCCTGGCAAAGCACAGTTTCCCATAGGAATGCATTGAAAAGAGACTTTGTTGCCCATTCTGAAAAAAATATCCGGCTACCTACATCTAGAATCCTGGCTATGGCCCTAAATGCATTGCACAGTTTCCCATAGGAATGCATTGAAAACAAAAATTCTGTAAAGTGAAGCACAGTTTCCCATAGGAATGCATTGAAAACCAAAAAATCTGTTCCAAAAAATTTCCTTAAGCTGAGGCATTATTTTTAATGGATTTCCATAAATTGAGTTTTCTGTTACCCGAAGCATCCATAATCCAGGGTTCCACTGTATGCTGAAGTCTGTTTGACTGCCATCATGATATACTAGCCAGCTACCTTGAAATAACTGATCCTTGCTTCTGTATGTCAAGCAAATGAGCTTTGTGCCCCATGAATTGATCCATGATTCTTTGTGTTTAATTGAGACAGAGTTGTGCTAAGACCAGACATTACCTTCCTCCTGGAAATTCTTGCATTGTTTCAAAGGAAACTGGACCAGTATGCCTCTCTTTTTCTTTATAAACCCTTCTGCACTGTTGTAGACCTCCTTTACATTCTTTAGACCAGGAGTTCTCAACCTTTTAAAGCCAGGGGTCAGATTACGCTCTCTCAGATAGCTTCGGGGGCCAGATGGCTATTTTGCCCTTCTTTCATGACATGGCACTTCTGAGCGTGGTGGGCTACATGAAATAGTGCTGCAGCCCACAGGTTAAGAATCTCTGCTTTAGACATTCCATAAGTCCTCATGCTCTTGTTAATAGAATTCTTTCCCCAAAACCCAAAAAACTTTTGATTTGCTAAGGGTTCATACATATACTTTCTTTACTCATGCAGATGCAAGGTGCCAACCTAGTCTTGCCCCAAGATGTTTGTAAATTACTTTAGATTCAGTGTGTAGACTAGAATGGATCCTTCATTTTGCCATGCTGCAATGTCTTCTATCTTTGTATGGTGTCTCCTCTTTCAGGGAGAAGGGAATTAGAGTGTACCTAAAACATGAGCAGGAATGGGGTGGCTCAAGTGGTTAAGACACTGAACTTGACGACTGGAAGGTCAGCAGGTCAGCGGTTCAAGACCTGAGTACTGCACGATGGAGTGAGCTCCTGTCGCTGTCCGAGCTCCTGTCAACCTAGCAGTTCAAAAACAAGAAATTGCAAGTAGATAAATAGGTACCACTTTGGTGTGAATGTAAACAGCGTTCCGTGCACTCCAGCATCTACTCATGCCCAGGGGTGTGCTTGCACCTTGGGAAGGTGGTAGACAGGGAGTGATGGGGGCGCCTATTGGGGGAGCTGGGGGGGAGAGAAACCCATTACCTCCGGCGCCCCATCAAATCCTCCCAGACTGCTGCAGGGACTCACCAAATAGAGGCAGTAGGCAAGAATTTAAGAACAAGTTATGCAAGCATTATATCTCACATTTAATTAGGAACAATTCTTTCTTAATTAAACAAAAAATCTCATTGCCCAGGAAGAAAAGAGGTGGATGTAACTTTTTCAAGGCTGTTACACACATTCTCTCCCTCCCTCTCCTTCCAAATCTCACTCATATACACACACACCTGGCCACTAAAGAGCATGTAAGCAACTTAAAGAAGAAATTGGGGGTACCTGTAGTTGTTTGCGGTTGTGTGTGGCGCTGGCGAGGCTTTGGACATGGGTTTCTCTTGGCTACACTCAGCTAGAAAGGGGGCTCCTGGCAGGCAAGGCAGCAAAGGGGAAGGGGGAAGCACACCTTCTCTCTCTTTCTCTCAGCATTGCAGAAGAGCTTGTCGGGCCCTGGCGCTCTCCGGTCAGATTCCGAGGGGGAAGGCAAAGGCGGGAGTCAGAGGACTCATCTCAGCAGCCGCGGAAGGGGCTCCCCGAGGGGAAGGCAGGCAGGCATGCCCAGTGGCATAGCGTGGATTTCAGCCGCTCAGGGCTTAGGCCAAATTTGCCATCACGGATGGACTTCCCCGAAGGGGCTTTCCTGCACTGTATCCTTATTTGCAGGTGTTATTAGACAATATTGAACTCTATTCTTTATATGAAAGAATTAATTCTCGCTGAATATTGTCATGAACAATCCGAGCACAAAATAAAACACGTTTAATTACCGCAAGGCAACTGGTTAGTACAGATGGTGTTGCCGGTTGCTAGAGCGAGTGAGATGACTACACTCATTTAAAGAAAGGGGATTCCCCGGTTCCGTCACAAATTAAATAATAAATAATTCCATGCTCATTTTAATTGGTCCAAATTGTAGGTAGTTCAGATTACAATATATTATTATTATTTATTGTGAAATTTTGCCACCCCAAAAAAGTGCTGCCCGGGGCAGGCTGCCCCCTCTGTGCTACATCACTGGGCATGCCTTCCCTTCGGGGAGCCCCTTTCACAGTTGCTGGGATGAAGCCTCTGAGACTCCCGCCCCCTGCCTTCACCCTTGGAATCTGACTTGGTGTTGTCGCCACCACTGTAAGCCGCAAACTAAGCCCAGTGGGTCTTTCCCATCCACCAAGGCCATGGCCGGGGGCAGGGCTGGTTCTACCAACCAACCATGGCAGGGGCTGGTTGGTGAACAGCAATACCTGCCCCATGGAAACAGCGCCCTGCCACCTGGAAGGTTCCCGTTTGGGGCGGGATGTGACGGAAATCTTGCGCCTAGGTAAATTATGTTACCTGGTGACATAATTCTGCCTGCCTCGGGGGGCAGCAGTCACTGGGGTGCACCGGGATGAGTCCATGTATCCCTGTGGCCCAGCAAATGCCTGCTCATGCCTGCCACATGTCCATGGAAATGCCTGCAAAATGCAGACAGCACTGGCTCTTTGGGTATAAACAGAGATGAGCACTGAACCCTAGAGTCAGATACAACTGGTTTTCGAGCAAGGGTAACCTTTACTTTTACATAGAACATGAGCAATATTGAGTGGGTGCAGGATTCCTACCAAAGGTCTACTTAGCTCTGTAAAATTCTGGCCATGGATCTGCATAGGCACAAGATCCATTTACAGATCACCCCTTCAGGAATTACAATTATGATCAAGCAATCTGTGTTGTTTTGTGGGTTTTTGTTTTTCTTCTCTTTGGTTTGGTGTTGCACTGCCATTTCCAGAATCTCCAGAGTCAGGGCTTCTTGTGGTTGTAGTGTAAAAAAAGAAACTTTTAAAAAGATGATATATACAAATACAGTACAAGATAATTTAATGGGAGAATATTGCCAGTTCAGTTTCTAATTTAAAAAGCTGGCTTATTATCACCATTCTAAATGTACCAATATTTCTGTGTCATTTAGCCTTCCCTAGAGGCCCTGTTTCCTGCAACTGCAACAGAATTGTTTCTACAAGAGGAAGAAAAGCGAGCCAGAGATTTTGAACTGGTTTTGAACTCTCACATTGATGAACTGCAAAAGCAGACAGAGCACACCCTAAAGAAATATTCTAGTCCGAACAAACAAAGCCGACACAGATGAGGCTTTAAAAAAAATCAATCATCAGCTATGATTTTTTTTAAAAAGAAATATATATATAATCCTTTATACAAAGATGTGCTCCTAACATGAGATTTTATATATAGTTTGCATGTGGATTTCAATTTTGACATAAACTTGGAATATAATGTATTACAAAAAAATCTGAAAATTAAATATGAAATCTGAAACTTGTAATGCATACAGGATGTCTATGTAGCATATTCTTGTTTGATATCCATCCCATTAAAAAACACAGCCCATTACTACACTAGTTTGTTAAAAGCATGTGTTCACGGTAGTCTTAGAGTTTTCCATCTATTCATCAGATTATCGTCGTCAGCCACCACTCATGTCTGAGTACACACTTTTCCCTGAAAATCATCTTCAGGAAAAATGCCATTGGTGTAGTTTTTAAGGTGGATCCCAGCTTGCCATGAAGTGACCCACACACTGTAATGATGGAACATTCACCTGTGGCACATATTAAATGAGACATGCAGGATTTGACCCCAAGACTGCAATGGACTACCATAGCCTTGAGGATATTGACAAGGTGTGTCTTCACATCCAGTCCATCCGGCATGGCCTCGTCTCAAATTGCCCTCCCTGTGATGTGTGTGCCCCACATAGGGAACCATAGCAGTAGAGTTTCCAGAGCAGAAACTAGTATCTGGCATCCTTTATTAACAGATTAGTCATCTGACCATATCAGGTTAAAATGTGATAAAATACATTAGATAAAATATGATTACAAAAACAGAATGAAAAATAGATTAAAAGTAGAATGATACGATCAGAATAAAACGAGATATAAAATTTACTCAGTAAAATCCATCACCTTTGCATGCAACCTCTATCTGATCAATAAAACATTTTCTCTTTTGAATGGCACCAACTATAAACTCGACAGTTCTAATATTTAGATATTTATTTGTGCCCTGAAGGAAGTTAATCTATTATTAGGATCCCAGGATTTGTTTCTGTCTAGTAATGTCTAAATACTGGGCTTTTTATGTGGCATATAATTGACAACTAAATAGAACATGTGCAATATTTTCTATTTCTGGTGTTCCACAGGCACATATTCTCTTGGAGTATCATGGGCTGCAACTTGTATCCGAGAATGCATGTGATACTGTTTAGTGATTTGCTGGAGTCATCTAACCACCAGCTACTAGCCCATGTTTTTGCAATATATAGTCCATATCAGGTGCTGTCAGTTTTGGGCAGAAAGCCTCTTCTAGGCTGAAACCAGAGTTTGGAAGCTTTTCTCTAATTTTACAGGCTGGGCTCTCTGAGAGATTTGGGAATTTGAAGTCCAAGAAAGGGGAACTTTGAAAGAAAACTGATCAGGATTGCAGCAAACCAAGCTAACATCTTGGTCTTTCCGTCTGGCAGTCATTCTTTCTGCAATGGTTGTATTTCCCCTTCACATAGGACAAAAAACATCCCAGAACCTTAGGGACATCATCAATACTTTAGTGCAGAAGTTCTCAACTTTTTTAAGTCGGGGGGCCAGGTCACGCTCCCGCAGACAGCTTTGGGGAGCCAGACAGCCCTTTTGCCCTTCCTCCACCACATGGCACTTCCTGGTGTGGTGGAGGTGGTCAGGGGGCCACATGAAATGGCACTGCAGGCTGCATCTGGCCAACGGGCCGCAAGTTGAGAATCCCTGCTTTAGCGGTTCCCTTGAGAAAATGTTTTGTGAATGGGTGGTATACAGAAATAATAAGCAAGAGGTACAAATAATGAGTTTCTGCGGGAGATAGCTTTATATAGTCAAGGAGAGAGGTATTCAAAGAGACTTGACCTTGACTTCAATAGATATCTGAAGGTAACTACAGAAAAGTTAGGAAGATCACTGTATTATTCAAAAGGTGTTCCAAAGGTTGGTAGATGAAGAATGATATCCTGGAGCAAAAGCTGACCCACAATGCGAAAGAGACTTAAATGTGAGCAATGGAACAATGATAATAGGCCATAATTTTTTTTAACAAACTGTATTTTTATATACCCTCCTTCCTTCAAAAATCTTGACAGTGTCAGAGAGAGGTCTTACTTAATTTTAATTAATTTAATTTGTGTACCACTTCTGGGAAATTTGATCCCCCCCCCCCACTTACTTACTTCTTTCCTGATTGCTGTCAAAATCTCCAAATCAACATAGCAAATTACCCAATTACTAGATATGTTTGCAAAGCAAACAGAGAATCATTCTGGTGGAATGGGAAGGCATGATTCTCATAGGTGACCTCCCTGTCATTTTCACCAATTTTACATTTTCATCAGAACTGTTACAGCATGGCCTCTGGTGAAATCAAAGGATAGTGAAAAACAACTACTAAACCTACCAAGGTTGCCCATCACAATTCCTATGAACGGGGAAAATGCAGATGGATCTGACCTGGGTGCGAGGGCACTGTATAGCATCATCAATTTTGAGAAATGGTTGATAGGAGGATTTTAATTCTATCCACAGGTATCTTTCTAGTAATTGTGAAATGCCTACAGACAGTGGGATTTGCACTGCCATAAAGAAGAGAAAATGTGGAGGTGGGGGAAGAAATACAGGGAACAGGTATAAAACAAGTGGTAGAGTTCAAATACCTAGGAACCTACTGAATACCTACTGAAGGTGGCAAGATGGACGAAGAGATTAACATATGGTGTAGTAAGGCAAACCAAACACTGGGGCAGTTAGCTCCACTCTTATAACACAAGGCAATACCCAACAGCATAAACAACTCATACAAAACATATTCCTTCCTTCCTTATGTTACCAGTGCTAAGTATGGACACTCACAACAAAACGTAAATGAAAGTTGGTCACCACAGAAATGACATGTCTGAGAAAGACTGCTAGAGTGACTAGAAGGGATAAAATCAAGAAGGAGATTATGAGGGAAATAATTGGAATAGAACCAATCTTAAACTACATACAAGGACAACAAATAAAATAGCTTGCCCAACTGGAGAGAATGTCTTGGAATTCCATACCTTACAAGGCCTATGTGGAAAAAGGAAAAAGAAAGAGCACAAGGCAGATCCAGAGCAAGGTGGAGAGATAACACCAAAGAAATATTACAAGAACACCAAATAACACTGTTGGAAGCCGCTAGAAGTGCCAGAGCAAGAACCTTGCATCTCCCTCGACACCTGATGTGGTAAAACAAATTTTCCTTGACACCAGAAAAAGAGGAAGAGGAGGAAGGACAGCCACATCCTCTTGCAATGATTCTAACAAAGTCAATCGAAGCCCATACAAAAGGGTAACAAGCATTCATCCATAATCTCTCTCACACAGTCAATTCTAATAAAGAACCAATTTGCTAAACTAATGGAGTTAAAAAGATAATTCTAGCACAGAAAACACAAATTGTAGTTAACAATTATGTGTTTGATCTCTCCCTACACCTACGTAAACTGGCTAGCAGAATGGCTGCAGAGGGGGTGGATATACCTCAGTCCAAGCCCTCCCAAGGGTGCCTGTGATTAATGCATCCTGAGAAGAAGCCGGGGGCTGGGTCACGCTTCCTCAGACAGCTTCAGGGGCTGGATGGCCTTTTTGCCCTTCCTCCACCACATGGCACTTCCTGGTGTGGTGGAGATGGTGGGGGCCACATGAAATGGTGCCACAGGCCACATCCGGCCCATGGGCCACAGATTGAGGTGGTTGAAGTTATGGAGTAAAGAAACAGGGATGGTGGGTGGTAGCCTTGAAGGAAGCAACAGTTCTAACTGTCAAATAGATTTGTCAGATGCAATAAATTCTGTAAACTACCACAAAAATACCCTGTTATTTCCACCACTGTTGTCTTTTCTCAGTGAAAAGCCAACTGTAAAGATGTTCCAAATGGTAATATTTTACTAAGCCTGCCAGAACCAAGAGAAACTAGATTCCCTGCATCTAGGGAACTATTATCAGAGATAGTCCTTCCACAAATACTGATTTCCTGGAGAAACAGTTTGTAACACCAATAACAGCTAGTAGGACTGAGCTATTTGTCAGGGCAAAGCTGTCTATCTACATTAGTGGCATAGAGCAGAATGCCCGGGTCCTGTAAATGTTGCTCCCCAAACATAGTCATTAATACACCGCCTGAAGTAACATAAATATATTAATCGCAAATACATCAAGTTGACATTTGGTTGGGAAGATGGTTATGCTTTGTGCTGTGAGTGTCAGGTATTTTTACGTGCAAAGTACAGTGGGCTAGTTGTAGAGAAATAATTCCTATGGCAGTAAGAAATAAAGGAACAAAGTTACTGCTTGTTATATTAAAAATCCATTTAGGATTACAGTAAAACCTCAGATAACGCAAAAACTTGGTTCCACAAGTCTTAGTGTTATCCGATTTTTAATGTTATCTGATGTATGCATCGGATAACGTTAAAATCCTATGGGATGCATCGGATAATGTTAAAACTCCATAGAGATACATTGTAACCAGCACAGGCTTTAGTAAAACATTATCCAATGCATCCCATAGGATTTTAACGTTATGTGATGCAATTCCCCCCCAGAATGCTTAACGTTATGCAATTTTAGCATTATCTGATGCAAACATTATCCGGGGTATTACTGTATATTGTTGACTCAACAGTTCCAAGATCCTTCTCACTTGTAGTATTACTGAGCCAAGGATGACCCATTTTGTCATACTGTGCATCTGTTTCCCCCAGGTGTAAAAATTTGTACTTATCCCAGTTAAATTTCATTCTATTGGTTTCAGCACAGTGTTCTAGCCTATCAAGATCTTTTTGAATTCTGCTTCTATTTTCCAAGGTATTAGTTATTCCACCCATCTGCAAATTTGTAAGAATTCCCTGCACTTCCTCATTCAAGTTATTTATGAAAATGTTGAAGAGCAAACGGCCCAGGGCTGAGCCTTGTGGAACTCCACTTGTTACCCCCTCCCAGCTTGAGAAGAAGCCATTAATAAGAAATCTCTGAGTAAAGTTCTGTAACCGTATATCCACCTGATAATTGTGCTATCCAAGCCACACAGTTAGCTTGCAAATCAGAATAGCATGGGGCACTTTGTCAAAGACTTTGCTAAAGATATCAACAGCATTCCCAGCATCCAGCATGGAAGTTACCTGATCAAAAATGAAATCAGATTAATCTGGCAGGATTTATTTTTGATAAATCCATGTTGGCTTCTAGTTATTACTGCACCTGTACACCTGTACCTGTCTGGCCGGACATCTTGCTACAGTAATGGAGTAGACTGTACAGCCAACGACTCAACACCGAGTGTTGGGCAACAGTAAATAACCTGACTCCCCAAAGGGACCAACAGCTACAGACGGATGAGCTTTTTGGGTGGGGTGATGGTCCCCTCTCTGGAGGAAATGCCGCTGGAAACCGTCATACTGGGCCCAACGACAAAATGAGTGGAGGAGGAACTACTTTACTACTCTGATTCCCAAGGGTCATGGAGGTGGAAGAGGCAATGCCAGATGGACTGGCTGTGAAGGTGCACATTGATATTATCCTCAAGGCTGTGGCAATCCATTGTAGTCCCGGTGTTAAATCCTGCATGTCTCATTTCATATGTGCCGCAGGAGATCATAGTGTGTGGGTCAGTTCATGGCAAGCTGGGATCCACCTTAAACAAATTCACACTGGTGGCATTTTTCCTGCTTGCTTCAAAGGTCAAAGGTGGCCCAAAACAAGCCAGCCTCCAAAACCAGGCCTCCCTGCGTCCTGGGATGGAAAAAAAGTATACTTGGATCAAGTTGCAGCAGATGATGATGTTTTCTAGTTGCTTGCGAAGTGACTGCTATAATCTGCTCCAGAATTTTCCTTGGGATTGATGGCAAGATGACTGGTCTGTAGTTCCCCAGTTCTTTCTTTTTTCTTTTTGCCCTTTTTGAAGTTAGGGATATTAGTCCTCCTCCATTCATCTGGCATGTCTCCCATCCTCCATTAACTTTAAAAAAGACTTGGTTCTCCATGATTTCAAGAAAATGATAGCCAGTGGTTCTGAGATCTCTTCAGCCAGTTTGCAGCCAGAAGACCTGGTCTTCATTTTTTTACATCAAGGGTGCCCACCCTTTGTCCTCCAGCTGTTCTTGGACTTCAATTTCCAGTAGCCCTGATCAGCAGGTGTGCTGTTTATTATTATTATTATTATTATTATTATTATTATTATTATTATTATTATTATTATTATTATTATTATTATTATTATCATTATCATCATCATCATCATCATCATCATCATCATCATCATCATCATCATCATCATCATCATCAACCTCCCTCCTCACTGAGGTGACCCAGGGTGGCTCACAATTCATTAAAAAGACATGGCTGGCGGGCCAAGTGTGGGGACACAGCAATGTAGGTTCCCACCCAGGATGGCTAATTTAAGAGCAGCCATCCCCCCCCCCCAATCTGATATTTGTACCAATCTGATATTTGTATCAGTTATTATGTGTTTATCTGCTTTTATTGTTGAATGTTTTAAATTTTTTATGAATTTTATGAATTTTTAAGGCTGTTATATTGTGATTCAGGATGTAAGCCGCCCAGAGTCGGGTTTACCCGATTGGGGCGGGATATCAAGTGTGAACAATAAATAAATAAATAAATAAATAAATAAATAAATAAAAAACACACAATAAAACACTCTTTAAAACATTCCTAAAAAACCCTCAATTTAAAACTTTAAAATCAAAATCTAAAAACTAATTGAGGGCAAGCAAGACTTAAATCAACCAGCGGGCTGGGGTCATAGTCCCTCCCGCACCCCAAAACTGCCCTGCCAGCCATGTTTTTAAATTTTTCCTAAAGGGCAGCAGACACCTAAAGGGTGTCTGGTAATTGAAGTCCAAGAACAGCTGGAGCACCAAGGTTGACCACCCCTGGTTTACAAGGACCAATCCAGTAGCATGCAATTTTGGACACTCCATGTAGTTGGTGTCATCTTGGGAACTGAAGTGACAAGTTACTGCACTTCTAAAGTTGATGCAACTCCACTAAGAAGGAAGCCAAGAAAGGGTCCCCTATCTTAGCAATCAGTGCTTCACGGAAGCAGAGATTTCCCTGTACCCCAGCCTCTGGGGCAGGAACTGAAGTTTTCTAGAAACATCAGGAAACCAGACGCAGAATCTTTGCACCCTAGATTAAACTTGCAGGCTGGAGGTTCTCTTATTCTGATGTATAACTTATTCACGGTGGCATGCTAGGATCTTACACTGTTTCTATCTGCTGTGTCTCTGCTCACTTCAAAGTTTTTAAACCCCTCAACAAGTTTCTTCTAAAACCCCACAAATCCCAACCAAGCCCTATTAAGTGCAATGAATTTACAATGGCTGCCCTCCTTTGTAAAGATGCAGCACATTTATAATTTATAATTATTTGCATAGTTTAACCTGCGATCCTACACAGATCCCTGTAGTATGATCTTAATGGGACTTACTTCTGAGTGGATGTGTATAGGAATGTGCTAGTAATCACCCTTTCCATCCAACCTATCTTTTTTCTAGGAGTCATGCTGATATTTCAATTGTTATGCCTGTAGTTCAGGTCTTGACTTTCGCTCAGAGACCACTGTTTAGGTTACTTTAAGTGCACTTAGGTTACTTGAAGTGCTACCAAAATAATACCAATAACAATATTACTCTTGAGAGATTTCTGAGCAGGGCTTTCTCCCCTAACACCCTCTTACTTCTCCACCTACCCCTGCTGTTATTTGAAAGCCACAACCGTTTTTCCAACCATTTGACTCTCAACAATGTTTTTCATCAAATGATTGAAATAACAAGGTTCCTTTGGGGAAGGCAACTCAATCAGCAAGCTTTACTTTGGAGGTCAAATATTCTGACACCTTCGTAAGGTATACAACATTTTTTCCCTCTCTAGTTCTTGAACCTTTAGCCGTTTTCAAATTGCTTTAGTATTAGGAATGAAAACGAAATAGACAGCCGTTTGAAAAGAGCTGTGTATTTCCAGTAAATAAAATACCCACTTTAGCCCTTCCTTTTAATTTTCCTCCAATTCAAAATAAAATGAAATACAAAACTAAAAGAACTCCACTCAGACTCTGGCCCTTGACACAACTTGATTCAAAATGGGCATTATGCTAAGAAAACATTATAGCTATAAATGGATTGGTGCAAAAAGAAGAGGGTTTATAGAATTTATAGTGGGTAATGTGCACCTGCAGTGTCTGGCTCACGTGAGGGGATTGGAAGAAGTAACACAGCACAATTTTCCTGCTACGATGATTGTAATAAATCATTCAATTCACTTGCCATCACGTCATATCTAGGAACAGTTTGAAATGTAAAGGTTTTCTGCAGGAATAATATACACATTTTTTAAAAAAAATAAAGAACATTAAATGAACCTTTCAAGCAGAAACTTGGGACTTTTTTTTTATTGCCTGTTATTGCTACCGAGATCAGCATTAGAGGTCCTAGCTTTGTGCTTGTCTGCCAGAGAACAGTGATCACAAGCGACAGATCTTGCCTGTGACTCACCCCTTAGAAACTCTTCCAATTTATGTTCACTTTAAGCTGACAAGAGAGCCCCTAATGACCTTCACATATACCTTGTTCTCCTTATGAGGTCAGCCTTTATCAGTTCCTTAGCAGAGATGGTGCCATGCCATTTTAATTAGAAATGTTTATTATTCTGGCTTCACTGTTTTAAAATTTGTTACAGACTTGAAAAATCTTACTCTAAAAGGTAAGTGTTGATGTTGTTAAATAAATAAATAGAACACTTTTTTCAAAAACCATGTTCTTAGCAAAATAGCATCCTTCTATGAAACAGTGCAAAGATTAGCAAGAGCTTGCATTCAGGCAGCCCTAACAAGCTGTTGTTGTTGTTTTTAAATTGGTATTAATTCCAACAGGTCTCAGAACATTCACAGGTAGATTCATTCCCAGTTTAAAAATGCAAAAGGTTGTGGACAGAGTTTGTTTGGCCTCCAGTTTCCTTTTAAGTTCTCCTTCCATAATATGTTTAATTATTCTATAAGCCTACAGCAAGGAATGTGGTTTTACTTGATTTCTGTACTATCTAGAAAATATTAGACACTAATCACTTTCCTTCCCCTTTTGAGATGGAGAAAGTCCTGGATTCTCAAAGACTCTGGCAGTTCTGTCAAGCTCAGGAACTGACCATATCTCTACCACCCAGGGAACAGTACTGCTAAGTATGGAGACATGGCCACCATTATGAATTGGCCATAGGACCTATAAATGCAATGGAAGTGTGCAGCTTCCAGTGTGTCAGCGGATTTCTTTAAGTTATTAAAAGAATAGATGACAATGATACTGTTGATGACAACAGAAGGTCTATGTTTCAATACCCAGCATCTCCATCAAAAAGACAGAAACATGACAAATTTATTTGCAGTTCTAATGAAGATCTCTTCCAGAGATTTAGAGACGGCATAAATTTGCAATCAGTTTGAGCCCTGATGCAATTTGCAACAGTTTTAGAAAAGAAAATTTCCCCAATGACCCCATACAGTATTTTAAACTAGCCCAATGGTAACACAAAATATTTTGAACTTAACATGGTTTCGAGTAGTGAATCAAGATGTATTAACATTACGAATAATACTCCTGGTAGAATTAAGTTGCCTGCATTGTTTTGGATTCTGCATGAGGATGTGACAATAGAGACTGTCATGATGAATAGCTGCAATTTTACCACCCACTGTACCACTGGTAGGAGTTTTGTCTTGGAAACCCTCTACAGCAGTGTTCCCCAACCTTTGGTTTTTGGACTTCAATTTCCAGAAGCCCAAGCCAATTCCCCAAAGCATTGATCAGCCAATATACTGACTTGGGATTCTGGGAATTGAAGTTCCCCATGGGGCCTGGGCCCCACGGTGGGAACCACTGATCTATAGCTAAGCCCAATACAGCTAAGGAAGGGCTTTGTTTGACATAGAGCTTCTCACGCTTTATAATTTTCCAAGTAGATCTTGTTCTACATTCCATAATCAAGGGAGCTGAAATCTATTGCTGAATGGACTACACATTTCTCTGCATTAGCATGACACTCAAATACTGTAGGCTCAATGGGAAGTCCTGCCTGGCAAGTTCTCACTACATTTTAAGAAGCCTGGTTAAGGCTTTGACGTTGTTATGTGTTGTCAATTTGCCTCCAAATTAAGGCAACCCTGGAAGTCCTATTATTTACAGCTGAGCTCAGCTCTTGCAAACTCAAAAGTATGTGCCTGTGGCTTTCTTTATGAAGTCAGAACATCTTATTGTTTGGTCTTTCTCATTTTCTGCTACCTTTAACTTTTTTCTGTTTCATTATTGTCTTTTCTAAAGAGTCTTGTCTTCTCATGATGGAGCCAAAGTTCATCATTTTTGCTTTCAAAGAAAAGTCAAGTTTAGTTTGTTTTTCTGACAGTCCAGGGTATTCACAAAACTCTCCTCCAGCACTATATTTCAAATAAATCATTTCCCCCGTCTCCCCCTGGCTTTCTTCTTCGCTGTTGAGCTTTCACACCTAAACAGCAAGACTTCATTCCTTTCTGCGTTTGGAGTTTGAGTTTTTATGTCATTAGCTTTCTTGTACTTTACTCTAAGGCAGTGTTTTCCAGCCTTTGGGTTTTGGACTTCAATTCCCAGAAGCATAAATCAGTACATTGGCTTATCGATGCTTTGGGGAATTGACTTAGGCTTCTGGGAATTGAAGTCCAAAAACTAAAGTTTGGGAGACACTGCTCTAAGGGATTTAGCTTTTTCTACTCAGAAGTTTTTGGAATAGTAGCCGTGTTAGTTTGTGTTTTCTACTCAGAAGTTGTTATATTCCAATCGTAGTTCAGCAGAAGAGCAAAAAGCACAAGCTTTACATCGAGACCATCATAGGACCAATGGTGGCATTATTATTATTATTATAATGGCCCAAAGGCAGACTACTTTTTAAAATCGCAATTTAATTCTCTGGAATTTTTCAAGCAACATATTTAATCATCATGCAAACTGACATCCTACAGCTTCCTACAGTCTGTTTTATGAGGAAAAGCTCATCTGATTAAGGTTTTAAAATTAATCTAAATTATTCAGTGGCTGAGTTTCAAAAGGGAGAAAAGAGGTATTTTGTTTGTACATGGGTAAGTGTTTGATGGAAAACATTAATTTATGTCACATTTCACACAAGAGGCATTTAAAGGACAAACCAAGATGAAGGGATTTTTTTAAAATGTAAGATGATCTTCTTTATTCCAAAAATAAATATATACTTTAGTCAAAGGTTTTCAAATGCCATTATATAATCACAAAAAGTAGGGGAAATTTCACTTCTTTGGAAGCTGTGAAGCCAACATACAGATACAAACAGAAATTACATTAACAATGTTGCTAATTACTTGAAAGGCAATAAAACAAAAACTAATTCATAGACACTGTGAAAGCAACAGAATCCACTTTTATGACAGATTTAAAAATGGAGAGTCATGAACAGCTGAAGTCAGAAAGGCACATAAGCTGAACAGAGCGCAATTTCTTGCCAAGATGGAGAATATGTCCTGTACTACATTCCAAGAGGAAAGAATAAGTGTAGAGTTTGGATCAAGTTAAAGAAACCACCATCCTTTCCCAAAAAGGATTTTAAAAAAAATCTTGGGGATTTTTGTTTGTTTGTTTTTTGGCTCTTGGCAGAAGAGTAGGCAGCATGACATCCCAAAAGGTACAAAGTGTAAAATCCATATCATTCAGTTGTAACTGGGCGGGTGGCCACATAAACAAATACAACAATCAAGAGCACAATCACAACCAAGGTGGGTAGCACCACCGTCGTGACCTGCTGACGGGCTTCTTGCATAGCCTGCTTTCTCTCCTTTTTGTCTCTGGATGTTTCCTTCTTGGGCTTCCCTTTCAGCTGTCTCATGCTCCTTCCTTTGGGTCTGCGGTCAACACCAAAAACAAAGCTCGGAACAAAACAACCAAGATAAGCTTGTTATAGCCAAAATTATCTCCCTTTTTCCCAGTGGATTCTTGCATAAAACCCTGCAAAACAGAAACAAGAAACAAAAAGACATAAACAAATGGTTGGTTGGTTGGTTGGTTGGTTGGTTGGTTGGTTGGTTGGTTGGTTGGTTAGTTGGTCAGTCAACAAGCAGGATTGGGACAGTAATGGATCTCTTGAGGCTTAAACAGAGACACATATATTTCATAAAATCCATTCATACGGAAAGTTAACTTTTCAGCCTGCATCTCTATAGAGCACTCCAGCAACATGGTCCTCAGTTCATGGTGCCTGGAATGTCCTGGGAGCTGTAATTCAAACATAGGTTTTCTCTGATAGATACTAAATGTATTAATCAGCTCACTTATGCCAGGATGCCTAAATTATCAGCCAAGAGAATATTTATGAAGAGCTACTTTGCTACCTGCAATTCATTGACTTCTGGCCTCCCTGTCTCTAATTCCCAACATTGTATCTACTCAAAGAAGATAAAAGGCTACTGCATCTTACAAAACGGACTGGTCAGCTCCACCAGAAAACATCTCAAACTCTCACAAAGCATTCCCTGACTCCTCCTCACCACTGCATGAGAAAGGGATACAGGCAAGGATTTATACTGTCCTAGAAGGAAAGGTAAGATATAAATATAGCCAACAAATAAATAATCTGAAAAAAAAAAACAGAGTAGAAATGTACTTATTTGTGATTTTGGACTTCAGCACCCTCAAAACACCAAACAGCTTGGTGACTGATCACTCTGTTTGAGAAATTATGAGAGTCAGAGACCCAAAAAAGCACATAAATACATACATGTTTAGTTTTGATCATCAAAAGACAGGGTGGTTAAGTGCAAAGGATAAAATGATCCCATGCCATAAATATCTGCACTGAAGAAAGGTTTGTGTCTGATCAAGCAAGGGCGAAAAAGCCTCTTAGAGATACAGAAAGAAAAGTTCCTTGCATAGGGTCACCCTGGTCTGAGATTTCATTTTAATTCTTTAATTCTTAAAAGAAACCAGCAGCTTTCATTCAAAACATACGCAAGAGAGCCATTTCATAGGAAATCAGCTGCCAGCATAATAATAATAATGTCATGTCAGAGATTACTCTGGGTTGAAAGGATTTTTGTTGGAGAAACTCTGCTCAGGGGACGCCCGAATGAGGCTCCTTTCATGTCCCCAAGTGCAGCCCTTGGGTATTGAAACCCGACCTTCCATTCTCCAAGCTTAGCATCGTAACCACTAAGCCACCGGGGTGACCTGCTAGCATAGCATAATAGTACTGCTAAAAAGTGCCTGGCAGACAGTGGTCCATGGAGTCGCAAAGGGTCGGAATTGACTGTGCGACTGAACAACAACAAAAGAAATTCTCCCCTCTTTAAGGTGGGTGGGATAGACTACCACAGTATGCAGGATACACTGAGAAAAGCCAAAACCGACAGCTGGGCTGCAAGATATCAATTTCTGCTTCATTATCACTGCTGCTGCTATTACTTCAATCTATAGTCAGCCTGACAGCCAACAGCACCTAACAATTCACATCAAAACACCACAGTTAAAAATGATCAATTTCAAATACAGTAATACCTCGGATAATGATTGCCTCAGATAATGCTAAAATCGGGTAACGTCGGGGAATTTGAAGCAAACATTTGCATCGCACAACATTAAGATAATGTTGTGTGATGCAAATGTTTGCCTCAAATCTGCCGACGTTGATCTCTGCCGCAAAGCCAGCAGGGCTAGAGACCAGCCCTACAGGCTTTGGGGCAGAGATCTACCGAGGCTTAGACCACCGGTTGGGTTGGGGGGAGATCGGGTGTGCCTTTAAACCACCACCCCCACCCCCAGCCAAACCGGCGCTACGGGCTCTCTGCTTTGGGATCGGGGTGGGTGGGGGTAGAAGGCATCTCATTACTTTTGACAGCACTCTTGGAGGTCCACCTCTCTCAGGTCTCTCTAGTTTGCTTCTTTTTTATGTCAATGAAAAGAAAACTGAAAATGAACAGTTCTGATTTTAGTAGAGGTAAAAGTCTTCCTTCCTCGAAAGACAGTCATGTCCAACTTTCAGGGTGCAGTGCTCATCTCGGTTTGCAGCCAAAAAGCCAGCACTGTCTATGTCTGCAGACATTTCTGTGGTCATGTGGCAGGCATGACTAGATGCTGGAATGCATGGAAAACTGTTACCTTTCTCACCAAAGTGGCACCTATTTATCTACTTGCAATTTCTTGCTTTCGAACTGCTAGGTTGGTAGGAGCTTGAACAGACAATGGGAGCTTATTCAGTTGCACAGCACTCAATCTGCTGACCTGCTGACCTTCCAGTCATCAAGCTCAGCATCTTAGTCTAACTTAGCTATTCCCTTGTTAGCTTACAGTTAAAGAGGGAAATAGCTAAGCTAAGGAAAGGTGGAAAGGATCACCTCAAGTAGATTTTGGGCATTAGAAAGGGGCAGTAGATGGTTGGGGCTATTGTCCTTTCCTTACCTCTTACAAGGGATGAAGATATTTGTGGGAATCTTGCCTTGGCCTAGAATCCACAACCACATGTTACCAGTGGAAATGGATGGGTTCTTCCCTCTTTGTTTAGTCCTCTGTCATCATAAAATACCAATCAAGAGGGCAAGGAAAACTCAGAAGAGCACATTTCCCCAAACTTCTCAGCCAGTCATTGGCCACACTACCTGAAAGAATCTGGGAGGCGAGACTGAAAAGTAATGGTCCCAACTTCTGGGGAAATCTCCTGTGTTGTGGAGTACTGTGAAGGAAGTGGAGAGGGGAAGAATGTTCCAGAGCCACCTGGAGTATCATGTGGGCTCTAGCCCAGGGGTGCCCAAACTTTTCAGGCCATGGGCCAGTCACATGGTTCAGGGAGCCTGTCAATATGGCCCGGGGCCCGGATGCGGCCCCCGATGCCAATTCATCCGGCCTTCGAACCCCTCATTGCTCCTGGAAGTGGAAATAAAATGCACCCATATGGGTGCGTTTTACTTCAAATTCCAGGAGCAACGAGGGCTTCGGGGGCTGGATGAATTGGCATTGGGGGCCACATCCGGCCCCCAGGCCCTAGTTTGAGCACCACTGCTCTAACTGTTACATCAGGATTTCTCAACCTTAGGGCCCTAGGTTTTCTTGGACTTCAATTCCCAGAAGTCCAAGTCAGCACACCTGAGGCCCAAGGTTGAGAACCCTTGCTTGTGGCTCCAGCTATGATGCACTGGGACTTCAATGGTGGCTGCCGTTTTCTGCTCTCCCTTGGGCATCAAAATATGCAGGGGGGCTAGTTCTGTTTTTTTTTAAAGGTAGGTGCTAGGCGCAGGGGTGAGGAACCTGTGGCCTTAAAGCCACTTGCAGCCTTCTGGGCCCTTAAATGCGGTTGTTTTCCTGAATCCCCATTTTACAGAGCAAACGCCTAGTTTTTAATGTTAGGTTTTTAAGCTTCTTTTAAACTTTTAAGACTTTTATTTTTTTGAACTGGTTTTAAATTGTTGTCGATGCTGATGTGTTGTGAATCGCCCTGGGTCCCCTTGGGCAGGAGGGCGATAAACAACATTAAATAAATAAATAAATAATAAATCCCTTTATATTTATTAATACATTTTTGTTACTCTTTTATACTTTTATTTTATTTTAGTAACTTTAAAAGTAAGGGTTTTTTTGGGGGGGGGATTATTAAGTACAGTTATACCTCGCTTAAAGAGCATAATGCGTTCCACAGGATTGCTCTTTAAGCAAAACACCATTGTAAAGGACCAATTGTGGGGGGGATTGCGAATGCCAATTTATTTGTTAAGCGAGTTTTTGGTTGGTTTTATTTGTTAAGCGAAGCAAACATTCAGAGAAAATTCTGCTCTTTAAGCGAGTTACTCTTTAAGTGAGGCGCTCTTTATGCGAGGTTTGACTGTACATGCGCCCTTCCAATAGGAAAAGGTTCCCCACACCTAGGCTGGGGCAACTTTCAATCCAGAAATGGAAAGACACTGGTGTTTTCCAAAAGATACTGTTCCAGTGCTTCCTTACTTCATAAATTTCAGCAGTGCAAGAACATTGGAGAAAAAAAAGCCTACACAAATTTTATGGAAAGCAAGCTCAACATTTCTGAGGAACCATGGTAAGATTGTTCCGAAAATGTAACAGATATGCCAGATAGCCATGCCACCAGATGGCCTCAGAAGGAGGATTTGAATATATTTCAATCCTTTCCCCTCCATTTCCATAGATTTGACATCTGTAGTCCCCATCCTGTCATAGTTCTAGAAATTTCTACAACTTGGGCAATACTCCAAAATTTGCAATTGTTTGGCATAAAACCTGTGATATTTAAAATGGAGATTACAGTGCTACCTCACTTAAAGAGTATAATGTGTTCCACAGGATTGCTCTTTAAGCGAGTTTGCTCTTTAAGCGAAACTCCATTGTAAGTCACCAATTGTGACTTCTGGTGGGAGGGAATGCGAACCCCAATTTATTTGTTAAGCGAGTTTTTGGTTGGTTTTATTTGTTAAGCGAAGCAAACATTCAAAGAAAACTCTTCTCTTTAAGCGAGTTAGTCTCTAAGCGAGGCGCTCTTTATGCGAGGTTTTGCTGTATACAAATACTTGCTAGGTTGGTCTATCAAGCAGGTACAAATTTTCTCTCTCTCATAATGAAGAAGTGGTTTGTAATCAGTTCATCAAGGCATTATGGTGGGTGGAAGACCTGTTAAATCCCATCACTTTTAGACGGTACATTAAGACGCACAGTGTCACTCGTAATACCAGTGAATGCCTAGTGATGAAGCAACAATCTGCATAAATAAATATTCAGCAATGGCAACAAAACATGGGAAGTTGGCCAAAAAAAAATCCACACACTCTTTAATTTTGCAGCATGCTTTTAAAAAACACACTGAGATGCTGTTATCTTGACAGCAGAAAGCAAAAACAAACTAAATTGCTAAGATTTTGAAGGATGACTCACAGAGTCCCTGTAAATGAAAAGACAGATTCCAGAAATATCTTTCAATCTACTCCTTTCTAGGTACGCCTCTTGTGTGCATGTTTTTCATTCAACATCAGCCATAGCATGGCTGTACAGATCTCATAATGCACAAGAGTACAACACTCATAATGAAAATTCAACTGGTAAAGGAAAAACCTGAAAAACAGACAGAAGCCAAACAAATTTAAATTACAGTAAAACCTCAGATAACACTAAAACCTGGTTCCACAAGTCTTGGTGTTATACGATTTTTAGTGTTATCCGATGCATGTTAAAATCCTATGGGATCCATAGAGATACATTGTAACCACACAGGCTTTAGCGGTTGTTATCTGATGCATCCCATAGGATCTTAATGTTATCCGATGCAATTCTTCCCCCCAGATTGCTTAATGTTATGCGATTTTATTGTTATTCGATACTAATGTTATCTGAGGTACACTAGTACCCCGAATAACGTTATGACTTGGTTCCACAAGTCCCGTCGTTATCCGGTTTTTAATGTTGTGCGATACATTGATCACACAATGTTAAAAAAAGCCCTGTTTCCCTGGAGGCTGCAGGAAGCGAGAACGTCAGGATTTGAATCCTGACATTTTGGCTTGCTGCTGCCTCCAGGGAGGTGGGGGAACTTTGGAAACAGCTTGGAGCGGGTTTCCCCACCTCCCTGGACCCGGCGGGGGGGTCAGAGACCCCAAAATTGGTTTAAAAAAACGTCCGTTTTTTTTACCAATTTTGGGGTTTCTGACCCCCCCCCCCCCCGCCGGATCCAGGGAGGTGGGCAGACCTGATCCAAGGTGTTACTGGGCTTCCCCGACGTCCTGAGCCAGTGCAGCAAGCCAGAATGTCGGGATTCGAACTCTGACATTCTGGCTTGCTACACTGGCTCAGGACGTCGGGGAAGCCCAGAAAAAGCTTGGATCGTGTCTGCCCACCTCCCTGGATCCGACGGGGGGGTCAGAGCCCCCAAAATTGGTAAAAAAAAGTCCTTTTTTTTAACCAATTTTGGGGTGTCTGACCCCCCCGCTGGGTCCAGGCAGGTGTGGGGACCCGATCCATGCTGTTTCTGGGCTTCCCCGACGTCCTGAGCCAGTGCAGCAAGCCAGAATGTCGGGATTCGAACTCTGACATTCTGGCTTGCTGCACTGGCTCAGGACGTTGGGGAAGCTTCACCGATGTCCTCAACCAGTGCAGCAAGCCAGAATGTCGGGATTCGAACCCTGACATTCTGGCTTGCTGCACTGGCTGAGGACGTCGGGGAAGCCCAGAAACCCCTTGGATCGTGTCCCCTGTCTGCTCCAGAGAGATCAGAGGACCCGATCTACAGCTGCAGGGTGGCTGGGGAAGCTGACGGGGACTCCCTGTCGGCTTCCCTAGCCACCCGCCCTTGCCTCCGCAGCTGTGGGGTGGCTGGGGACGCCGACAGGGGAGCCCCCCGTCAGCTTTCCAGCCTCCCCACCCCTGCCTCCGTAGCTGCAGGGTGGCTGGGAAGCTGAATGGAGAACCCCGTTCAGCTTTCCACCCACCCTGCTGCTAAGAACAACTGTATCGGATAACGTTAAAATCGTGTTATTTGAAACAAGATTTTTCCAAAAATCTTGTCACGTTATACGGTTTTAGCGCTATTGATACTCACGTTATACGGGGTATTACTGTATTACTGTAATAGGTTTTAAGCTTCTTTTTTATATAACTGTAACAAAACTGAAGAGGGACTGCAGTAGCTTAGTGGTTAAAGTACTGGACTTGACTGGAAGGTCAACAGGTCAGCAGTTTGAGACTTGAATGCTGCACGACAGAGTTTGCTCCCATCTTGGTCCTACCTCCTGCCAGCCTAATAGTTTGAAAGCAAGAAATTGCAAGTAGATAAATAGATACCACTTTGGTATCTGCGCCAGCACATCCAATTTATTTATTCATTTATTTAGTCAAATTTAATATCCCACCCTAATCCAGCGAACCCAACATGGGAATCAGAATAACATTTAGAGGGTCAGATATTCCCCACTTGTGTTGTGATGTTCTCCTCTAATTTCCTACTGTCGGCCTGGTGTAGATGAAGGCAGCAGAGGGAAAGAGAAAATCACATTCTGCCACACAGCATTACCAAGCCTGTACTGCAAAAGCCAATTTGTCCACCAAATAAGTAAAGTATCTGCAGACTCCTTTAACTCTAATACTCTTAACTGTAAATGAAGTTCCTTGAAATTGTCTCACCTAACGGGCTTCCTGCTAGTTACACACAACTCATTCTTTAGAAACAAGCAAATTGTAGTATCTACGGATCCTATAGAAGCCAGAAGAACAATCAAGACTGCCATCTGAGGCAAGGATCTACATAATATCAGTGCTAAGAAGGTAACGATAAATACTGTACAGGGAAGCTTCAAGATAAGTGTGCTAATCAGTCAGAACCGTTATGAAGATGTGTTGAGATCATATGAGACTTCCCACACAGACACCCATTTCTAATGGCCAATATCTAAGAAGAACTAACATGGAATGCTGTGGTTATTATTTCTATCATACCCTCCCCTACATATGGCATCTTAATCTATGGAAGGAGGGCTACACAGAAAGAGCCTCCTTGAAGAATGTGGTATTTTTTAAATCACAATCAGGCATATACTGGTAATGGCAACCTTGTGTTGCCAGCTAATCTTTCTCACCCTAGGTCAGGCAAAAAGAGCTGCAGAATGTACTCACCAGAAGGTGGCTTCATTTTGGCAGTTTCACATCTAGCCTAGACGGAAAAAGAAATCTTTCTCACACTGGAGCACTGCTATGTGTTAAAAGCAATTACAGTAATACACCGGATAACATTATGACTTGGTTCCACAAGTCATGACGTTATCCAATTTTTAGTGTTGTCCGATGCATGCATCAAATGCTAAAAAAAAAAGCCCTGACTTCAGGGACAAACCGCTTTAAAGGCAGGCAGGGAAAGAAAGAAACCTCCCTGCCTTGAAAACCACCCCCCACGAGCAGCGGTCTCTGCGACTGCAGCAGGGTCGGAGAAAGCGCCTTTCCCCCGAACCTACTGCAGTAGCAGAGACTCTTTGTCTCTTTATTTCCCTCCCTGTATTTAAACTACAGGGAAGGGGGAAAGAGAGAGAGGTGATTGGTTCTCTAGATCGTGTCTTTTTTCCTCCCTGTATTTAAACTACAGGGAGAGAGAGAACTGCTTTTTTCTTTCTTTCCCTCCCTGTATGTAAACTACAGGGAGGGGGAAAGAGAGATGTGATTGGTTCTCTAGAGCTTTCTTCTCTATGCCAAGTATGCAATCTACCGGATCTGTGAACACTTGCAATGAATTAGGAAGACAAGTTGTAAGTGGCACAAATCACTGATGCATTCAGTCTTCCTCCCAATTCCTTGTTTCTGTAAATATATCTGAACAGCAAAAATATCTGTAAATGCCAAATTCAAGCTTTAGGCAACAGAGTGGCTACCAAGGAAGAATATTTTAATGCTGTTAAGGTACTGTCATTTCTCTCTCTCTCTCTTCTTAATTCATAAACTCCATTGGGAACAGACCGCAACTTGGCAATAAGAAGGTGTTATATTATAGTACAGTAATATCTCGGATAACGTTTACCTCAGATAACGCTAAAATCGCATAACGTTAAGTAATGGGGGGGATTGCATCGGATAACGTTAAGATCCTATGGGATGCATTGGATAACAACCGCTAAAGCCTGTGCGGTTACAATGTATCTCTATGGAGTTTTAACGTTATCCGATGCATCCCATAGGATTTTAACATGCATCTGATAACACTAAAAATCGGATAACACCAAGACTTGTGGAACCAAGTTGAGCGTTATCTGAGGTTTTACTGTATCTCTGATGTATTTTTTTAAGATGTCCTGATGTTTTGTAATTTGTAATTGTTACTGGAGATCTTTGGGGATGTACTGTATTTTGATATGTTTTGTGATGCTATACTTGCTATGTGATATTTGTAATTTGCTATGTGATATATGTAATTTTTATGCTATGGAATTTGCTATGTAATTGTAACTGTTTCCTCTGTGAGCCGCCCAGAGTCGCTGTGCGAATGGGGCGGAATATAAGTCAAAATATACAATACAATTAATATAATATTTTGTGTGTTTTGGTAATGTTTTGTTTTTTTGTTTTTGCATTTTACACAAGGCATGAGCTGGAAATTGAATAAATAGAGTGCCTTGTGGTTATTATGTTTATCTTTCCTTCTTTTGCTCGGAGTTTGATTGTGCAATGCAAGTCCAATTTTGATATTATTCATATCTTGACAAGGTTAACCAGACTGCAAGAGTATGTGTTATCTTATTTAAACTTCCAAAATGTTTTAAGTGAATCGTAATTGGGAGACGTTATGAGCAGAAATGTAATTATGGTTATTGCATTTATTTGATTTTGTGAACTGTGCCGAGTATACTGTATTATAGAATACTGTATGTGCTAAATTGGTTATTACAATGACTAAACCATGCTGATTCGCAAATGCAGTGTGATTTAAACTTTGTGTTATTGAAGATAACATGGAAACTACTGGGGAAATTTAACTTAGTTTTCCTCTCCACATTAACCAAAGGGTTGCAATGAAGCCAATTTCTTCTTTCAATACCACAGCAAAAATAAAGATAGATAGAAATAATGTTTGCACTGTACTACAGAGAAACTGGTTAAGTTTCAGAGACTCAAGATGGTAATAGTCTACAGCATTTTCAATATAAATATTTCATCCTGAACTTAATTATAGTAATTTTTGAAGTGGTAGCCATGTTAGTCTGTGCAAGCATATCAGAGACAAAATGAAACAAAAGACAAAAAATGCTGTGGCATTTATATAAATATGAATAAATAAATAAATACTAACTCCTGTATTTTAATGTTAGCTTTCATCGACCAAGCCCACTTCATCAGACATAAGAGTGGATTTTCATTTATACATTTCATATAGAGGCAAAAACCAGAAATTCTGTATTGACTTACCCAGGAGTGAGTTTCATGAAACTCAGGGATCAAAATCCTGTTTTATACTTACACTGGCAGAAGGGAAAAGGTGTAACAAACAGTGACAAACTGCAACTAATTAAGGACCCTGGATTCCTGGTTATGCACCAAGCTCCTGGACCCAATTATGCATAATAAAGCATCCCACTGGGGACTCTTTAATTAGCAACAATTTGCTGTTGTAAATTACACCATTTCCATTCTAATGAAAACACAGAATGGGATTTTGGCTAGTGGGACTTTCTCTTGAATCAACAGGTAAAAAATTGAACTTTTAAATTTTGGGTACTTGCTGACATCAGATATACTGCTTCATACAAACAGACAGCCAATAAGCACATGAGCAACTGTGTCTAAGTTCTGACTTTCTTGTAACAAAAAAAAATCTCAAACAATTTATCAAATTGCTTTGCTTTCACAGTTGGCATCTTGGAGATAAGGTGTTTAGAGAGAAATTCGGAAATCTCATTTAAACTTTACAGGCTTCAGGATGACTCAGACTTCCATCCTTCCAAGGTCGGTAAAAATTAGTACTTAACATGTTGGGGGCAAAAATGGCAATTACGTTGTGAACCAGCCAGAGGGTGCTGTAAACACTATGGGACTGTATATAAATGTAACTGCTATCATTATTGCTATGATGCATGGTAGGGAATTGAACTCTCAACCTTTGGCTCTGCAGCCAGATACCTAACTCATTGAGTTAACAAGCTTTAATGTATAGCCTCATCCTGATTGCTGTTTGTACCTTGGACCCAGAAAACATGAGATGTGCTGTCATATTAGCTTGCTTCATTCCTAGTTAACTTCTGTCTCATTTCTTTCCTGTTTTTAGCATTTTCTTACTGTCATCTCTCAATGTTTTCAATTCAGGAACAGCAAGAAAATTGGAGTTGGCTCGCTTGCATTTTATTTTCTCACGGAAGCTAATTTTCACACATCCTGGGTAACCCAGGTAACTCATGAACAGCCACAGGACTGGAGTTTGGGAACCTATCTGAAAGCACTGAAATGTGACAAACCAGTCTTTTGCATAATACATCTGTAGAGTCCAGTTTCAAGGCCTTGAGATGCAATGGATGACTGTAATTTAGGGAAGTACTTAAATTATTTTACAGGTTGGTAAGAGAGGGTAGGGAGTCTGCTTTGTAATCACAGTAAAATCAAAGGCTTTCTCATTCTGCTTAATAATTTCTAACATTCATGTCACCAATTAGACACTTTCGCTAATTCTGCGACAGGGAACTATACTACCAAGAGACACTGAGTTGTGGTACAAGCAGTGAAGTCTCTGTTTGTGTGTGTGCGTGTGTCAGTGTGTAAACACTTACCTCTAACAGGAAGTTCTCCTTTCCATTAATATGTTCTTCCAGACCAGAGAAGGGCTTTAATGCCAACGACTTGGTATGTCAGACAGACTGGCTCATATTATGAACGGACATATACCTGCGCTGAAAGCAAATAAAGAGAAAAGCAAATTAAGTAAAAGACTCTAACAGTTCCAATGGTCACATGGTTAATGAATTACAAGGTAAATCATTACACAGGAACTACTGAAAAGCAAACTTCTTATTTCTGTTTGAGATGCAGTGCTCAATTACAGCATCCAAGTTAAATTAAAATGGTTAATTTGTGCTATTGGTTCAATTTTAATTTCTGATTATTCACAAGTAATTAAAATGTTGGCTTTCAGTTACTAAAAAAGCACACTACAAGCTGCTGCAAGAAAAATCAACACACCTGTAAAAATGAGGTCACTTTTTGTAATGATAAAAATAACATTATACAGTGGAACCTCGGTTAACGAACGGCTCAGTTAACATAAAAATCGCATAACAAAAGGAAATCCATAGAAAATAGTGGCTCGGTTTACAGATATTTTTCACAGTGGATTAATTGGTTTTCAATGCACTCCTATGGGAAACTGTGTTTCGGTTAATGTATTTTGGTTTTCAATGCATTCTTATGGGAAATTTGGCTACAATAATTTTTGCTGTAAGAAATGTCCCAGAGAATGCATTACCAGTAATTACATTAACCACTGTACGTATTTACACTATCAAGAATTAAGTTATCCACCATTACATCAGATCATGGCAGATTTAAAGACCCTGAAAATGCCATGGGAGGATGCCGAAGTACTCACCCAAGACTGAAAACACTGGAGATCCATTGCTGTATGAGATGCTATGTGGCATGGGAGGGTCTAAGTCTAAGTCTACCATTACATCAGAAATGTAATGTAAAAAAGTACAAAAAAGAATTAATTGGAAGTAACTTCTTTTCTAGGGCTTGTAACAGTTTCTTTTAGCCCAATGGTTCTTAAACTGGGTTCGATCAAACCCCAGGGGTTTGGTGAGTCAGTCTCAGGGGTTAAACATGCTGGGCTCAGTACCTCCAACAAGGTTAAAAACCACTGTTTTAGACTATAACTCACAGTTGTGTTCACCAAAAGTTTTTGAAGGAGACATACATGCTAGTTTGGCAATAGAAAATAAAAGAAATCTTGTGGTCCCTTAAATTCTAACATAAATTATTTTGCACTTAATTTTCAGGCTTCAATACACTTCTTCAAGTTCTTGGAAGGTATCCTCTACTGGAAGACATTTGTAGTTGCAAGTTCTAGACTAGGACTTGAGAGACACACATACAGACATACAGAGGATGCAAAAAATGTATACACATTTTTAGAGATGTTATCTATGTCTTACTTTTTAAACTTGAATTGAATTATGGTAGCAATGTATAGTATGACATTCGCTCAAAAGAATGAATACTAGAATCACCATGTGACAGGGAGGAGAGAAAAAGAAAATGGCAGAAGCATGGATGTCATTCGAAAAGCTCAAGACCATTTTTAAAAGATGTGGCTGAGTTTTGGGAGAAAACTGAAAATTGGGATCCTGAGGTAGAGATTAAAATACGACTAGAAAAACTATCACTACAAAGATCCGAATAGTGAGATGTTACGTACAGTAATACCCCGGATAACTTTATGACTTGGTTCCACAAGTCATGACGTTATCCGATTTTTAGCGTTGTCTGATGCATGCATCGAACAATGCTAAAAAAAAAAAGCCCTGACTTCAGGGACAAACCGCTTTAAAGGCAGGGAGGGAAAGAAAGAGACCTCCCTGCCTTTAAAGCCACCCCCCACCGCTGTGACTGCAGTAGGATCGGGGAAAGCCGACTCTACTGCAGTCTTCCCTCCCTGCTTACCTTCTGCTCCGAGCCAGGCTTGATCGCTCGAGGCTTGTGTTTTTTAAACTACAGGGAAGGGGGAAAGAGAGAAATGTGATTGGTTCTCTAGAGAACCAATCACCTCTCTCTCTTTCCCCCTCCCTGTAGTTTCAATGCAGGAAGGGAATGAAAAAAACACTTTTTTCCCCTTCCTGTATTCAAGCCTCTCTCTCCCTGTAGAGGAAAAAAGACGGAGGTTTGTGTTTTTTTCATTCCCTTCCTGCATTGAAACTACAGGGAGGGGGAAAGAGAGAGAGACGATTGGTTCTCTAGAGAACTAATCACATTTCTCTCTTTCCCCCTTTGCTGTAGTTTAAAAAACACAAGCCTCGAGCGATCAAGCCTAGCTCGGAGCAGAAGGTAAGCAGGGAGGGAAGACTGCAGTAGAGTCGGCTTTCCCCGATCCTACTGTAGTCACAGCGGTGGGGGGTGGGGTAGGGGTGGGGAGTCCCCAAACTGCTGGGGGGGGGAGGGCAGTGGCAGGGAGAGGAGCTTTGGCCTCCTTTACTTCTTTATTACGATGCATTGGATAACACTAAAAAGAACGTTCTCCGGTGCAAATCTTCCCCCCAAATTTGTAGTCGTTATGTGGTTTTAGCGTTATCCGGTGCAATCGTTATCCGGGGTATTACTGTATTCCCAATGTTGCTATATGGAGTTGAAGCTTGGACATTGACTAAAGCATCTGAAAACAGAATCAAAGCTTTTGAAATGTGGATCTATAGATGACTGCTAAGGATATAATGGGTTGATCATGTGACTAATATAGAAGTATTACACCAGGTAGATAAAGAAAAAGAACTCTTTAAGACCATTAAGCAAAGAAAGCTCCAATACCTAGGCCATATCATGAGGAACATAAAGTATAGAATACTCCAACTCGCTCTGCAAGGAAATATCCCTGGAAAGGGAGGCCCTGGACATAGATGGACTTCATAGCTGAATAACCTGAGAGACTGGTGTAGCATGTCCTCACAAGAACTGTTCTGAGGAGTAATGAACAGGAAGACTATCGCCATGATGATAGCAAATATCCGGAACAGATATGACAACTGTAGAAGAAGAATGTTGGGTTTCTCCATGTTCACCTGACTTAACACCACTTGACTTCTACCTATCGGGGACCGTGAAGGATATGGTATATCGTAGAAAACCAGCTTCACTGGTGGTACTTTGGGATGGAATTGAAGAGGCATGATTAGCACTACAAGTAGAGACTTGGGTTAATGTTGCTCAAACAGTAGTTTACCTTAATCCGAAGTGTCTAGATGCCGATAGTAACCAGTTTGAGCACCTCTTGTAATTGCAAAAGTCAAACATGACTTGTACAGTATTCATCTTTTGTTATGTATCACAATTTTAATACCATTTTTCCTTTCTTCAAATGTGCATACATTTTAGCACACTTTGTATATATGGACACACACACACCACTTTAAGCACACTGGAGAAAGAGCAGGATAGAAATATATCAGACAAAAAAAATAAGGTGAAATCGACCAAAATGTAAAAAGGAATAGAAAAATATTACTTTCCCCAAGTTCTGTTTCTAAAGATGTGCTTCCATGCTACATGCAACATTGTTGTACTGCAATCAGCAACTGGAACAGGATTTGTATAAGTAAAGAGAGGGAGGAAGGGAGACCTAAATAACCTTATCTTCGTAGAATGGTTAGGCAGCAACCTGTATTTTATCTGCTCCAGTGTACAGAGACACCATCAAAGAATTGCTCAGCTCACAGTAAAGATTCATTTCTCTTCCTCCAATAGATGAAGACAAATTTTCTAGCATATCACAGAAGTTTCCAGCAGCTTATTACATGCTACTAAAGTATTAAGAACTCTTTCCCTTGATTCCCTCTTTTCAAGGGTAAAAAGCTTTTAGTTATATGCAAGGCAATTCTGGAAGTATTAGGAGAGCACATGAAATTACTATCCTTGAGACTACAGATAGATATTTTTTCCCCTTGCCAAATTACAGGCCTAAATCTAAATTGACCTGCCATTAGCAAAACATCACTTTTACAGTAAGTGCAGCGTTGAGAGTTTCCCTGGTTTTCGATTGCGTTTGGAAAAACGAAAATCATCTCCACGTTCTGCAAGACTGGCAGGAGGCAGAAAGAGCCAGTTCAGTGAAGTTTTAGTCATTCTCAGCAACTCAAAATTGCTTTTTGGGGGAGATTCTCAGTAGGCCAGGGTGCAAGGAAAAAGAAGAAACATACAACTAGTGCATACAATGTTATAGTTGAGGATACACAAACATCTGGTTCATGCACCACTGCATGGCAGGAACTACAACTGGCCTACTGTTCACACATGGTGTACTAATCCTTCTTGGACTTCACTGCTTCCCAAGGTGGATATGATTTAAATACCCAGTTAGTAAGACCAGACTTAAATCATAGTTTTCAACATAAAGACTCATAAAGGATCAAAAGGTTTCATTTTCATTTTTACTGGTTGCCCCTCCCACCTCATACTTAGATTTTTGTGCAGATCTATTCCATTCCAAACAATCTTCTTCTAATCACTGATTTTTTAAAAAGCATAGCACTTAGAAGGTAATGGGTTGATTCTGTGTACATAGATTTGCAAAGGAGTAAGGTCTTTTTCTCAGTTCTGTGTTTACTTTATAACACTTTTGCTGTGTAGAAGAGGCATGCAATATCACCAGACACAAATTCACAATTTTGAAAAATGAAAAGACCAAACATCTGTGACAATATCTTCTAATCATCATAGAGAATCAAACATTGAGACTGTCCTGAGAATATAATGCAGTGGCCTTTCATCTGACGTTCACATTGCAGCATGACCCAAAACCCCACCCCCAGTACCACTAATCCAGTTCCGTGAATCACTTTCTGGTCCTGAGCCCTACTGGCATACAAAGTCCTCATCCACCCCAGGCTAGTATCGATGAAGCTGCTGCCCTCAATCATGATAGAATCAAGTGGGGTTTAATCCAATTGGGACCATGACCCTTTCTTGTGGACTTTAACACCCAAGGCCATAGTCTTCAGTTGCTAGCAGTATGGTCTACTCTATTATCACAGCAAGATAACCTGACCAGACTGCTTGCCTCTAAGTTATTTTTGTTGTTGTTCAGTCGCACAATCGATTCCGACCCTCTGCGACCTCATGGACCACTGTCTGCCAGGCACCTCTGACCTCCACCATCCTCCTCAACTCGCTCAGCTTTGTGCCCATTGTGTCTACAATACCATCTAACCATCTCATTTTTGGCTGCCCCCTTTTTCTTTTGCCCTCCACCCTTCCCAGCATCAAGGCTTTCTCAAGCGAATCCTCTCTTCTCATTTGATGTCCAAAGTACCTTAACTTCATCTTTACAATTTGACCTTCTAAGGAGCAGTCAAGGTTGATTTCTTCTAAGATTGACATATTTGTTCTCCTCGCTGTCCAGGGGAATCTCAAAACTCTCCTCCAACACCACACCTCAAAGGCATCTATTCTTCTGCGCTCAGCTTTCCTAATGGTCCAGCTCTCACAACCATACATTGCCACAGGGAATACGATTGCTTTGACAATACGAATTTTTGTTTGCAGTGTGATGTCTCTACTTTTCACTATGTTCCCTAGGTTTCTCATCACTTGCCTCCCAAGAATCAGTCGCCTTTTTATTTCATGGCTGCAATCTCCATCTGCAGTGAGCTTTGATCCCAAGAAAGTAAAATCTGTCACTGCTTCTACTTCTTCCCCATCTATTTTCCAGGGACTGATAGGGCCTGTTGCCATGATCTTGGTTTTCTTTATATTGAGTCTCAAGCCAGCTTTTTCACTCTCTTCTTTCAACCTAATCAGGAGCTTCTTTAGGTCCTCCTCACTTTCTGCCATTAGGGTGGTATCATCCGCATATCTCAAATCATTGATGTTTCTCCCAGCAATTTATACACTCTGAGTCTAAGTTATACACTCAATCAAATCAATTCCTCTTGGAAACGTATAGTCAAATTTATATTCTAAAAGGGATAAGAACATTGTATAAAACACTGCATAGAGAGTTTAAGTCAAATGACAGTGAACATTTCCTAAGATAAATATCGCACAGACACATCTATTAACAAGTTTTGTTTGCTACATTGTGGCTGCTTAAAAAGAGGAGGAAGCACCAGGATAAAGGAGACAGTAAAATACTATTTCTTGCAAAATATAAGTTTGTATTGCAATGAAGGTTGGGTATATCTGTTTAAAATTGGTATACACTTTAGCCTGTTTGGTCTTACTTTTAACCTACAAATCCGTATGAAGACTCTTCCCTTTTAGGAAAGAATCCCACGCCACATCTTTAAACAAGAAGATTAATACACAAAGGGAGAAAATTTAATAATTTCCACCAATCCACATCTTCCACTTTCCATGCATCCATATCCAGCCTAACTATGAAAAAGGACTTCTACATAACTGGCTATAGGATTGTTGATATCTATTTACTGGCTGAAATCCTGTTGCCTTAATTACTGAAAATCACCCAGATGACATCACTGGCAAGTGATTTTTTTTTAAATAACAAAATACTTTCTGTCCCATGGATCCCATGCAAAGAAAGAATTTACACCAAGCATCAGAAAAGTCATTGGACAGAAGTAGGAAGCTTTTAGTTACCCCAAATCACCCCTGTTTATATGCCATCACCATTCTGCAGGCGTTATTTATACAACAGGATTTCACCTTACGAGTATAAGTTGTCTCCATTGACTTACTCCACCTTCTGTCCTAGAAACAACTGTTAATATTTCCATGATAGCCAAAACTACCTGTCAGTGAGCTAATTAGCTCAGCTACAGCCTGCAATTTTAACTAATTAATTGAGTAGCAGGCTCAGTCCTGTGTTAATAATGACTGTCACTTTGTTATTGTCTGTGTCCTCACCTAGTTATGACCCACTCAATAGAGTGGAGATACATGGATACACATGGCAATACTCTGAAGATTTCCAGGTACTGTATCTCTGGAGAGCACACTAGTGGTTGACAAAAGTTCATAATGAAACAAGGACTAAAGGCTCGATTCTTTGCCCCTGAAGTCGATGATGCTTGGAACTGTATCCCACAATACCTGTGTGATGTCACAAAAACTCTCCTTTCAGTTAGGATTATCTATGAAGTTTTTAGCAAACACTCATAGTTCCTAGGCTTAGAGGTTGGAAAGGCTGACTATGTTGATTGAGGAGAGTTCTGGAGGCTACAGTCTTTTAAAAATCCAAAAAAGTACCCTTGTTAGTCTGTCTCATTCTGTTGGCAAAAGCAAAGGGAGAAAAGAAAAAGAAATGGAAGAGAAAGCATTGTAGCACTTATTTTGTCTGAAGAAGTGGAAGCTCAACTGAAGTAAATTTGCCAGGTCTTTATAGTGTTTCAGTATTTTATTTTATTGCTTTTCTCCTTTTTTTTTTTTTGCCAACATGTAATACAAAAATAACCTTTTCACCCTCTGCAGATGCCATCATGTGCTCTGTTATGCCACAACCCCCTAGTTTTCATACAGTTTACATATCACATTTTGTTGTTGTTCAGTCGCACAGTCGATTGCGACCCTGTGGACCATTGCCCGCCAGGCATTTCTGTCCTCCACTATCCTCCTCACCCAGCCCAGCTCTGTGCCCACTGCATCTACAATACCATCTAGCCATCTCATTTTTGGCCGCCCCTGCTTCTTTTGCCCTCCACCTTTCCCAGCATCAACACTTTCTCAAGTGAATCCTCTCTTCTCATTTGGTGTCCAAAATACTTTAGCTTCATCTTTACTATTTATCATTCTAAGGAGCAGTCAGGGTTGATTTCTTTTAGGAACTACTTATTCGTTCTCCTTGCTGTCCAGGGTACTCTCAAAACTCGCCTCCAACACCACATTTCAAAAGCATCTATTCTTCTGTGCTCAGCTTTCCTAATGGTCCAGCTCTCACAACCATACATTACCACCACTATGTTCCCCAGGTTTTTCATAGCTTGTCTCCCAAGCATCAGTCGCCTTTTTATTCCATGGCTGCAATCACCATCTGCAGTGATTTTTGATCCTAAGAAAGTAAAGTCTGTCGTTGATTCTACTTCTTCCCCATCTATTTTCCAAGGACTGAAAGGGCCTGTTGCCAGTATCTTGGATTTCTTGATGATGAGTCTCAAGCCAGATTTTGCACTCTCTTTTTTCAACCTAAGGAGCAGCTTCTTTAGGTCTTCCTCACTTTCTGCCATTAGTGTGGTATCATCTGCGTATCTCAAGTTGTTGATGTTTCTCCCAGCAATTTTGATCCTGTAGACAAGGAGGGTGTCCTTTACTACTTTACCTGAGTTTCCAGGTAGCAAGAGAAGGGACTGAGAGGAAACCAATTAGATCAGTGGTTCCCAACCTTTTTTTGGCCTAAGCATCTCTAAAATCCTGATCCCCCACCCAAACCCGTGACGTGTAATTCTTATTATTCAAAAAAGCCATTCACTGTTAATAATTCACTCTCAAATTGCCCTCCTTAAAAATCAAATTGCCCCCCTGTTGGTGTGTGCCCCATGTTGGAAACCACGGCATTAGATAAATATGTCTCTATTTCTGTACCTTTGCAAGTATCCTGTCTCTAATTTGCTATGTTCAGCTTAGAAATTGTCTTAAATAAAGTCTTGCTGCTTTACCCATTGAAATGCTTATCTTGTCTCTTAAATCCTAAAAAGAACCTAAGCCTATTCAGATTTAGCCATTCTGGGTTGGCAACACACCCTTTTGGGTCAGAGATTGCCACCACCACCTTCCCAACTCAGGAGCATCACAAAATAAAATAGCTGTTTGAAACACTATCAGGGATGCCCAAACTTTTTGGGCCGTGGGCCAGTCATGTGGTTCAACGGGCTGGTCATGTGGTTCAGTGGGCTAGTCATGAGGTTCCTCCCACCGGAAGTGGAAGTAAAACATGCCTTGCTGTTTTGCAACAGGATGAGATAGATTTTAAGCTGCCATTTTCTCTGTTTAAATCAGGGATGTCCAAACACGGCCTGGGCGCCAGATCCGGCCACCAGGCCATAGTGTGGGCACCCCTGCACTAGATAATGAGTGCCAAGAGTTGTTGCTTGCCAACAGACAAGCTGGTCTCCTCTTCTTTGTCATAATATGTGGGTCACAACTTCAAGAACACCACACAGAGCTTCTACAGAAACACAGAGGAAAAACAGTGAGGTGTCGAGTGGTGCTGAGGGAACAGTTGTCTGAGTGAAAATCTTGGCCCCTTGGAGACTGAAGCTCTTCTAAGGAAGGCTCCCAGCTGCGATGCTCAGAAATTAGTAGAAGCAGATTCTTTAGTCAGACCATTCATAATGGCAGAAACTCAATCATCCACTCAGCATACATCAGCAGAATATGCTGCTCCAGTATGGAGTGGATCCACACACACACAAGACAAGTTGATATCACTGTAAATGAAGCCATGTGTATAATGGCATGATGCCTCAAACCTACACCAGTTGAGAAATATATACCTTCTTGTTGGTATTGCTCCACCTAAGATCAGAAGAGAAGTAGAAGCAGACACTGACAGAACTAAGCAAGATAATAACCCTTGACATCCTCTGAATGGATATGAGCCTCAAGTCCACCAGGCTCAGATCAAGGAAGAGCTTTATGGCAAGAACAAACGTTCTTGAGGGTACACAAGAGCAAAAACAAATTAAAAGATGGTGGAGGGAGCTCACTGGACAAGGAACATCACTAAAGGAGGATATAGTTGAGGTTATCAACCTCCCCTACATCACTTGTAGGGCCCTGAATAAGCTGAGGGTCGGAGTCCCTAAATCTAAACACAACATGCTCAAGTGGGGGCTGCTGGAAGACAACAACATGTAGTGTGAATGTGGAGAGATACAGAATCCAGCTCATTTACTGGTCTGCCAATTACTGCCAGAAATGTGCACCGACGAGGACTTAAGTTTGGCCACTGTCAAAGCCAAGAAAGTGGCTTCATTTTAGCAGTCCGGGGTTAGATCGGGACATGAAGGGAGAAGGAGTGATCCTCATAAGTCAGAAGCAACAATGCCGAATGAATTTAGGGCCCTATTAACAGCATAAAACTCCTTGAGCCAAGAAGTGCCATGGTTTTCAGAAAACTTTGAGGAGGCAGTTGTAAAATAAGCACAAACACATTTGAAAACCAATCCATTTTTCTTATCTACACTGCCTAAGATCCATCAGCCACATATATTTGGCCAGCAAGAGACCGTTGTAAGGGAAGCTGAAGACGAAAGGAAAAACAATTTGCTGTTTTCTATTGATCCATGCCAAGATTATTAAATCTAACTGCAAAATATTGCCTAACACCCGGTGTGCAATGCCACTTAATCATAAGTTTAGCTTGGTATTTCTTTTCCACTTTAAATCAACAACAGCTGTCAGGATTCCTTACCCCAAAAAAAGAGAGAACATTTATCTTAATGGTGCATTTATTTACTCGAGTTCAGTATCACTGGGGGATGGGGGTGGGTTTGAAGAAAAAGAAAACCTCACCACCCCATTGCACTTGAGATAATGTGCTTAAATCACTTGCAAATGAAAGCAGTAAAAGGCATTGTGTAGGGCGGCATACATCATGATTCACAAAGTGTTCACTTTTATGAGACAGAAACACTACAAAAAGCATTTAAAAGATAAAGAAATATTTCACTGTGAATGGATCGTGGTTACTGGCAACACCTTATGGCTTTTCTCAGCTACCCTCTGCCCAGCACCTTTGGAGAATAGCTGAATAAAGCATGCATATATTTCAGCTATTATACCTGGGAACTGTCTTGCAGCAATGACTAAGCAATGACTGGATGTTATGATCTGGGCAAATTTGGTGAAATCACAGGGTTGTGGTTTTTTTTGGCGGGGGGGGGCCTACATGTTGACTGTGGGACTGTGGTGGCTTAGTGGTTAAGATGCTGAACATGGCAACTGGAAGGTCAGCAGGTCAGCAGTTCAAGACCCAAGTGCTTCCCGTCTCTGTCCCAGCTCCTGCCAACCTAGCAGTTTGAAAGCAAGAAATTGCAAGCAGATAAATAGGTACCACTTCGGTGGGATGGTAAACAGCATTCCGTGCACTTCTGTGTCTAGGCACACCTGCCACATGTCCACAGAAATGTCTGTAGATATAGACAGTGCTAGATACTTTGGCTGTAAACGAAGATGAGCACTGAACACTAGAGTTGGATACGACTGGTGTTCGAACAACAGCAACCTTTACCTTTACCTAACCTAAATTAAAGGGTTTGAGGGGGGATTACAAAATTAATAGTCAGAAGAAAAAGAAGGCATTCATTAAGGGAAAACTACACCTTGTGACTTTGCAGTTTTAAAAATGCAAGTACTGTAATACCAGCCCAAGTACTGATCCGATTAATGGGGTCAGCAGGGAGGAATGGAATTTAAATCCTTTCTTATCCTACTCTAGTACTGATGGGAAACCAGCATTTGTGTCAAGGGTGGGCAATTTTGGTAGGTAACAGAGTCAATGTTCACTCTTGTGGCTGCACAGACCACCAACCACCCCCACCACCCCCAGCTAAACGCAAAACATGAAACTGGAAGTGTTGGAAGTCTACTTTCAACCTTGGGGAGTTGGGGAGCTACATGTCATCTATTGTGCTAGAAAAAGAGGAGATGGGTGGAGGCACTGAGCCCCACAAGCAACCTTGGGGAGCCACATGTAGCCCAAGGGCAGTGGATTCAATCTACTGTGTTAAGAATAAAACATCACAGAAACCTGATACTGTCCTTTATTACTACAATATTGATAGGCATGATAAAAATAGATGTGCTGCATTAATTATTATTAGGTGAAGGTAAAGTTTTCCCTTGCTCGAAAGCTAGTTGTACTCATTTCTGTATACAGCCAAAGAGCCAGCGCTGTCTGTGTCTGCAGATGTTCCCATGGTCATAGGACAGATATGGCTCGACACCAAAGCACACGGAACGCTGTTACCTTTCCTGCCATGTGGTACCTATTTATCTACCTGTACTTGCAATTTCTTGCTTTCAAACTGCTAGAATCTGGGACAGACGACTGAAGCTCATTCTGTCGTACAGCACTCAGGTATGAAACTGCTGACCTGTTGATCTTCCGGTCATCAAGCTCAGCATCTTAACTATTAAAGCCATCACTCCCCCTCTAATCATTAGTAGTAAGTTATTTGTTTTATATTTTAAAAATGGGGTTTTTTTTTAAACCAAAACAGTCCCATCCAAAACAATACAAAATGTTAAACATTACTCAAAAATTAGAATGGACAAATTACTATGACATATGGTTGTTTCCTGAATGTATTGTCATGCCCAATTTTTAATCACAACAATATCTCTATGGGGGAGGTTTGGCTGAGCAAGAGATTGGAAAGGATGTTCTTATGAATCAGATGAACAGATTTGAACTTGGCTTTCCGATCCTCAATACAGATTTCAATATATATATATACAGTATATAAATCCCAGCAGCTAAACAAGAAACCATCTCCTTTTCTGCCACTCAAGCTGTGAGAAATATCATCAGAGCAAATGATGAAACAGTCACGACTTTTTAATCATTCCACAATCTTACTGTGCTGTTCCATCTCAAAGAATAGGCCCACTAAGTAACTACACGACCACCTACACCTGGAGTAGTGCTACACCCATTTGCTTTTGCTCCAGACAAGATATAACTGCAACAGAGGCTGATATATTTGATCAAATCCCTATTTATTTCCCTCAGTTTTACACCTAAAGGCAGTGCAGTGTAAAGGTAGCTTACTTCGCATCTGCTGACATTTATGCCTTTAAAAACACAGAGAAGGAGAAATGAAAAGCAGCCACATGCAAGTAAACCCCAGGGCTCTGGTTAGCACAGACAGGGAAGTCAAGATGTTCCTTCCATAAATGCCCTCAAGTAAGAACAACGGGAGGTTTTCAATAAAATTCTGCCACTCATTTCCCCCTCCTTTCCTGGCAATGAAGAAAAACAAACTTCTACAGGGCACTGTAGCACATCTGGCACCACTGCTCTAAGTTCAGTTTTTACTTCATTGATTAGGCTAGGTCTGGTTTGTAAGGCTGCCTCAAAGATATAAACATCTCCCTTGTCCAGGCCAGGACCACAGTAAGGGGCTGCGGTGGCTCAGTGGTTCAGAAGCTCACCTTGTTAGCTGGAAGGATAGCAGGTTGGCAATTCAAGACCTGGGTACTGCATGACAGTTTGAGCGCCTGTCGTCTGTTCCAGCTCCTGCCAACCTAGCAGACTGAAAGCAAGAAACTGAAAGTAGATAAAGAGGGACCACTTCCGTGTAGGAAAAGATCTTGGGAACATGAAAGGAGTCTCATTCGGGCAGCCTCTGAGCAGAGCTTCTTCAGCAAAAATCCTTTCAACCCACGAAATTATTATACAGTAATACCTCGGATAACGTTTACCTCGGATAACACTAAAATCGCATAACGTTAAGTAATCTGGGGAGAAGAATTGGATCGAATAACGTTAAGGTCCTATGGGATGGATCAGATAACAACTGCTAAAGCCTGTGCGGTTACAATATATCTCTATGGAGCTTTAACGTTATCCAGGGCCGGATTTTCCTATAGGCTAACTAGGCTTCAGCCTAGGGCCTCAAGATCAAGAGGGGCCTATATATTGATATATATCACAGTAATGATGTATTTTATTATCTCTCATGTAATTTACAAACTTAAAAATGGGAAGTGAAAGGGCCACATAAGTGGAATAGCGTAGGGCCTCTTTTCATGTAAATCCGGCACTGACGTTATCTGATCCATCCCATAGGATTTTAATATGGATCGGATAACACCAAGACTTGTGGAACCAAGTCTTAGCATTATCCGAGGTATTACTGTACTAAGGACAGAAAATTGATAGGCAGCGAAGTGGAGCAGGAAAAAACAAGGGTAAAGGTAAAGCTTTCCCTGGCTTGAAAACCAGTCATGTCCGACTCTAGGGTGCAGTGCTCATCTCCATTTGCGGCCAAAGATCCAGCACTGTCTGCAGACATTTCTGTGGTCATGTGGCAGGCATGACTAGATGCCAAAGTGCACAGAACACTGTTACCTTTCCTGCCAAAGCAGTATCTATGTATCTACTTGCAATTTCTTGCTTTCGGACTGCTAGGTTGGTCGGAGCTGGGACAGAGATGGGAGTTCACTTTGTCATGTAGCACTTGGGTGTCAAAACTGTTGACCTGTGTCTTAACCACTAAGCCACCACAGCCCTGCTAAAATGAGAATATTATATGACTTTTCAGGCCCCCAATGCTTGTCCCCTGGGAGGATCTTGAAAAGCCAATGAACGCTACCTGGGGATTCTTGGGAGGAAAAGAGAAACACAAACAGGAACTAATAATCATTATGTCTCACAATGCAGGAGTTGAGTGAGGGTTGTTCTTGAATGCAGATTTAAAGATTTCACTTAAGATAGCTGTTGTACTGGCAGCCTCCTCAGTTTTTCAGTATGCAAAATGGGTGCAATAAAATGACCAACAGGGCAAATACAGAATTTATGAAGTCCACAAAATAAGAGAACAGGACTAGAATACACATTACAGCAGAGAGAGAGCATGGGAAAATTGCTTTCTGGACTACAGTTGGAGGATTCTGAGAGCTTTTGCCCCCAAAATCCAATTCTTTGAAGCTCTAAAGCAGTGATGGCGAACCTTTGCACTCCAGAAGTTCTCAAAATTCATTTCCCAGAAGCCCTGATCAGCAGGAGAGCTGACTTGGGCTTCTGGTAATTGAAGT
Organism: Furcifer pardalis; assembly: GCA_030440675.1. Lineage (NCBI taxonomy): Eukaryota > Metazoa > Chordata > Lepidosauria > Squamata > Chamaeleonidae > Furcifer > Furcifer pardalis. Next base: position 105,872,905 of record CP126895.1, on the reverse strand, counting down.
CCAAGTACACCTGAAGTGCCAAAGTCCATCACTGCTCTAAAGCCATTACATGGCTTGGCATCTTACCCACTTAGGAAGAAAACAGTGATGCCACTGGTAAACAACAGTCCACTTCAAATTTCTTGACTTGGACTTTGCTGTGATTAAACATCTTTGTAACTTTCCCTCCCCTTATTTCTGTGATTCACTCCCTCCCTGCACTAACCCAGTCTGCTCCAAAATGCTAAACAGATAAACCTTGTTTGCTGGCAAATCATGGTTTATAAACTTCATTTGAATACCCCACCATAACTATAGTTGGCATGAACCAAGATATAAGAAAGGGAATTGGGGAGCGGAGCATGTTAGAAGAAGAATTGGAAGTGTACAACTCAAAAAAGTAACCGAGCTATGGTTTGGCCATAATGTCTGAAGTATGACACTGACATGGACATAATATGGAGGAGGGGGCTTCAGTGTTCAAAGATCCCCAAAATCCATGTTACTTGCCTCACCTGTGAGCTAAGTAAGAATGGGAATCAAATGACACTTCAGACATTGTTGGATGACACCCCCAACCTTTTTTAGCCATGACAGTAATTAAAATAACAGAATTGTAGCCATAAAACATTCAAAGAACCACAAGTTAAGTTGCATTCCAACTGTAAGGTAAAGTAATCCTTGCTAGAAAGCCAGTTGTATCCAACTCTAGGGTCATCTCCATTTATAGCCAAAGACCTGGCGCTGTTTGTGTCTGCAAACGTTTCTGTGAACATGTGGCAAGCATGACTAGACATCAGATCACATGAGACGCTGTTTACCTTCCCACCAAAGGGGTACCTATTTTAGAGTGTTTTATGATATTTTTATTGTGTTGATGTATATTGTGTTGATTCAATGCTTGTAAGCCACCCAGAGTCGCATCTTGCGAGTGGGGCGGCATGTAAATTGAACATCATCATCATCATCTCCTTGCAATTTCTTGCTTTTGAACTTCTAGGTTGGCAGGGGCTGGGACAGAGACAGGAGCAGCACTCAGGTTCAGCATCTTAGCCACTAAGCCACCGCAGTCCCCTGCATCCCAGCAGATTCACAAGTAAAACTGAATCCTAAGGTTGCATAGTAGAAGGAATCTAAAAGCATTTTGCGAGGCAACTCACTGCATTCAATGGGACTGTATCCTGTTCAATATTTATGTGTACACATCTGTGGCCCTCCAACACTGTGGCACTCCTGATGCAGTACTAGTCACTCACGACCAGCAACCAGTCAGTGTGCCGCTGCAAGTAAATGCAAAATGGGATGCTGTCTGAGATTTACGATTGAGTAGATACAGAATCTTAAGCATGAATCCAGATTTTAATAGATACCTGACTCTCACCTGGAAGAGACTTGCAAAAACTGTGTTCATCTCGGTTTACAGCTGAAGATCTAGCGCTGTCTGCGCTTGCAGATGTTTCTGTGGCCACGCAGCAGGCATGACTGGACTCCGGAGTGCACGGAATGCTGTTACCTTTCCACCAAAGTGGTACCTATTTATCTACTTGCAATTTCTTGCTTTCAAACTGCTAGGTTGGCAGGAGCTGGGACAGAGACAGGAGCTCACTTTGTTGTACAGCACTCAGGTCTTGAACTGCTGAAATGTCGATCTTCCAGTTGTCAAGTTCAGCGTCTTAACCACTAAGCCACTGCAGTCCCTCTGTTTCGTGTCTAGGTCAGACTTTAAACGAAGGCACCTTCTTGGCTTTGTCATTTGCCAAACTTAAATCTTCACAGTACATTTTTCAATGTTTATCACATGGGGGGAGGGAGAGAGAGACACACAACATATTTTGACTTTTAAGTACCAAATATTCAGGTCTGCCTAAGAAAAGTCAATGGGGAGGTTTAACTTACAAGTGAACTTGAGGTCTGTATCCTAGATTCTGTCTTTAATTTTTTCCTTTCAACCCAGGGACACTTAACCACTGGGGTTTTCAGCCCAAACAAAGGAACTCTGGTTAGGTGGTTGCTGGAATAATCTGTTGCCAGGAATAGAATGTTCATATGGAATGCAGCGCTTGATAGGCATGAGGCATCAGAACGTTTTGGTTCAATTAGCTCCTAGCATGGATATGAGAAAGATCCTAAAAGTTCTGGTGGTGCAGTGGTTAAAACCGCTGTATTGCAAACAAAAATTTGTAAGGTCGATCCTAACCAGGGCTCAAAGACTGACTCAACCTTCCATCTTTCCAAAGTCAGTAAAATGAGTACCTACCACAGAGATTCTCAACCTACGGCCTGCGGCACCATTTCATGTGCCACCCCCACTGCCTCCACCACACCAGGAAGTGCCATGTGGTGGAGAAGGGCAAAATGGCTGCCCAGCCCCCAAAACTGTCTCTCAGAGCATGACCTGGCCCGGGCTTTAAAAAGTTGAGAACTACTGACCTAGCATGTTGGGAGCAAAATGCTAATCGACTTTTGAACCACCCAGAGAGTGCACTAAGCACTATGGGTGGTATATAAATGTGATTGCTTTGTTTTAGACTCTGTCCCTGCTTTTTTAAAAAATGATGATTTTTCCCCACCACGCATACAAATACATGCCCAAACAGCATGTCTCTGATCTGGTGTCTTCAAATGGTGTGCAGTGAGAAACAAAAACAAAGCATCCTGCTGCTTTTAAAGACCAGTTCTCAGAAATGATAACTGATCAGAAAACACTTGTTTTAAATCACCAAGAAAGGAAAAGTAATCACAAGGTAAGCATACTATTTTGAAGGGGGGAAAAGACTGTCAGATTTTTTTTTCCAGCCACAACCTGCCTTTTTGCCCACCAGTGAAATCCAATGATATCTGAACAGAATCCATTTTCCCATCAGTGACTCCTATGGAACTCCCTGCCTCAGTATTCTCCTAACAGGTGCCCTACAGAGGATGTTAAGACTACAGCTACCATCAGCATCAAGCAGCATGATGGGATATGAAATACACAACACATGGTAGACACTAGAGTGCGTAGACCAGGGGTGCCCAAACTTTTTCGGTCATGGGCCGATCATGTGGTTCAGGGAGCTGGTCACTAAGGCCCGGGTGCGGCCCCTGATCCCAATTCATCCGGCCCACAAAGCCCTCGTCGCTCCTGGAAGCGGAATTAAAACGCGCCCACACGGGCACATTTTACTTCTGCTTCCAGGAGCGATGAGGGATTCGCAGGCCGGATGAACTGGCATCGGGGGCCACCCCCGGCCCCTGGGCCTTAGTTTGGGCACCACTGGCATAGACTGATATTCCGTCGGCTTAGAACAGTAATGGTGAACCTTTTAGAGACTGAGTGCCCAAACAGAGGGTGGGGCAAACACTATGCTGAGAGAAGGAGGAAGCGCTCCCACCGGGCTGGTGGGCAGAGGGGCAGGCAAACTCTGTGTTTGGGGGAGGCAGGAAGCGCTCTCATTGGGCTGCTGGGCAGAGAGGTGAGGTGAACTCTGTGCTGAGGTGATGGCGTGCATGCCAACAGAAAGGTCTGGGCGAGCCACGTCTCACACATGTGCCATAGGTTCGCCACCACTGGCTAAGGTTCTATTAACAATATTGCGGGCAAAGTGCCACCTTCAGACAACGCTGGCCTAGAACTCCCATCAATATGAGTAAGCATAACCAGGAGTGAGGAATGTTAACAATATCAAGAGTGGCTCCGAAAGCATTTGAGGGCAGATTAACATCTCCTTATAGCAGATATTATTCTGCTGCTTATGGTGGTATTTTTAAATTACGAAAGCTGGTTTTAAATGTTATTAAGTACAGTACAGTATATTTACAGTAAAACCTTGCATAAAGAGCACCTCGCTTAGAGAGTAACTCTCTTAAAGAGCAGAATTTTCTCTGAATGGCCGCCTCGCTGAACAACTAAATCAGGGTTCTCAATCCCCCCCCCAGTCAAAATTGGTCACTTACAATGGTGTTTTGCTTAAAGAGCAAACTCGTTTAAAGAGCAATCTCGTGGAATGCATTATGTTCTTTAAGTGAGGTACCACTGTATTTTTAATCTAGTAAATGTATGCAATAGTGTTCTAATATTGTGAATTACTGCACTTTTAGCTACATCGCTTTTAAGCATATTTGCTGGCTGCCTTGAATCTCACAATGAAAAAATGACATTTTAGAAAAATTTATCAATTTAAACAATGGATCATTAATTCTGGCAATCTTTGCCTTTTCCTTCTGATTCTACTTTCAGCTGGATGAAAGGGGGGGATTTGATTTATGGGGTATCCCCAATAGTGATCTGTATAATAAAAAAAAAAATTCTGTTATATGGTACATCGCCCATAGCAATCCATGTAACAAAAAAAACTGTATAGCAAAGAGCTCCATTGAACTGAGTTTTTTCGCTATACTGTACGGGGTTTTACTATACAACAAACACCTACTTTCATGATTTATAAGCCACTTTTGAGTGACTATGTTTTAGAGAAGCTAAAACAGTGCTTAACAGTAAATGATAAAGCAGTGATTCTCAATTTTTTTAACTTTCAGAGATTCAGTTCTTCCTTTTCCCAAACTCCTTGACCATTGGCCATAGTGCCTGAGTCTTTTGGGAATTAATGGATTTGAGCAACCAAAGGTTGAGAACCACTGAATTAGAGGGTGGATGATCATCTCTGATCTTTACAATATCAGCTTAACAGGCACTTGTTTACACAACTTGCTCCAGTGAATCAAGAGGCATAATTTGGAAAAAGAGGACAGGAAATTAAGTTTGATTTACACAAAAAAGTTATTCAGTGGTGGGGAACCTATGGCACGTGTGCCAGAGGGGGCAGTGGGAGCCCTCTCTGTGGGCACGCGCCCATTGCCCCAGCACAGTTACCCCGGCCCTCTGCCCAGCAGCCCAATGGGAGTGCTTCCTCCCTCCCCCAGCACAGAGTTTGCCCTGCCCCTCTACGTTGTGGACAGCAGCCTGCAGAGTTTGGGCGCTCAGTTTCTAAAAGAGTCGCCATCACTGGTCTATGTACTGTATTCCATTAGAAATGTTACATTTTATTTATTATACCATTTATATTATGCTGCTCTGCCTGCATGTCCCTAAGGCAGCTTTAAGTCTTATATATCTGTAATAAACAGATGAGAGAGAGAATATTGCAATCGAGAGCTTAATAAGCAAATGAAGTCAGGAGGACAAATTTAGCTGATGTCAGGTCTCAAAACTGATTAGTTTAAAAGCACTGATACTTTATAGTTGAAATAATTTTACAAAGTTTACTATACATGTCTTTATATTTACAGAGAAAGGAATCTGTATAATGCCTTCATCTTGTGCGGTTTACTGGGTCATGATATGCTAAATAGCATGATCTCATAACTCAGTGATGGCAAATCTTTTAGAGACCAAGTGCCCAAACAGAGGGGTGGAGCAAACACTGTGCTGGGTGGAGGGAGTAAGGACTTCCATTGGGCTGCTGGGCAGAGGGGCAGGGCAAACTCTGTGCTGGGAGAGGGAAGAAATATCCCCATTGGACTGCTGGGCAGAGGGATGGGGAGAACTCTGTGCTGGGGGAGGAAGGAAGCACTCCCATTGGGTTGCTGGGCAGAGGGGTGGGATGAACTCTGTGCTGGGGGAGGCAGGAAGCACTTCCATTGGGCTTCTTGGTAGAGGGATGAGGCGAACTCTGTGCTAGGGGAGGGAGGAAGCACTCCCATTGGGCTGCTGGGCAGAGGGGCAGGGCAAACTCTGTGCTGGGGAGACGGGGTGCATGACCACAGAAAGGGCTGTGAGTGCCCCCTCTGGCACACATGCTGTAGGTTCACCACCACTGACATACTGTATGATGGTAATCAATTACTATATATGGGGTACACAGAAAGAGCCTCCTGAAGATTGTGGTATTTTTGAACCACAATTGGGTGTACCCTGGTAACAGCAACCTTGTGTTGCTGGTTAATCTTTCTCACACTAGGTCAGGCAAAAAGAACTGTAGAATGAATTCACCAAAATGTGCCTTCATTGTGGCTCAAGTGGCTAAGATGCTGACTGGGAGGCAGAAGGTCAGCAGTTCAATTCCCGAGTACTGCAGGACGGAATGAGCTCCCATCTTTGTCCCAGCTCCTGCCAACCTAGCAGTTCGAAAGCAAGACATTGGAAGTAGATAAATAGGGACCACTTTGGTGGGAAGGTAACAGTGTTCTGTATGCTCCGGTGTCTAGTCATGCCTGCCACATGACCATGGAAACGTCTGCAGAAGCAGACAGCGCTGGCTCTTCGGCTTTGAAACACAGATGAGCACTGAACCCTAGAATCAGATATGACTGGCTTTCGAGCAAGGGAAACCTTTTACGTCTGGCCTAGACACGAAAGAATTACTATATGCAAAATTTTATGTGAAGAATCCTCAAGATTCTAACAGCAGAATTTGGAAATAACAATAATTCATTATGTTACTAATTTATTATTGACAATTAGGTCATACACATCTTGTTCTGATCATGCAAGTAACTCACTGTTTTCAGCACTGCATTGACCTTACCAACAGGAATAATTGGGCAGGAAGGTTACTGTAGTTCCCTCTAGTGGCCACTTATGACATAATGCCGTGGAACATTTTTAAAAAGACAAAATACAGTTGTACCTCGCTTAAAGAGCATAATGCGTTCCACAGGATTGCTCTTTAAGCGAGTTTGCTCTTTAAGCGAAACACCATTGGAAATGACCAATGGGGGGGGGGATTGTGAGCCCCGATTTATTTGTTAAGCGAGTTATTGGTTGGTTTTATTTGTTAAGCGAAGCGAACATTCAGAGAAAATTCTGCTCTTTAAGCGAGTTACTCTTTAAGTGAGTCGCTCTTTATGCGAGGTTTGACTGTACAAGAAAACAAATAATACTTACCTTGTCACTTAGAATCAATAGGACTCGTATAAAATTTGACAAATTCTTTTCAGAGATATTAAAAAATATTTAAATTCCTTTGAAAGGTAACTTTTGAAATTAAATTAGATTTAACTCTTTGGCTGAAACCCATTAATAAGTCACAACAAGGGTAGGCCCATTTGATTCAATGGAGCTTATGGAGGAGCTTACCAAACTCCTATTGATCCAATCAGCCTACCCTAGTCATAACTTACTACTGGATTTCAGCCACTGTTATCTACAAAGTAACTTTGGAACTACTAACTACTTTAATTGTTGCCCAAAAATTAACTACAACAATTGTAGCCAATTACTTCCACCACCTCTTGGATGTGCATCTTAATGTGATAAAGCATTTAAGTATATCAGGCAAGCTGAGGTCAACACTCTGAAAGGGCTAGGCTGCCTTATGGTCTAGACCAGCATTTCCCAAAATTTCGGGTTTGGACTTCAATTCCTAGCAGCCCAAGTCAATTCCTCAAAGCACTGATTAGCCAATGTATTGACATAGCTTCTGGAAATTGAAGTCCACCAGTGTTCTACGGAACATAAGTTTGGGAAATGCTAGTCTAGACCCTTAGAAGGACCATCCAAGGCAAAATGGTCGAAACAGTGACACCACAATAAAACAGACCCACCCTCTTCAGCAATTAACAGTACTTCAGAGGAAAAGAACTGATAGTTCAAAAGTGAAGAGCAACTAGCAGGTAGTGGCAATAGTGGAATGTGATTTTGGCATAGGGTGTTTCACTGACAGCAGGAGTGACACTCAAGCTAACTCTTGTTAGTATTGCACAGATGAAGGCAACAGTAAAACCATTATAACTTGGAAGACATGATGAGGCACTCCAAAATAAAGCAAGAGATAGTGGTGGAAGATGAGACAACTCAATCAGAAAGCACTGAATCAGCTACTGAGTGAGAGTAAAGGATAAGACAAGTAACTCTCTACTAATGAAGCAACTATAATAATGCTGAAAGGATGATTAGTTGCTAGTGTGAATGAAATGAAAGACCAATAATTCATTACAGATATAATTGGACCATGGAATGTGAAGTGCATGAATTAAAGTAAGCTTGACATTGTAAAACAAGCAAAGAACATTTAAACATTTGTTCACTCCAAGTACGGCAATCTATAGTGAATTTAAAAACAGTACAGTACTACATTTCCAATCTGGTAACTACTAAGTGTTTTCCTTTGAATACACTGAGCTAAGGGTTGAACTTGATAGCATCATAGACCAGCGATGGCAAACCTTGACACTCCAGATGTTCTGGAACTTCAATTCCCAGAAGCCCTGGTCAGCTGACTTGGGCTTCTGATAATTAAAGTCTAAGAACACTTGGAGTGCCAAGATTCACCATCACTATCACAGACCTTCTTCCAACTCAGTTATTGTATGACTCTGTGAAAGTGACAAACTCAAATAAATGGCTAGCTCTACTAGTCAGGTAAGTCATAGCACAAAAAATCCAGGGATATAATGCAAAATTTGAATAAATAAACTCAAAAAGACTTCACAGAAAGCCTGATTTAAATATAATTCAAGTGGGAAATGGTACAGAACATGAACCATTAATATAAAAAACTGTAAAGCTGGCAAACACCAAAACAAACAAAGTTCCAAATTATAATTTAAGTAACGATGCTAACAAACTTAAAGACCTTCTGTTTAAAGACATTGTAAAGGACAGATGTGCACTACTGGATTTAACTGATTATGAACCAGAACAATTGTGGACTGAAACCTGAGATATTGCCAGGGAAGAATCCAAAAAGGTTCATGTTCTCCTATTCTAAAAGGGAAAGAAAAGCCTCAGTGGATAACTGATGGAACTCTTCAAACTGTTAACAACAGATGAGAAGCAAAAGTAAAATACGACAGAAAGAGGCTCAGAATCCTAAAAACAACTTTTCAGTGTTTCCACATACAAAAAAAGAGAAATATTATAATAACCAATCCACAGAGATAGAGAGGTGACAACAAAAAAGGAAAACAAACTCTCTCTTCCATAAGATACTAGAAATCCAAGGAAAAATTAAACCTCAAAGATGTGAAATCAGGCCATGAAGAAAGTTGAGAAGAAAACAAACATCAGAAAGGAGAGCTTTAAAGATACTATACATCACCAGAAAGACAGATAAGTGGATTATAGATCAAATCATAATTCTCACTAGAAGCTAAGACGACTAAGCTTTCGTATCTGGGACACATTAGAAGAAGACAAGATTTAATGGGAAAAGAATAAAACTAGAAAAAGCTGGGAAGAAGGAGGAAAACAGCTAACTCAATAACAACAACTACTACTTCTTATTTGACTTATATCCCACCTATCTGGGATACACTCCTACTCTGGGCGGCTCACAATGTTAAAAAAAGAGCAGAACAGACATCATAAAACCATAGAAAACCACCCACCCAGCCCAATCAGCACCAAGGAGTGGCCAACAATGGGAGGGCCTCCTATTTAAGCTTTAACAAGCTGTCAAAGGCCTCCCCCCCAAAAAAAGTTTTCAGATGCTTCTTAAAGGTCCCTAAAGAGTCAATCAAACCCAGTTCCCCAGGTAGAGCAGTCCAGTTATGCTGGAGCCACCACTGAGAAAGCCCTCCGATGAGTAATAGACTTTCTAGCAAACCTGGGAGTTGGTACTTGGAGTTGATTGTAAGAGAAGAGTAGATGGAGTGGGCTTGGTTTCTGATGGGTAGACGCTCCGCCAAGTAGGAAGGCAACAAACCATTTAGGGCAGGAGTTCTCAAGCTTTTTATGCTGGGGGCCGGGTCATGCTCCATCAGACATTTTTGGGGGCTAAATGACCATTTTGCCCTTCTTCCATCACATGGGACTTCCTGGTGGGGTGCAGGTGGGCCACATGAAATGGTGCCAGGGGCCACATCTGGCTCACTGGCCACATGTTGAGAATCTCTGGTTTAGGGCTTTGAAGGTTAGCACAGCCACTTTGAACCTGACATGGAACACAACAGGAAGCCAATGCAATGCAAAAAAAGTAAAAGTAAAACATAGCTGTTGATTTGCAATAACTAAGCAGGGCTGTTAAAGCACAAAAAGAGCCTCCACAAAGATTGTGGTATTTCTGGCCCGCAATCAGGTGTATCCTGGTAATGGCAACCTTGTGTTGCCTTGCTAATCTTGCTCACACTAGGTCAGGCGAAAGGAACTGTAGACTGAACTCATCAAAAGGTGGCTTCATTTTGGCAGTTTCACATCTGGTCTAGACAAAGAAGAAGAACTAAAATAACCTTTTAGAAATCACTATGTAATGTGTGTTGTTGTGACATGCTGTTACACAGCTGCTGACTTTTCCATGCAACTTTTGATACGATTTTTCAAGGAATGTGAGATTTTCAAGGAGTGAGTTACCACTGCTAATCCCAAACAATTTCCATGGCCAAGATGAACTATGTGCCCAGGTCCCATGAATCCTAGTTCAACAGTGCTATGACACTGTGACTCTTCATTAATTCACAGGATATCCTATAAACTGTAAGTGACTTCATGGCTCACAGCAAGTTACTTCTATGCTCAGAATGAACTCACCAAAAGGTGCCTTCCTTTTGGCAGTTTCATGTCTGGCAGAGGAGGAGGAGATCAGGCATCCAATGCAGCTACTGCATCGTTTAATTCCAAGATGTCTTCATAAATTAGTTCAATACACTGTACATCCTTTCTATTTATTCTGAGCTCTCTGAAGTCCATATTGGGCCAAAATTGTTACAAGCTACAAATTCTAAAACAAACAGAGCCGCCTGATCCTTACACAATACAAATGCAAGAGCAAAGCGACACAGAAAAATCAAACATTACACAGCTACTGTACTTGATGTAGCCTGCGATTTTTTCCTAACTCACCTCCAACCAGCAAGGTTTGGCAGGAACAGCTGGCATGAATTTTGGAACTTTCATTTATAATTATCCACAAGAATCTGGTGCATGCCCAAAGAAGTAGTTTTGAATCGTGAAAGCTCATTCAAAGTTTGGGGTTTTGGTGATCTAATAAAGGTATCACCTTGCTCCTGCAAGCTATAGATGGAGACCCTTTAGACTGGATGCTGAATTCAATATAACTGTTCTTTCAAATGTGTTCTGCCCCCTCCCAGGTAGAAAATTAACCCAAAGGAAGAAATGTTGACTCCTTAAAAAGCAATGTGTGGCATGAAATTCATTTTATGCACCTTTTCCAGTTTGCTTCACAGACTATTTTCGCACATAAAAGTGAGTTCCATACATTAGTTCCTTCACTCAGTGACTCAAATGTGTGTGTGAAAACAGCCACTATGGTACACACGCAGATTTCATATCCTGGTGAACAGAATGTCTTACACATTTGGATAAACATATAACACTTAGAAAGAGCTAAAGCCACATTCTGGTAGAGTAGACTCAATGAAACAGATATCACTTGTTAGTCAAAACTAATGCTAAAAGCTATCGATTTCTAGCCAGGGCAAGTTGAGGACTACGCTGCCCCTCCCCGTGCGCCCACACCAAAGGCCAGGAAAGAAGCAGCCAGGACAGGTTGAGGACTTCACTGCCCCTCCCCCTGACCCCCATCAACATATTGGAATGTAACGTATTGTTTGTAAGCTGCCCTGAGTTGCTACGGCGAGTGGGCGGCAATATCAATTTGAACTAATGAATAAATAAATAAATTTCTGTGGGTCCATTCTATTTGCGAGTGGCCATGATTGCTTAGTGGTTAAGACAATGAGCTTTTCAACCGGAAGGTCAGCAGGTCAAGACCCAGGTGCTCTGTTATGGAGTGGGCTTCCATCACCTGTTCAGCTCCTGCCAACCTAGCAGTTCAAAAGCAAGAAATTGCAAGTACAGTAGTACCTCAGATAACGATGAGACTTGGTTCCACAAGTCTCATCGTTATCCGGTTTTTAATGTTGTGTGATGCATTGATCGCACAACGTTTAAAAAAGCCCTGTTTCCCTGGAGGCTGCAGCAAGCCAGAACGTCAGGATTTGAATCCTGATGTTTTGGCTTGCTGCAGCCTCCAGGGAGGTGGGGGAACTTTGGAAACAGCTTGGATCGGGTCTTCTAACCTCCCTGGAGCTGGCAGGGGGGGTCAGGGAGCCCGAAAAGGGTTTAAAAATGTCCTTTTTGACCCATTTCGGGCTCTCTGACCCCACCCCACCCCCGGCCGGCTCCAGGGAGGTCGGAAGACCTGATCCAAGCTGTTTCCAAAGTTCCCCCACCCTCCTGGAGGCTGTAACAAGCCAAAACGTCAGGATTTTAATCCTGAAGTCTTGGCTTGTTGCAGCCTCCAGGAGGGTGGGGAACTTCAAAATTAGCGTGCATCAGGTCTCCCGACCTCCCTAGAGCCGATGGGCGCTATTTTTGAAGTTCCCCCACCCTCCTGGAGGCTGCAACAAGCCAAAATGTCAGGATTCGAATCCTGATGTTTTGGCTTGTTACAGCTTCCAGGGAGGTGGGGGAAGCCCAGAAACAGCTTGGATCGGGTCCTCTAATCTCCCCGGAGCCAGGAGGGAGGTCAGAGAGCCCAAAATGGGTAACAAAGCGGATTTTTTTTACCCATTTCGGGCTCTCTGACCTCCCTAGATTTTTGTTTTCCCATTTCTGGAAGTCCCTGCAGAAACCAGAGGTTCCTAAAGGCAGGAATGGCCCTGCTAAACCCACCCATGTTTTATACCTAAAACCATTACTTCATCATTGGAAAAATCTGTTCATTGATGCACACAGACCCCTGTACTGACTTAGACGAGAAACAAACATGTCAGCAAAGCAGGAGTTTAGACTCAGGTGCTACATTAAGTTTAAAGTTAATTAAATGCAAATTGATGGAAGGAAGGAAATGGAAGATTCACTCGAATATATTGTTTTGGAAGAAATTATTTCTCTTGCCTTCACATACTGTATTTCCATTTCCAGGGACATGAACATAAGATTTTGTTTTGAGCAATGGTCAACCTTGGCTACAACCAGTCCTCAGTGTGTCCAGTTCAGCCAATTTCCAGCATAGCATTGATTGTTTCTCATTTTCAAAATCCAATGCTGCAGAGTTAGAATCCCAAGTCCTCAAAACCTTGAAATGGCCAACACTAGCTCCTCCTATTTAAAAGGTAAAGGTCGCCTTTGTTTCAAAGCCAGTCGTGTCCGCCTCTAGGATTCAGTGCTCATCTCTGTTTACAGTCAAAGAGCCAATGCTATCTGCATTTGCAGACATCTCCATGGACATGTGGCAGGGATGTCTAGACACCAAAACGCTGTTTACCTTCCCACCGAAGTGATACCTATTTATCTACTTGCAAATTCTTGCTTTCAAACTGCTAGGTCAGCAGGAACTGGGACAGAGACAGGATCTTACTCCGTCGTGCAATACTCAATACTCGTGTCTTGAACTGCTGACCTGCCAACTTTCCAGTCTTCAAGTGTAGCATCTTAACCACTAAGCCACCACAGTCCCTAGGAATGACAACAGAAGATTATTACTCATTCAACTCAAGAGTGTTTTGGTGGCCCCAGGGAAGTAGGTACCCTTCCAAGAGCTGGCAAGCATTAGCTAATATACATGTAAATGTGTTGTTTATCTATTTATTCAGAGTAAGAATTTTTGCAGCAGCAACAAAAAAAAAGACACCAAATTAGAAATAAGCCTAGGTTATTTTCCATAAACACTTTCTCCTTGATGTCTGTCTCCATTTGGAATGACAACTTCTCTTTGGCAGGCACTTCACCCCTCCCCACACTCTTAATTCCACAGGAAAAAGTCGCCACTTCCTTTGATAGAAAGACAATTTTACTGTGGAAACATGAAAGCATTTTGTATAAATATTAATCACGGAACTCTTCCAATGTTAAAAGAGGGTGGGTTTATCCTGGCTCCCTGCAGTGACTCTGTTTGCCCAATGTATACTGATGAGGTTTCTAAAAAGCAAAATGGCTGGTGCTCCAAATTAACGTTTTTCTGTGAGAAACACGTGTAGTGTGGGGGGCAGGGGGTGTGACCCACCCCGGGTGGCACTTTGCGGGGGACAGCAACATTTCACAGGAAATGGGATGACGACACCCCAAATTTCCTGGTGGCTGGGGCAAGGAGTCCACCACAGGGATGGGCACTGGGACCCTCCACCACCACTGGTGCCTTGGGCCACACCTCGGGCTGGAGGGCGCCGAGGGGGGACAGGCCCAATGGTGCAGTGGGGACCAGGGGGTGCTTTTTTCTCCTCCACCACCTTTGTCCCCCTCTTCCTCAGGCTCCCTCTTCCTCATGGCCAGCTCGTGGTGCAAGGCTTGGCCGGCACTGCTCTGGCTGCAGCTGCTAGGCCACACCGACCACTGGCCTCGCTTCCCACCCTGCTGGGCGCCATTGCCACTGAAGATGGACGAGCTGCCACCGCTGAGCTCAGAGGTGGGGTGGCTGCATGCCTGGGATGCCGATGGTGGGTTCTTTGCTGGGCTTGCACCGCACCGCCTCAGCCTCTGGGTCTCGACCCGGGACCAAGGGCAACTCTGGGCCCTGCACAGCAACGCCCGGCGCCACGAGCTGGCCGTGAGGAAGAGGAAACCCAAGGAAGAGGAGGGCAATGGTGGCAGAGGAGGAAAAAGTGTCCCCTGGTCCCCACCGATGTAGCATTTTCATCTCGATTTGAGTGCCTAGATGGGGGAGGCAGCGAGCCTAGGTAGGGGGGCAAGTTTGGCCTGTGCCCCGGGCGGCTGAAACTCACCCTACGCCACTGGAGAGAACAGTCGAAAAGTTCAGGAGACACTCCATTTCCAGGAACTGCCTAGTTATAACTCAAAGACAACCAAAAATGGGTAGGTAGAAAACTGCCTGCTAGGAAGGCAGGGTAGAAGAAGAGAACAAACTTACATGAGAGTCCATAGCAGTGGTGGTGAACCTATGGCACATGTGGCAGAGGTGGCACTCGGAGTGATCTCTGTGGGCACCTGTGCAGTCACCCCAGCACAGTTTGTTTGCCCCACCCCTCTGCCCAGCAGCCCAAATGGGAGCATTTCCTTCCTTCCCTGTTGCTATGTTGGCACTTTGTGATAAATACAGTAAGTGGGTTTTAGGTTCCAGTTTGGTCACTCGCTCTCTAAAAGGTTCACCATCGCTAGTCAATAGGTGAATATCTGAGCAGAACTGTTAATGACAGGACACTTTGGAGTCGATTAACCCAGTCCCAACACACTGGAAGTGACTTGATGGCACACAGAATTTTTAGTGGGTTTCCCCCTTTATTACCTGTTGCATAGTGATAAAACGGGTGGAATAGCCACCAAAGCTCAGCTAGCATTAAGTATGACCACCACCCAGTCACAAACAAACAAAAACAGTAATTTCACAACTTAAACAAGTGAGCTTCTGAATACTATTTGTTCTCTATATCTTTTAACATGTTTTGAAATATTTTTACAACCAGGAACAGAATGCCTTCTAGATGTCTGTTTAATTGCAAAGGTATTAAAAAGTCGTCCTCCTGAGTATTAGCTAATTAGGTCCTGACTGGCAGGCAAACGTTCAGACTGCCCCAGACAGAGCTCACTGAACCTGCAACACTGCTTTGGAATGTAACCGCCTTGCACACTATTTATAACAGTCAATGTTTTACCCTTTTGAGAAGCTTTTTTTTTTTTTAGGATCCGTATTTCAGCCACCACAACTGGGAATCCACCTAATTTTAAAAAAAAAAAAGGTGGGACCAACTACAATCCAAAAATGACTACTCATCATAATCCTTACAAATGTTTATGTTTTTAAAAAATAAAATAAAACAAGACTTCAACAGTTTTATGCCTTGTTTTATTGCACAAGTGATATTTCAGGGCTCATTAACAATGGTAAAACAATGTTTTTTGATAGCAACTAGACTTCAAAACTTCAACATTTTCATTACCTAAAAATTTACTCAGCTGTGTCTTCATAAAATGCTTCAACACATACATTTCCCCCTTATTTTATTTCCCCCTTTACTCTTCTTTGTTGTTTTGTGTGCACTGTGTATAACTTTCCCCAATGAAAGGGTGAAAGGAGAGGAGGGGTTACAACAGAGACCAAATGATTTGAAACATATTGCACAAGTATCACTTGACCGCTAAACCTTGCTGTGTCCCTGGAATGAATAACACCCTTTCATTGGAGAAAGTATTTCTCTTAATCTAATGTTCTTATCAGATAAACTACCAATTCAACACAGCTGGTGCCAACACCTGGCCCAAAAAATGTTTTAGCAGTATGCAGTGTTCCAGAAGATTACTGTGTTTTCAATAGGTCATTCCGGGATATAGACATAATTTACAGAAGTAACATTGCGCAAGCTTTCTAGATGCAAGTCCACTCAAGGTACTAGTATGCAAAGCAAAGAAACAAGCACCTAGTGTGTGGGGAAGCTAACAGTGTGGAAATTATGTGCAATGTTAATCTCAGCCAGATTAAATCAACTGAAATCAATGGGAAGTAGATAAATGATGTCTAACAAGTCCAATTCTTTTTTGTGGGTTTACTCAAGTTGAAACTCAGAACTGGATTTAGCCCCCAACATTTTTTTCTTTCAGCAGCTCACTGAGTGTCTATGGCAAAACACACGCAGAGACCAAGGAGTCTTCCCTTCATGTGTACTTGACTGCAACTCCATCCTCCTCAACTACTTTAATCATCCTCCTCAACTACTTGGGATGAAAAGACCTTAGTTCAATATGGTTGGAGGATGCCAGAATGATCGAAGAGAATGTCAGTATGGAGACCAGCAATGGAAGAATTTCATATTGGGGTGAAAATAGGCAGATAAATCCAATTTCTCAAACGAAACAGGCACATTCATGCATCACTTCACTTCTTTGAATGCTGTTTTCAGAGATAGACAAAGGCAGATTCCACAGAACCCAGAGAGCCTGGCCATTATCCATCTTCATTGTTGGATGCTGAGATGTGCAGTCCCAAAAAGTATCTTTCCCTAGATTACAGGCTTCGCACACTGATTTTCTGTAGTTCAATCCCTGGCATTTTGGGTGAAACAAAGACACCTTGCAAGCACTGAGTCCTCATGGAACAGAGGTAAAACTGCTGTACTGCAGCCAAAACTACTGATGTTGTGACTCTGATGCTGATGGGGCTCAAAAGGTTGACTTGGCCTTCCAAATCGGTAAAATGAGTACCTAGCATGTTGGAGGCATAATGCCAATTGACTTGTGAACCGCCCAGAGAGTGCACTAAACATTATGGGGAAGTATATACAGTAAGTGTAATTGCTACTGCTATGATCTAGCAAGAGGACATTTCCCTTTGAGACCATGAACAGATGTTGCTGATGAGTGTAGCATAGATATGGTCAGCCTGTGAATCTCTAGACGTCATACTGTCCAAAAAAAGCAGGGATTCTCAACCTTTTCAAGTTGGGGGCTCAAACAGTTAAGGTCAGACTGGTGCCCCCACCCACCCACTATTTACAATAGCCATAACTGAGTCTGCAGTCCATTTCACAGCAGGCTGGAGTGAGGCCAGGAGCCGAATTATTTGGCACTGTGGGCCGGATCCGGGCCCCGGGCTGTAGGTTGAGTACCCCTGAAATAAAGAATATACTTCCTAAGAATACACAACACAGTGGGAACATATTTTTGCAGTCAACTGCATTGTTCTAGCCCTTCCCCATCTAACAAACCCCTTAAACGTACTCGATCCCCAGAGCAAATTTTACTGAATTCTTATAAAGCCTCCGGGCCATTGATTGAGACAGACGCAACTTCTATAAAAAGAAAAATTAAAATTCTGTTATTAATTTTTCTTTTTTGTTGTACAAATGAAGACAATTTTGAGCATTGCCTTGTGGGAGGGGGGAGAGGGGGGGGGGAGAATATGAAAGTTTTCCAGAAACCGCTCATCATATATGGCAGAAACAATGAGAGTCAAGAATGTAAATTAGTTTCCCCTAAAAGGAGGGTTGGCAATCAATAAAAGGAAGACTGGTCCCAGAGTTAAAACAACTTCCCTGGGAGGACACAAACTGAAAGACTAGTGGTGGGAGGGGAGAAGGGAAAGAAATAGAAAGGAGATGAAAGCTAAGAAACTGAAACACACAAAAAATTAAGAAGTGGAGAAAGAAGATAGCATCAAGTGTGAGCTTAGCTATTTTAAAAACTAAGAAAGGCAGGCAAATAGATAAAAACTGGGACAAAGGGAGACATCAACACAGTAAAACCCCTTCTTACACAAAAAGTCTGTTCCGTAGGATTTTGCTTAAATCGGTTTTTTATGAAACTCGAAGCAAACCCATAGGAAAAATTATTTTTATGTAACTCAAAGCAAACACATAGGAAAAAATGAAATTGTTATGTAAATCGAAGCAAACCCATAGGGAAAATGAATTTTCTATGTAACTCGAAGCAAACACATCGGAAATTGTGCTATGTAAATTGGGACATTTACGTAAATAGGGACATGGTTTTAGCACAAAATCATTATGTAAATTGAATTTTATGTAACTCGAGGCATATGTAAGTCAGGGTTTTACTGTATGAAGAAGAAAAGGCAATTAGGATATTGAGCAGTGGTGGCAAACCTATGGCACACATGTCAAAGGAGGCATTCACAGCCCTCTCTGTGGGCACGTGCTCCATCACCCCAGCACAGAGTTCACTCTGCCCAGCAGCCCAATGGGAGCACTTCCTCCCTCTCCCCAGCAGAGTTCACCCCATTATTATTATTATTATTATTATTATTATTATTATTATTATTATTATTATTATTATTATTATTATTATTATTATTATTATTATTATTATTATTATTATTATTATTATTATTTATTACATTTGTTACCCCGCCCCAATCGGGAGAGCCCGACTCTGAGCAGCTTACATCAAAATAAAAAATAAAAACATAGAACAATCTATAACAATAAAAATCATCAAAGTTAAAAGTCATCAAAAGTTAAAAGTTAAAAACAATACAGAAACTACGCACAAATCCCACATTCACCCCATACCTCTTCCCAGCAGCCCAATGTGAGTGCATCCTCCCTACCCCCAGCACACCCCACCCCTCTGTCCAGCAGCCCAATGGGAGCGCTTTCTCCCTCCCATGTCTGGGGTAAGGTAGGTGGCTCACATGCGGCGTGAGGGTGTAGCGCGGACAACTACCTGTTGAGTCTGTGGCAAAGGTGAGTTTGGGCACTCAGCCTATAAAAGGTTCGTCATCCCTGTTAGAAGAATTTGAATGAGGAAGAGGAACAAAAAACTACAAACACTACTGGAAGTGAAGCTTAAGAGTCATTTAATTCAATTTCTACTTCTTCTGTGTCTAGTCCAGATGTGAAACTGCCAAAATGAAGGCACCTTTGGTGAATTCAAAGCACCTTTGAAGGAAGGCACCTTTGGTGAATTCAACTTGTATTTCTTTTCACCTGACCTAGTATGAGAAAGATTAGCCAGCAACACATGGTTGCCGTTACCAGGGTATGCCCGATCGTGGTTCAAAAATACCACAATCTTCAAGGAGGCTCTTTCTGAGTACTACGAATGTTTGACATGAATGAACATTTTTATTTATTTCTTCAAAGCCACTTTTGCACCTAGAAGATCACTTTTTGCTGAAAAAAGGTGAAGCTTATATTTTCATCCTCTAAAGCACTTGCATACCACCTTCCTGCCTAGCAGGGATCCCAAAGAGATTTAAACAGATTAATAGTACTGTATTAACAGTATTAATAGTATTTACAGCAGATTGAAAGCTTTCTTTAAAAACAAACCTAAATATTCTCTACAAGCATATTCTAAAAGCCAATTCTAGAGACCAAAAGCACTTTTCAACAATACCATCCATGAGCCATCCATTAAAAACTCAACAAAGATGGTGGTAGACTAAGGATGTGTCTTGATTAGTAAAAGTCCTTCATTTGCATCTGTTTTGCCACATTCCAAGAATGAAGAATATGCCATGCGCAGCTGAAGCTTTGACCCTCAGCATCCTCTGAACGGATATGAGCCTCAAGTCTGCCTGCTCAGATTCAGGAAGAGCTTTATGTTATTTATTTATTTATTTATTTATTTATTTATTTATTTTATCATATTTCTATGCCGTCCTCCTCGCAAATGACTCAGGGCGGCTGACAACAATTAAAACATAATCAATAATAAAAATCCACAATAAAATACAGTACCCACCCATCACAAAAAGAAGTAAAAAGTTAAAAGTTAAAAATAAAAAGATTAAAAGATACAGTTTTATGGCAAGAACAAACATTCTTGAGGGTACACAACAGCAAAACCAAATTTGAAGATGGAGGAAGGAGATCACTGGACAAGGAATATAAAGGAGAATATGAGAATGCTGTTGTGTGTTTTGTTGTGTTGTGTTATCTGATATTGTATGTACACCGCCCAGAGAGGGAAATTTCCCAAATTGGTGGTATAAAAATGTAATAAATAAACAAATAAATATTGCTGAGGAGCTCAACCTTCCCTACGTCAATTGGAGGACCCTGAACAGGCTGAGGGTTGGAGTCCCTAAATGCAAGACCAACATACTCTAGTCGGAGCTGCTGACAGACAACAACATGCTGTGTGAATGTGGAGTTACAGCATCCTGTTCATTTGCTAGTATGCCAATTACTATCAGAAACATGTACCAATGAGGATTTACATTTAGTCAATGACAAATCCAAGAAGGAGTCTTCATTTTGGCAGTTTAAAGTCTGACCTGAAGCTTGTATTCGTCTTCCAAAATGTGGGTTTATTTTAAATCACCTGCTGCTGAAGGTCATTTATTTTGCAGTGTTTCCAGAATTGCTGCATTCAAGCACACATGTCTCAGTGAAAATTGTATCTTTTAGATCAGCCGCATGATGTGACAGGGGTAACAGCAAAGGACACAGCAGGGATCAGCTGTCCGGAAATGAACCACCAGACAGAAGTGCAACAAAAGGGAAGAGGTGGCAACATGCAGAGGGAAGGAGATGGTGGTAAAGGGTAGACCCAGCCCCTGGCTTGAAAAGGTTGGGAACCCCTGATTTAGCTTGTCCAGAGACATCTGAACACAACCTCCATCCTCCCAAGCCAGAATGATCTATCGTTAAGAGAAATACAGTCCAACAGCACAAAATGGCACCAATTTGGGGTAGAACTGCCTAAGAAAACAGAAACAAATTCAAGAAGATATAAGAACGATGGAGACTGAGCCAAAATTAACAACACAGACATTAGTTAAGGCAAAAGGTAAAGTTTAGCATTTGCGTAGGAAGAATCTGATGCTCTGATGCAGGATGGTCAACATTTAGTTTGGCTGCACTACTAGAAAAATATCTAGGGATCTTAATGCCCAGTAGCGACAGTAAATCAGTTGCAGAAAATGCAGGAAGTCCTTTAAGGACATAGAAAGTAGAAGCAACATGTTCATCTTCTGCAAGTGAGCAGTCTTATTACCAAGGAACACTGGTGGCTTAGTGGTTAAGACACTGAGCTTGACAACTGGAAGATTGGCAAGTCAGCAGTTCAAGACCTGAGTGCTACACAACAGAGTGAGCTCCCGTCTCTGTCCCAGCTCCAGCTAACCTAGCAGTTCGAAAGCAAGAAATTGCAAGTAGATAAATAGGTACCACTTTGGTGGGAAGGTAAACAGCATTCCATGCACTCCAGTGTTTAGTCATGACCGGCCTGCCACATGTCCACAGAACAGTGTTGGCTCTTCAGCTATAAACAGAGATAAGCACTGAACCCTAGAGTTGGATACGACTCACTTTTGAGCAAGGGTGACTTTCATCCTTTACCTAGTCTTATTACCAGTAGGGTGTTCAGCTCTCTAAAAGGGAATGTTAACTACATCATCTAACTGCAAAACCTGTTATTCCTCTAGATGCAACAATGGCAGATAAAGAGGCATCACACTGCTACACTTAGGCAATAAAGATTCACTCTCTATGATGGGGTGCCCAAACTATGGCCCATGGCCTGGATCTCGCCCACAACGCCATTCCAGCCAGCCTGCGCTGCCCGCACCACTCCCGGAAGAGGAAGTAAAATGCACCCACCTATGCACAAAATGCTGCCATAAATGACCAGCAGCCGTCAAAAACATGTTTATGACAGCCACGGGTGCATTTACGGCAGCGTTATGCGTATGCGCAGGTGCATTTTAATTCTGT
Source organism: Furcifer pardalis (assembly GCA_030440675.1). Classification (NCBI taxonomy): domain Eukaryota; kingdom Metazoa; phylum Chordata; class Lepidosauria; order Squamata; family Chamaeleonidae; genus Furcifer; species Furcifer pardalis. The sequence continues at coordinate 105,850,915 of CP126895.1, read as the reverse complement.
TTCCAGTGGGAGGAACCACATGACCGGCCTGTTCAACCATGTGACTGGCCCGCGGCATGAAAAGTTTGGACACCCCTGCTCTATGAGCTTGAATTCTGTATCAGAGATTTTTAAGTGACTTTATATTAGGGGGAATATTTTGCTCTTACTACTCCACTCCAACAGCGTGTTTTCCAATAGCAGCTCTTTATGCCCAACATTGTTTCCTCTGTAAAGGTAAAGGTTTCCCTTGCTCGAAAGCCAGTCATATCTGACTCTAGGGTTCAGTGCTCATCTCTGTTTCAAACCCGAAGAGCCAGCGCTGTCTGCTTCTGCAGATGTTTCCGTGGTCATGTGGCAGGCATGACTAGATACCGAAGCGCATAGAATGCTGTTACCCTCCGACTGAAGTGGTCCATATTTATCTACTTGCAATTTCTTGCTTTCAAACTTCTCTGTACATTACAATAAAACCCTGACTTACATATGCCTCAAGTTACATAAAATCCGACTTACATAATGATTTTGTGCTAAAACCATGTCCCTATTTATGTAAATGTCCCAATTTATGTAACATGATTTCCTATGAGTTTGCTTTGAGTTACATAAAAAATTCATTTTTCCTATGAGTTTGCTCCAAGTTCCCTGCAACAAAATTGTACTCACAACACACAAAAAAAACCAAAGGTAATACAGTAGTTTGGCAAACCCAATCTTTATTAGTTCCTTACATCTTTTCACAGATTCTGATGAAAGTTCTGCTTTCCCTCTGCCACAGGCAAGATGACAATAATCAAGCGACTAATTTATTTCCAAATTAACTCATAAAGCCAAGCCAAAATTGAAGCCCTCATCACTACAAGCAATTACTCCAGCTCTCAGCACAATTGGTTTGGGACAGAATCCCAGAATTGCATGCAAAGCTCTTATAAAGCATAGAGAGAATGTCCTCACAAAGGGAATGTGAATCGAAGCAATCTGAAAAACTCCTACATGTTTTGCTGGCCATAAAAGCCAGATTTTAGCAAGCTGGGGCATAAAATAAGCTCAGGCAGAGGAGTCCCAAATCCAGGTAAAGTCAGTGAAGATATTTAGTGGACAGAATATTACTGGAGCTCCGAAGGCAAATTCCAAAAGCAATCTAGTCATACTAGTCCAGTTATATCAGAAGTTCAGAACACATACAGGCAAAGTCCAAGAAAGAAGTCAAGCAGCTAAAAGCCAACACAGCAAGAAATCAGCAGCATGGATCAGGGTATCTGACAAGGAGGATCTAGAGCAGTGGTTCCCAACTTGCACCTCACAGGGGGACTTCAATTCCCAGAAGCCTAAGTCAGTACATTGGCTGATCAGTGCTTTGGGGAAATGACTTGGGCTTCTAGGAATTGAAGTCCCAAAACCAAAAGTTTGGAAACACATAATGTTGCGTTAGGAGCAGTAATGGCCCACCATGGCATTCCAGGTGTTCTTGGACTTCAATTACCTCCTGCTGATCAGGGATTCTGGGAATTGAAGTCCAAGAATAGCTAGAGTGCCAAGGTTGGCCACCACTGTGTTAGAGAGATGTGATATGAGAAGACCCAAATGGCTGCAGAGTACAGATGCTTAAAGCATTCCTTAATTAAGAATAAGCTTAGTTTTCTCTTACTGTATACAGGCAAACCTCGCATAAAGAGTGCCTAGCTTAAAGAGTAACTTGGTTAAAGAGCAGAATTTTCTTTGAATGTTCGCTTCGCTTAACAAATAAAACTAACCAAAAACTCACTTAACAAATAAATCAGGGTTCGCAATCCCCCCCACAATTGGTCATTTACAATGGTGTTTCGCTAAAGAGCAAACTTGCTTAAAGAGCAATCCTGTGGAACGCATTATGCTCTTTAAGTGAGGTACAACTGTATACTCGAGTATAAGCTGAGTTTTTTAGCTCCAAAAATGAGCCCCAATGGAGGGACTCGGCTTATACTCAGGTCAGTGACGACAAGGTCCCAAGACCACGTCGGATTGAGATGTGCTAACAATTTAATTATTTTTACCATATTTTCATGTATTTTGATTATTGAAACTCACTAGCAGCTGCTGCATTTCCCACCCTCGGCTTATACTCAGGTCAATCTATTTTCCTAGGTTTTCAGGTCAAAATTCGGTACTTCGGCTTATATTCGGGTTGGCTTATATGCAAGTATATACGGTAATTAACTTACTGGATTTACTACTATAAATAAGTGACAGCTACCATTTAGGTTTCTTAATATATATACACCGACACTAAATTATATAAATACACTAAATTATATATATACACCGACACTAAATTAGCTTTATTTACCTAGACAGTTAAAAGAGGGCCTCCATGCTGATAAGTAGTACAGTACCATCAATTCTTCTAAAAAGAAAATCAACTGGGTGTTTGCCAGCACAGAAATAGTAAGAAACAAGACAAAGGCTTGTGGGGATGCAGAGGTTTGCAAAAATATTGTGGTGTAGTGGTTAGTATTGTATTCAGAAGAACTGAATTTGAGTCCTCATTTGGCTCTGAAGTACCTTGGTTAAACCTGGGCCACTCATATTCTCTCAGTGTGACCTACCTCAAAACCATTGATGTAAGGATAAAATAGGAAGAAACGAAACCAAGTTTGGGAGCCTTACATTTCATGAAAGAATGGCAAGATACCAATATAAGAAATTAAAAAGTAAAAAGAGTCTTTGGAGTTTGGTGGCAATATAAATCAGAAAAATAAAATAAATAAATAAAATGTTGGGGGGGTGGAATGTCAATGATAGGGCAAGCACATTCCAAGAAAGGGTTGGCAGCAAAACAAGCAGAAAATGCTGAGCGACATAAATAAATGAAACTTGGAATAGAGAGAAAAAACTATTCCTAGAATGTCAGTTCTCAACACGACAAGAGTAAAGGTCTCCCTTGCTCAAAAACCAGTTATATCTGAATCTAGGGGGAGTGTTCATCGCCGTTTACAGCTAAACAGTCAGTGCTCTCTGTGTCTGCAGACATTTCTATGGTCATGTGGCAGGCATAACTAGATGCCAGAGCACACATAACATTGTTACCTTTCCCGCTGAAGCAGTACCTCTTTATCTACTTGCAATTCCATCCTTTTGCCCTGCTAGGTTGGCAGGAGCTGGGACAGACAACAGGGGCTCACTTCCTCATGCAACGCTTGCGTCTCAAACTGCTGACCTGCCTTCCTTCCAATCACTTTAGCACCAAGCTCAATGTCTTAACCACTAAGCCACTGCAGTCCCTTAGCCAGTCTATATCTATGTACTGTATAAATGTTACACCAAAGATGAAGCTCCTAGTTTCTCTCTCCTTCCCCCCACCTATTAAAACTTGATAATAGTTGACAAAAGAATGCCATGAAACCTGGAAAATTCCTGTCAAAGCGCCCATGTACAAAAAAAAAGTTCTAAAATCCTAGGAATGTCTTTAAAAGCCTCATCCATAACCTATGCAGGAGTTAACTCACTAAATTCCTATTGATTCAAAGGGCCTACTCTAGTGTGCAGCAACATGATTTTGATCAATGTCACAAGTTATATCTCAAAAGTAACTTTTGTAATTATCAACTGATTTACTTGTTATCCAAGAAGTAACTAGGATATATAGTTGTCACTAGCTTTAATCTGTTTCCAATCACTTTCACTTCAAACAACAAATTCAGAAATGCATTTTTTAAAGAGGATGTGACCAGCAGACAGCAAATTAGACCTCTGGAGCCTTTCTACCCATATTGTACGTAGTGAGAGCTAAGATTCCTCCACTTATAGCAGATCAGATGCTTCAAGATAGAGTTAGTCATAAATTAACCATTATAATCCCTTAACTCCCTAATTTTAAAAATGTGGAAGGCAAAGAAAGCACATGACTCACAAAACAAAACAAAACATAAGATTTGGGCAGGTAAATTGTCAAATCAGAAGGTAAAGACAGAAAGCTGTGAATTAAGTCTGGCTCAACAATCAGTTTGCATTATTGTGCCCCTACCTACAGATTGCCAAATTGTGTCTGGAAAGGCAGGCAGGGTTTCATTATTAAAATCCTGAATAGATTATCTTGCCAATTATCGCAGCCTTCTTATAATGCTCTCCGAATATTCTTTAGAAGACTGCTTTAATAAGAGACATGCTTTCTCTCTCTTCTTCCTTTTCAATTGCAAGAATTCTGGAGGTTTAGGAGGTTTGATTCCAAAAGCTTAAACAATGAAGATATCTTTTCTTTCCCTTTAAAAAAAATATATGTATGTCAGGCTCCATCTCTTCTATATAGCGACAACTGTTTTCAGAGGATTCTGTTTCACTGTGTAGGGGGAGTCTACACAGAGAGCTGGCCAGCATGTAAGGTAAGATAAAGGTTGCACTTGCTTGAAAGCCGGTTGTATCTGACTTTAGGGTGTGGTGCTCATCTCTGTTTATAGCTACTTCCGCTACCAGGAGCGACAAGAGTGGCGCAGGCTGGATGAATCGCAGTAAACCCATTCGTGCAGATTCATGGGGGCTTGAGCTTTTGGGAATTGAAGTCCAAGAACATCTGGAGTGCCAAGGTTCGCCATCACGGTTCTACCACATGTGGTGAGATTGTCCAATACCAATGACCAACAACATACAACAGCTTACATTGTCCCAAACCCTTTAGCTTTTACAATCATTCCAAGATTTGCTAATACTTCCACTGCAGTGTCCAAAATTCATTTTTATGATTATGATAGCAGTTGCTGTAACCTGGCATGTTTATATCATCAAGGTTACAGCAAAAAAGTAGAGGGGGAAGGAAGAAGATATTGGAGGGGACTACGCAGAAAACAAGCTAGAGAGAGGAAGTGGTGTGGAGAAGACAGACATCAGTAGAGCATTCATGTAAAAGGCATAAACATTCTCCAGCGATCAAATCCCATTTTCAACAATGAAACCCCATTTTAATATTGAGCATGACAGGAAAATGGGGTCTGAGTTACAGCAGCTAACTTTACAACCACAGCCAAGGAACCAATTACGTTGTAATAGCAGGGGCTTGCTATACTATCAAAACTCCGGGCTGATGTGAGTAACAAAAAAGGCACAACACTGTCAATCACACATTCTTTCTAATTATACTATCAGTACCACTGAACATTTCTAAAGGACATAATGTTTAGATATCCCATAAAACATAGTCACGTCTTTCCTACTACCCACCAGACAAGAGACTGCTAGAAGGTTAAAAGATGGACAAAATCTTCATCTGGCACTATTAGAAAAGCTAACACCAGAAGTGCATAATGGAGGACAACACATAAATAGAAACACCTTTGATACCACCCAGCATCAATTTATCAGTGCAGCAACACTAAATGACTTTATTAGCTAGAGAAATGCCAATCTCCTATGGAAATGCACAGAGAAACTTGAAAGATGAATTCAAATGACCATCCTTTCTACTATGACTCATCCACAATGAATGTTTATTTTCAAGCTCCCCAAACACATGTGCAGAATCTCAACAGGGAGAATGCAAAGATGTTGAATTATTTTATTTTATTTTTTATTTCCATGTTGAGTACATGTTCTGTTATGCCAATGAAAACTATTCTGGCCAGGTTATTCTGTTATGGTAATAGAGTAGACCATACTGCCAGCAACTCAATTCTGATCATCAAGCAGTGGTTAACTAACTTGACAAACCTGAGGACTAATGGCCTTCGGTGGCAAATTCCACAGGGAAGTGGATTAAATCCCACTTGAATCTATCTTGATGGAGGTCATTAATACTGACCTGGTGCTGAGGAGAACTTTGTGTGCCAAAAGGGCTCATGACCAGAAAGTAACTTCTGGAATTGGATTGGTAGTATGGGTGTCACACTGTTGTCTGGAAGGCAAATGGAAGACCACTGCATTATATTCCCAGGACAATCTTCATGACTAATTGCCATGATGATCGCCAATATTCGGAATTGGATATGGAAGAAGAAGAAGAAACAGAACTGTTAGATTTTGTAGATTTTGCCCTATTTGCTACTGTAACAATGAATTTGTTTTTTCTAAAGCAGGAAAAAAACTTTAAATAGAATTTTGGTAAGGCAGGATACAGCTCAGTGATACAATACATGCGGTTTTGAATGCAAACAGCTTCAGATTCAACCTTTGACATGATCATTGAAAATATTGCAAGAAACAGTGCAGAGAAAGGCTTCAGAGTGCGAATCTTGTCTTGCCAACTGTAACAGAATGTACAGTGAAAGAAAGGTCAGGGACCTGCTTAAGTATCACTGATATGCTTTCATACTCAGTCTATGGCAGTTCAACCAGTACAAATCTACAACTTCTTCCAAGCATTCACTAATAATCAACATACACAGAGGTCGCAGTATTTACAGTCAGTATCCTATGGCTAGTTTCATACATGATTTACCAAATGTGTTGGTTTATCATCCAGCAATTGATTCAATTAGTTTATTCTCTAGTTGAGGTTATCAATAAGATACTGGCCTATGTGTCTACCTGGCCACCCAATTTTAATCTCCAGCTTTTTTTGTATAGAGACTGCAATTTTTAATATTTTATTTCATACTTGTATTCTCAACCACTGCAATAACAATTACATTTATATCCCACCCCATAACGCTTAGTGTACTCTCTGGGCCATTCATAAGGTAATTAGCATTTTTGCCCCAACACACTGGCCATTCATTTTACCAACTTCAGAAGGATGGAAGGCTGAGTCAAACTTGAGCCCTGGTCAGTATGAAACTCACAACTTCAGCAGTTTTGACTGCAATACAGCAGCTTGACCATTGCACTACCAGGGCTCTATGCAAAAGGGCACTAGGGAGTTCACCAAGTAACTAGTGTCCTGTTTGAACTGAAAGAGACATCTGATTCTGCATCTGCTGAAATGGAACCTGGTAACACTACATCTTAAATGTATTCTTCAGGTGTACAATCTCCACTCTAAACTTTAGTCTAACTCTAATTTCTGTAGATGAACTACAATTTCTTTCCAAGAACCAGTGTTGTAATGACTAGGACTCGAGAAGCCTAGGTCTAAATCTCTGTTCGGCCATGTACTGATGAAATCCCTTAATAAATAATAATTTACATACCTTGAAAACCCTACTGGAGTCAAAGTCAGGGACACCTTCTTAACACACTGCTACACCTAAGATCAGGAGAGAAGTAGCAGTGGACGCTGAGAGAGCTAAGCAAGAGAATGACCCTCGACACCCTCTGAACAGATATGAGCTTCAAGCCCACCAGCGCAGATCCAGGAAGAGCTTTACAGCAACAACAAACATTCTTGAGGGTACACAAGACCAAAACCAAATTAGAAGATGGAGAAAGAAGTTCACTGGGCAAGAAAAATCATTAAAGGAGGATATAGATGAAGATGGCTGATGTTGCGAGCCGCCTTGGGTCGCTTAGGCGAAAAAGACAGTTACATAAATCCAACAAACAAACAAACCTCAATCTCTGCTACATCACTTGGAGGACCCTGAATGGGCTGAGGGTTGGAGTCCCTAAATGCAAGACCAACATGCTCAAGTGGGGGCTGCTGGCAGACAACAACACATGGTGTGAATATGGAAAGACAGAGTCCAGCTCACTTACTGGTCTATCGATTGCTGCCAGAGATATGCACCAATGAGGACTTTGGTTTGGGCAACAACAAAACGAAGAAAGTAGCTTCATTTGGGCAGTCCAGGGTATGATGGGGACACAAAAGAAGAAGAAGAACACATAGCAATATCAAAGAATTTCTATAGCTTCAACTTCTATAAGTATAAAGTTTTCTCCACCTCCAAGCTCAGTAATACACAGTCTGATAAAGAATCCTAAAAGACTCAAAAGTTTGCATTTTTATTTATTTATTTATTGCTATTTTACTGGTCCAATAAAAATATTATCCAACCTTGATTTTGGGTATTCCTTACATATTTACTTATTTTGCACAAACAAAAGAAAAAACTTTGGCAAACAAAGCTTAAATAGGCTTGCCACTCAAACAAAGAGACTAAGTATATACAACTGCCAAAGGATCACGATGGCTTAGTAGTTAAGAGGCTGAGCTTGATGACCAGAAGGTCAGCAGTTTGAGACCTGAGTGCTGGGTGATAGAGTGAGTGCTCATAATCTGTACCAGCTGCTGCCAACCTAGCAGTTTGAAAGCAAGAAACTACAAGTAGATGAACAGGTACTGCTTTGGCAGAAAAGGTAACAGCGTTTCATATGCTCTGAAATCTAGTCACGCCTGCCACACAATGGTGGGCTTCAGCAGGTTCGCACCAGTTCACCAGAACCGGTAGGACAAATTCTGGCTGGCCCTGCCCATTCAAGTTGTGAAATAAGACAGCACTGCTATTTGTCTTTGAAACAAAGGTGAGCACTGAATCCTAAAGTCGGATACAACTGGCTTTCGAGCAAGGAAAACCTTTACCTTTACCTTTAGTCCTAATTTGGGTGCAATGCAGGGCTTTCCCCCTGGCCATGCCCACCATACCACTCCCATAGAGTACATAGTAAAAAAGATTGAAACCCACCACTGGCCAGGCATGACTAGATAGCCCACCCATTAGGCCATGCCCACAGAGTAGGCCACACCCACAAAGTAGGCCATGCCCACAGTGTAGTAGTAAAAAAAATTGAACACACCACTGCTGCCACATGACGTCTGCAGATGCAGATAGCGCTGGCTCCTGGGCTGTAAAGGGAGATGACCACTGCCCCTGAGAGTGGGCTTGAAGCAAGGGAGACCTTTACTTTTTTTTAACTGAGTATTCACATTGTGGAAAAGTTAGCTGAAGTCACAGGGTTAAGAATTTCCAGCTGCAGTTTTAGATGTAGGTATCAACTTTTTCCATGCATATTTGAAAATGAAAGGTAGCTTTTAATCTATATTAATGGTGATGGTGCACAGGAAATTGAAAGCTGTACTGTATACAGTACTATATTTCAGATTCAATACTGTACAGCCCAACAGGGGCCTAGTTAAATAACTAATTTTTAAAAAAATTGAACTGAGAAAGCAGTATATCATTACATTCTGGACCACTGCATCTGTTAAAATGCTTGAAGTGGTAGCCATATTAGTCTGATATCAGAGTAAAGAAAAGAGCAAAAAAAGACAAAAATGTTGTGGGACCTTAAAGACTAACTCCTGTATTTAAATGTGAGCTTTCATGGATCAAATCCACTTGGTATCCAATAAAATCAGAAGTAGGAGCAAATTTTCTGCTCACCATCTGAGTTTAATCCTGACACACTCAAGGCTAATACAGCCTTCCAAAATGGGTAAAACAAATACCCAGCATATTTGGGGTAAAAACCTTGAGAACCACTGAAAGAGTACTTTAAGAGCTATGGGGCAGTATTTCAGTCAAAATTCTGCTCACGATCTGAATTCAATCCTGATGGGCTCCAGGCTGATTCAGCATTCCATTCTTTCGAAGTTGCTAAAAGAAGCACCTAACATACACGTAAAATCTTGTGAACCACACAGAAAATGCATCAAGAGCTATGACAGGGATTCTCAACCTGCAGCCTGTGACACCATTTCATGTGGCCCCCACTTCCTCCATCACACCAGGAAGTGCCATGTGGTGGAGGAAGGGCAAATTGGCCATCCAGCCCCCGAAGCTGTCTGAGGGAGTGTGACCCGGCACCCGGCTTAAAAAGGTTGAGAACTCCTGAGCTATGAGGTGCAATAGAAGCATAACTACAATCGTTATTGGTATGACCACACAGATCACTACATCCACTTCCTTTCCGATGTACCACACCATAACTCCCATCACTTCTCTTCCATCACTAGCCAGGTAACTTGGGGATGATGGAAGGGCTTGAGGACGCATTGGGTTGAGACTTTCAGTGCAGCAAAGCTGCTGACAAGGAGCCTCTGCTTCAGAACCCTGAAAATTCAAGGGGTTTTTTTTACCCTTTGGTTCACTTAAAGTTCAAAACAGCTTTTCTTGGCTATACCACTCTTCCAATACAGGTGGCACACATGCACATGCACACACACACTCAAGTAATCCTATCAACCCATGTTTTACACACCTAATATGCTTTAGAAAGGGCTGCACCAAAAATTGGGAAATGTTACTTTCCTGGCCTATAGCTCCTAGATTTCCACCATCCAGGCACAGCCAGTAGACCCAGTGATGGGATGTTAACGGTTCGGACCGGTTCGCCGGAGGCGGTAGCACCCATCAGGAGGGGGTCGTCGGGGGGGGGGTGAACCCCGGGTGACCGGTTCGGTCGCCTCTCCAGCCCCCCGCCAGAAATGTATTTCCAGGCAGCCATTTGCACATGCGTCAAACCTCCATTTGACGCATGCAGAGTTCTATTTTTTAGTGTGCATGCGTCAAATAGAGGTTTGACGCATGCACACTAAAAAAATAGAACTATGCATACGTCAAACTAAGGTTTGACACATGTGCAGCCATTTTTTATTTATTTATTTTGCTCCGCCCACGACATCATGACGTCAGCTATGCCCACGACGTAATGAAGTCATGGTGGGGTAGCGAAGAATTTGACAACCCACCACTGAGTAGACCCACAAAACTTTTCTAAACTTTGGCTATACACATCTAGCAATGTAAATGCACTGATTTCTTTCTTTAAGAGAAGACCAATCTTAGCACCATACTTCTCTGCACAAGAATCCAGGTACACAAAGGACAGGGTTACTGGGCATATCAGTGACTGGGGTAGTTTGCCCCTGATATACAGAAGGTGCCAAACAAATTATACACATTTTAAGAGATGTTATCTGTGTCTTTTGGGGAATGATTGCCTTTACTACCAAAAGGCACCCACAGCCACCTCACATAATGCATAATCGAATTGTAACTTGTCTGGCCAAGTTATCTTGCTATGGTAGAGTAGACTAGTTGTTCCCAACCTAAGCAGCTCTAAATTCTCTCTTCCCCCCACATGACATATAATTCTTATTATTCAAAAAGTGAACTCCTATACACATGGAGGAAGGCCATTAACTTAATCTAAAAGGCCATTAACTTGGTCTAACTCATTCTCAAAATGCCCCCCTTAAAAATCACATTGTCCCCCTGTGGGGCATGTGCCCCACGTTGGGAACCACAGGAGTAAATCATACTGCCACTCAATTAAACTGAAAATCCTGAGGTCTAATGGCCTTGGGTGCAGAAGTCTATAGGAGAGGGCGATGGTCCCCAAGTAGATTAAATCCCACTTGACTCCATCTTGATGGAGGGCAGCAGCTTCATCAATGCCAGCCTGGGGCCGAAGAGGGCTTTGTGTGCCAAAAGGCCTCAGGACCAGAAAGTGACTTGCGGAACTAGATCAGTGGTACGGGACTCATGCTGCAATGCAGAAGGCAAATTGAAGGCCACTGCATTATATTATTCCCAGGACAATCTTCACGACTGATCGCCATGATGATCGCCAATATTCGGAATCGGATACAGCACAAGAAGAAGAGTTGTAACTAAATCTAGCAGGCAAAACAGTCCCGAACACAGGACTGTGTGGAAAGCGTAAAGCAGAGACCCCTTCCCTCCTTAGTCCAGTCCAGTCCAGTCCAGCCTAGCGAGGGGGGGGGGTAGGTGGGCGGGGAGCGGGTCTGGGGAAGTCCTTAACGGGAAGTCCCTAACCCTTCAATCCGCTTTGGAAACGTGTCTTTAAGATCCGCTTAGCCAGACGAGTCCGTCCCAGCTTTCACCACCTCAAACAGGGGTCAGGCAGCTGCAACATATTTTCAAAATAAAGCACCAGGGCAGGGACTAATCGTCGGATGTACCGAAGGGATTTGTTACACCCCGTGTTTGTCCCGCGATCACACTCCGGAGTTGCGGGTCCTAAGTAAGTGCGTCAAAGTATGCAAGGGTCCTCGCGTCCCGATCTCTTTTCACGCCCTTGCACTTTTACGCACGTCTCTCCACTTTGAATCTCAGCCACCGCTTTCCTCCTTATTGAAAGTTCCCTCCGGGTTTCCTTTTCTCTCTCTCTCTCTCCTTCTCTGCAACCCTTTTTAAGGCCTCCCCCCCATCCCCACTGGAAGTTTTTTCAGGGCTCCCCATATTAATTATCGTTTTGTTGTTTGTTCTCTATGTTTAATTCGTTGTAAAGATTTTTTTTAATGTGTTGTAAGCCGCCCAGAGTAAGGGAAATAAATATATCCGATGGGCAGGATAGAAATACAATACTGTACTGTAAATAAATAAATACTGTACATGCCTCTCCAACCCTCTTCCCCCCCCCCCAAAGACTTTTCCACTTTCGATCTCACACCCCACCCTTTCCCGCTTCCGACTTTCCAAGTAAACCTCCTGAAAAGCCTCCGTTCCTTCTCGCGGCGCAGGATGGAGAAAGTTTGGATCCAATCCCTTTCTTACAGAGGGAGTAGCCCTACTTCCGTGTAAAAGCACACACACACGCAGCACCAGGCTGGGGAATTTGAGAGACACATTTACTTATTTTTGGCCTCTTCCCCGGCGATCGGGACTTTGGAGATGTTTCCTTGGCCCCCCCTTTTTTTTTACGCGTTGCCAACGCGATGGGCCAACGCGTGGGGACCTACTCGCGAGTAAAGAAGAAGCCCCGACCTAAAAGCGAGCAAAGAGGTCCGGAAACCCACCCACCCCGCCCCTTCTTTCCAACTATTTCGCCCACCTCTTCCCGCGGAACAAGCCCCAGCCAGGCGACCGCAGCGGTGAACCAACCGGAGATCATCTTGCGTCCCGTTCTCCTTCCTAGTTTGGAGAAATGGTTGGAAAGGCGGCCTAAGGAAAGACCCAGCCACGACCCCCCCCCCTGCCGCTAACTTCCGAAGCCCCAGAGCGGGGACACTCACCGGCGTGCACGTGTTGCTGCTCCGGCCGCCTCCCGCCTCGCCAGCGCCTGGTGGACGTGGCAGAAGCAGCGGCGGCGGCGGCTCCGTCTCCTCCCCAGCTCAGCCGCGCCGCGCAAGCAAGGCAGCCCAAGCAAGCTCCTCCTGGCTCCGGTCTCGCTCGCCGCAAGCGGGACGCCCTCTGCCGAGCCACTGCAGGCGGGACAAGACAGAGGCCCCCGCCGCCTCCTCCCCGGGGCTGGCTGGCTGGGGGGGCTCTCTCGGCTCCTGGTGTCAGGCGGGTCTCTTCTTGGAGCTGGGCTCAGCGGAGGAGGATTGGCGCGGCTGGGGCGGAGCGGCCGGTGGCGCCTCCTCCTGTCGTGTCCAGATCAAACTTTGGACTGCCAGGGCGAAGCCACCTTCTTTAGCCCTGTCGTTGGCCATAATTACAAATCTAAGTGCCAGTTGTACCTCGCTTAAAGAGCATAATGCGTTCCACAGGATGTAAATCAGTGATGGGATGTAACAGGTTCTCACTAGTTCTCCAGTGTCCCAGAGAACCTGTAGCAGCTTTTGGGGGGAACCACCTTCAGGGCTTACCTTTTCACTGGTTCTCCCACTGCGCATGCATGCCAAGCACTTGGTGTGCATGCACGCCTAGTGTTTGGCACATATGCACAGCCTCCTTGCTGTCCTCCCAAACAGGGAGGAGGAAGAGAAGCTGCTAGCCTGAAGCTCCCTATAGCCTAAAGCTCCCTATTTTTATTATTTTGTATTTTTTTTCTTTTGTCCCGCCCATGACATGACATCATGACATTAGCTCCACCCACACTGTGATGACATCATGGTGGGGTAGTAAAATTTTTGACATCCCACCACTGGATGTAATACATACTGTACGTACATACATACATACATAAATCATCATCAGTCAGTTTCCGGTACTCACTGGTGGACCAGCAAATGAGCCGGACTCTTATCTCTCCACATCAGGGGTGCCCAAACCTTTTGGGCCATGGGCCTGTCATGTGGTTCCTCCCAATGGAAACGGAGGTAAAACGCACCTTGCAATCTGTTTTGCAACAGGATGAGATAGATTTTAGGTTGCCATTTTCTCTGCTTAAATCAGGGATGCCCAAGCTATGGCCTGTGGGCCAGATCCGGCCCCCAATGCCAATTCATCTGGCCCACATTGCCGTCATTGTTCCTGGAAGCGGCATCAGAGACCAGATCTGGTCCACAGGCCATAGTTTGGGCACCCCTGCTCCATATTCACACTGTGTGTTACAGAGTAAACAAAATAACAACAAAAGACCAAAAATGTTGGCTTTTTAAAATAGTAGTCGGGTTTCAGGCATATCAGAAAACAGAAACAACAAAACAAAAACATTGCAGCACTTTAAAGACTAACTGCTATATTTTTAATGTGAGCTTTTGTGGAACAAGTCCACTTCACCAGACATAGGAGTGAGATGTCAAGGCATGAATTTATATACACCAGATACAGATGCATAGAATGTTGCAAAAAAAAATGTGGTGCCTTAAGCACTTCTTTGCTTCCTCTTTTACCCCATCAGGTGTGGAGGGAGATGCAAGGTTCTTGTTCTAGCACTTCTAGCAGCCTCCACCCATGGAATCTGGTTTTCTTGTAATCTTTCTTTGATGTTAATTCTCCATTTTCCTCTGGGTTTGTCTGCTCTGTGGTCTTTGTCTTTCTCTTCTTTCCAAACAAGTGTTGTAAGGTAAGGAATTCCAAAATGTTCTCTCCAAATGGCCAAACCACTTGATTTGTTGTCTTCATATATAGTTTAAGATTGGTTCTATTCCAATTCTTTCCCTTATAATCTCATTCCTTATTTTATCCCTTCTAGTCACTCCAACAGCCTTCCTCAGACATCTCATTTCCACGGAGACCAACTTTTGTTTATGTTTTGTTGTGTCTGTGTTTGGCACTGGTAACATAAGGTGGGAATGAATATGCTTTGTATGCAGTGTTTCTTTTCATTGATTGGTATTGCCTTGTGTTGTAAATTTAATCTGACTTGATCCACAAAAGATCACATTTAAATACAGAAGGTAGTTTTAAATGTTTCTTCTTCTTTTTTGTTGTTTTGTTTACTCTCTGGTATGCTTGCACAGACTAACACTGCTACATTCTTCTTTGCTTCCTCTTTTACCCCATCAGGTGTTAAAGGAAACGCAGCTACCACTTCAAAATTTTCAACATAGTTTGTTGTTATCTACCAGCAGCCTCCACGTGAGCATATGGGTCTTGCATTTAGGCACTCCACCCCTCAGCCTGTTCAGGGTCCTCCAAGAGTCATGTAGGAGAAGTTGAGTTCCATAGCCATATCCTCCTTTAATGTTATTCCTAATCCAGTGAGGTCCTTCCTCCATCTTCTAATATGGTTTTGCTCTTGTGTACCCTCAGGAGTGTTTGTTCTTGCCATAAACACAACTTCGTGTAATACGCCAGTTATGCCTGCTCCCAGACCAGGACTCCTTGCTCATGATCACACACGCTTTGGTCACCTCCAGACTTGATTATTACAATGCACTCTACATGTGGCTGCCCTTGGTGACCATTCGGAGGCTGCAACTGGTCCAGAATGCGGCTGCCTAGGTGGTGATGGGGTGTGGGTGGTATGCACACGCTTCGCCTCTGCTTCGGGAGCTGCACTGGTTGCCAGTGTGTCTCCGGGTGCAATTCAAGGTGCTGGTTAAGCCCTATATGGTAGTGGGCCAGGATACTTAAGAGACCGCATTGCTCTAAGGACATCTGTCCATTCCACCAGAGCGGACCGGAGAGGCTCTCTGGTTGTACCTTTGGCTAGAGAGGCACACCTCTCTAGCACTAGAAGGAGGGCCTTCTCTGTGTCTGCTCCGACCCTATGGAACCTCCTGCCAAGTAAGTTGCATCTCCAGACGGAGCTGCTGCCCTTTAGGAGGGGGGTTAAGACCTGGCTGGCGGGGTACATATGGGGTATGGGCCAGACGGTTGCTTCAGTCTGTTGGCTCATCTGACCCCCTCCCTCTCTCTCTCTCTCTCTCTCTGTTTTTTAAAAAAATCTTTTTAATCTCCTTTAATCTCTGTAATTTTAAATCTTTAGTTTTATACTGTGTTTTTATTGTGTTTTAAGTGTTTTTAAAGTCTGTTAGCCACCCTGAGTACTTGTGAGGAGGGCGGCATAAAAGTTTGATCAAATAAATAAATAAATAAATAAATAACGCTCTTCCTGGATCTGAGCCAGCGGACTTAAAGCTCACATCGATTCAGAGGATGTCAAGGCTCATTTTCTTGTTTGGTTCAGTGTCTGCTGCTACTTGTCTCCTTATCTTAGGTTCTTCTTCTTTCTTGTCCCTATCAAACCCTGGGCTGCCAAAACAAAGCTACATTCTTTGCTTTGTCAATGGCCAAACTTAAGTCCTCATCGGTGCATGTTTCTGGCAATAATCAGCAGACCAGTAAATGAGCCAGATTCTGTATCTCTCCACATTCATACAGCATGTCCGCCAGCAGCCCCCCAGTGGTGTAGCATGAGTTTCAGCTGCCCGGGGCAGAGGCCAAATTTGCCACCCCCTGGGCCCATGACGCAGACAGTGTCGAATTTTGCCATCCCCAAAAACTGCCGCCTGAGCCCCCCCAAGCCACTGTTTTTGGGAGTGAAGGGGGGATCAGGGTGCCCCAAAAACAAAACCCTCACTTTTTAGGAGGTTGATCTCTACCGTGTCCTGCATCTGCTTCCAATACACCCACCTCAGGAGGTTTGTAGATGGCGAAAAGCCCCTGCAAACCCACTTTAGCTGGCCTCATGGTGGACGAAGTTGCTTGCTGTGGGTGCCGTCTCCTCAAAGCTCCCTCGCGCAGGCAACGCCCTCACGGGTCCATCGCCCAATGCAAGGTCTCCCTTGCCCAAAAGCAAGTTATATCTGACTCTAGGGGTCAGTGTTCATCTCCGTTTACAACTAAAGAGCCAAGGCTGTCTGTGTTTACAAACATTTCCGTGGTCATGTGGCAGGCATGACTAGACTTGAACTGCTACCTGCTCAATTTCCAGGCATTAAGCTCAGCGCATGAACCGCTAAGCCACTGCAGCCCTCAAATGGTTAGTTAGGTAAAGGCAAAGGTTGCCCTTGCTCCAAAGCCTGTTGTATTCAACTCTAGGGTTCAGTGCTCATCTCTATTTCAAAGCCGAAGAGCCAGCGCTGTCTGCTTCTGCAGATGTTTCTGAGGTTATATGGTAGGCATGACTAGACACCGGAATGCACAGAACACCACATGATTTTATTTCATCTAAGCCTGAATTTTGCGATCAATAGGTTGTGATCTGAGCCACAATCTGCCCCCGGTCTTGTTTTTGCTGACTGTATAGAGGTCTCCATCTTTTGCTGCAGAGTATGTAATCAATCTGGTTTCGATGTTGGCCATCTGGTGATGTCCATGTGTAAAGTCTCCTCTTGTGTTGCTGGAAGAGAGTGTTTGCTATGACCAGTGCATTATCTTGGCAGAACTCTTATCAGTTTTTGGCCTGCTTCATTCTGTGTTCCAAGACCAAATTTGCCTGTTATTCCATTTACTTTTTGATTTCCTACTTTGGCATTCCAGTCTCCTATGATAATGTGTACATCATTTCTTGGTGTCTGTTCTATGAGGTGTTCTAAGTCTTCATAGAACTGGTCAATTGTGGTTTCATCATCTGCACTAGTGGTTGGTGCGTATATTTGGATTAGAGTGATATTGAAAGGTTTGCCTTGTATTCTGACTGACATCATTCTATCATTTTTTAGATTATATCCCATTACTGCTTTTCTTACCCTTATGTTGACAATTATGAGTACTCCGGGTTTTTTGAGGTTTTCTTGTCCACAGTAGTAGATATGATGGTTTCCAGAGCTGAATTCACCCATCCCTGTCCATTTTAACTCACTGATTCCCAAGATGTCAATGAGCTTAGAGAACACTTTTATGAATTGTGCAGTGTTTCACTGATAATTTGGTTAAATCTGTTAGAAATCATTTTAATCAAGCAAAACCTAGACTGCTGCCAAGAGTGAAACACCTACAAGAGACACCTCTGGACATTTTTAGAAACATATTGTACAGTATTCCATATAGGCTTTAAAGAGTACATTCACTACTGCATGCTGTTTGTTAAGTCACCACCAGGTGGCTCCAGCGAGTCATGCACTCGATCTAGCAAGAGCCGAGGAAAGGCAGGAGGGAGAGGCAGCGTGAACGAGTTTTACTGACGTAAGGCTTCTTGTGCTGGGACATTTTGCCACCCCCTGGTAAGTGGTGCCCGGGGCAAACCCCCCCGGGGGGGCCCAGCCTACGCCACTGCAGCCCCCACTTGAGCATTTTGGTCTTACATTTAGGCACTCCAACCCTCAGTCTATTCAGGGTCCTCCAAGTGACGTAAGGGAGGTCGAATTCCTCAACCATTTATTATCACACATCGGCTGTCCCAATTCACAAGGGCACCTCCCTATCAGTCCCCGAGCCTCTTGCTCATTACTGGAATTTAATCCTTGCCTCACCACTTGTGGGAGAGCCAAGGTCCCAAGGAGATTAGAAAGGAACTCTTACTATGCTCAGGCAGTAGGGCCTTTGAGCATAGAACAAAACAAGGGAGGTTTCTTAGTAGCGTGTCTTCATGTGTGTGTGCTAATGAAAGAACAACAATCTTCAAAGAGAAACAGCTGCTTTATTCTTCAGGTTCATGTAGCAAAGTCCATGGAAAAATCGTAGATTAAAAGGTCAATAAACATAAGATCAGTCCAGCAAACAGTCCACAGGGTCGTTAGGTAATCATTTTGAAAAGAAAGGAAAAGAATAATCCCATAAGCCAAACCGAGGTTTTAAGCCATTGATATCCAAGATCGAACTAGCTTCTCTGCAAAATGGAGATTCTGCAGTCAGGTGGGTTAGCTTTGGCCAATCAGGTAACAGAGAGAAACATTCTCAAAACAATGGATTGTTGACATACATGTGGAGACAAAACATGAAACTCAGCTAGCTAGAAAGATAACACAGGAACACTGGCCGAAACACGGCTGAAAAACAAGCTGTCTCGTGACATGAGTCTATGAGACAGAGAAGGACAAAGGATTTTTATGAGGCCTATTTATGAGGCCTAGCTAAAAACTGCAATTTCAAGCCTTGGGAAACATGAGGAAATATGTCGTTTCCTGACATATATATTCTCCTTTAACGTTATTCCTTGTCTAGTGAGGTCCTTCCTCCATTTTCTAATTTGGTTTTGCTCTTGTGTACCCTCAAGAAAAGTAGAGACATTAAATTGCAAACAAAGATTCGCATAGTCAGGGCAATGGTATTCCCTGTGGCAATGTATGGTTGTGAGAGCTGGACCATTAGGAAAGCGGAGCGCAGAAAAATAGACGCCTTTGAGATGTGGTGTTGGAGGAGAGTTTTGAGAGTCCCCTGGACAGGGAGGAGAACAAATAGGTCAATCTTAGAAGAAATCAAACCTGACTGCTCCTTAGAAGGTCAAATAATAAAGATGAAGCTTTGGACATCAAATGAGAAGAGAGGATTCACTTGAGAAAGCCTTGATGCTTGGAAGGGTCAAGGGCAAAAGAAGAAGGGGACGGCCTAAGATGAGATGGCTAGATGGTATTGTGGAGATAATGGGCACAGAGCTGAGTGAGTTGAGGGGGATGGTGGAGGACAGGAGTGCCTGGAGGACAGTGGTCCATGGGGTCGCAGAGGGTCGGAATCGACTGTGCGACTGAACAACAACCCTCAAGAATGTTTGTTCTTGCCATAAAGCTCCTTCTAGATCTGAGCCATGAACTTGCAACACATATCTGTTCAGAGGATGTTGAGGGGCATTCTCTTGCTTGGTTTTCTCAGCATCCACTGTTACTTCTCTCCTTCTCTTAGGTGAAGTGATACCAACAAGAGGATATATTTTCTCAACTGGTTTGAGGCATCCTGATATCTCATGATCTTTTCAATCTTTTCCACCTGACCATCACCTAGGATTGCAGCATCAACCAAATAGTTGTTGTCGTTTAGCTGTATAAACAACTGCAGTTGTAAATGAACACAGAAGGCATAGTTTTTAACACACATAGATTGTGAGTGAGAGAGATTTAAAACTTAGCAGGCTTATGTTGAAAAGAAACCCAGGGTAGTGTGATAGTAAACAACTGAAATGCTTCTTATTTATTTACATCCAATTATTTACCTAAGTATTCAAAGTGTCTTATGTTTGTAAAGTGGATGTAAAGATAATAAAAGCCTGTAAAAATCTTAGGAAGCTTAAAGTGTAGTTGAAGTAAACACTTTATCACAGGAAACACTCGTAAAACATCTGCTCAGATGAAATAAGTTTTTAACAGGCAACAAAACATGATAAAAAAGAGAGCTTGTAAAATCCATTTGGAAATGTAATTCAGTACTGGTCTTTCTATCACTAAGAACACAGAGCCATTGGTATTCAGGCATTGAATCTCCCATTAAGCAGTGGCTTGGAACCTTTTGTCCTGCTGAATATTTTGGACATAAACTCACAGATGTACCAGCCACTGTGACCAGTAGTCCAGTTCCAAGAGCTGAAGTCCAAAAGATCTGAGAACCCAAAGGCTCTCTAAGGTCTCCTTTGCTCAAAAGCCAGTTATATCCAACTCTAGGGGGTAGTGTTCATCTCTGTTTTCAGCCAAAGAACCAGCTCTGTCTGCTTCTGCAAACGTTTCCATGGTCATGTGGCAGGCATGACTAGACATCAGAGTGCACGGAATTCTGTTACCTTTCCCACGTAGGTAGGTACCTATTTATCTACTTGCAATCTCTTGCTTTCAAACTGCCAGGTCAGCACAAGCTGGGACAGATGATGAGCATTCACTCCATCGCACAGCACTTGGGTCTCAAACTGCTGACCTGCCAACCTTCCAGTCATCGAGCTCAGCATCTTAACCTCTAAGCCAAGTCTGAGTGAGACAGAATCAAAGGACTAAACAAGTTCACATTGGTTATGGTCCAAGTATTTCCATATTACATCCTATCAAAAGCTTTGTGTGAGGAATCTGGATTGAACATGGCACCTAAAGAAGACATGAGTTTGCCTAGTCAATTTCTCTTCTTTACCTGTGACCTCCAGCTTTTTATCCTATGTTGTTATGTGCTATCAAGATGAAGCCAATTTATAACCACTCTAATAATGTTTCAAGGTAAGTAACAAAAAGGATGACAGAGGATGAGTGGAGCAAAGGAGGAATCCACCAATGTATGCCAAATCCAACTGTTCCCATTGTGCTAGCACAAAGTTAAATGGTTGTTGTTCAGTTGCACAGTCAAGTCCAACCCTATGCAGCCTCATGGACCACAGCAAGCCAGGCTCCTCTGTTTTCTGCCATCCTCCAGAGTCTGCCCAGATCTATGCCCATTGCATCAATGATGCTGTCTAATTATCTCATCTTCTGCCACCTCCTTCTCCTTTTGCCTTGGATCTCTCGTAGGATCAGGGCCTTCTCTAGTGAGTCCTCTCTTTTCATCTGATGGCCAAAGTATTTGAGCTTCAGCTGCAGTACCTATCTTTCCAAGGAGCAGTCAGGGTTGATTTTCTTTAGGATTGATTGATTTGACCTCCTTGCAGTCCAGGGGACTCTCAGAACATACACTACTCATGACTAACTTAAGCATTATTGATGTCCATGGTGGGTGTATTCTATGCATGAGTAATTCTGAGCCAATCCTACATATCCTGAATGTTGAAAGATATGAAACTGCAGAACAATGAATTACACTTTGTACAAAACCATGCTTGTTTCAGTGTTATTTATCTTGTTCCATCTCACCTATAGAAGACATTTCTCACACATTATTTTCTGATGAATTTATTTGAGGAGCATTAAAAATGCAATTTTCCAATCACAACCTTCAATAATGCAATCCAGGAAGCATTCAACTCTGCAAGTTCAGCTGAACATTGAGCTCTGCTCTGCTCAGCTTTAAGAGTTGCTTCTGACCTTATTAAACACACAATTATTTGGTGACAGTTCTTTGATAACAGCTGATGCCTTTCTGTGATAAAAAAAGTTCTCTCATTTTCATTGTTATGGTGACCTGTTATTCTTGTCACCACAAATTTAACATTCAGGTGAAGCCCATCTAGAGTCAGACTTTATGTCAACAGGTCTGGTGCGATACCAGAGCAATCTCAGTTATAAAACTTAAACAGACCCACTTCTGGCCCTTAATAACCAAAACACATGAGAGGATCAAATAGCTTTTCTGAGTCTATGTCTAGCTGCAATAAATATATGATTAATGATTTAATTATCCTGGATTCCTCAGAAAGTAATCCGATTTGTTTGCAATCTATAAACCAAGAGTCAGGAAAATCTGGATAGGCAGACACAGTTCTTTTTGCTTTGGTCCTGAGAGATCTAACAAAATACTTTCTCAGACTAACTTTATGTATTTTTTTAAATATTTCATTTGTTTTATTGTGTCAGTTTATATTTATTTTCTGTTTGCTTCTTTGGTAGCAAAGACACCTGCCTGCAAAATGCTCTGCTGATTCAGATCTGACATAGGAACATGACACTCTGGCACAGACATAAAACACTACAAGAGTCATCCTAATGACACCCAATATTTCTAGGCTGGGAATGGTTCAGATTCAGCACAAATTCAACTCCTCTACTACTTGGGTCAGTTGACTGTCAGCCATCTTGAGTTTTGGGATTATACATTTAAGTGCTTTGAAGAATTCCTCACGATTTATACTTTAGGACTTGCTGGCTTGCTCATTTCCATACAATTCTCTTCTGAAACTCAACAGCAGGTAAGACTAAATGCAGCACATTTTACCTGCTGGAAAATGAGTTGTGCAAACAATTTGTGTTTACAGAGGAGATAGTGTTGCATTGAATCAATGCTAATACAATTATCTACATGAACAGACTGTGTTGCTTTGTGCGTTGCCTAATTTTGTTTTATTAAAAAAAATCTCTGTTTTTCTGTTGCTATGAGAGTTTCTTTGTATTCGTATTTTTTTTTGTTGTGTTCTCTGGAACACCATTGGCTAGATGCAGAGAAGTACAGACTGTTGTCATGGAAAACTTGAATGAGCTATATTCTTAATTGTGCGATCACTAAAAATGAACAGAGATCAAAGATTAGTCCATGTATGTGTGTAAGAACACAGAACTGATGTTCTTCCCATGCTGTGGGTCAAAAATGACATTTCTGTGGCAGGTTTTTCTATGTGGTTTTCCAGCAGTGAAAATTACTTTTGTCCTCATTCCCCCCTAGGAACACTTTGCTATTTTAAGATTACAGTTCAATACACACTTACCTGAGACCAAGCAACGGTGAAATCCTTTGGACTTACTTCTGTATAGACATATATGGGTCTGCAGTGAACAAGGCAATCGAATCACATGTCTTTTTAGAACAGTGGTGCCCAGACTAAGGGCCGGGTGCCGAGTGCGGCCCCCAACACCAATTCATCCGGCCCATGAAGCCCTCGTCGCTCTTGGAAGCGGAAGTAAAATGCGCCCGTATGGGCGCATTTTACTTCCGCTTCCAGGAGCGATGAGGCTTCGCGGGTCGAATGAATTGGTGTTGGGGACCACACTCGGCCCCCAGGGCTTAGTGACCGGCTCCCTGAACCACATGATCGGCCCATCACCCAAAAAGTTTTGGTACCTCTGTTTTAGAAGAACATACTTATCAGTTCAGTACCTTTAGAGCAGTGTTTCCCAAACTTTGGTTTTTGGACATCAATTCCCAGAAGCCTAAGCCAATTGCCCAAAGCACTGATCAGCCAATAATGGCAACAGGCCCTATCAGTCCTTGGAAAATAGATGGGGAAGAAGTAGAAGCAGTGACAGATTTTACTTTCCTAGGATCAAAGCTCACTGCAGATGGTGATTACAGCCATGAAATAAAAAGGCGACTGATTCTTGGGAGGCAAGTGATGAGAAACCTGGGGAACATAGTGAAAAGTAGAGACATCACATTGCAAACAAAAATTCGTATAGTCAAAGCAATGGTATTCCCGGTGGCAATGTATGGTTGTGAGAGCTGGACCATAAGGAAAGCTGAGCGCAGAAGAATAGATCTCTTTGAAATGTGGTGTTGGAGGAGAGTTTTGAGTCCCCTGGACAGTGAGGAAAACAAATAGGTCAATCTTAGAAGAAATCAACCCTGACTGCTCCATAGAAGATCAAATAGTGAAGATGAAGGTAAAGTACTTTGGACATCAAATGAGAGGAGATGTTCCACTTGAGAAGGCCTTGATGCTGGGAAAGGTTGAGGGCAAAAGAAGAAGGGGGCGGCCAAAACTGAGATGGCTAGATGGTATTGTAGACACAATGGGCACAGAACTGAGCAAGTTGAGGAGGATGGTGGAGGACAGAAGTGCCTGGCGGACAGTGGTCCATGGGGTCGCAAAGGGTCGGAATCGACTGTGCAACTGAAGAAGAAGAAGAAGAAGAAGAAGAAGAAGAAGAAGAAGAAGAACAACAACAACAACAACAACAACAACAACAACAACAACAACAACAACAACAACAACAACAACAACAACAACAACAACAGACTTAAGCTTCTGGGAATTGAAGTCCCACATGGGACATGGGCCTCACGTTGGGAACCACTGTTTTAGAGGAAGCATTAGTGTCTTGAACAATAGGAGAGAACCCAAAATATCTTACCAAACTACGAATCTCAGGATTTTTTAAGATGGAGCCATGACATTGGAATAGCATCAAACTGCTGTGTTTGCATAGATACTGTTGCTGGACAATGGGAAAGCAATATTATTTTGGCCCATTGGGGTTTTAAAAAGAAATACTTGCACCAAAAGAATGAGAATGAGAAAGACTTTATTCTTTGTATGCATACAGTCTAGTGTTGCAGCAAGCAAGGCAAGCAGTAAACAGGCAAAATACCTTTTATAACCCGGGTCCCATACAGACAGCCGGCATATTAATACACAAAACTCACAATTGGTCAGAACTGCTTTAACCAGGTCCCGTTATCTTTTACCAAGTTATTTTACCTGCTTCCTTGCATGTACATGTGGCATGGGGAGGAGGCTACGGGGACTTTTTACCCTTTAGTTCACTTAAAGTTCAAAATGGCTTTTCTTCAGCTATATTTTAGAATAAGTATGATGCAGGTCATTCAATGTTGTTCAGTCACACAGTTGCAACCCCATAAACCACCACACGCAGGGCTCCTCTGTCATCTGCCATCCACTGTAGTTTGCCCAGGTCAACGCCTGCCATGTCAATGATGCCATCTAGTCATTTCATCCCCTGCCATTCAATACTCACTAATAATCAGAGGGGGGAACTAATGTATATTCTTATCTGTCTTACTCATCTGTTGAGTCTGTTATACCTATACTTTAACATCTGTAGACTACCTAAATCAGCAGGCAACATCAGGATGTGGGGGAAACCATGTCCCAAGTCACTTTGTGCTGTAAAGTTGCTTCTGATTTATAGACATCCTAATATTTTTCAAGGCATGTGAAATATTCAAGGAGAGGTTTGTCACTGCCCCCCCCCCCGGTGAATTTCTATGGCTCAGCAGGGATTTGAAGCCAGATCTTTTGAATCCTAGTCCACTACCCTGTTTTCTATGCCAGAATGTAATTTCTAAAGTAAAAGCTTTTGGCTCAGAGCTTTCTGAAAATAACAATCTTCATTATGATTGCCTTTTTTGTTGTGCATAGATATGTGCAGTAAAATAAGGGATAGATTATTCTGAATTGCTGCAATTGGACCTTGACTCATGTGGCTGTGTTGTGCTCTTCAGGGTCCCAGCCAACTAACCACTTTTTTTTTTAGGAGATTCAATTTTCCTTGTCATTCCAGTTTTCCATCCACAGTTCCAAATAGACACTCTCCATGCTCTGTTCTTATCCTGCTATATAGTTTCCACCCTCTAAAATTGTTAGTAAGGTCACCCTTGCTGGAAAGCCAGTTGTATCCGACTCTAGGGTTCAGTGCTCATCTCTGTTTATAGCCAAATTGCTGTCATGGTCAGAATGGGGCCTGTGTGTTTTTTGAATCTGTAATGGAGAAGAGAGAGTGTGTCTGTGTCTGTGTCTGTGTCTGTGTCTGTGTTTAGGGCAGGTGAAAATCTTCAAAAGACACTGTGGAGCTCTTCCTTCATTGTGTGTGGGATTTTTACCCACTAAAACCACCTCCCATTACACCCTGCCACCCTGTCACCTGATTTTCTCACCTCTGCTGGTAAATCTCCACCCGTTCCTCTGCCATCAGATAGGTCCGCATCATATTGGCAATGACACACATGGCATCGTACGAAACTGTTCAAAATGCCCAAGCCACCCGCAGGGCACTTCTATAGTATATCAAAGTTATTTGTCGCACGTACGATGTCCCTGCCATGGCTTCCAACCAAATTGGGGCTGCATACAGCAACACGGAACTAACAATGTTTGAAAGGTGTCTTCGGCGAGTCTGCCACCGGCTTCCAATATTTGGCATGATCCTTGTCAATTCATTACATACTGCTCCGGCCCTTGCATTCACAGTTTGCAAATGCTCATCAAAGCGTAGCCTAGCATCTATCTGGACACCCAGATATCATAATGATACTGCAGCCTCCAATAGTAAGGGTGATGGTCTCCCTAGCTTTCCTACTGGTCGTGAGAACTGCCTCCTTCTTATGATCTGCTAGGTGCAAGCCAGCTAATGAGAGCCACTGACAAATTTTGGAAACACTCTTGTTTGCAGTTTGGACAACTTCCTCCAGATGTTTGGCGACAACCACTACCGCTACATTGTCTGCAAACCCAACTGTCCTTGTCCCTACTGGCATAGGCAACCGAAGCACCCCGTGATACATAATATTCCACCAAGCACTGAACTGTGTGGAACACAAAGTTCTACAAAGTTATAGGTTCGAAGTCTGGCATCGTTATACATCAAGGTTCCCCCCTCTGCTAGCTGGACTTTTTACATTTATAAATACAGGTCTCATTCCAGTTGGATGGGAGGTTGCCATTATAGTGTCAGTTTACAAAAAAGGAGACAAAGGTGACCCTAAAAACTTTAGACCGATAAGCCTCATCGGGATAGTGGCCAAAATGTATGCCAAGCATTTGCTGAGCAAAATAGTAGACTGGGTTATGGAAAATAATATTTTAGTGGAGGAACAAGCTGGTTTTAGACAAGAAAGATCGACAGTAGACAATTGTTTTATTTTATATCACCTTCTCACAAAACAATTAAGAAATAGAAAGAAATTATTTGCTGCATTTATAGATCTTAGAGGAGCCTTTGATTTGATTGACAGAAACGTGTTGTGGGAGAAATTGGTTACCCTAAAAATGGAACCTAGACTTTTATTCTTTGTTAGAGCTCTATATTCAAATGCATACCTGAAAGTGCGAACTGGTGTAAATGGTTCCTTAACGAAGAGCATACATACTTTTATAGACGTCAGACAAGGTTGCATTTTTAGCTCCAATGGTTTTTAGTAGGAGAAGCAAAACCTATAGTTGGCAGATAAATGGGGAACCTATTGAACAAGTTAACTCTTTTAACTATCTTGGAGTGGTTTTCTCCAATACAGGGACATGGCTAAATAATTTAAAGAGAATTTCGTCAAGGGCTGCCATAAGTACAAAGAGACTGTATAAACTATTTAATTATAATCATCCTGGCACCCTGTCCCCAATTTTAAAAATGTTGGGGGGGGGGGGAAATTGTCCCAATGCTGACATACAGGGCAGAATTGTGGGGTCTAAATGGAGCCCCACTTCTGGAACAAATACAGTCCCGATTCCTAAGAAGTATTTTAGGAACTGATAGCAACACGTCTGTCCCTGCAGTCAGAGCAGAATTGAGCTTCCACTCCGTGTATAGCCATTTAGAATTTAAAACATTCTCATATTGGTTGAGGATCCAATCAATGGACTCAAATAGGCTTCCCAAATTATGCTTAACCAAACAAATAAAGTGGGATCATCCCAAATCCTGGGTTAATCAACTCTGTGAAGTAATTTCTCATCATGGGTTTTCAGTTCAGTATTTGCTCTTAGTGGCCACTCAGGCCAAGGAAATTTTTAAACAGAGAGTCTTAGATATCGGTGCACAATCTGACTTGGAACTACTAGCCAAAAATGGTTTTTTTAAGGTGGCTGGCTGCTAACAAAACTACATTTGAACCTGAAAAATATGTGTTGATGTGCCTCCCTTATCCTTTAAGAAGGGCATATTGTAGAGCCAGACTCCATGAACAGATATGGGCGTTTGCACCACTTACCATATCATGAAAGAGCATGCATATGTGGTTCTCCAAATGTCTAAAATATATCTCATATTTTATTAGATTGCCAGTTGTACACTGATATTAGATTTAAATACCTTTCTTCCCTATTGGAAAAAACAACTTTTTGGGACTCTAATAACAAACTGCCTTATCTCCTTCTGGGTTCTAACATGAACATTGTATGTAGAACTGCCAAGTTTATAACTAAGGCATCAGCTAAAAGAATCAAATATATCAATCAAATTGGGGTATCCTGCAAGGGAGATTCATTTATCTGACTATAGAGGCTCCCTAGTTGTTCCATTGGCCAGGGAGGCACATCTCTCTGGCACTAGAAGGAGGGCCTTCTCTGTGTCTGCTCCGGCCCTATGGAACCTCCTGTCTACAGAGCTACATCTCCAGACAGAGCTGCTGCCCTTTAGGAAGAATCTAAAAACATGGCTGGCAGGACAGATATGGGGTATGGAAGGTATAATGACCCCAGCACATTGGATGATCTGAGCCCCTCTCTTTCTCTACTTTTAAATTAGTAGTCGTAGCATCTGGTGTGTTTTTAATCTGTTTTAATCTTTTTTAGATTTAAATTTTAACTGTTTTAAGGTTTTTAGATGGAAGCTTCCACTTCCTAATCCTGGGCCCTACCTGCCCAGGGAAGGAAAAGACTAACGTCCTCTGGCCGGAAGGAGGAATGGATTTTAGCTGTTTGTGCTGTGTGTGTTGTTGTTGTTTTCCTGACTGTAAACTGCCCTGAGTTGCCATGGCGAGTGGGCGGTGATATAAATCTAAATAAAATAGATAGATAGATAGATTAGATAGATAGATAGATAGATAGATAGATAGATAGATAGATAGATAGATAGATAGATAGATAGATAGATAGATAGATAGATATGCGTGTATTAATTTTATTAAGGCACCTTCTCCAGTTTACATTCTTTAAAAGTAGCTTAGGTATGTACATATTGTATTTTATTGTATTTTTACTGTATTTTTATTGTATTTTATTGCACTTCATTGCATTGTACAGATTTTAAACTCTTATGTTATGTTATTGATAAGGTCGCAAGACTAATCAATTAATAAACATTCATTCATTCATCAAGGTTCGATCTGTGAAATAACTCACGATTATGCATCTGATGTACTCTGGAACCTCCATCAATCTATGTGCATCCAAGATATAATCCCAGTTCGTTGAATTGAACAAGTTCCTCACGTCCAAGGTGATGATAGTGAAGTACTTCTTGGCACCTCTCTTCCAACGTTTACCTTCTATGGCCTTGCGTGCAATATCTACGACTACGTTGATAGCATCCACGGTAGATCTCGCCTTCCAGGATCCATGTAGGCTTTCGGACAATCCACAAGCTCCTTCGCTGAACTCCTCCATCTGGTTGCAGATGATCTTCTTGAGTATCTTACCTGCCATATCTAGCAGGCATATTGGTTGATAAGATGATGGATCATCCAGCAGCTTTTTCTCTTTTGGAAGGACCAATTTCTGCAGTTTCCACCAGCTTGGGAAGATTCCCTGAGCGAGACACACGTTATACATCTCTAGGGAGATTTCTGGTCAGGACCTGATGGCAGTTTTAAGAGCAACTTTGGGGACACCATCTGGGCCAGGGGCCTTTGTATCCCCGATCTTACTACAGGCCATGATCAGCTCCACCTCTGAAATAGTTGGCATGTCAAAGTGGTGATCAGCCGGCACATCCTTGGTATAGACAAGTCCTGGTTGGCTTGGGAAAAGAGTAGCCACTATCTTTTTGAGCAGCACTGGGCAAGATGGTGGGACCATTGTACAGCTTTTTAACCTGGTCATTACCGTCTTATACGACTTACCCCATGGGTCCCTGTTAACCATATCGAACAACTCCTTCAACAAACAGTTCTTGCTGTCCCTGATGGCTCTCTTCAAGGCCCCCTGCGCCTCCTGATGTCGAAGCCTCAGAGCCTCATTGTCCTTGCTACCTTGGGCACGCTGTGCCTTTCACCGAGTGTGGTGGCACAATCTCTGGAGTTCAGCGATCTCCTTATTCCACCAATAGAGCGGTGCATGGCAATTTCTCCCGGAGCCTCAAATTCATCCTGTGAGGCACTCGGTGGGGCGTAAACCCTGTATATATAGATGCCATCCACTTTGATCCAAGTGAATCCTGTTCTTAGTACTTGCAGCGTTTCCTGGAGAAAATTATGCTCACATACCCAGATAGCTGAGCAAACAGACGCATCAGGAATCTAGGCTTGTGAACTCTCAATGTCCCTGTACTGCTCTGACAAAATAGCAACTCTTATATCCAGGTCCTGCACAGTTTGCTTCAGCGGGTCCTGCACTGTCTCACAATGATTAAGGTTTAGCTTGAAGAGGGGGTGGGTGGGTGTACACGCAGGCACACACATGTGCGTGTGTGCACGTGCACACTGAAAGGGGGTGGCAGTGTTGCATTCTGGATATCACTGGGCAGGAATTGGTCAGTAGACATAACATCCTAGCCTCATGGTTTGGAAGAAATGAATCTGAAGTTTGGAGAAATGTTGTGCATTATATACTCATTGGCTGAAATCCTTTAGGGCAGGGATTCTCCACCACCATTTCATGTGCCCCCCCACTGCCTCCACCACACTTGGAAGTGCCATGTGGTGGAGAAAGGGCAAAATGGCCTTTTGGCCCCAGAAGCTGTCTCAGGGAGCGTGACCT
Organism: Furcifer pardalis; assembly: GCA_030440675.1. Lineage (NCBI taxonomy): Eukaryota > Metazoa > Chordata > Lepidosauria > Squamata > Chamaeleonidae > Furcifer > Furcifer pardalis. The sequence continues at coordinate 105,820,150 of CP126895.1, read as the reverse complement.
GGCGCCTGGCTTTAAAAGGTTGAAAACTCCTGCTTTAGGGGAATGGCCAGAGTGTGGAACATGTGAGAGGAGATAAAAACCAAAGGTAGGGGGCAGGACGTTTTCTTTGGTCTAGTGCTCCATGATGTGTAAGTCTAAGGGTGTGTTGTGAACTGAGCAAACCTGTAGGGGCTTTTAAGCTAAGAGGGGGCCCTCATGGCTTTCACAATTAGAGAGGCTTTCTATGTTTTAATGTGCTTTCTGAACTAAATTTTTTTCATTGCCTAGAATTGTTTGGCTTTTTGAAACTAAGAACTGTAACTGGGTTTGCTACAATATATTTTTAAAAGACATGAAGACTGGAGTTGTTTATTTTACTACACACTACCTTACTGACAGCTGGGACTTCAGTCAGGACTTGTGAGGAGGCTAGGTAAAATCCTGGATTGCTTAACTGGGAGAGCATCAATTCAGGCGCAGTCCCACTTCTGTGTAGACCAAGGTTCTACACATGAATAAAAGGTCTGTTACAGCAGCCAGCGCTGTCTGTGTTTGCAGACATTTCCGTGCACATGTGGCAGGCATGCCTAGACACCAGAGTGTACAGAACACTGTTTACCTTGGATGGATGGTGTGTGTTTCCACTGTCTCACATAGCAGATGATCTGTTTGAGAAATCCGGGGACCCTGCAAAGGACGGAAACATATGGAACGACTATCCAGAAACCATGTGAAGGAATTGATCATCACTGGAATGATGAAATTGGTGTAACGTTTGGAGACAAATTGTCTCAACAGATTATCACAAATGTATCTCATCAATGCTCCCCCAACAGTCCTATCTACATTGTAATACAGTACTGTAATACCAACTTGTTTTATATGTGAAGTTTTATCTATGAGGGGCTTGTGCAGTGGCTTATTGGTTAAGACGCTGAACTTGATGACTGGAAGGTTGGCAGGTCAGCAGTTCAAGACCCGAGTTTTGCAGGATAGAGTGAGCTCCCATCTCTGTCCCAATTCCTGCCAAGTGTGTGCCACCTCACAGCCCTCACAAAGCTACTCTGCTTAACCGCTTCTTCAACACCTAGCAGTTTGAAAGCAAGAAATTGCAAGTAGATAAATACAGTACCATACTTGCCGGTGTATAAGACACGTCAGAGTATAAGACACACCCCATTAATAGCCCACCACAGGCCACTATATACAGTACAAGACACACTCCATTTTTCCAGTGTATTTTAAGGGGGGAAAGTGGGTCTTATGCACCAGAAATACGGTAGGTACCTCTTCTGTGGGAAGGTAAACAGCATTCCGTACTCTCCATTGTCAAGCCATGCATGCCACATGTCCATGGAAATGTCTGCTGACACAGACTGTGCTGGCAATTTGGCTGTAAACAAAGATGATCACTGAACCCTAGAATCAAATATGACTGGCTTTTGAGCAAGGGTGACCTTTACTTTTACCTTTATCTATTATATATGTAAGCTGAATATGTATTAATCTTACTGTGTTAATCTTAACTGTGCTACCAGTATGTCCTAGTTTGATTGCTTTACTTGTATTTTGCTATGGTCAATGACTGGTGGAATAAACTTATTGAGCTTAATATAAATGTATCTGTTGTATATTGAGTTGAATCTTTGTGCAAATGATAATGCCTATGGTGATTTTTTAACTTGCAACTTGCCTGCAAAGATTATGGTATTTGCCTAGCTACATAAGGGTTTTGGCCAGTATCTGAAGAAGATGTTACAAGTCAGAGACAGATTTTAATTAACAGTACTCAATCCATTCAGAAAACAACATCACCTTCAAGAGGCAAACGTCCAGGGCTATTGTACTATCATTGTCTATTTTTTAAAAGTCTGCATTTCAGAGTTCTGAAGCTGCAGTGGAGAGACAGAAATACACAGAAACTCATGTTCTTTTATTTTTATAGATTTAATTGCTGTTCAGCAATGCAAATCTGACCTTCACTGAAGTATAATGGGGGAAAACAAATTAAAGAAATTGGCATAGAGGAATATGAGTAGAACAACTGGTCAAAGCTTTCAGGAAATTCTGTGCCCCTGCACAACATGTTCCGTCCAGGCGGGAAGACATAAGCAATGATAAATAGACTGAAGAGACATCTCAAACTGCTATCCTAGAAAACCCAGACTTAAACAGCCAACACTGTCTGCTTCTGCAGATGTTTCTGTGATCATGTGGCAGGCATGACTAGAAACCAGAGCACACAGAATGCTGTTTACCTTCCCACAGAAGTGGTCCCTATTTATCTACTTGTAATTTCTTGCTTTTTGAACTGCTAGGTTGGCAGGAGCTGGGACAAAGATGGGAGCTCATTCCATCCTGCAGTACTTGGGTATTGATCTGCTAACCTGCCACCTTCCGGTCAGCATCTTAAGTCACTTGAGCCACTACACATTGGTTTTCTTGTGGACTAAAAAAGCATGATGCAGCCATTTTGACTACAACACTGCAGAAGAAACAAGATAATTCAAGATTCTTTATATAAGCTCCCAGATAGTTTCCCATGGATCTTTCTGAATAGGACCTCGATGGGGAACTACCTCAGAGCACATGTAAAGAATTTTGAATTATCTTGTATCTTTTGTATCTTCATAGTCAGAACATCATCTGCTGAGATCTGGACCTTGTTCAGTTTCTCCTTAATGGGGTGGATGGATGTATTAAAATGGTCCAGCCCTGAAGGCTACTGGAACCCATTGTTTTCCCTAATGCCCGTGGGGGTTTTCCAGCTGATCTGGTTAATGTACCTTTGATGTTCAGATAACCAGTTATCATTCAAGGGTTATCCAGGTGGAATACATGATGGCACCCAAACAACCTCTTAATTACAGGCTTCATCATAATTCACAGATGAGCTAAGGGTGATAGAAAGATGAAACCTAAAAAATATGTTTTTATTATGTTTAATAAAGTATTCCCCTGATGGATGGCTGCCCTTGCTCACTTCACATGTTTTACACAAGCAGCACATTTGCACACGTGCATTAACACAGACACTCAAGCTAACATGTGTTGCCATGAACGCAAGGTGAACGGAAGATTGAGCAAATGTCAAAGCTCCCTTTTTCTCCATAGAAATGCATAAGAACAGCTCACACAGTGGTGACTGATGGAAGCAGCAGGTTCACGGGCTCAAAGCTAATTGGCGGCATGTGCCGGCAATTGACAGGAAAGTGCTAGGCAAAAATTAATATTCCATATGTTAATGAACAGAATTTCAATACTCACAAATGGATTATTATCATGTTCCTCAAATAGAAAGGACAACAACATATAAGTAAGTATACACAAATTAGCCATTTCGCATAATTTATACCTTTTAAGGTAAACTTGATATACAAATTAGTTTCCTTGCTGAAGATTTTTGATCTCCTGTCTGACCAGCCAACTACGTTTAAAGAACAGGCCACATACAATTTTCATTACAGTATATCTGTGTAAACTGATTATTGTAAAATGTTTTAACTTAGCAGCACTGTGCCAGAATAGAAAATGTCATCCCCCAGACCATCCATCATTTGTTATCTGACTACTGACAGATGTTCAAACAATAAGTTTACCAATGTTGATCTTGCTATTTCATATTCTTTTGCCTATTTGGTATTCATCAGCTGCTTAGCATTCTTTAGGAGAGCAGAAGAGTTAGTTAATCCCAAATTTATCTTTAAAGAGAATCAGTTATTTGTGTTTTGGATTCATGATTAATGTCTCCTGAAAGCAAAGTCTGAAAAATGCCAATACAGTGGAAAATATGGAGAGCCATCCATTATTAAGAACTGATATCACCTCTAACAACTCAATATGATGATATCATCATTATCTTTCGGCGTGTGTAAAATTTATTAATAGCTCTGCAGAGATGATAGAAAATGATAGCCTATAATCAAATGTTGTATCTAATGAAAGTGACACAAAAGAGAAGAGAAAAACCAAATTGAATGGAATAAAGAATGAAAGCAAATTATTGGGTTTATATTGTCAATTTATAGTCTCTGCCTAAGCACAAGCAAGACTGGCTGATGGAACAAACAAGAGATGTAGCTTAGCATTCTTTCTAAGAAGGAAGGAAGAAATCAGTGGCTGTGGCGGCTGCTAATCATATGCGAGTATACATTTATTTCCTGAACAGGAAAAATGCCACTGGCTGGCATGAATTTGTTTAAAGTGGATTGCTGCTTGCCATGAACACGCTGTGATCACGGAGCCATCTCCTACAGCACGTAAGAAATGAGACATTCAGGATTTAACACCGGGACTGCAAAGGACTGCCATATCCTTGAGGATATTAACAAGGTGTACCTCCAAGCCAAATCCTTCTGGCATGGCCTCTTCTACCTCCATGACCTTTGGGAATCAGGAAGTGATTCCTCCTCTGCTCATTTTGCCTTTGGTCCCAATATGATAGTTTCCAGTGGCAGTTCCTCCACTGGGGAGACCATCACCCACCTAAAGGGGCTCATCTGCCTGAAGCTGTTGGCCCCTTTAGTCAGGTTATTTAACACTGCCCAACAATTGGTGTTGAGTCGCTGGCTGCATGTCTACTCCATTACCATAGCGGGATGTCCGGCCAGACACTTAAGGAAGAAATAGATTCCAGGGATAGAGACTTACAATATGGTTTACAAATACCATCCCAAGCCAATTTTTCAGCCATTGAATTATTAGCTAATTCCAGCCACAGCCTCCCAAATTCAGTTTTAGGACCACAAAATAAGACTTATGTGGTTGCATCAGCAAGTATGATAAAAGAACGAAAGTGGAAAGAAGAAGCTAGAAACCAACAGGGGTTGGAGAGGATGTACCTAGCCAGGAAACAAGACAGAAGATGAGTGAAGAAGAAGTGAGAAGACAGCAGCGATCTCAGGTATGAAAATTTCCCAAGAATCATTGCCCTATTTTAACAATGACCCTGATGAGATGGTCATTGTCAGGGAATCAGTTAAGTGTGTAAGCATAGAGATGTTTTGTAGTTGCCACTCTGTCTAATGCATGCTCTTCTTTTATGGAGTTTTTTTAAAATAGTAGCCATGTTAGTCTGTGGTTCATTCATATCAGAAAACAAAACAAAAAACAAAACAAAAACACCACTGTAGCCCTTTAAAGACTAACTGCCATCTTTTTATTGTTAGCTTTTGTGGATCAAGTCCACTTCTTCAGACAAGGAGTGAAACTTACAGGCATGGTTTTTATACACCAAATTCAGGGGTCAAAGGGAGCAGGGTGTGTTCAAGCAAAATGACAGACAAAAAGGAAGCACAACAATATAGCTTCCCACAGCCATCAGCAACAATAAATTATTCAGATTAGTTCTAAATGTCTTCCTTTCAATCTCAAAGAGTGTGAGAAAGCACATTTTTCTTCTTTTATGGAGAATAGTACAAGGACACAAAATAGAGAACTAGTGCAGGTAGCAAACTAGGTTATGTGGGAGTAAGCAGATAGGTAGACCATTTGTATCTCCCTCCCCCCCAAATGTGTTAGATTACTACTCTTAGAACTCTCATCTTTTCCGTTGGAAAAATAAAGGGGAACAGGGCCATCAAAAACTACTAGTCAGAATTGCAATTTCATTGTTATTGTGTCAGAAGTATGCATCTATTCTATGAGATGGAATCAGAAAGTAATAAAGTGTGACAGACAATTTCTTTCAAACTTTTATGCCTACACAAATTAGGTACTGTACTCACATGAAGCCTGTCTTTACACTCTGATAACCATAAGCTGTCTGATTGTGATGATTTGTGATGCTTATTATGATTGTATGTAACTTGTAATTATATATTTGTTCTGTGAACCACCCTGAGTTGGTTTTACCAAGTAGGGTAGTGTATGTATCGAATAAATGAAATGAAATAGAGTAGATCATACTGCCAGCAACTCAACGTTGATCATTAGTCGGAGGTTAACTAACCTGGCAACCCTGAGGACTAATGGTTTGGGTGCCAAAGTCCACAGGGGAGGGTGATGATCTCCAAGTGGATTAAATCCCACTTGAATCCATCTTGATGGGGAGCAGCAGCTTCATCAACACTGAGCATGGGCCAATAAGGACTTTGTATGCCAAAAGGGCTCAGGACCAGAAAGTGACTCATGGAACTGGATCAATGGTATGGGTGTCATGCTGCGATGTGGAAGACAGATGAAAGGCCACTGCATTATATTCTCAGGACAGTCTTGATGGCTGATCGCCATGATGATCGCCAATATTTGGATTTAGATACAGAAGAAGAAGAAGAACCAGTCATAAAACTAAATCAAGCTAGTTAGTAACTTGGGGAGTTTCTCTAAAACACCAGCCTAGGATGAACAAATGCCTTTTGCCTCTCATAAAAGCTCAACTTATGGTCGCATAATTTTACCTTTGATTGCTAGAGAATGTAAGCTGGAGTATGCGGTTACATTCGTGTCCTTCCCGCTGATGGATATCGCATCAGCAGCTGTGTAGTCCCTAACTGAGCAGAATGTTGGACTAGACAGGCCTTTGCTCTGCTTCAAGGTGGCTTTCCTTATGTCCAGATGAATATTATCCATACTGTGCGGAGGCAGAATTGCAATGGAAACATCAAGCTGTCATATCTTCTGGAGATAACAAGTAGGCTTTAAAAGCAAAACAGAACTAATGAAGACACATGGATCTGTTGCACTTGTAATTAATAGTGCTACATTTGTCCAGTTAATTCTGCAAACTGAAATGGCATTGTAGGATGATAAGGAGTGCAATGGGTATTAAGCAGAAGCGTAGCGTGCCTTGGCGGGGCCCCGTATAAAAATTTGTTTGGGGGCCCTTAGGAAGGGTAAAGATTTCTCACAAAAGAAAAAAATGCATAAAATTACTTAAACGGGGAAATCCCGCAGCCTGCGATAACCGATGTAGGGTGTTGCCAACTTTTGAACGCACGCTTTACAAAGCTGGCTTGAGACTAAATATCAAGAAAACCAAGATCATGGCAACAGGCCCTATCAGTCCCTGGAAAATAGATGGGGAAGAAGTAGAGGCAGTTACAGATTTTACTTTCCTAGGATCAAAGCTCATTGCAGATGGGGATTGCAGCCATGAAATAAAAAGGCGACTGATTCTCGGGAGGCAAGCGATGAGAAACCTGGGGAACATAGTGAAAAGTAGAGACATTAAATTGCAAACAAAGATTCGCATAGTCAGGGCAATGGTATTCCCTGTGGCAATGTATGGTTGTGAGAGCTGGACCATTAGGAAAGCGGAGCGCAGAAAAATAGACGCCTTTGAGATGTGGTGTTGGAGGAGAGTTTTGAGAGTACCCTGGACAGCGAGGAGAACAAATGGGTCAATCTTAGAAGAAATCAAGCCTGACTGCTCCTTAGAAGGTCAAATAATAAAGATGAAGCTAAAGTACTTTGGACATCAAATGAGAAGAGAGGATTCACTTGAGAAAGCCTTGATGCTTGGAAGGGTAGAGGGCAAAAGAAGAAGGGGACGGCCCAAGATGGGATGGCTAGATGGTATTGTGGAGGTAATGGGCACAGAGCTGAGCGAGTTGAGGGGAATGGTGGAGGACAGGAATGCCTGGAGGACAGTGGTCCATGGGGTCGCAGAGGGTCAGAATCGACTGTGCGACTGAACAACAACAACATTTGTTTTGCTTACGCACGTTGGGGGCCCCGTGGCCCTCCTCCCACCTTTGGTCCAACTTTCCTCCCCTTTGCGTTATCTCTTTGCTTCCCGTTAGAAAACCTGTCCAGGGCGGGCAGGCAGGCACTGAAGAGCAGCGCCACCCTTTTGCGGGTAACGGGCAGGAGGAATTGGGGGTTGGGGGGGCACCAAAGGAGACCGTCCCTTCTCAGGCCTTCCCACAATGATGTTGGCTTCGGCAGAAACAGGAGAGGTGGGAACCGCTGCAACCCGCGCTGCTGGCTGCTGCCCGTGGCCTTTGCCACCATTGGCAGGGCGGGCCCACGGCCGGGGAAGCGGGAGAGACCGTCAAAGCCCTCCCAGCCTCTTCCCGGGCCAGAGTGCCCTCCGCTGCTGTTGCTGCGGTCCCGCCGGAGGCGTCGCCAGCGCTCGGCGGCCTCTCCCCGTGCCGCCCCCTCCCCAGTGAAGGTCCCAGAGCGTCCGGCGGTCCGAGTGTCCCTGGTTCATCAGGGGCCGCGCGCGCACCCCCGCTCTCTCGCGTGAGTGGAGGCGACAGAAGCAGCGGAGAAAGGAGAGCCCTGCCCTCCCTTCTTTGTCCTGGGCAGGTGGGAGGGGGCAGCCCAAGGCCTCCCAGAAAGGCACCCGCCCCCAGCCCGCTTCCGGCGCCCTCTCCCAAGGCTCCCTGGCCGTCGCCTCCCTCCCGCTCTGCATTTGTTTTGCTTACGCACGTTGGGGGCCCCCGTGACCCGGGGGCCCCGTATAATTGATACGGCTGATACGGCGGTAGCTACGCCCCTGGTATTAAGCACAAGTGACATCCCCCCATGTCACTATTTAACTTTGATTGTTTTATTATTGCAATTAGTCTCTTGATTTCCTCTTTGTTTTGCTCTGTTACCTTGAGAAATGGCTAGATTGCCCATAGTTTGTGGGCTGAAAATGTGAAGCACTTGACCCTAGAGTCATCTTTTTAGGCTGTGCTTAAGCATACAGTTTTGTTTGTTTGTTTTGCTTGCTTGCTTGTTTTTCGCCTCCAGAACTGAAAGTTCTAGAATAGTCTTGCTTTGTGGCAAAGCAGGTAGGAAGGGCTAGACTGGAGGAAGCTGCAGAATCTGCCTTCTTGCACCCAATTATACAAGCCTTCACTGCTAGGGGCATGGTCCAGATTGAAAACTTGATTACTACCCCTGCTTCCCTGGACTTGGACTTAAGGGGATTGCAGCTCCTGGAATCTAGGATTTATCCAGAGTCCTAATACCCTACTGACAGGGTCCTATTGCTGATCTGAATTGTGTAAATCAGGGGTTCCCAACCTTTTTATGCCGTGCGCTGGACCACGCCCCCCAGATAGCTGAGCGGGCTGGACTGGTGGTTTCCCTTGGCATAAATGCTGCCATAAAATGCGCCTGCAGCTGTCGTAAATGTGTTTACAAACATCTGTGGGTGCATTTATGGGTGTCGTAAATGTGTCTAGCCCATTGTCCATGAACCCAGCTCGCCTCTTTGTAGGAATGCTAGCTGAACCCCAACACAACTATTTGTTAATACTGTGCCAGGAAAAGACACACACTGGGCATGTTCCAGAATTAACCTAATTATTTTCCAAGGTACAAGTATTGATAGACTGGTTTGTTTTGTTGTTTGCTGGTATGTTCTCTTTGAATGTTTGTACCTCTACTTTGCTTCACAGTTTGGGGAAACCTTTTATAACTGGGGTTGACTTTTTTCTTGGGCATTCTTAACTTTTCCTTCCTTCCTTCCCCCCCTTCCTTCCTTCCCCCCCTCTACAAATGTCACTTCTTTAGCCTTATATGGTAACCCAGGTGTGGGTTCCAATCTAGTTACTCTTATCTTTAGTGTTTATTCTTGAAGTGTACAATCAAACCTCACTTAAAGAGTAACTCGCTTAAAGAGCAGAATTTTCTCTGAATGTTTGCTTTGCTTAACAAATAAAACCAACCAAAAACTTGCTTAACAAATAAATTGGGGTTCCCAATTCTCTCCCCCCCCCCCCACCAGAAGTCAAAATTGGTCACTTACAATGGTGTTTCACTTAAAGAGCAAACTCGCTTAAAGAGCAATCCTGTGGAACACATTAAGCTCTTTAAGCAAGGCACAACTGTACTTATCAGAGGTTTTCATCAACAGGTCCAAATATTTGATATATCATTCAAAAAGACGGCTAGACTCCTTATTAATGTTTGGAAGTTTTCCCAGCTCTTTGTAATGAGTGTTTTAAACTAATGCCAAGCCACCAATCTGTTCTGAGTCATCATGACCTTTCTTTGTTTCTACGAGCATGTTACTATACGTCATATGCTGCAATTAAATTTCCTTTATTACAACCAGCTACTGGAAATTTTGGTATTCTTTTAGTGAGTGCAGTGGCAATAGTACCATCATAAGGTAAACCTCTTGCAGCACTCGGGACTCAAACTGCTGACCTGTCGACCTTCTAGTCGTCAAGTTCAGTGCCTTGACCACTAAGCCACCGTAGTCTCCTAAAAAGTTATAAATTCCTACAAATGAAACCTAAGAACAAACTGGTTCTAGCCACCTCTTGAACAGCTCAAGGTGGGATGGTCCCAATCTGTATGGCAGCAGTATGGATGCAAATTGGATTGCATGGCATTTGCATCCTCCTAACCAGGTCACATGCCAATCTGTCAGTTATTGCCATATTCTGTCTTTATATACCAATCGTCCAATTCAAATTCACAATCTACTTTCCATTTTTTAAAACAATAACCAATTTCAAAGCTGTTACCATAATAACAATAATTTCTTTCTTCTTCCTTTTTTATCTGCTTACAGTATTTCCAAAATCCATTAGTAATGCTACTTTAGGACACATCTCCAATTTTATAGACAATATTTAGTTAATTTCCAAGAAAACTCTTTCCCACATTTTCTTCCCATACTTACAGTCCCACCATAAATGGAAAGATGTTCCAACCTCTTTTTTACATCTCCAACAACGCTCTGAACGTGACTCTAGCCTGAGGCTGGAAATCTGGTGGCTCATAAGCAGAACAGGAGCCCAACTAAAGACCGTGAGTAATGGTGGTCTAGTGAATGCAGCTCAGATCTCCTATTAATTTGGGGGGGGGGGGGCAAGAAGCACAAGATGCAGAACCATTCCGTGTATCCTGTTCTCCTATCCCAGTGGTGGCAAACCTATGGCACACATGCCAGAGGGGGCACTCAGAGCCCTCTCTGTGGGCACATGTGTTGTTGCCCCAGCACAGAGTTCACCCCGCCCCTCTGCCCAGCAGCCCAATGGGCGTGCTTCCTCCTTCCCTGCAGCACAGAGTTTGTCCTGCCCCTCTGCCCAGCAACCTAATGGGGGCACTTCCTCCCTCCTCTTTCTGGGGTAAGTTAGATGACTCAGGACGACAGCCTGTTGAGTCTGTGATGAAGTTGAGTTGTTTGGGCACTCAGTCTCTAAAAGTTTCACCATCATCAGCCTATCCTAATAAAGGCAAGCTCAGCAGAAATGAGAGTCTGGTGTCCATGTAGTCTGCTGTGGTTGAAAGACCTGCCCAATGGTAGCCACGCATACACGTGGTGCATGGGAAACAAATACTATACTGCTGGTCTGACTTTTCTTCTATTTGGGCAGAATGTGAGTTAACATATTTTTCTACTTCCACTCACAGGCACATTTCCCACATCTTTCTGATACTCCCAGGTTTTGATTTTGCAAAACAGACATTTCCTTGCTCTGAATTTCATTTCCATGAGAAATCAAATACAGTAATGTACTAGGGAAATGCAACAAGGAGTTCTGTTTAGATCCAAGTGGATTTAATTTTCTAGCCCAAAGAATGCCATGCAATCAGTTTTACATAATTGGTTTTCCTGTGGAACTTACATACTGATGGAATCTAATGTGATAGGGATTTTCTATTACTTTACAAGTAATAAGGCTGCAATATATCTGAACTATATCTGTATTTCAAGTTTTTACAAAAAAAACCCCTACACAACTGATGTGTGATAGAATGTTTTATATAACTAAAAACTATGTGTAGACACATATACATATTATTAGTACTGTTAGAGAGTTCTTTAATGTCCTCCATTGTGGCAATTAGTATTGGGACTGCATTCAAGTGGAGACAAGGCAACACGATTTCGTGTGCAAAAAGGAACAGAAAGTACGGTAGATCTTTGTTGTGATATCATTGGGATATAGTTAGAATAAATTAGTAATTAAATAATTATGATTAAATAAAGTTGATTGAAAGGCAATGAAACATATTGGCTTTCACTGATATCTCCCTATGTTACATTTTCATGCTATTACTCCCATTAGGCAGAATAGAACACACATCACAAATACAAAAGGATGCTTCAAAGCCAACATGAAAAATGCCACAATCCATCACTTAAAAGTATCCTTTACTTCACACTTACCCAGAGCTGCATTAACTCACTGAAAGATAAACATTTTGGCTTGTACTTTGTTCAAATATAATATTATTACAACTATAAGTGTTTTACTCCTTCCTGCAGAACCTCTTAATACGTGTTTGCTTCATTATTTCGCCAGATAGGTGAGAAATCATTTTGCATTAGGAAGCTTTGAGGCAAAAGGGAATTTTAAACAGGAGAGCACATAAGCCCAACAAAATAAAATGAGCCTTTTAAGGTACAATGATGCTTTGTCTATCTACTGGTTCTTACAGGATATCTTATGTAAAGGTCACCCTTACTCGAAAGCCAGTCATATCCAACTCTAGGGTTTGGTGTTCATTTGTTTACAGCCAAAGATCCAGCACTGGCTATGTCTGCAGATGTTTCCGTGGATATGTGGCAGGCATGACTAGACACTGGAGTGCATGGAATGGAAAAAGTACCTACCAAAGTGGTACCTATTTATCAACTTGCAATTTTTTGCTTTTGAACTGCTAGGTTGGCAGGAGCTGGTACAGAGATGGGATCTCACTCCATCATGCAGGATTCAGGTCTCGAATTGCTGACCTGCTGACCTTCCAGTCGTCATGTTCAGCATCTTAGCCATTAAGCTGCCAGTCCCATACTCACTACTAATAAAAGTATCAACATTGTTGCATAATGTCTCTCTATATTGTATTATGTTTGATCTTTTATTGTATTGTAACTTTCTAGTTGTTGTATGCCACCCAGAGTAGGAGAAAATCTTAGATGGGTGGGATATAAATAATAAATTTAAAAAGGGAACATCTTGGTATCTCTCTCTCTCTCTCTCTCTCTCACACACACACACACACAGACAGACAGAGCATAAATAACTGAAGCATAAATGTAACCTGCTAATAACATAGGTCTCTTCATAGCTGCAGGAGATACATTCAGTGACATTCTGCAGATACCTGAAACTGTGGATAAGACCAAACCACATATTTAACACACAAACCTGAGTAATAGAAGCAGGGTACAAATGTGTCTAGGTGATTGTTCCATCCGGACAGTTACTGTAGATGGGCATCTTTTATTTATTTTTGTATTTTTAATTAAATTGATTTAATCACATTTATATCCTGCCCATATGGTAATAAAAGCAAAGCAATCACACTAAGACCACTCTGGGTAGTTTTCAACAGTTAAGAACAAAATAAATAAGATTTAGGTGCCCTGCTCTGTTTTTCCATGGTTCTTTGCCTTCAGATTTGTACGAGACAAATGGAGAATGTTTTCAAGCATAAAATGGTACCCTGACACCTCAGCAAATAAAGGATTGTCCTTTATGACATAGCAAACAGGGCAATTTTACTTGAAGGAACCTGAATGGCAATTTGTCCCGCTGAACTAATGGAATAGACCTTGTTCTCCCAAAGCTCCATCTGAAGCAGTATGGTTATAAAAACTGTTGATGGAAAAAGATATTCTGCAGAGAAAAGGATAAGATAGTAGATAGTCTCAATCAGGCTAATGGTAAATTTCCATCTGAATGTTAGCTCTTCCTCAGATCCACTACAGTTAAAGGGCTGATGAGGGAAACATTTCTAAAATCCAATTGCAAAACATTTTGCTGTTTAAGGTTAGAGATGAAAAACAGTGCCCCTCTTCACTCACATTAATAGACATCCTTTCCGAAATCAAACATATTATTTTGTCACGGGAAGCAAAAGGTCCCATAAACATTTCTTCTCCAACTTGGTGGTAAAAGAATAGCATAGAAAGAAATGAAATAACAGTGAATTTGCTACCCTTTCGTGTCATTCAAAACTCTACCCTAAGGCAGCCACCTCAGTTGTACCCAATGTCAGGGTTGGCCTTGCGTGGTCTTTGCTAAGCCAATGGAGGGGAAATTGTTTGCTATAAGTAACACACAAGTAATTCAGAGTGGCGAATGAGGAGAAATTCCCAGGTTCACTTTCTATCCCTGTCAACCAGCCATCATCTTTTCATAAACCCATAACTTCATTCAACTTCCTTCCTCTTACTTCATTAACACCCTTCTCTGTTTTCCTTAAACTTTACATCTCCACCCTGCTGTACAAAGACAATATTTAGTCTACAGCAGTGTTTCCCAACCTTTGGTTTTGGATTTCAATTCCCAGAAGCCTAAGTGAATTCCCCAAGCACTGATCAGCCAACGAACCTACTTAGGCTTCTGGGAATTAAAGTCCCCCCCCCGGGGGGGGGCATGTTGGGAACAACTGGTCTACATGTTGCCTTTTCTGCTAAATGCCTCTGGTCTATTCCTTGTTTCTATTTTTTAAAGCAAGCATCTAACAAAAGCAGCACCCGAAGTGTGCAATATATTTATATGTCTTCAAGCAAGCCTTCAGAAATGAGCGATAACATCAGCCTCTGTAATTTGCCCTTATCGAAACTCATGGAGGAAAGTCTGTAAAGGTTTCAGTTGTTGTTGGACTTCCCTTCCTCTCATGACTTTATCTAACTCAGTTGTCCACTTTGGTTAGATTACAACATTTCACAAAATCAACCCTGACAGCAGGGAGCCTATTTATTAGAGGAAATAATTTAAAAGATCAAAGAGTAGCTTGTTAAAAGCAGTCAAATGCTGGCAGAAAAATCAATTTTATTGGCATTTTTATTCTCCTGGAGCTAAATAACAGGCAAATTAATGGATGCTGCATCCATTATTTTTTTATTATAAGTGCCTTCATTTTGACAATAATAAATTCAGAATAATAAACATAGTGGTTAGGTGGGAAGAAATAGTTTCCTTTCAAGAATGAAAAAACAGAGGTGTTAATAGTTGTTGCTGTCTTAGACACCTAATGTTATCTGAGGCTGGGAGCCAATATTTTGTATAATTAATTTTCTGTAATAAAGGTACCATTACTACTGAACAATAACTGTTTGCTATAGAAACCCAGTATGACATAGCATGCAAAGACACAAGATTCTGATCATAGAGGCATATCAGAGAGTATACAAAACAAAACAACAAAAACGTTGTGACAATTTAAAGCAGGACTGGCCAAACTATGGCGCACGGACCATATCTGGCCCCTGAAGCTATTTCATCAGGCCCATGGTGCCCTTTCCAAACCAGGAAGTGAATACGGATGCTTCTGTGCATGAGGAGAAGCATCTGTATTTACTTCATGGTTTAGCTTGGACGTGCTCGTGCATGCACAGAAGCATCTGTGCCAAACCAGGAAGTAAATATGGCCACTTTCATGCATGCGCAGAAGCACCTGCACTGAATCAGGAAGTAAATATCGCCACACATTCCCAAACACACCCTGTTCTGGGGGCGTGGTGTGGCCTGCTTAGCTGTTCCAGGGACATGGTCAGGGCACCCCTGATTTAAAGACTAACTGCTGTATATTAATATTAGCGGGAACATGGTGGCTCAATGGTTAAGAAGCTCACCTTGTTAGCTGGAAGGCCAGCAAGTTGACAGTTTGAGACCTGGGTACTGCATGACGGAATGAGCGCCCGTCTGTCCCAGCTCCTGCCAATCTAGCAGATTGAAAGCAAGAAATTGCAAGTATAAATAGGGATCACTTCAGTGAGAAAAATTCTTGGGAACATGACAGGAGCCTCATTCAGACACCCACTGAGCAGAGTTTCTCCAGCAAAAAAATCTTTTCAACCCAGAATAATTTCTGACATGAAATTATTAATGTTCGCTTTCGTGGATCACGTGTACTTTGTCAGACTTGATCATAGAGGTGTGATCAAATCCTTGCTTATCTAAGATGCTTAATCAGATAAACACTGGCCTGCCCAAAAGGTTGAACACTTGCCCCAGAAAACATGTAGAGCTAAACATGTGCGCACACTCATACACCACCTCATTTATTCTTTGCAATATTTCACATTGATGACCTGCAGCCGTCACAGGTTTTCGAACTGCATCTAATAAATAGTCTAAATTTGGAAGCCCTTTGGCTGAGGAAACAATATTGGCAAGAATAATAGTTTATGAACAGTTCATGAGCAGCTGCAGGCATCATAGACCAAGAGTTAATTGACTTATTTATTGCAGATAATTATGCATACTACTATAATTGAAGGAACAACCCTTTCATGGCTGCAACAGTTTCCCAGGCATTCGGGCTGATTGTAGGGTTTTTCTTGAGGACACAGGGCAGATGCAAAGAGACATCTGTGTGAAATAATGATGCATATGGTTGTGGTATCTGAAGTTCTTACAACTAATCTCTAGAGGGGCTCCAAACAACCTACTTATACACAGTTCTTTGTTTTTAACTGCTGTACAGACCCATCTGCTCTGGGAGAGACCGTACACAATTTAAATGAGAATCTCAAAATAGTTGGTTTAACTTCAGGAGGCATATAGGGTTCACATTTCCCAACAGCTACATAAGGGAAGTTAGTTAGGCTGAATTAAAGTTGTCTAGGTGGGTCAAAATTTGAAACCAGGTCTCCCAGGATCTAAATCAACATGCTTACTCATTTTACTGAATGGGCACCTGTCAACTTAAAGCTGCCCAGCCCTTGCCCAAAGCAGTTCCCTTCCAGGAGAATCTTATTTAGGATCTCCCTAGGAACTAACCTAGACTGCTGGGCCAAAGAACCCTTAAGGACTTCCAGCCAAAAATCCTTGGCTGCAGAAAACCTGCGTGCAGGGCCCAGAGAAAACAATTAGGGAGAGTTAAAGAAATAGTGGTAGCATCGGGGTGGCGTCTGGCTTGCTTCGATCTTACCCTCTTATCCTAATAAAGAGAAGTGGTTGAATAAATTCTTGTTTATTGAAGATTAAGCATAGTTCATAAAAAGCAAACCTTCTTGTAACAAGATACAAAAATCAGCTTTCAAAAATACTAATCAAAATGGCATACAAAATAGCCATGAGGAACATCTGCGGTGGGGGCGGAGAGCGCGCCTCAGCATTTTCACCCCGGGACCCTTTCCACCTGTCCCCGGAGCACCGCCCCGGTTAGGGATTTAAGAGACGCTTTGAGGCAGGATTTTTCGCACTGCCGCCGCCGGCTGGGGTTTTAAGAGACATCTGCGGCTTGGGCGGAGAGGCTTGTCATTTGTTGTAACAGTTATCAATTATTGGTACGTTGTTTTGTTAGTTTCTTGTTGCAGACTTGACAGATATGGATACTTTTGACTATTGATGTTATTATTGATGTTGACATTTATTGAATCTTTTTACTGTAATGTGATACTTTTTGCTGTGATGTGATATTGTGATAGTTAGATGATTTGTGGTCTGATACTGATTATTTGATCTTTATATGTTGTTGTATGAACTTGTATATGTTGTGAACTTTGTAACTTTGTATATGTTGTGAACCGCCCTGAGTCGGTCCCACCAAGTAGGGCGGTATAGAAATTGAAATAATAATAATAAAATAATAATACAGAGGAATAATTTAGTTAGGCCTGTATTCCATAAAACAAAGGAACCTAACTCTCTACCCTCTCTAAGTGATCATCTTAAATCAATAAGAGAATGGGCCTGGAAGGCTAGCAGCCCATCTCGCACTCCTAGGGTCTGGATCCCCAGAGCACTAGCTACTACTCACTGGAGCATCAGCAACTACTGATCACATCTGCCTAGTTCGAAATGTAAACCTAATTTTGAAATTAACATTATTATTATTTATACTTTTATTTTCAATAAAATATGGTTCTCTCATTATTTTAATTTGCCATCCACTTCAAGGTTAGTGTTAAATGTCCACAAACACCACACTATACCATGATTACTTGCAGGTAAAAAAAACTGCAAGAATTGATTTTTAATAAATTTATAAAGATCTCAACCTGCTGTTATACCTGGGAATGAACTTTAAACTGTTCAATTCAAACCAGAATCTCCTCATTTCCTCTTCATACCATAAAATGTCTCAGATTGTCCTGGGAGTGTTTGCCTTGAGGCAAGGGGTAGGTTGCCTTGGGAATCAGTGATGGATTGGCTATTGACATAACTTGGGTGGAACTCTATTGAAATACCTGATGTTCTGCAAATCATGAATGGGGTTCTTTAAATCCCCTTTAACATGTTCTGTTTGTATTTCTAAAGCAGAAATAATTCTAAGGGTGTCTTCTTCAGCCTAAATTTGCTCTCAGAAGGGATTGTCTCAAAAGCAATGAACCAGACCTATCACCTAAAGCCAGACAAACAAACAATGGTCACACCTGGGAGGAAATCACCTAATTACATATATGCCTGCCAGACAGGAGAAATCAGGAGGCTGGGCTGGGCCTTCTTGGGAAGATCTCCAATCGAGAGAGTGTTTTGGGGAAAGCACCATATATGGCTCTGGAGCTGACCTCATGGCGAAACTCCTCCCGGCTCTCTATGTGACATCCTGGACCAACCATAATCTGGGGCTGGACTTCTCTCCCATGTGGACAAATCAAATGTGGTGGCAGACCCATTCCTCTACCATGTGATGCCTTGAACCAATGGTGTTTGTACAACTCTTCTCAATTTTTGAATGCTCATAAAAGCTGCATGCAGCCATTGCCAGGGGTGGAACCTTTTCCATTCTGGTTCTGCCCTGTGGTGGCAATCTCCATGGCATAAAAGGCCATGTGCTATGGAGATTTATTTGCCTCACAGTTCTTATTTTTCTTTCTCTATCCAATGTTTATTTTTGGTTCCACAAGTCTTGGTGTTATCCAATTTTTAGTGTTATCTGATTCATGTTAAAATCCTATGGGATGTATCGGATAACGTTAAAGCTCCATAGAGATACATTGTAACCGCACAGGCTTTAGCGGTTGTTATCCGATACATCCCATAGGACCTTAACGTTATTCGATCCAATTCTCCTCCCCAATTACTTAACGCTATGCGATTTTAGTGTTATCCGAGGTATTACTGTACTGTAATTTATTGTTAGCTTTTGTGGATTAAACCCACTTTGTCAGACATAAGAGACTTCGAGGCATTAATTTATACATACAGTATGCATACAGAGGTACATAATAGCTGGTTAGTATAACAGATAAAGTTGCAAATCAGTGTGTTCTTTTACACCTGGTAATGACTGAATCAATTCCTGATTGATATTTAGATTTGTTTCTGAGAAGTTTGGTTCTGTGTTATGAGATCAAGTAGTGACATTGTATATGCACAACAACAGACTAATGTATTAAGCATAATTGAATTGGAAAAACTGTTTAGTCAACCCTTGTGAGTTTGGGACAAGAACAGTAAGATGAAACGAGGAAGACAATTTTTCAATAAATGGTGCTGAAACCAGATCAACGGAAGTGGGGGAAATTCTTCTATTCTCTGCAGAAAAGTTAATGGCTCTAGTCTAGAACTACCTCCGGACACTGAATGGGTAGGAAAAATATGCAGTGTAAATTTTCATTTCTGTTCAACTGGTATCTACACTACTGTGCAGCTGGTTTGGGGAAAATTCAATGAGTGATTTAAAGGGCCATCACTCGGACACCCCAATTCTAAATTTCACCAAAATTGGAAGGGGTTGAGAGGTGAGTCAGCAGGTAATTCTATCTAATTTTGATGTGTCCAGGTAGCTTGAGAGCTGTTAGAGGCCTAAGACTTTTGTACAGTACTGTATGTGCAAATAAACACATCAGAAACCAAAATCTTTTTGCCTAGCTATGCATATGGCATAAATTTTGGAGGCAAACTGCCACAAGTTAAGAAACCATACTGAGTTGTATCACTGTGTGTGCAACTGATAATATCTACAAGGATTTCTTAACTTATGTATAGCATCCTAATGGGGTACACAGAAATACTGTGGTTTTTCTGAACCACAATCAGGCATACCCTGGTAACAGCAACCTTGTGTTGCCATCTACTCTTTCTCACACTAGGTCAGGTGAAAGGAACTGCAGAATGAACTCACCAAAAGGTACCTTCATTTTGGCAGTTTTAGGTCTGGCCTAAACATGGAAGAAGCAGCAACCCAATAGGAATTTCAAGGTAACTAGGATGTTTAGGGAGCTTTACCAGTTCCAAACCACCAAAGGGGGATTCAAATGCAGGCCTCTTAAGTTCTAATATAGCCCTTGATCCACCATACCAATTCTCAACCTGAGTCACACTCCATCAGCCAGCTTCTGGGGCTGGACAGCCATTTTGCCCTTCCTCCACCACATGGCAATTCCTGGAATGGTGGAGGCGGGGAGGGCACATAAAATGGTGCTATGGGCCACATCTGGCCTACAGGTTGAGAATCCCTGCACTATACCACACGGGACATACCTATAACAATTGTGTGTCATCAAATCAATTTTCAGGGTATTATAGGTAAAGTGGTTTACCATTTTCCTTCTTTCAGGGGCATGCTGGAAATGTGCAATTTGGCCAAGACAATACAGGCTGGCTGTTCTGGGATACAGAGTGGGAAATTGAACTCTAAGCCTCTGATTCCACAGTCAGATGGTTAACTCACTGAATTATTCAGCCAGATAATATATTCAGTTACCAAATTTAAAAAAAGTTGTTGGTTAATCGAATGAATTGTTTTTTAAAAAGATAAGAGCATTAAAGTTTTACAAAACTCTCATGATCTACTTGAAAGGCAAGAGAATCCTGGATAAATGTTTGGAGCCCCCTTCATTTTCCAGACAAACAAAATCATTTTAGATAGATTTAACATGCAGATTAGAATTGGGATAGCAGCACATTGTTTAAAATCTAGTTTAAGTCTGCAAATCAAGCTATTTTTTACTGCAAATCTCACTGACCTTTCATTAACATTTCAGCAATTTCCATGCCAGTCTGGTACTAGTCTAACAATTTGTGTCAAGACTTAAAGAATAACAGTGTAAGAAAATACATATAGAAATTTTATTTTAAAAATCGAAAACATGAAATGTCCCAACATCTTATCTGTAAGTCAACCTTCCTCAGTGTCCATAATTCAAAGATTTAAACAGAAAAAACCCCCAACCAGATCAAATTTATCAACATTAAGCTGTAACCTGCAAGCAGCTTATTCTGAAACTCTGCTAATTATTCTTCTAAGACAGGGATTCTCAACCTGTGGCCTGTGGGCTGGATGTGGCACACAGCACCATTTCATGTGTCTGTCCCCCCCCCAACTCCACCACACCAGGAAGTTCCATGTGGTGGAGGGAGGGCAAAATGGCCATCTGCCCCCCGAAGCTGTCAGAGGGAGTGTGACCCGGCCCCCAGCTTTAAAAGGTTGAGAACTCCTGTTCTAAGACCTTAACATTCCAAATAAGGAAAAATAAGTTGATAAAACTAAAGGGAAAAAACCATTTGGAGAATAAATGAATCCTAAAAAAATGCTAACTCGATTTAGCCATGAATGAAAACCGAGATACCACAATATATATTGATGATGCATTTATGCGTGAAAAGAAATGGAAACTTGTTAAATGAGTGAATATTTGCAATCTGGCCTGTGACCTATAGAACTGGGCTATAGGAATCAGAAAGGTTAAGAAGAAAATGAGGTCTACTACTAGAAAGGTTTGCAAGGAAAGACAACACAAGGACCCAAGGTTGGGAAAGTTACATTTTTGGACTACACAAAGGAACTATGCTAGATGAAGGATAATCTAGGAATAGTAAAACAAAGAAGTAATCTTTCCAAGCTCTGCCTGTGAAAAAGTTGCAAGATAGCAAAGAGAGGATATGATTCAGTGAAGAAATAGTAAAAGGAAAAATATGATCAAACTGTTATGCAAATTCAGCTTTCCTCATTCACCTTGAACTTCCTAGCTATTTTTCTCTGCAGCATGAACAAACCTGTGTCTCAGAACCCTAGAGGAGAGGGAAATGACCAGAAGAGTTTCAGGAAAGAAATACATACATACATACATACATACATACATACATACATACATACATACATACATACATACATACATACATACATACATACATACACACATACATACATACACACACACACACACTGCATCAAATCATATCAGGGAGAGGGGAGGGGACTCCCATTCAAATGTGTGCATTGATGGAAGAGGTTGTAACACTTCTGAAGAACCCCTAAGCTAAATATATTTGCAGAACTCAGAAACACAGGTAGGGAATCTGTAGTCCCTCAAAGTTCGAACTACAGTTCCTATAGTTTGCTATGATCGTTACAGATAATAGTAGCTGTAATCCAATAAAATCAGGAAGGCTATACATTCTCCAACCGTTTCTTAAAGGCATTGATGTTTTTTGTCTACATCTTAATCTAAAGAGATACAGTCACAATGGTTTAAAAAGGGGAATGAAAGCTTGCTTAGCCAAACCAAAGAGCCGGTGGCCACGACCTGCTATCAACTCATGCCACTTGCTGCTGCTCAATTTGGAGAATCAAATGCAACTGCCACTTTGCAATAGCAGTGTTTAAATCCCACAGAAATTCCAGAAACAACCCCTGTAGGAGGCTTTCCATAGGCACAAACTCCAGGACTTGCTGTGGCGAGCCTGAATTGAGCAGTGTCTTCATGAGTTTGTTCAGCTGCTGCAGATATTGGAAGACCGGCTCTGGAAGGCCTTGATAACCCACACACAGCAGTACAGCGCTGGTCCGTAAAGGCTGAAAGGATGTGGGACAGGCAAAGGAAACAGACTGGAAGCAGCTGTGTAGTATGAAAACTAAGCCAGCCATAAAGCGTGTAAAGCAGGAAAGAACAGGCAGAACCAAAGCATCTCCTTTCTGAAGTTGAGGGAATGTTCTCAAGAGATACTCTAGAACCTGCTGTTGGTATTTTGGCTCTCCATCATGAAGCAAAGAACAGTTGAAAGCTGAGAGAGATGCTCCTTCTAGGCGTTTAACCTCCAGGTTGGTTTGGCTTTTGCCATCACAAAAAGATGGGAAGCCTATGACAAGACATTTTGGCTGGTCAGGGCCATTTTTATCAGAAACTTCTTTATGATGCTTCATAAGGTCTGCCAACTCAGACAGTACCTGTGATTCTGTAAGAACGGAGCAAGACGAACAGTCCTGCTCCATCAATCTCACAAAGGCACAAACACTTGTCCGGCCAACTAAAGATTTCTCAAGGGCTTCATTGAGGCTTTTTAAAGCTTCCCCACCACAGAAGGGAGAATATATAACTTTTGGCAACTTCCGTCCCTCCAGGATGTACCACAGGTGACAGTCCAGGTGATAAAGCACCCCTTCCAAAACGCAACCTTTCCCCAAGTTACCAAGAGCATGTTGTTCAGCCCACAGGTTAAGGCAGCCCTTTGCCACCTTCTCTTCCCAAGAGAGGGATTCCAGCAATTTCCTTTCGTTGTATGTGCAAAAGTATCGGTTCCTCTGCCCACACCATTTGGCGTTCATGTTGCAGCCTGCATGAGGTCTCTTCACCAACCAGTTGTTTCTGACAATGGGTTTCATTTGGTATTTCTGCAAAAAGAACTCTGCGGCACAATCCCGTAAAGCATTGAGTGTTGCACGTTCTGCCTCACTCATGCCCTCAAAGAGTCGGAGGTTCTCTGAAATGGTGTCGATTTGGTGCCTGTGAAAGAACAAACAGCATTCTTCGTGGACTTTAAGGAACGATTGTGGAATTAACTGCTGAGGGAAAAGGGCTTTTGCAACCATTTCTTTCCCGAAGTTCTGCATCATTTTGGACAACAGCAAATGAATAGCTTCTCTGCCCAAATAGCGAAGGCAAACCACATAGACCTCAGAATTTCCAGCTTTACTGGTGGCTGGTTTAAAGACATGCACTTCCTCAAAGGAACAGTTCAGCAGAAACATCAAGTTAACAGAACAATGTTCAAATAATGTGAACATCTTCAGAACAAATGATCCTCCGCTGCCCAGAGTCATTAATGCTGTGACTGTTTCACAGTAATGTAAGGAGGAAACGAGTGCTTCTTGTTCCCCTGGATTTCCCTGGCAATCAAAACTCCCATCCGAAGTGACCAGGTGAACAGTGGCCATGTTGCTTATGAAATGTTGTAGCCCTGTGAGATGTTTCAGGGTCATGACATCCCCTGTGTTCTCAGGGCCAAAATACCACCAGGGTAAAGTGTTTGCAATAAGTCTGTCATCCATAATCATCATGAAGGTATCATTTGCTTCATGATAGGGATTTAAAGTATTGGCTACCCAATTCCAATCACAAGGGATACGGTGAGACTTCAGGTAGTGGTTTAGGCTTGCTATAAAGGCACCAGGAGCTTCACAGAGATGTACAGAGTTGAGTTCTCCATTTTGGAGGGCTTCACATGGAAGCAGAGGAAAACTGCACAAGATCTCGTGGAATTTGCACCATGCCTGGGTACACAACTCAGCATTCACAGACTTCTTCACATGAGCAATAATTTTCCCTGCTTTGTTAGTGAAAGATGTGTGTTGATGCCATTCATCTAATTTCTTATCGCTCAGCCTGTTCTTGACTGCGTTCAGCGAATCTTTCAAGGCAACAAGGGAAGCAAACTCTTTGTGATCATAGGTGAAAGCCTGATTGGGATCGGGCAACTCCCATTCATTGTTGGGTGGTTTGGCATACAAAAATCGCTTCTGAAACAGTTTTTCAGTCTCCACAATGATGTCATGGCTAAACTGGTCAGAGTTTGCACTTTGTTCAACGTGCACTGTCTTCTTTGGTTTGTTCATCCTCAGATCGATGCAAGCCCTGGAAAAAAGGACATCAGATTAGAAGAACCCTTGATATTACTATGTCTCATGAAATGGAGAAGCATGAAAGGGCAGAAAGATCTTTTGTTCCACCATTTGATGTTAGACAAGAAGATTTCACTTACCGGTATTTGTCCACAAGAAAGGAAGGAAGGAAGGAAGGAAGGGAGGGAGGGAGGGAGGGAGGATCAATCTATCCCAATTTCTGATTTTTCTGAGCTCATGAAGCAGTATCAGGCCTTTTCGGTGTCTGCTCTGGCCCTATGGAACCTCCTGCCAACGGAGTTGTGTCTCCAGACGGAGTTGCTGCCCTTTAGGAAAGGAGTGAAGACCTGGCTGGTGGGACATGTGTGGGGAGTGGGCCAGACGGCCAACTTGGTCACCTGGCTCTTTTAAATATTCCACCTTTCTCCTCGGTGTTTTTAACTTGAATTTTAATTTTTAATTCTAATATAATTTTATGCTAATTTATAACTTGATTGTATGTATGTGTTTTAATTGTTTTTAGTTGTAAAGCCGCCTTGAGTCTTCGGAGGAGGGCGGGGTACAAATGAAATAAAATAAAAAAATAAAAATCAAGTAAGTCCCAAATGGGATATATACAATTCCTATTTTCTACTAACAATTTACAGGGAGTGTATTAGCTCAAGTGGTTAAGATGCTGATTTGAAAGGTTGTCAGGTTAGCAGTTTGAGACTAGAGTACTAGACAACAGTGAGCTCCCGTCTCTGTCCCAGCTCCTGCCAACCTAGCACTTGGAAAACAAGACATTGCAAGTGGATAAATAGGTACAACTCCGGTGGGAAAGGTAACAGCATTACATGCATTCTGACATCTAGTGTCATACCTGCCACACAACCATGAAAACATCTCCAGACATAGGCAGCACTGGTTCTTTGGCTGTAAATGGAGATGATGAGTACCACCCCCCTAGAGTTAGATACGACGGGCTTTTGAGCAAAGGAGACCCTTACCTTTTATCTATATCCCAATAACACACACCCCAGTCTGCTGTCAGATTCAGAGCAATTGCAAGTTGCTACGGATGCATAATAAAACATAAAACTCTGGAAACCCAAGAAGAGCCAAAGAAGGCTTGCACAGGAAATGGTTCCACCCAACCAGTAAGTTTTAAAACCTACTTAAACCCACAATGATTAAGCCAACACCCTTCTACCATTTAGGTGCACAGCATCCTACCTTCACCCAGTGGTGGCTGTAGCACATAATTCTACTCTAATCAATTGCACAGAATTATTAATAGCTACGCAGCTACTTCTGCACTGAGAGCCAGTCCAACCGCGGCGCATGCGTACTGCCGAATTTTTTTTTTTGGGAGCCCACCCACCCTACGCCTTTTTAACGCATGCGCACCTCCGAACATTCCTCTCGGCTCTTTCCTGTACTACACATTCTGTGTTCACGCGGGCTGTTCTGCCCCCACCGCCAAATGCGCATGCGCCTTCTGACTAGCGAGTGCCCGCCTGGTTTCCCGCGACTTTCGTGCCGCTTTCGGTCAGGGACTAGAACGTTGAGGGCGGGGCCGAGCTTGTGTCGGTTTGGGCGGAAGTGACGTCACTAGGGAGCGACTTTTCGCCCAGGCAGGCGTCGGGAAGGTGTGTGTTTGAAGAGGTGGATGGTATGTAAAACGGTCTCGTGGTAAGTCGTTAAAATGCAATAAATAATAATAATAATAATAATAAGTCGTTCCTCTATGGTGTAACAGTGGTTAGAACAGCCTTTTCCCCCCTCAACCTGATTCGCGTCACGTCTGTTGGACTACAACTCCCATCGTCCCCTCTAGGCGTGGTGTGTTGGACTACAACTCCCATGGTTCCAATCAGTAGGGTTTTTTTCTGAGTTTTTTTTAAAGTGGTAGCCTGTTTTTCAAGCATATTAATTAGAGAGTAAGTAAATAAATAAAACTATATATACAACAGCGAGTCTTTAAAGTGCCATAACATTTTTTGAAATCTTTGAAGTATTAGTCTGTGCTAGCATATCTGAGAGTTAATAGAACAGCAAAAAAAAAAAAAAAAGACAAAAAATGTTGTGGCACCTTAAAAACTAACTCCTGTATTTAACTGTGAGCTTTTGTGGAACAAATCCACTTCATCTGACATTTTTTTTTCTCTTTTCGTTTTGTTTTATTCTCGGATTTTCTGGCAATGATGGGCTTTGTAGTTTTCAACACATCTGCACCTACGGGAGGGCTGTGGGAGGCTATTAAGAGGATGAGACTCAGCCAGAGGCGTAGCTACCGCCATATCTGCCATATCAATTATACGGGGGGGCCCGGGCCACGGGGGGCCCCAACGTGCATAAGCAAAACAAATATTTACCCTTCCTAAGGGCGCCCAAACAAATTTTTATACGGGGCCCCGCCAAGGCACGCTACTCTTCTGGACTCAGCTGTAGATCTCTATTCAACCATGAAATCCAATGATTCCCCTGATTTAGCATAAGGGCTGCGGTGGCTCAGTGCCAACCTTGACACCTGGAAGAAGGTCAGCAGTTCGAGAACTGAGGGCTGTGCTATGGAGTGAGTTCCTGTCATCTGCACCAGCTCTTGCCAACTTAGGAGTTTAAAAACAAGAAGTTACAAGTAGATAAATGCATACTGCTTTGGTATGAAAGGTAACAGTTTTCCATGCACCTCGGCGTATAGTCATGTCTTCAACATGAACATCTGAACACCTGTAGATACAGACAGTGCTGGCTCTTTGGCTATAAATGGAAATGAGAAACACACCCTAGAATTGGACGTGCCTGTCTTTCAAGCTCTGAAAACTGGCAAAAATGTGCGTTTTCGGTGAGTTCTTGCATGAAAACGCACGTTTTCAGCAAGTTCTTGCGTGATTTTGACAAGTTCTCGTGTGAAATTGTGTGTTTTCAGTGAGTTTCCACACGAAGACTTGCCAAAATCAAGTCAGAACTCAGTGTAATTTCGCGGAAACACATGACTGGCCAGCGCAGCCATTCTGAGGGAAGTGATCTGGCTCCTGTCCTAAAAAGGTTTAGAAAGCCTGCCTTAAAGTCACAGAATCCAGCTCCTCTCAGAAGCATTTAAATCCACCAGTAAAGCCAGCCCAACTGAATGAATGGCCATCTTCCACCCAAAAGTATTCACTGGAAGAATGTTGTCCATCTCCCATGGCAGTCTATTCTGCTCTCCAATATCTTTTATTACCAAGAAGTTCTGCCTAAGGTTTAGTCCAAATCATCTGTCTTGCTACTAATTGTTGCACTGAGGATAAATAGTATTTAATAATAAACAAGCAAATAGTATAAATTTTTAAAGTAAAATATAACCAAAGGCATTTTCCTGGATTTTATGGTAAAGTTATAACTTTCAAAATGCCACAATTTCCTCAATAAAAAGTAATTATAACACATGTTATTCCTAGTCAGTGATGGTGGTAGTAGGGTATTTATGCAAACGCATCAGTTTCAGGAAGGCTAGCTATGTAGATCTGTTTTAGAATAGACAAAAAAAGTGACATCTTCAAGGCAAACATATATGTTATGGTGGCATAAGATTTAGGAGAGTAAAGTCTACACTTCATCTCACTGGCAGAGGTGTATATTTCTGCGGCTCTGGTGGCCACATTTAGCTTTCAATTGTCTTCAGATACTGGCAGGGTTCAGTCCATTACTTTCAGAAGCTTAGAGGATGGGAGTCTACTGATTGGGATTTATATACAGTACAGTATATGGAAGGCTTTATATTTGTGCCTTACTGCAGACTTGTAGCATTTCTCAGTTTCAAACAATGGTGCGTCCCCCTTGTTTGGGTGGATAAAATGGCAGATTCTGGGGTTAAATAGCAATAAAATAAAATAAAGTTGCAAAGGTAGAGTCTCATAATTTAAAGTATGGTAAGTTGTGGTAAGGGGCTGCATTGGCTTAGTGGTTAAGAAGCTGAACTTGATAACTGGAAGGTTGGCAGTTTGAGACCTGAGTGCTGCACAAAGGAGTCAGCTCCTATCTGCTCCAGCTCCTGCCAAACCTATCAGTTAAAAAACAATAGATTGCAAATAGATAAATAGGTACCACTTTGGTGGGAAGGTATACATCGTTCTATGCACTCTGGTGTCTAGTCATGCCTGCCACAGGACCATGTAAATGTCTGCAGACACAGACAGTGCTGGGGGTTTGTCCAAAAACAGAGATGAGCACCAAACCCTAGAGTTGGATAGGAATGATTTTGAGCAAGGGTGACCTTTACCTAAGTTGTAGTACATGTTTAAGACAGTGAATAGTGCATGAATAGTGCTTCAAAGTACAGGTAAATGTATAATGAAGTTGGCAGCAAGTGTAACTGAAGTGGCTTTAGCAGATTATTTATTGTTTGTTTTAATAATTGTTTTAACTGCATTTGTTTTATTATATACAGTATTTTCTTTTGTTGGCAATGTTTCCATAGAGCTGTTTCACATGTCAATGGTATGGCTGCGGCTCCTGAGTATTTTTCCTTTGTACAGTATGTATTAGCTCATATGTTGTGGAAATACTGTACTAATGCTTGAAATGCCCCTGTTGGTCTCAGAATAACTGCTTAAGGCAGCAAACAAACAGCTGTTTTTAGTGGAAAAGGCTTGGCTTGAACTGTATTACAAGCTACAGTTAATTTTGCTTTAATGAGATGAGCTTCAGAGTGGGATGATTATCTTTCTGTGTGTTGGTTTTGAAGCCTCAAGGTAGTGAGACAAATTGAGCTTTTGCAGGGAGCTACCGAATTATGAGCAGAATAGAAAAAGATCAATGATTAAAACAGGGTTTTTTTGCATTTTAACCAAATTGTTTTATTTAAATTTGATTTTTAAAAATTGCAATGCTTTTTGAAGAAAAATCTATATAAAATATAGTTTTTATTTAAGATACAGTACATTAAATTCATCATGAAATGACAATTAGTTTTTAATTATTTGGAATTATTTACAATTATTCATGCAATGTTTATTATTATTATTATTATTATTATTATTATTATTATTATTATTATTATTATTATTATTATTATTATTATTATTATTATTATTATTATT
Source organism: Furcifer pardalis (assembly GCA_030440675.1). Classification (NCBI taxonomy): domain Eukaryota; kingdom Metazoa; phylum Chordata; class Lepidosauria; order Squamata; family Chamaeleonidae; genus Furcifer; species Furcifer pardalis. The sequence continues at coordinate 105,790,469 of CP126895.1, read as the reverse complement.
ATTGGCAAATGAATTCCATGAATCAATTCATAATGTCATGCATTTCCAGATGTTTCTGTAAGATTATTGGACAGCTTTTCTATCAGAAAATATCTAGAAGATGTTATTACAGAATCTTGTCTTTACAGTTCTGAAAACTGAGTTTGTGTCTGCATGCCTCTTCTTCATAGTAAAAGAGTTATAAAATATACAGAATTGAGGAAAAGACCTTAATTTCATTACAGTATTCATATGCAAACCTGAGTATCCAGAATTAAACATCTTACCTTTTAAGTACATACTAAGTTTCAAAAAAAATCATTAAATAGAAGAATACTGTTGGTAATGGAATAGATCTGTAAAAAAAGCTAAGTGTGAAGAGGGAGGGGCAAGCAGTAAAAATGAAAGTGAAACTTTTCCAGCAGAATACTCCACAAGTCTTTGTATCTTTTAAAGTATAGCTTGAGGATTATCATTTATTTATTTGTTTATTTATTTATTTAGATTGATATTATATGATATAAATTTATATTTATATCATACAGTGGAACCTTGGTTAACATAATTAATGTGTTCTCTAGGATGTTTCTTACAGCGAAAATTATTTTAACCGAATTTCCCATAGGAATACATTGAATGAATTTCCCATAGGAATACATTGAAAACAAAATACTTTAACCAAAACACAGTTTCCCATAGAAATGCATTGAAAACCAATCAATCCATTAAAAAAAATCTGTAAACTGAGCCACTATTTTCTATGGTTTTCCTTTTGTTATGTGATTTTTATGTTAACCAAGCCATTTGTTAACCAAGGTTCCACTGTAGTGTAGAGTAATATACTTTCTCTGGAGGAGAAACCCTGTAATGGTAGAAGGACATAAAAGAGGACCAGTTTGGGAATAATTTAATGAAGTTCTTCTACCTACAGTCAAACCTTGCATAAAGAGCGTCTCACTTAAAGAGTAACTCGCTTAAAGAGCAGAATTTTCTTTGAATGTTTGCTTCGCTTAACAAATAAAACCAACCAAAAACTCGCTTAACAAATAAATCAGGGTTTGCAATCCCCCCCCCCCCCCACATTTTGTCACTTACAATGGTGTTTTGCTTAAAGAGCAAACTCGCTTAAAGAGCAATCCTGTGGAACACATTATGCTCTTTAAGCGAGGTACAACTGTACTTAAATTGTTATTACTAAGATAATGGTTATTTTTCTTCATCCAATAAAGTACAGCAGAAAGTTCTCTGAATAGAAATGATTAACCCATTAAACTGGAGATAGCTCAACTCACAATAATTTCATAATTATCTATGATGTGTTTCTAATTTTTTTTACTGTACCAGTTTGCCCACAGTTGGAACTAAATATAGTAAAACCTTGCATAAAGGGTGCCTAGCTTAGAGACTAACTTACTTAAAGAGTAGATTTTTTTCTGAATGGTTGCCCTGCTTTTAACAACTAAAACCAACCAAAAACTTGCTTAACAATTAAATTGGCGTTCTCAAATCCCCCACCAGAAGTCACAATTGGTCACTTACAATGGTGTTTTGCTTAAAGAGCAAACTTGCTTAAAGAGCAATTCCGTGGAATGCATTATGTTCTTTAAGTGAGGTACCACTGTATCTGCATTGTTGAAAATATGTGAAACATACCCAGTATGAAGCTTTCAGAGGAGGTGAGCTGTCTGTGGTCCTTCAACATAGTTTACAGAACATTTCTAATCTCTGTGGCTGCATGAAAAGTTTGAAAATATGATGTTGCTGTTCAGTCGCACAGTCGAGTCTGACCCTTTGCGACCCCATGGACCATAGCATGCCAGGATCCTCTGTCATCTGCCATCCTCTGGAGTCTGCCCAGATCTTTGCCCACTGCGTCAACGATGCCATCTCATCCTCTGCTGCCCCCTTCTCCTTTTGCCTTTGCTCGTTCTCAGCATCATGGCCTTCTCCAGTGAATCCTCTCTTCTCATTTGGTGGCTAAAGTACTTGAGCTTCAGCTCCAGTATTTGTCCTTCCAAGGAGCAGTCAGGGTTGATAGCCTTTAGGATTGACTGATTTGATCTTTTTGCAGTTCAGGGAACTCTCAAGAGTCTTCTCCAGCACTACAGTTCAAAGGCATCTATTCTTCTGCACTCAGCCTTCCTTAAGTTCCAGCTCTCACAGCCACACGTTACTACTGGGCAGATCATTGCTTTAACTATATGGACTTTTGGTGGCAGGGTGGTGTTTCTACTTTTTATTATGCTGCCTAGGTTTGCCATAGCTTGCCTCCCAAGAAGTCAGCATATTTTTATTTCATGGTTGCCGTCACTGTCTGCAGTGATCTTAAATCCCAAGAAGGTAAAGTCTGTCACTGTTTCCATTTCTTCCCCTTCTATTTACCAGGGAGTGATGGGTCTGGATGCCATAATCTCAGGTTTTTTTATGTTGAGTTTCAGGCCAGTTTTTGTACTCTCCTCTTTCACCATCGTCAAGAGGCTCTTTAGGTCTTTCTGCCATTACAGTAGTGAAAATATGATAGCATGCCTAAATACCTGAATGGCAAGATAAATAAACTAAACTCCAATTGTTAGATTGATCCATTATTATTGTTTTCTAAGCATAGTAAAACTCTGAAAAACATTACATATAGATGGGTAGAAAAAGTATCTGGGTTTAATGTCTTTTTAATGAAGTACTGGTACGTGGTATGTTGTGTTGGAGGAGTACTGCATTTTTAACATTATTAGCTTTTTCTTAAATGCAGATGATTGCAAGGAGCAGTGAAATGGCTAAAGTTAGTATTTTGTTTCCTGAGCCATGATAAATAAATTTCTCAAAACTGCACATACTGTACTAAATTGTTGTATCTTGCATGTTACTTTGCATGTTACCAAGCAAATACAAGTTAATATGTTTTATTAACTGGATCAAGATACAGTATATTGAAACAGAAGGCATTTCTGTTATTTTTTGTTTTTTTGCTGCAGCACAGAATATTCGATGTATCAAAAAATGAAGCGAAAAGTGGCCAAAGCCGGGGCACTTAGACTTAGTCCTAATGAAGAAGCTCAGCTCTTGAGAGAAGAGCATGAAAGACGACGTCGACTACGGCTACAGCAAGTATGCTTGCATTCTTGGAAATGGTGTTCATTTAGGTTTGTCATGGCTAACCTTGGCACTCCAAGTGTACTTGGACTTCAATTACCAGAAGCCCAAGTCATCTGGGAATTGAAGTTGAAGAACAGCTGGAGTGCCAAGTTTCGCCATCACTGATTTAGGTAGTTGAATAAAGCTAGTCTGACAAATTCCAACCTTTCTCACCTCTGAAGCTGCAGAACTGATTGGGGACCATTCCTTCAGTTGTGTAGCGATTCTTCAAGGCTGGGAGGAATACCAAGGTGTTTTGGTTACTGTATTAGCAAGATACCCATATTTTTCAGTCTACATATGCTTTCCATTTATAGAACTAGATTCAACACCATTGCAGTCCCGGTGTTGAATCCTGAATGTTTCATTTTGTGTGTGCCACAGGGGTTGGCTCGGTGATCATAGTGTGTGGGTCACTTCATGGCAAGCTGGGATCCACCTTAAACAAATTCATATCAATGACATTTTTTCCTGCTTCAGAAAAATACATTCTCGGATACGAGTTGCAGTCGACGATAGAACTAGCACAGGTGATAGGAGTTTCCTTTATGTTGTTTCATGCATGGTACCTGCAGTATCTTTACTACACAGGAAGGATTAATCTAGCAAACCTTCTCCAAACCCACGTTCAAATATTGAACTGGGAATGGGGCAGTAAATGATCCCTAGTGGTTGTGGGATTGCAGCACTTGAGCAATAATGAGGGCATAGCCTTGCCAACCACATACAGGCCTTGCTTGAATCTTTACCAATCTTTTAGCCTTTCAGTGACTGACATAGATATGTGTGTATGCAAGTAAAGCTATTTAAACTATATGTGGACAAATAATTATTGTATTATTTGCGATGCTCAGTGAATACTCCTTGAATGGGATGTGACTGCAGGAGTTCCATCTATGTGTCATGCTGCTCTTCATTGTAGTTGAATAAGACTGTAATTTGCAAACCAATCTGCTACCTGTACCTTTCACTTTTCCTTCCTTATTGTTGCTGGCCCTCATTTTGCGGTTACTGGAGCTGTATTTCATGAGATAGAAAGTCACACCAAGCTAAGGTAGAGAGAATAAAGGGTTGAATAAAATAACAGGATAGAATCTTCTACAAAAAGTACCAAGTGATTGATAGATATCTTTTTTTCTCCAGGTTAGAGAGCAGGAGAGGAATATTGCATTACAGATAAGGCAAGATGTTAAGCAGCGAAGAGATGAGCAGCTGCATCAGCTGGCAGAAGAACTGAAGACAGAGTGGCAGAAAGCACAAGATGAGAAGATTAAAGCCTTGGAAAAGCTTTATCTGTCAGGCTTAAGAGCCATCGGAGAAGGGCACAGGCAGGCAAAAGAAAATGTAGGTTAATGGGTAATGTGATATTGTCAACACAATCAATTCTTTTTGGAAATATTTACTCTTAATGGACAGTATCTTGTTCGGTATGTATGTCTGTACATGAAAACAGCCAAAGCATATTTGACCAGGCACACTTTGTCAGATGCTGCAGTAGCTCCTGTGGTTAAAGTTTGGTGTGTGCAAATATTGGATCAAAAACTGGCCAATAATTAATTGCTAATTTTTACCAAAGTATATTAGTAAGGCCATTGGGAGGAATTATAATTTTTCATGCTATTACATTTTTAAATAAAGATGATCGTTTTCTAGATTAATCTATTTTATAGAATATTTGAATAGTATGCAAATAAAATAAGACACAAGAATAATGGTGGTGAGTTATGAACTGGTTGGTTATATTGAAATTTCAGTTTTGCTTAATAATCTATACTACTGAATCTGTTCATATCTGAAGTGTTTTAACCTAGAATAAGTAGAGCAGTAAAATTAAGAATCGGAATGATAATTATGAATGTTCATTAGCAGGTAGCTAATTCTGAATGAGGGGACTGGTGGCTTACTGGTTAAGATGTTGAACTTGACAAGTGGAAGGTCAGCAGTTCAAGACCTGAATGCTATGCAAAGGAGTGAGCTCCCATCTTTGTCCCAGCTCCTGTCAATCTAGCAGTTTGAAAGCAAGAAATTGCAAGTAACTAAATAGGTACCACTTCAGTGGGAAGGTATCTAGCGTTCCATCCCCAATCTAGTCATGCCTGCCACATGTCCACGGAAATGTCTGTAGATGAAGAGAGCGTTGACTCTTTGGCTGTAAACGGAGATGAGCATTGAACCCTAGAGTTGGATGCAACTAGCTTTCAAGCAAGGACAACCTTTACTTTTACTAATTCTGAATGAATGTCTCTTATATTTTTAATGATCACGAGAACTTCAGGAAGAAGAGAACTTGAGAGGGAAGGGGAGCCATGTTTGTCCAAGATACTATCGTCAGTGTCAATCGGCTTCTGAAAAAATACCATCCACATGAATGAGGGGAAAGGATCAATTACACACCTAAATTCTAGAAATACTCATTTTGAATAAATCACAGTGATTTCATAAGAGTGACAAATAGCATAAATGGGGGCTATATATTGATTTATGTGGTTCTTATACATATTTAGCAATTATGATGCAGCTTTGGATTGCTCCATTATTGTTTCAATTAGTCAGTGCCCTGTAAGGAGAAATATGCCTGGCTTAGGTTCCTTGCTGCATGAAAAGATGGTTGCAAATATTCACTGGTCACGTTTTGGACCCCAGAGTCTTACAGTGTGCCATCTGAAAAGTGCCTCTCCTATTAAGAGTCTGTTTATGATCATTTTACGGTAGGTTATGCACGTGTGTTCATGTGTACCCATAGACACAAAGGTACAGTTGCATCAAGGGTTTTGAGCTGAAGGCTCTGAAAGATGAAACAACATGTTTGGCTTTGCATCTGAGGATGAGGGATATTGCCTTAGATACCCTTGTACAGTATTAGGCTTTGTTGTTTTGTGCCATCAAGTCACCTCTAAATCACAGCAATCCTATGAATGGGTAAGCTTAATAAGGCTAGGATTTGAATTACGCAGTAAATAAGGGAGCTATGTGAATGTGACCTTTTTAAATGTTAGAAGTAATTTACTTCTGTGTCAACAGCTGAACAAGTATTTTATTTCAAAGGAACCTGATCTGGAAGCGCTGGCAAAGCAAGCAGAGGAGAGAAAACAAAGAGCAGAAAAAAGGCATAAAGAGGCACTGAAAGAACAGAAAAATCAAAGAGAGAAGCTGCTGAGGGAACGGATCTGGTAAAAGTTATACAGTAATATGTATACAACAGTATATACATGTAATATGTGCTCTTCTTGAACAGGTGTGGTACATGTGTGTACATATAATCCTACATCAATGATGGCGAACCTTGGCACTCCAGCTGTTCTTGGACTTCAATTACCAGAAGCTGAAGACAGCACTCCTGCTGATCAGGGCTTCTGGAAATTGAAGTTCAAGAACAGCTGGAGTGCCAAGGTACGTCATCACGGTCCTATATGATACAGTAGGATGTTTGACTTGGACTTGAATCTAGATTGAAATCCCCCACAGAGCCCTTAGCTGTTGCTCTCTTGTGGGTTTATTCTGAGGATAAAATGTGGAGAAGGTGAAGTGTATATTTCATTATAAGGGGAAAGGCAATACATGAAGGAAAATAACAATTAAAATAATATTTTGAGTTACATTGAATGTTATAAAAATACGAAAAATGCAGGAGGAAGGCGATACCTTTATTGGATCGCTCAAAAATTAAAACGCACAAGCTTTTGAGATCCAAAATCTCTTCATCAGGCAAAATTATTTATGAAAGTTAATGGCATGATGTTCTGCCAGGTACTCATAGAAAAATGCATGTTGAACAATAGCAAAAGGCTTCTTGGTGTTTGTTCCTACTCCATCATGCCATGAACTTTCATAAATAATTTTGCCTGATAAAGAGATTTTGGCTCTCAAAAGGAAGGTATCAACATGCACTGATGAGGACTTAAGTTTGGCCAACAACAAAGCCAAGAAACTGGCTTCACTTTGGCAGTCCAGGGTTTGTTCTGGATGTGAAGGAAGAAGAATTGTGCATAGGGCTGTTGTTATAATTGCATTTGGTTTCCTGCATTGGCCTTAGTGTCACAGCTTTGTATAAAGAAATTCAAAAGGATTAAATGGCCATAATAAGGAGGAAAAACTCTTCTTCTTTTCTTTCTTTTTTACCCCTTTGGGTGTCAAGGGAGACACAAAGAACTTGCTCTGACATTTTTAGCAGTCTCCACTGGCTTAATTTGGTGTTCTTGTAATATTTCTTTGATGCTGTCTCTCCATTTTCCTCTGGGTCTGCTTCGTGGTCTTTGTCCTTCTCCTCTTTTCACATATACCTTGTATGTTATGGAATCGCAAGACATCTTCTCCAAATAGGCAAACCACTTGTCACTGTATGTATTTTAAAGGAAAAAATAAAGCAAAATAATTTGGAAGATAATTTGGAGTTATGGTGTTAGCTGCATTTTATTCTCTAGTTCTTGTCATTTTTGTTACCTTTGTTCATACAGATTTGAATTGTTGGCTGTCATTTTCTTCCAGACACTCACTAAAGGAATAGCTAATAAAAATCATTTATCTTTGTGGTTTGCTCTTTGTTTAATTGGGTCTTGCATAAAATTTGATTTGATTCTTTTATTTCTTACTGTTTCTCTTTTAAACAAGGAGAGCAAATGCTCGGAGGCATGCATTCCAAATTGAAAAGGAAAGGGCTGCTAAAATTGCAAGCCTCCCTCCTCCCCCCTCTCATCCTTCTGAAGTGAGTATTACATTTCCAGAACTTTAGAAAATTCTGAAGGTCTATCCCAGTGGTTCCCAATGTGGTACACACACCCCACAGGAGGACTTCAGTTCCCAGAAGCCTAAGGTAGTACATTGGCTGATCAGTGCTTTAGGGAATTGACTTAGGCTTCTGGGAATTGAAGTCCAAAATTCAAAGGTTATGAAACACTGGTCTAGCTGGTTAAAATGTGGTCTTGTCATAGTGAATAATACAACCGTTTTTTAAAAGCATTAGTTATAAAGGGTAGAAGTTAGCTGAGTGTACAAATGGCTGATGAAATCGAATATATTGAACAACATGTTTTATAGCCTGCAACAATTTTTGTATACTTGTTCAATGGCATGGAGGTAAATGTTTATCATGACGTTTTATGGTGGTAATAGAATGTTTTTAATAAAGCATTGCTTGAGGATGTTTTTCTTTCTACGTGTATTATAACTCATTTGATAAATCATGTAAAGTAGTTCATGTACCTTAACGTTTGGTGTGATAAGTATTAAAACCAGATAAGTGATATGGGCGTATGGATGCATTTCTAATTTATGCTTGCAGATCCTAATCAGAGAAAAAATAATTGTTTTTAAGTCCAGCTTAAATGGGTGAATCAAGAGATTTATAATTCATAACTAACTTAATTTCAATGGAGCTTAAGCACTTAGATGAGACCCTGAACTTACAGCTATGTCTGAAATTGGATTTTATTTGATACTATGTACTTTCTAGTTTTAAAACATTACATACTGCTATTAATGCCCTGGTAAGACTCTTATTTTGATAAATTATTTGAAAGGTTTTGAAAAGAGTTGGTACAGTGGTGGTGAACCTATGGAACGCATGCTGGAGGTGGGTCTGTGGGCACACGTGTGGTCAGCCCAGTACAGTTTGCCCCACCCCTCGGCCCAGCAGCCCAATGGGAGCGTTCCTTCCCTCCCTCAGCACAGAGTTTGCCCCGTCCCCTTGCTCAGCAGGCCAATTGAGCGCTCCCTCCATCCCCTGCTGCCGTGTTGGCACTTTGCGATAAATAAGTGGGTTTTGGGTTACAGTTTAGGCACCTGGTCTCTAAAAGGTTCATCATCACTGGTATAGTAGCTTAGAGTGCAAACTTTATGGCAAACAGTCAACAATTCATTCTCACTATAACCTTGAATTCTCTAGGCAACTTGTAGGGTGGGGTGTAGATTTTTTATATATCCTGATTATGGGAGAAATAATACTGGTTTGTCCTACGAGTATTTGCTGAAAAGATAATTGAGATAATGTTTTGTGAAAATGATAATTTCCTCTTAGGAACATGATCATTAGCTCTTCCTAAATCCATTTTACTACTTGTGAAGATATCTTGGCTCTGGATATGGCTGATAATCCCAAGGTGTTTTATGATCTCTTCAATAAAATAGTAACCACTACAAAAATATTTAAAATTAATTAGAAATCAGACATCAAGAGATTATATTAGATGAAGCATGGCCTAAAATTTGACTACTGTAATCTTTCTAGTATGTCTCAACTGAGATTCAAAAACATTGCTTAAAATTATTGCATATACAGTAGAAAATAACTTCCTCAGATTTCCAGAGTTGAAGTAGGATAGTGGACTTAAGGGCCACACTGGTGTATGTGGCAAGTTTGTCCAGTTGTCAGTTTCTTTTGAGGTCTTGTAATGCAGGAGTTCACTACTGTATTTTGAAATTGCCAACATTAAACATCTTAAATTAGTTTCATTACAGTCTTTTAGGGGGATAACATTCCTATTTTTATAAAAACCTTGCTATATTTTGAATTGTAGCTGTTCCACTTATAATATCCAAAGGCTGGAAAATGGGCATATTTATTTATTGTTTCTGTCATATAAAAGAGTTTGTTAAAAAAGTTACTGGGGAAAAAAGTCTTACTGAATCTTGGTAGGCAAGAGAAAATTGTGCCAGAAACATTTTATTTAAGATGGCATCCAGTTGTTTAATATGTTAAGATGAAAATACATTTTCAGTAATACCTTGGATAACGTTTGCATTAGATAATGCTAAAACCTCATAACGTTACGCAATCTGGTGAAAAAAATTGTATCGCATAACGTTAAAATCCTATGGGATGCATTGGATAACATTCGATAAAGCCTGTGCCAGTTACAGTATGTCTCTATGGAGTTTTAACATTATCCAATGCATCCCATAGGATTTTAATGTTCTCCGATCCATCCATCAGATAACATTAAAAATCAGATAACACTAAGACTTATGGAGCCAAGTTTTAGTGTTATCCGAGGTTTTACTGTACAGTAATACCTCGGATAACGCTAAGACTTGGTTCCACAAGTCTTGGTGTTGTCCGATTTTTAGTGTTATCCGATGCATGTTAAAATCCTATGAGATGGATTGGATAACGTTAAAGCTCCATAGAGCTTTAACGTTACATTGTAACTGCACAGGTTTTAGTGGTTGTTATCTGATCCATCTCATAAGACCCTAACGTTATTTGATCCAATTATTCTCCCCAGATTACTTAATGTTATGCGATTTTAGCGTTATCCGAGGTAAATGTTATCCGAGGTATTACTGTATTATGATTCCAGATAGCTGTTGAGTAGTGTTGGTGTTACCTAAAATATGAAAAAAGAGTAAGTGGTAAGTAGGGTTTTCTCTGGACATTTTTAATAGAGTTTGAGAAATAATTTAGTTCCATTCATATCTTAATTTTATACCTTTACTTATGCTAGTGTAAGGAGATATTTATTTCCATGTGATATGACATCTAAAAACTTAATAAAGGAAAAATGCATTAGCTGTGAAAACTACTATGTATTGTTACAGTACATAGCTGACACCCTGGAACATTGTCCCTTTGTATTATATACAACAAGATGGTCTACTGTACAGTTTAATTTTGTTTAGCACAAACTGAAGTAATATGAACATTTTAAAACTAATTTATTATTTAAATTTTTAGAATGTTGACTTGAAGAGCCTTGCTACAGTGAAAGTTTGTGATGCCGAGACTTTTTCACTTACTCGCCACCATCTGTTTGACCCACATGTGGATAGAGAAATGGACACAGAGCAGGTGATTACTTTTAGTATGCACATGCTAAATCAACCTACGGCCTGTGCAACAGCGCCAGATAATCCTGCCCCTGCCCTTGCTCCTGCCACCACCACTACAGACTTATTCATGGTCTCTGACTGCGGTCAGGCAGAGACAATAAAAATCTGCGTGTGGTTTATGAAAACAGGATTGTTTCGCTTTTTATTCCAAGATAGGCAAAACTCCATTTGATTTCTGAATGATAGAAAATGTATTATTTCTTAGAAATTCATTTGGTCATGTTGCGCTCTCTCTCTCTCTCTCTCTCTTTTTTTTTTTTGGGGGGGGGGGTTGGACCAACCTCTTTTTCAGTATTTTTTTCCTTTCCCACTATTATTGCCTTTTTTGTATCACAAGTGTGCACAACTGTCAGAGAGCAAGGGTTCCGTTCAGCTACTCTAAGACTTTAGTGTTCTTTACTGGGAAAAATATTTTCCCTCCCGCATCTTTTTGTACTGGAAAATCTCCCTTGTCTTCATCAGTGAATGCAGAGAGCGATTTTTAAAGCTCCTGAACGAGTCATCCCTAGGAGAGTTTTCCCCACTTCCCCAAAACTGGAAAGAGTCATTTTGGACAAAAATGTTGGGTATTTGGGCCTATGCTAAATCTATAGTAGAGATACCTTGTTAAGGATGCTACACCCATATGAGGTTTTTCAAATGTGATTTAATTGTTTTTAGTTGTAAAGCCGCCCTGAGTCTTCGGAGGAGGGTGGGGTACAAATGAAATAAAATGTTCCAAATATATTCATTGGCAGTCCTGCCACATTTTATTATTGATTTGTCTTGAGTGGATTGGGGCTGTTGGTTCTTCCTGTAAGGTAAACATTAGCTGTTCTTCTGTAGCATAGCATTTGATCAGTTATCAAGTCTGGAAAATGGATCACCTCACCCCACCCCTTACTATCAGTTTCTTAGTCAGGTTGATGTCTCAAAGAACTATATAAATCGTGGTTTGGGAGGGAAATTTGGTCCCAGATTTATCTGGCTTTCATCATTTTGTCTACAGGATTATAAGTCAGGAGTTGTCAGTGTTTTGAGATTCTAAAGAAGTTGTTGCTGCTAACTTGTTTTTTGGTTGACTGCCAGCCAGATGCTCGGTTACTTGCTGAAGAGAAAGCCAAACAGGCAGAAGGACTACAAAATGACAAAGAAAGAGAAAGGAGAGAACAGCTGGAAAAAGCTCGTTTGAGGGGAAAGCATGCCTTGAAGATTGTTCATCTGGCACAAGTAAGAAAAGTTGAAACATTATATTCTTTAATATGATATGAAGTGAAATGTGAAATAATAACAAACTTTATTGTACATTTAATGGATTCAAAGAATACCCCTTTCTAGAATGATTTTGTAATAATGGATTTTTAAAAGTTCATACCCTTCAAGTACAGTATTCATGGTTTTTATCCTTTGTCTTGAGGTTTGTAGCGTACAAGGTTCTTTCTGTTCTCAGCAATGAAATAAGTTGAACACTGAAAAGGCCACACTGCAGTTGTTCACACTTCAGAACAAAGATGAGTTGGCATTTCAGACTCTTAAGAACAAGGAACACAAATACTTTAATTTGTATGGGAAGAGATTATCATTTATTACATTATATGGCTTTAAAAACTTTGTCACTTAAATATAATTAGAATATTTTTCAACATGACCTACTTCCAGAGGCATCAGAGGGCTACTTTTTATGTTGGTCCAGTTGAAATTAATGAGACTTTGGTTACAACGAATCCAATTCCCATTGATTTTAGTGGGTTTGCTCTAGATAGGAATAATGTTGGGTTTAATCCAAGGAATCTGTCAGTTTATATACACAAGTATCTGTTGCTCATGTGTACAGTACTTAAAATAGATACAGTTGTACCTCACTTAAGGAGTATAATGTGTTCCACAGGATTGCTCTTTAAGCGAGTTTGCTCTTTAAGCGAAACACCATTGTAAATGACCAATTGTGACTTCGGGGAGGGGGGGGATTGCGAACCCCGATTTATTTGTTAAGCGAATTTTTGGTTGGTTTCATTTGTTTTGTTGTTGTTGTTGTTGTGTCGCACAGTCGATTCTGACCCTTTGCGACCCCATGGACCAGGCACCCCTGTCCTTTGCCATCAGTTAAGCGAAACAAACATTCAGAGAAAATTCTGCTCTTTAAGTGAGTTAGTCTTTAAGGGAGGCACTCTTTATGTGAGGTTTGACTGTATCCTGATTGGATACTGACTACTCTTTGGAACGAAGCTTAGAGAAGGGGATTTCAATGCCTGTCTCTCCTCTATGAGTCAGACACAACTGACTTTTGAGCAAGGGAGACCTTATGAAATTATTGCTACTCTTCTGTCAGGTTCTGAGGCAGGTTCAGGCCTCCATTGTTTTGTTAAATTCCAGAAGAATAGCCCTGGTAGTTGCAGGATTAGACCCACAGTTTACTACAGCTGCGAAGGCCCTTCAAGCTCCACCTGAGAGTTTATTTATTTATTTATTTTTATTTGTATTTAATACCCCGCCCCACTCGGGAAGACCCGACTCTGAGTTCTGGGGGCAAGAGCTATACAAGAGCTATACAAGAGCTATACAAGAGCTAAGTCTTCTCTGCAGAAGCTGTCCCAGCAGCCACTGTCTCTTGATTTGCTGTGGTGCTTTGCGATGCTTGACTCCCTGTGCACTCTGCCTTCTGGGCTTGTTTCTGCTCCTGATCCCCACTCTTGTTCATGACTCCTGTTCCCACTCTTGCTCCCATTCCAGCCCTAAGATACCTTGCTCCTCTTCATTATTGATTCATTGGTCATCTGACTTCTGTCCCACCTGGACCATTTCTTGCTTACTGGATTATACTTGCCTTGTTCCCCTATTTACTACTGCCTTAGACTTTAGATTTGGACTTGGGTTTAGACAGGACTGCCGTTTGGACTTTAGCCTAGTTGGCCTGGGTCTTAGTGCCTGTGTTGTTAGTCAGCCACCTAACACTTGGACTCTGACGCCTTTTCACATTGATTAGGGTCTGGGCCCCCAAGCCTTATAGAGAAAACTTTTAAAGGTCAAAGATGGAGGGATTGAATAGGAAAGCATTTTATGAACTGCCTTCTGCTCATGATGCTCAGGATTCAAGCAAATGTGATAAATAATAATTTGATGTATTCTTGAATGCTCCCACTAGGTGAGAGCCTTGTTAGGGCATGAAGGCTTGAGCGGTCTAACTAGGCAGTGTTGCCCATCTCTTGTCAATGACGTTAGGTCAGAACTAAAACCACCAAAGCATCCTCCATTGGATCCCTTGGGCCAGGCGAAAGTGGAGGACACACGTCATGGTCTTCCTAGCCAGCAAGTGACATGATATCCAAATTGGCTTTTTTTTAAAAGCACGCAATGTGTGGACTCCTCATTGAATAACGACTTTAAGATATCCAAGGTGTTCTTGAATTGGCCTATAAAATCAGGAAGTAATCAGTAACTAGAAAAATAGGTGAAAACATAGGATAAGTAGGAATATGTATACAGCACTAGCTTCTATTCATGAACTAAGAATTATGTGGGCTACATCAGGTTCCTAAATCTTTTTATTATTATTTATTATTATTTCAATTTATATGCCACCCTACTCCAAACACACACCAGCTAATCCTGAGAACTGTAGAATCACATCAGGGTGTGTAATTCATCTTTAAAAGAATGCATGGTGTCCTCCAGGGATGTACTTATTTTAAGCAGGATATAGTGATAGCTGTTCCAAACCCCAAAAATCAACTTTTATGACTTCTGGTTCCATGGCGTGCATGCGTGCAATTCCCAGCAGCCCTAAGCAGGAGTGCTGACTTGTTCTTCTGGTAATTACAGTCCAAGAATACCTGGAGTGCCAAGGTTTGCCATCAGTGCACTAGTGCTTCATTAACTGAGTTATCCTCTAGTCCTAACTGATACCAAGGAGAATCTGTTATCTGATTTAGTTAGAAATACTGTGGTTTGACATACAAGAGCCCTTGTTCTGTGTTCTCCTTAGTGTGCTTAAATATTGAAGCCTAGTCCCCTTTTTGCAAAGCAGTGGGAGATTCCTTTTTAATTCAACAAAATCATTTGTCTTAATGAAGTTGTAAGTTTGCTTTATTCTGGGTGTGTGAGGGGCAGAGAGAGTGTATGTTTCACATTTGTGGTTTGTCCAGTGGAATATTGTTCTACCTTAATAACCCTTTTCCAAACTTCATTTCATAATATGCTGTTAAGTCTTTCTCATAAGCTACCCAAAGTAAACCAGACAATCACAGAGGATGAAAAAGAGTACTTGTTATGTAGAAAAAAGAAAAAATCTCCCAGCTACTTTTGCATGACCACTTAATAACTGGATATTTTTCCTTGTCAAAGGACAGAGAAAAGTTAATGAAAGAGCTGGAAGAGTTGCAGAATTTAGATCTTGCACGCAGGAGACAGATTGTTGCACAAATGCCCCCTCAGCTGTTTGAACCAACCTACAGGCGTGTGGAGATCAAAGAAGAATGGCAAAGAGAGCTTGAATGTGCCTTTGAAGACATGTACACTGGAGACCAGAGTAGGTGTTGTTTAGAACCATGGCTAAGTAGTTGTGTTCGGTGACCCAGAAATCCTTTAAATCCTATTGAGAGTAATTCATTGAAATGATCCATAGTGGCAGATGTGCTTCACTGAAAGACAGCTTGATCACCACTCTTTACTTAGTGCATTGGTCATATTCCGTTTGGGATGGCCATTTTTCACGTAAACTTCATGTGTACTATGAACTAAACAGTGGAAACTGTTGTACAAGGTTATCTCTATGACAGATGATCTAGAACAGCGATGGTGAACCTTTTAGAGACCAAGTGCCCAACAGGGGCAGGGTGAACTCTGCTGGGGGGATGAGGAAGTGCTCCCCATTGGAGTGCTGGGCAGAGGGGTGGGGCAAACTGCTGGGAGAGGGAGAAAGCAATCCTATTGGTCTGCTGGGCAGAGGGGCAGGGCAAACTCTTTGCTGGGGAAGGGAGGAAGTGCTCCCATTGGGCTGTTGGGCAGAGTGAACTCTGCTGGGGTGATGTCTGTGTGCCAACAGAGAGGCCTGGGAGTGCCACGTGTGGCATGCAGGCCATAGGCTGGCCACCACTGATCTAGGATCATTCATTCATTCATTTTCAGTAGATGGATTGGTGGAGAAAGCATTTCTTGAAGGCAGGAAGTTTGGCAACCACTGATTATAAAGATCAGGGAAGCATTTTGTGCAGTTCCTAACCATTTAAATTGCTCTTGTTAAAAAAACTGAACTGAGTTCCATGACATCTCCACAATAGCATTGATTTAGGGGGCTGTTATCTTTTGTCAGTAGTTACTGTACTTCTGTTATTTTAGGGCTGCTTCCAAATACTTAAGTTATAATTCAGACCTGGTAAACTAGTTTTTATAGATATAGTGAAAAACTGCTTGTGTAGTTTTGTATCAGAGTAACTGCTTGAGTAGTTTTGAATCAGAGACGGCATATTTTGTTTCTAGTGTATTGATTTGAACTCTCTAAATGTATTCTAATTTGAAATATCTAAAGATTTTTTTAAAAAAAGAGCTAGTATATTCCAGCAGTTAGAATATGTGTCCTCACTTAACTGTGGACCTCACTACACGGAGGATGGTAAGCTATCCTTGAACATCTCACATATTAGGGTCACCATAAATCAGATCTTAATGGATTGCATGTAACAACCACAAGTTTTTTAAGGTTGAATTCTAGCAGGAATGGTTCTTCTTCTGTGTGAAACAGCTAAAATAAAGGCACCTTTTGGTGAGTTCATTCTGCAGTTCCTTTTGCCTGACCTAGTCTGTCAAAGATTAGCTGGCAACACAAGGTTGCAGTTACTTGAAGCCTTCATTACAAGGTTCCTTCCCAGAAGATAATTTTATTCCAAGTCAGAGCCATCAACAATAAGTGAAGTGATTGCTCTGAATTTATATTTTTAGTGTAATTATATGTCTTGTAATATGTGCTTACTTCCTATTATAAGATTACCGCCTGTTCTTAGAAAACACTGTAAGTACTTTCTCTGCAGTTAGAATTTACAGGACCTAATAGGGCAGATTGATTTCATATGGATTAATTTCTTTACACAGAAATGAAAGGAGACCTTATCTTGCATCTTGATCCACAGCCATTGCCCGCCGTCTTTGAGCAGTCTCAAAATGATGACCTAGATCTCTCTCAGGAACCAGATTCTGCCTTTGAAGTAGCATCAAGACAGGAGGATGAGGTGGACAATATTGAGCCAGAAAGTAAGGGAAAATACTAAATGCTATTTTTTGGAATAGTAGCCATGTTAATCTGTGGTTCAAGCACAATATTGTTGTGCTTGCTTGTCTTCATCTTGCTTGACCACACCCTTCTCCCTTTGACCCCTGAATTTGGTGTATAAAAACCATTATTATTATTATTATTATTATTATTATTATTATTATTATTATTATTATTATTATTATTATTATTATTATTATTATTATTATTATTATTATTATTATTATTATTACTCACATTTACTACCCCGCCCCAAACGGGTATACCCAACTCTGGGCGGCTTACAACATGAATTAAAATCACAAGTAAATCTAATATGGTAATGGTATTTAAAACCTTAAAATTCATAAAAGATTAAAACAGTGCAGCAAATAAAAAACAAAAGCAAGAGGGGTGGCTGTCCCTTAAATAAGCCAACCTACATGGGATCCCACGTTCCTGGGTCCCCACACATGCTCCGCCAGCCAGGTCTTTAAGCCTCGACGGAAAGACAGGAGCTCTGTTTGTAGGCGCAGCTCCGTTGGGAGGCGGTTCCAAAGGGCCGGGGCAAACACAGAGAAGGCCCTCTTCCTAGTGCTAGTGAGGTGAGCCTCCCTAGCCAATGGGATAACAAGAGAGCCCCTCCGATCCGCCCTGGTGGGATGGACAGACGTTCTTAGGTTGACGCGGTCTCTTAAGTATCCTGGCCCACTACCATATAGGGCTTTAAAGGTAATGACCAGCACCTTGAATTGCACCCGGAGACATACTGGCAACCAGTGCAGCTCCCGGAGCAGTGGTGTGGCACGAGCATAACGCCCGCGGCATTTTGGACCAGCTGCAGTCTCCGGATGGTCACCAAGGGCAGCCCCATGTAGAGCGCATTACAGTAATCAAGTCTGGAGGTGACCAAAGCATGTGTGACCATGTCGGTAAGTTTCACTCTTTGTCTGAAGAAGTGGACTTGATCCACGAAAGCTAACAGTAAAAATATAGCAGTTGGTCTTTAAAGTGCTACAGTGTTTTTTATTTTATTTTTATTTTGTTTTGTTTTCTGATATAATAAATGCTATATCAGTGATAGCTAACCTTGGCACTCCAGGTGTTCTTGGACTTCAATTCCCTGAAGCCCTGATCAGCAGAGGAGTGCTGACTTGGGCTTCTGGGAGTTGAAGTCCAAGAACACCTGGAGTGCCAAGGTTACCCATCACTGTGTTATACAGTATCTTCAAAAACAAGTCATTGATTCCCTGTAGAACATCACTATTGCATGCCAAGTGCATTTACTAGATTTAGCCACTGATTTTAAAGAAGTCTCCCATTATGATATCCAGTGTTAAATCTTTTGTTGTTGGCTACTTAAGGCTGTGGGTTTGGAGGAATGGCAGGATTTTTAAAAAAATGAAACAATGATTCTTCTCTTAAGAATCTTTCTGGAAGATTGTGTATAATCCTAATATAATTTGTTTTTTAAGTTCTCTTGTCGAAGTTGAGTCTTGTGAAGGTCTTTTATGCTATTCTAAATCATGAACTAGATCATATACAGTGGCTGCATTTTCACAAGTTGTATATACTGTATATCTGTGTGGTTGTGGTTGTTGTAATCATCATTCATATTTTATATATTAGGTAGTGAAGTAGAAAAAGCACCTGAACCTCAATCACGATTTGCTCTTAAAAAATTGCTGAACAAGATCAGAAACCAAAAAGACCACTGGACATCAAGAGATGAACCAGGGACTCAAAGTGACATTGGGACAATTGAGTCAGGAACAATTCCTAGTGGGGAGAGAAGATTGTGTGAATCAGAACCTGAGCAGGAATCAAAGAATGCTCCTTTATGTGAAACCAAGGGTATGTGTCTTCCTGGATTCAGGATTTGAGAATTGAGCATTAATGAACTTCAAGAAAAATAAGACTAAAAAATTAACTTGTCCTTGCTGTACTACTTAGATTTTGAAACAAACCCTTTTCTCCATGACACCACAAAGTTTCTTTTGGAAATACCCCCACCAATGTTTTATGATAGAACTGTAATGTTAGAAAAGATCATGAGTCCAATCACTACCAAAACAGAGTGTCCTCATCTAAAGTATCCCTGATATTAGTCACTTGATCATTGCCTAAAAACCTCCAGTGAAAGAAAGTAAACTATCTGTGATAGTCCATTTCATTGTTGAATTGATCTTAATAGCTATGAAATTCTTTCTAATGCTTAGTTTAAATATTTTGTTGGATTTTTTGTTTTTTTGTTTTATTGTGTTAGAAGCTCACGAAGGTTCTTTCTGGGTTGAAAGGATTTTTGCTGGAGAAACTCTACTCAGGGGACACCCAAATGAAGCTCCTTTCATGTCTCCAAGATGTTTTCCCACCGAACTGGTCCCTATTTACCTAATCACAATTTCTTGCTTTCAAACTGCTAAGTTGGCAGGAGTTAGGACAGAGACAGGCGGCGCTCATTCCATCATGCAGTACTCGTGTCTTGAACTGCCAACTTGCCAACCTTCTAGCTAACAAGGCAAGCTTCTTAACCACTGAGCCACAGCAGTCCCTATTTTGTTGGATAATATGAAACCATTAGTTTGGGTTCCAACTAATGAACCCACAGAAAACAAGTGTGGGCAGTTTCCCTTTTGAAATAACTTCAGAGATTTGAAAATGTTCTCATGTTACCTTTTAGTCTTCTCTCTTGCAAAAAAAAAATATAAAAATGTGTCGTTTAATCATTCCTCATAGGACTTTGCTCCTAGAATCTTTGCCATCCTGCCCTTCTATTTTTTCCTCGTTGTTAAGTTCTTCAAATCTTCCTTTCCTATTTTCTTAGTTTTAAGCAAGTTCTCTTTAATATAATTCATGTTGTAGCCTAAGTAGCAAATGATTCTTATGTTACTCTTTATTTATGGATGGATGTATTTATATTTTAGAGCTTCCAGAGAGATTGGACCAACCTATTTTTTCCAAAAATGTGGTTTTAAATTACCCGCAAGAACCATCAATTAAAATAGGAAATGAAGCAGAAAGACAAAAACAGGTATAGTCTATATAGAAATGAAGGAGAGCTTATGGTGTTTTGTACCATCTAGTGACTTAATCGTTAAGAAAATACTTAATTAAAATGGTCATTTAAGTCACTATTATCAGGCTTCTCAAAAAACACAGGAAATTGAATGCCTGAAACCTGAGTAAAAATCCAGTTAATGCCTAAGACCTAGATAATTAAAAACCAATAAACCAGATGGAGCTGAAAGATAAGTAGTAATTGCTGCCTGCAGTGGCATTCAAGAAAGCTTTAACTCTGTTCTACATTTTTTTTTTTTGGGGGGGGGGGATGAAAACTTCTACAAGTTATCCACAAGTAGTTTTTAAAGTGAACTCATATTTACACACTGTGTAATATTTTATTAATACTGTACTGCATAATAAAGCAAAGTATTTCTGCTTTCACTGCAGTAGCATACAATCAATCTTCATTATCTTAGCAACACACAATGAAACACTTCTGCCATGAAGGTAGTGTAACAAAAGCCCATTTGCAGAAGTTGTGTAGCTTTTGTTAATTTTCTGTTTAATAACCATATTTTGCTCAGGTTGCTATAGCTGTCAAAACAACCTTTCTGTAATGTATTCAAATTAGTACTTATTTAAAGAGTGTCAATATATCCCAGAGAATATACTTAATGAGATTAAATGTGTTAATTATACCTATGGATTACTCATATTCCTAACAGAGAATTCATATTTATTTGATTAGATGGAGTGGCTAGAGCAGCAAAAGCAACAGCAGCTAGAATTGCTTCAGCAAATTGAAGAGCAGAAAATACGCCTGGAGGTTGATGTTCTAAAGGCTGAAATGCAAGATCTGGAATTTAAAATAGAACCAGAGACGAAAGACCAGGAATGCCAAACAGTACAGATGAATGGCATTATCCCTGTTGGTCAGGAGCAACAGGAAACAGAACAGAAAGTAAATGGGGAAAAATGGTCTGAAATTAGAATTAATTTTTCATGTTGAATGGAATTACAGTTGAACCTGTCTGGAATATTACTACATTTTTAACTTGCTGGATACTTACTTGCTTGGTTGATCTGTGTTTCACATGTCAGTTTGACATGGTGGATCAAAACATCGTCTCCCACTGTTTCAAGATTTTAGCAGTCCTACTGCTACTGTAGCAGGCTCTGATGGCGCACGGGGGACTGAGGCTTGTATTTTTTATGCTCGTTTAGCCATTTTAAATACAACGCCACAGCTGGCTGGGCTCATGTTGAAATTGCCCGTGTTAGAGCAATGCACTGGCCAGGTGCATTGCCTGAGTACCCAACCCCACTAAGCTGACCTACAGTTCCAGAATGAAGAACTCCCCATTCTGGACCACTAGCTGACACCTTTGTAACTTGGTTGAACCTTTTGGGGGAATACATCCCAGCCACCATAGCTATCGGACAGGCAGGGTCACCGCAGCACCATTTTGAAGTGTGAGGTGGGATTTGCAGGATAGGGCACCAAAATAATTGTATTTATTATTATTTTTTAAAGTACCCAGCTTTCTTTATAATGAACTTCAAGGATGCTTACAAAATAAAACAAAGTAGAGCAATATTAATAATAATTCAGTTAAGTTAGCAGTCAGACGTGTGTCCTTATATACTTCATTGCTATGAAACTGACATTCTGTACACAAATATACTGTTTCACAAAACTAAACTCTTTATCTTATTTGGTTAAAAATACTAGTGCAGAGTGCAGGATTTGAACCAGTGAATGGTGACAACCTCTAAGATACTCACTTCTGAAAGTACATATTTCAGTTCCTGGCAGCACTCACCCACTCCACATTCTGTGTCTATGTAATATTCTCCATCCTCCTTAGGCTGCTTAGGTTTTCCCCACTGAAGCTTCCCCCTAAATTATATTTGTACATCTGCAAATACTGGGGTTTCCCGTTTCTCTACTCTCTCTGTGTGGACAGTGCGTTTCTCTCAACAAGTATTAGCTGTGGAGGAGAATTCAGCAAATTAATTGATATAGATACATAGAGTAGTTGATTAGTGCAGTGAGTTTGTGTAGAAATGCATGTAGAAGAAATGCAATCTAAAAATGTTCTGGATTTGACAACAGGAAGATTACTGGTAGTAATAGTCATATCCGACTCTAGGGTTCAGAGCTCATCTCTGTTTATAGCCAAAGAGGCAGTGCTGTCTGTCTGCAGGCGTTTATGTGGACATGTGGCAGGCATGACTAGAGTGTACAGAACACTGCTTACCTTCCCACCGAAGTTGTGCCTATTTATCTACTTGCAATTTTTGGTTTTCGAACTGCAAGCTTGGCAGGAGTTGGGACAGAGACAGGAGCTCACTCTGTCGTGCAACACTCAAGTCTTGACCTGCTGACCTTCTGGTCGTGAAGTTCAGCATCTTAACCACCAAGCCACCGCAGTCTCTGTACAGCCCTTACTTCATTTCATTTCTCCTTAGGCTGAAACTATCATAGGATCCCAGGCTGCCAGCTGCTGTGAAGAAAACAACCATATGAAGTTGATTCGTGACTATCAGCGGCGTCTTCTAGAGCAAAACAGGTATTCTTAATTTCTGTGAGGTGTGAGGCTCTGGAATTGCTTATTTAATACTACAGTAAAACCTCAGATAACACTAAAACCTGGTTCCACAAGTCTTGGTGTTATACGATTTTTAGTGTTATCCGATGCATGTTAAAATCCTATGGGATCCATAGAGATACATTGTAACCACACAGGCTTTAGCGGTTGTTATCTGATGCATCCCATAGGATCTTAATGTTATCCGATGCAATTCTTCCCCCCAGATTGCTTAATGTTATGCGATTTTAGTGTTATTCGATACTAATGTTATCTGAGGTATTACTGTATTTTAATAGTTAGAGTGCTGTTCTGTTCCTGAAAAGGATCAAATCGTTAGACAACACTGCATCTCTCTCTCTCTCTCTCTCTCTCTCTCTCTCTCTCACACACACACACACACACACACACACACACACACACAAATAACTTCAATATACTGTAGGAGTGCCCTGCAGGTGGCTCGAGCATTTCTAACAGTCTCGTACGATGGCGTGTGTGTCATTGTCCATATGATGCTGATTCATCTGATGGCAGAGGAACGGGTGGAGATTTACCGGCAGAAGTGAGAAAATCAGGTGAAGGAACGACGAACAATTGCTATAGAAGCCAGGATAGAGAGGATAGCACAATGGCAGCAGATCTGGGATACATTGACCAAGGGATGGTAGACTCATCGCCTTATCCTGGACATCAGTGCATGGTCAACAGGACAGCATGGAGAGGTGGATTACTACCTCACACAGCTGTTGACAGGGCATGGCTGCTTCAGAGCCTACCAACACCGCTTTAGGCTGGATGATGATGCTTCGTGCTCCGTCTGCCAGTCCATGCAGAAAGATGCAGAGCATGTGTTTTTTCATTGTCCAAGCTTTGATGCAGAACGGGAAATTTTACAGAGGCATCTCCGACAACAGCTGTCTCCAGAAGATATCATCGGTGAGATGTTGAGCATGGAGACTACCTGGGTCACGATGTCTAATTATGCGGCTGGGGTCATCTTGGAACTTAGAAGTGTGGAGAGACTGCGAAGAGGGCAGCCAGAGGCATAGACGAGGAGGAGTGCGAGTAGCCAAATTGGAGGAGGGTTTCTAACAGCCAGTCTGCCCCCCGCGAAGTAATGCCTGACAGCAGTCTCGCAGGGTGGCAGGGTGTAATGGGAGGTGGTTTTATTGGGTAAAAATCCCATACACTGTGAAGCTGAAGCAAGGGCTCACAACATCTTTTGAAGATTTCCACCTGCCCTTAAGACATACACACACACACACTCTCTCTCTCTCTCTGTCTGCAACTTGGTCTAATCCATGTGATCCATTAAATCAAGTGTGCTGAATCCAAATCTGAAGTCCGATTCTGCCCAGGATGTCAGGATCTTAAGTTAGCAAATCTCACCCTCTTGGTTAGGTTCTTGCGTTGATCACGTGCAGTATATTTGCCACAAATGTAGCAAAAATTGTCTGGTTTGTAAACACAACTGTCCCTTTCATCTTTAGCTCAGAACAGACTCACTATGGCCTAGCTATGCTATCCAATAAAATGGTTTCACACTAGAGACAAGCCCTTGGTCCATCTTACCTTATACACTTATTTCTGAAGTCAGCTCACTGACTTGCCCAGACATGCCAGGCCGCTGCTGGAACATACATGCCACCAGGGGATGTGAGTCAGCTGAGGTGGCAGCAGGCATAGTGGTAGCTGCAACTGTTATAATGTTCCCATGTAAAAATACATTACCCAATTACCAACCAAGTGAACATCTATAGCACACCTTAAAATCTGTAAGTGATTGGCATATTCTGAGTTCAGATTTGGAATCACACCCTCAATATCATGTAAATCACATGTGATATTCCCAGTAGCAAAATCATTGTTGTGTAGTGTAATGAATGTATACTTCTATATTGTTTTAGGATGCACAGAGAATCAGTCGAAGAAGCCAGGAAACGTTTACAAGAATATCAGACCCAGCTAAAACAAAGATACCAATCCATTTCTTCCACCCTACTGGGTCCTGGCGACAGACTTGCACGCCTACATTCTATTCCAAAGTTACAATCACGATTACAAGGATCTGGTGTTTTTCAGAAAGTTACCCTACCACCACCTCATCTGTCAAAGCCTGCTCCTGCACAAGAGAGAGCAGACTATTCAAAAGTCCCATTGGAGCAGGAAAGTAAAGAGCAAAGCCTTGATGTTGGCCATGTGGGACAGATACGGCCTGAGTATACCCAGACAGATCAAATAACTTTTCAGTTGGCACAGTCTTCTCAACAGAGGGAAACCCTGGGTGTGGCAGGGATACCTGCAACACAGTCATCTGAATGCCACAGAAATCTGAGGTCACCATTATCCAGATCACAGGATACCTCAGTTACAACTCAATCAGGGTCTTTTGCACAGGATGCCCATTTCATGTTGCCTGCAGATAGTTCTGGACCTTCAGAAAGAAAAGGTGATAAATTGGTGCCTCACACTCCTTTGGCAGAAAACAGTCACCTACCAATGTTCACAGCTACCCAACACATTCCTACTGAGAGTGCGTTGAGCACCACCTATGATCAAACACACCACCTTCCTTCGCAGCCTGTCTGTTCAATAGCCAGGGCTGATGTGGAGAGAACCTTGGAATCCCTGGCAATAAGGAATGAAATCAGACCCTTGTCCACACATTCTGATATTATAGAATTAAGGGATAGGATGTTGGCTTCCTCGGAGAGCATCCAAGCTCAGCAAGAGCACTTGAAAGAGCTGCAGGAGAGGCTAGATGAGCAACGGGAAGCGCTTCTTTTTCGGCAGAGGATACAGGAAGACTTGCTGATGGAGAAGCATTCTCAGCTCAAACAACAGATGGAACAACAGCAAGAGGCCCTGAAAGAGTTTCTGAAACAGGTAGGTTTTTAAAATGCATAACAAGCAAACATTCAGGCTCAATCAGCACAAAAGCATCTTAATTCTCTTTCCCAGTTGTTAATGAAGATTTAAAACTTCTTAACTTTGACATGTATTTTATGATTGCATAATTTATGAAGGAATAAGGATTGCACTTTCTTGTCATTAGTGCAGTTGACTCTTGTCTAGTGATAACGCTGTTAGAAATTGTGAAACCAGCATGGGGAAAGTTGTTTAACCCTTCTTTGTTATCCTTTTAGAAGTTGTGATATTTAGAAAATACTGAAGGATATTGAAGAATACAAAATGTGCATAGTTTAGCCCTTGAAAGTACTATTGTTATTTTTGTTTTATTCATTAAATGCTAATAGATTGAAATGCCTTCAGTTTATTATAGTAGCAATGACAGTTCAACAAGGCCACCCTTGCTTGAAAGCCAGTTGTATCCGACTCTAGGATGCAATACTCATCTCTGTTTACAACCAAAGACAATTCTGTGGTCATGTGACAGGCATGACTAGACACCAGAGTGCACGGAACACTGTTAACCTTCCCACCAAAGCAGTAATTATTTATCTCCTTGCAATTTCTTGCTTTTGAACTGCTAGGTTGGCAGCAGCTGAGACAGAGACAGGTGCTCACTCCATCATGCTGTACTCAGGTCTTGAACTGCTGACCTACCGACCTTCTAGTCACCAAGTTCAGCATCTTAACCACTAAGCCACCACAGTCCCTTTTCAAACTGTAGGTTGGCAGGAGCTGGGCTACACAATGGGAGCTCACTCCGTTGTGCTATACTTGGGTCTCGAACTGCTGACCTATATTTGCTGCATTCATATGATCATTTACCCTGGGAGTAAATTCTCTATAAAAGAACATAAAATATTTCAGAGCAAAGAGCTATATATTATGCTGCTTGTGTATGTGTTATTCAGTGCTTTCGTTTGCTGCTCTCAATTTCTCTCCGTAGGCAAGAAAGTCAAGTATCCATAATGACATGACACAACAAACAGAAGAGACCAAGGGCTTCAATTTGTTGGCATCACTTTGTAAAGAAGCAGAAGATCACCATCAAGAAGAAACTCATACCGAGAAAAACATTTTGTTCCAAAATGTTGGTTTAGCAAAGCAAATTCGTAAGGTTTTTTTTTGTTGTAAGAACATGCTGTTGGGCTGATCTCTCTTTCTCTTACTTTGTTTATCTCAAATTTACTTGGCTGAAGAGGTGTTGATTCTTGAAGAAAAGATAGGAAAGTAATATGTATTGCTAAAACATGCTAGGCACTTATATTGGCCAATCTTCAAAGAAATATATCTGTTCCTGTGCACTTTTTTTTAGGCTGGGGAGTGGGTTGCATGTTTAGGTATAGTTGCTGATAAAACACACACTAAATACTGATGTTTAAAGGTAAAAAAGAGCTAGAGTGAAGCATATGTAGGTCTTCTGGCATGGTGGAAATGGTGGAAATAGCTGTTTTGGATTTAATCTTACAACTCAGTATTTCTGTCCTCTTATAGGAACTATTTTCCAAATTGTATGAGTGAGTAGAGGTGATACTTTTAATTGGCCATCTCTTAGTCCAAAGCAACTTTATCTACTCTGTCACACCAATCTCTTACAGTCTGAATTTATGCTTGCCTTACAGAGCCATTTCATAATGTCTGGGAAAGAGAAGAGAAGTTGAAACTTTCAAAGCCCCCCTTGGCAAAAGTAAAGCTAGGATTTGGTATGGAGCAGCATGAACTTAGTGTTATACCAGAGCTTGACACACCAAGAAGTGGCAACCTTTCCTCTATAGGTACGTTGTAGAAATATTTCCAAAGATCAGATAATCCAGTATTTCCTAGAAATATTATCCAGAGATAAAGAATGTCAAGTCCACCTATAGTCCTTCCACGCCACCCTGCTATGATTAATTATCTTGTGTTTTGACCAGACTAAACAGTCTTTCATGCAACATCCACTTCTGTACCAGGGTTCCTTGAAAACAATGAGATGTATCAGTTTGAAGGTTGGAGTATGCAAAGGCCTTCTCCAATTTTTATCCTAGAAGATCTTAGAATACTTGGATTGTGTGTGACAAGCATTGCTTTCTGACTGAACCAAAACAACAACAACAAACAGATTTATTCTAAACACAGAGATAATGGCTGAAATACTGTTAGTTAGTGTAACAAAAATCATAATATTCAGTCCATTTGTAGCTGGTAAGAAAAGAGCCCCTCCTGCAATTGTTGAAGATGTCTATGGCCTGAGAACCATGGCTTAAGCTATTTCCTGGCTAAGAAAAGACTAAATATTACAATCATCATTATGCTAAACCGGGTATTCTCAATAGAAATATGAATATTATAACAACAACCACCTATGGCCCGCAGGCCACACCTGACCCCCCAAAGCCATTTCATCAGGTCTGTGACGCCCTCGCGTCACAGGAAGTGGGGAAAACTACACACTGTGCATGTGCAAAACACTGCTAAATGTGTTCTGTGCATGCATGGCACACTTTTCCTTCCACATGGGAGGAACCATGTGACCGGCCCGATCAGCTGCCCAGGAGGCGTGGTCAGGCCCGTAGCCTGAAAACGTTGAGAATCGCAGTGCTAACCATACTCAGATTTCACCTGATATGTGCTTATATTTGGGAAGTGTGTTTCTTCTCCAGTGCTTCTGATTGTATTTTCCCATTGGTAAAAAGCAGGGAAGAAATGATCCGGTGGAAAGAAAACTCCAAGCAGTTTCCACTTAAGTGAAAATTAATGTACAGTATTCTGTTTTAAAATGGGAAAGCAATAACAATATGATGATGCCACCACAAAAGCTGGCAGGGCTGAGGAGTAAATGAATAAAACTGCTTTCTAAAGGGAATCTGCTTTTGAAATGGAACTCCTAAATGCTTCAGCCAGTTGGCTGTAATCTCTCCCTTACTTGCAAGCCGGTCGTGTCCAACTCTAGGGTGTGCTGGTCATTTCCATTTACAGCCAAAGAGCGGTCTGCATCTGCTGATGTTTCCAAGGTCATGTGGCAGGCATGACTAGATACGGGAACACATGGAACCCTTTTACCTTTCCCACCTAAATGGTACCTATTTATCTACTTGCAATTTTTTTTTTGCTTTCAAACTGCTAGGCTGGCAGGAGCTGAGACATGCAATGGGTGTTCACTTCATCACACAGCACTCAGATCTTGAACTGCTGCCCTGCTGCCTTCTGGTCATGGTTAACCACCACAGCTCCTCGCCAGGGGGATGTACCTCCTCCTAATAACAGGCAAATTACTGTTGTTTCAGGTTGCAGCGAATCTCTGTCGGAAGACATTTTCCTCACTTCTAATGTTGATTTGCTGCAGTTAAGCCCATATGACTCTCCTCTGTGTGAAGAAACAGATATGTTAAGAATTACAGCTGAGAGCAGGAAACAAAGTTCCAGTGCAACTCTGGACCCATGGCAAGAGAAGTCTGTCTCAGAAGCAGTTGGTTTGTCAGACTCAGGTGAAAAGGGGCTACTATGTGAAGCATCAATAATTGGGCTATGAATTTTATTATTGGCTAAAGTCACTGTGTGTCTTTCTCTGTCCTCTTTGTATCTTTCTCCTCCCCACCCCTTACATTCTCGGTAAATATAGTACACTAGTACCCCGGATAACGTTATGACTTGGTTCCACAAGTCTCGTTGTTATCCGGTTTTTAACGTTGTACGATACATTGATCACACAATGTTAAAAAAGCCCTGTTTCCCTGGAGGCTGCAGCAAGCCAGAACATCAGGATTTGAATCCTGACATTTTGGCTTGCTGCAGCCTCCAGGGAGGTGGGGGAACTTTGGAAACAGCTTGGATCAGGTCTCCCCACCTCCCTGGACCCGGCGGGGGGGGGGGGGTCAGAGACCCCAAAATTGTTAAAAAAATGTCCATTTTTTTTACCAATTTTGGGGTCTCTGACCCCCCTGCCGGGTCCAGGGAGGTGGGGAGACCCGATCCAAACTGTTTCTGGGTTTTCCCCGATGTCCTCAGCCAGTGCAGCAAGCCAAAACCTCAGGGTTCGAATCCCGACATTCTGGCTTGCTGCACTGGCTGGGGACATCGGGGAAGCCCAGTAACAGCTGTAGATCGGGTCCCCTGCCTGCTCCAGAGAGATCAGAGGACCCGATCTACAGCTGCAGGGTGGCTGGGGGAGCTGACGGGGACTCCCTGTCGGCTTCCCTAGCCACCCGCCCTTGCCTCCGCAGCTGTGGGGTGGTTGGGGAAGCCAACGGGGGAGTCCCCCCTCAGCTTTCCAGCCTCCCCACCCCTGCCTCCGTAGCTGCAGGGTGGCTGGGAAGCTGAACAGAGAACCCCGTTCAGCTTTCCAGCCACCCTGCTGCTAAGAACAACTGTATCGGATAACATTAAAAATCACGTTATTCGATACAAGATTTTTCTGAAAATCTTGTAACGTTATGCGGTTTTAGCGCTATCCGGTACTCGCATTATCCGGGGTATTCCTGTACTGCCATCATTACTGTTTTTAAAAATATTTGACATTTTCTTCATTTTTGCCACTTAGAACTAACACATTGTGACCACACATCTAGACAGAGCAGATCATTGCCAAGCTGTGATGTGGTCCCCAATACTACAGCTATCCATAATATGCATGTAGTACATGATGTACATGTAGCACATGTGCATGTGCTACAGCCAGGAACATAATAAGGAATTCTTCTTCTGCTGTATCCGAATCCAAATACAGTTGTACCTCAATTAAAGAGCATAATGCATACCACAGGATTGCTCTTTAAGCAAGTTTGTTCTTTAAGCGAAACACCATTCATTGTAAGTGACCAATTGTGGGGGGGATTGCGAACCCCGATTTATTTGTTAAGAGCGTTTTTAGTTGGTTTTATTTGTTAAGCGAAGTGAACATTCAGAGAAAATTCTGCTCTTTAAGCAAATTACTCTTTAAGTGAGGTGCTCTTTATGCGAGGTGCTCTTTATGCGATCTGCCATGAAGACTGTCCTGAGAATATAATGCAGTGGCCTTTCATCTGCCTTCCACATCACAGCATGGCACCCGTACTATGATCCAGTTCCACACCTCACTTTCTCGTCCTGAGCCTTTTTGGCACACAAAGTCCTCCTGAGCTCCAGGCCAGTATTAATAAAGCTGCTACCCTCCATCAAGATGGATTCAAGTGGGATTTAATCCCCTTGGGGACCATCACCCTTCCCTGTGGGCCTTGGCACTCAAGGCTGTTAGTCCTCAGGGTTGTCAAGTTAGTTAACTGCCACCTAACACTCAGCGTTGAGTTGCTGGCAGTCTGGTCTACTCTATTACCATAGCAGGATAACCTGGCCAGACATTAATAATAAGGAATATAGGCTTGTAAAACTGAAAACGTTTAGAGCAGGGATTCTCAACCTGTGACCCTAGGCCGGAAGTGGTCCACAGTACCATTTCATGTGGCCCTCTACCACCTCCACCACACCAGGAAGTGCCGTGTGGTGGTTGAAGAGCAAAATGGCCATCCAGCCCCCGAAGCTGTCTGAGGGAGCGTGACCCTGGCTTAAAAAGGTTGAGAACTCCTGATTTAGAGGGTATGTGCATAAAAACCAAAAAACTTAAAATTTATCTGAAAAATAAACTTGTCAAGACCATAGTGTGTTCATCAGTTAATGGAATATGTTCAAGCCAAGTCTTTTAAGGAAACCTAATGTTCTTTCTTTCTTTGCCATAAATCAGTGGTGCCCAAACTTTTTGGGCCATGGGCCTGTCACGTGGTTCAGGGGGCTTGTCATTATGGATCTGGCTCCCGACACCAATTCATCCGGCCCACGAAGTCGGATGGGTGTGTTTTACTTCCGCTTCTGGGAGCGATGAGGGCTTAATGGGCAAGATGAATTGGGGCCGGATCTGGTCCCTGGGCCATAGTTTGGCCACCCCTGCCTTAAATCATTCTTAATGCACTCCGATTCTGCTGGATACCTGGCAATTCAGAAAACTGAATGGGGTTGGCCTTTATGTCTGCATAAGATGGCAGTCTGTGAAGCAGGAGTAGGACGTGTATCCAGTGAAATAATTAAATTGGGTAGAAATCAACACATAGGCAGCATTTATACAGTAAAGCCTTGTTTTTAAATGTCCAAATACTGTATATGATGCCTTCCTAATCATTTTCCTGCACAAAGCCATGTTCCTTTATCTAATCATTTTTTTTATTTAGTCCAGTCCAAAGAACTTACTCTTATAGATTTACCAAGTTACACCACTGATACTGGATGGAGAAGACCTACTCATCCTGATCATCCATTAAGACCAATTAATATGGTTAGTTGCCACTAGGATTTAAGATAGTATGTAATATTTACCATTTATATTTGAAACAAATATTTTCAGCAGTGTTAATTTGAGGTGTTAACTTTTAAACATGTGTAAGAGTTGTTTGTGACTGAGGTGGCTTGGTGGTTAAGGCGCTGAACTTGATGACTAAAAGGTTGGCAGGTCAGCAGTTTTGGGCCTGAGTGCTGCATGATGGAGTGAGCTCCCGTCTCTGTCCCAGCTCCTGCCAACCTGGCAGTTCGAAAGCAAGAAACTGCAAGTAGATAAATAGGTACCACTTTGATAGAAAGGTAACAGTGTTCTGTGCCCTATGGTGTCTAGTCATGCCTGCCACATGTCCACAGAAATGTCTCCAGGTACAGATAGTGCTGGCTCTTTGACTATAAACAGATGAGCACTGAACCCTAGAATCGGATACAACTGGCTTTCGAGTAAGGGCAACCTTTACCTAAGAGTTGTTTGCCCTTTATTTTTTATGATGTATAAGGAGGTTTGAACTGTTTCTTTCCTTGCATACTGTGAGAATGGGCAGAGATGGTAAATAGCCAGGGAAGTGTCTTGAATTGCTTTACTGTTCCTCTGAGAGCTTCTTATTTAGTGGCTCTGTGATGAGAAATAGCCAAATCTGAGCACTGGAAAGATCAGCTGGTCCAGAAAGTGCATGATTTATATACCGTTCTGGGAAGCAATTCAAGTCTGACTTATGAGTGTGTTGTGGCGTATGCTGTTGTGTAATTGGTGAGTGAATGTTGAATGGAATTACTGTATGGCGAGTGAATGTGTGTATGGATAGAGAGAGATTGTGCTGAGCAATGATGAACCTAACATATCCTGACATGTTGAATACATGGAGGTTTCTACACTTGACCTGAGCTCAAAACAAATTCTGTTGTGATTTCAGGCACTTAAGTGTATGTGGTCACCTTTGATCATAATGTTGCATATGCATTTTTGCCCTAGGTAACACTTCCTACAGCATGGTCCCCTGGTACATTAAGTCCACAGACCTGGAGCCAGGAAGTAGCTTGCGGCTATTTCTCTTCAGCTACTCTTTCCACTGGCAGCTTTAGAACCAATTACAATCCAAACAGAAGTCTAGTCAGCACAGGTACATTTTCTTGCTTGGCATAAGGACCTCGTATTTTATTGATATCTTATTTGGCTATACCAAAACACTGAACTTGATGACTGGAAGGTCGGCAGGTCAGCAGTTCGAGACCCAAGTAGTGCATGATGGAGTAAGCTTTGGTTTCTGCCCCAGCTCCTGCCAGCCTAGCAGTTTGAAAACAAGAAATTGCACTTTGGTAGGAAGGTAACACTTTGGTGTCTAGTTATGCCTGCCACACTTCTATGGAAACATCTGCAGACGCAGACCATGTCAGCTTTTTGGCTGTAAATGGAGATGAGCACCAAACCCTAGAATCAAATATGACTGGCTTTCGAGCAAGGGCGGCCTTTACCTTTAACATGGTAGTCTAATGCTCTCTTCCTATCCTGGGATGTGGTTTAAATTATCTGCAACCTGAGGGATCTGTCTTTGAGTGAATTCTTTGTAAAACTGGGCATTTGTGGTATTTCTTACAGAGCCATCTTCAACCAATGAACAATCTAGGCCTTTCAGCTCCCCAGCCGAAGAGAAGGCAAATGACCCCTGGGATCCTTTAGTTTCTCTTCCATATGAGCAGGAAACTTCTTCACAATCTCACCCTCTTCTGTCTTTTGGAGAAATGCAGCACTGTAATGATAGTAACACTGAGAAGATCAAAGACAAGTATGCAAGAGAATTCAGCTGGTCGTCTCTAAGCAACATATCATTCCATGGTAAGGTTACTAGAGGATAGAAACATTGCAAAATTCAGACATACAGTAGAACCCCATATAACAATAAAAATTCTGTTCCATGGGGCTCTTCATTATATGGTTTTGTTTATTATGTGAAGTACATTGGCAATACCCCACATAACGGGAAAAAAGTTTGCTATACTGGGTTTTGTTAAGAGAGTTATACTTCGCTTAATGAAAACCCTGTGTAGTGGAATTTTTTTTTTCATTATTTGGGGTATCACCAATAGCGAAGCATTCGCTATACAGCATTCGTTATACGAAGCATTCAGGGTTCCACTGTATTTGAAAGGATTGATTTTATTTCTGTTAAATCTTGAATTGTCCAAGTAGTCTATTCTTTGTTCTATAGCTGATGAATGGAGGTAACAGCCTAAAAATATGTTTATGGCTATTCTGTAATTGTATTGCTATTTATTATTGGTACTACAATGAACAAACTGAGAACACTTCTGAACAACTGTGGATAAACATCGAATGCGAATTATTGGTCATAGCCTATATATGCCCAAAGATTGGCATCCGAAAATTGTGCTACGATGCAATTTTCCTTTTGCTAGAGGAAAGAGGAAATGAGGCTGAAGCAATTGTAAACAATTGAAATCACTGGAGAATACTTGCTGCCCAATGTGGTTTGTACAAGATCTAATGATGATAGTTATCATAAAACTTAACCTGACAATCCTGAGGACTAACAGCCTTGGGTGCCAAAGACCACAGGGAAGGGTGGTGGCCCTCAAGTGGATTAAACCCCGCTTGAATCCGTCTTGATAGAGGGCAGCAGCTTCATCAAGACTGGCCTGAGGCTGGTGAAGACTTTGTATACCACAGGGGCTCTGGATTAGAAAGTGACTCACAGAACTGGATCAGTGGTATGGGTGTCATGCTGCAAAGCGGAAGGTAGATGAAGGACCATTGCATTATATTCTCAGGACAGTCTTCATGGCTGATCCCCATGAGGACTGCCAATATTTGGATTCAGATATGTTAAAAGAAGAAGCTACTTTAGCTGTCTATATTTGAATCAGCCATAAATAACCTAATCATTGCCTCTGAGGTCCTGCTTTATTGAGTGGGATTCAACCTAGAATCCTATCTTTCAGGATGGAAAAGCTCTGGAAGAGTATTTACCCATCTCTTTTTAAATGTACCTATTACACCAGTATGTTTGATGCATGTACTGTAAAACATAAGAGATTGCTACTGACAAAAATGCCTTTTGATTTTTTAAAAAGATCCAGTAATAGGACCTGATGTTCCTGATACTGAAAGAAAATTTCCAAATTTCTGTCATGAGCTTTTTCAGCCTTTGGAACCTATTTCTGACCTCAGTATCTTCTCAAGCCGTTCTCAGTGTAGGATCTCGCACAATAAGGTATTTTAAAACAAAGGGAAATTTGTTAGAATTTGTGCAACAGAGGGGAAAAATCAGCACTCTGTCCCCCCCCCCCCCCCGGGATAACCACATCCCCTTCTCTGTGCCATCATCATATGTTGGATTCTCAGTTACTGTACGGGGGTGTTGCTTGTTTGTTTTTTGCTTATTTTAGTTACTGACAGTAACAACTTTATGCTAAACTTTATTTTGACCTTCAGTCAAATAAACTACTAATGCCACAGCATATGCTTAGCTGTAACACTATTGATCTATGTACTAATTTTATTACTTAACTCTGAGCAGAAATGCTCCTTTTTAAGCACCCTCATTTTAACTTCTGTCTCTTGATATGTTTTGAGTACCCCCATTTTAACTTCTGCTCTCTTTTGCTGTTCTATGCTGGTCTTGGACCATAATAAAGATTTGATTGATTGATAAAAAACTTTATGCTAAATATACTTTTTATTACATCTCTTTGCCTTTGACCTTACTCTGCGAACCAATAGAAAGCAGTCCCTGAGGACTTTTCTAAAAATGAATTTAGCAATGCAGGTTCCAATGTTTGATTGGATAGATTGTTAACTCTTGCACTGAGATTACTTGCTTTTAACAGGTGTTAAGTAAAACCTACTGAAATGTTTATAGCACAGTTTGATTTCTTCCCCCTTCTCTGCACTTCTTATATTCCTTAGACTTCAGATTTATCTAAGAATTGTGAATTAGCAGCTTCCAGCTTGGAAGGAAAAAACAACAGTCTTCTGTTTCCTAACACAGAAACACTAAGCAGTAGTCTGCCAATGCATTATACTGATGAGAAAAAAGAGAATGTGCAAGGTAATTGCTTGGTGTTTGTGAGAGGCAACTTATTTGGGTTAGTTTTCCATCATCTAGGGCAGTGGTGGCGAACCTAGGGCACACGTGCCAGAGGGGGCACGGAGAGCCCTCTGTGGGTACACATGCCATTCCCCCAGCACAGAGTTTGCCCTGCCCCTCTGCCCAGCAGCCCAATGGGAGCACTTTCTCCCTCCTCCCAGTGCATAGTTCAGTCTCCCCTTCTGCTTAGCAGCCCAATGGGAACACATTCTCCCCCCCCCCCAGCACAGAGTTCGCCCCACCCCTCTGTTTGGGCACTCACTCTCTAAAAGGTTCACCATCACTGATCTAGGGGTTTCAATACTGCTTTGATGAAATATGTAAACCGAATGTTATTGACACTTGTCATTTACTCTACCAGGTCCTGAACAATTCTTTAAATACCCCCATATGGAATCTCAGCTGAGTGAATTAAGACAAGAGGCTGATAAAACCAGCTCTTTTAGCATTGTGCTTAATCAGAGCCTTGGACTCAGAAAATCTAATCAGAATGATGTGAGTATTTCACTTGAGAATGCACACAGCAAAGATCTTGAAGGCAACGAGAACATCAGCCTCTCTTCTTCAATTGAAAACCTCCGTAGCCTGAGTCTAGTAGAAGAAGAAAACTCATTTTTTCAGTTGGTTCCAGATGATAGTACAGTGAAGGATGCTCTCAAGATGACAGAGTCACTGAAAGAAGATGTGTCTTCTAGAGACGGGAAGCTGTGCTTTGTTGAACTTCCCTCTGAATCAACTGAGAGGATGCTGGAAAATGTAATAATAAGTGAGAACGTAAACATTGATTGTTCTTGGTGTACTTTACATACTGTGGAAGAACAGAGTTCTCTAAAAATAGATACGCCACTGAGTTTGCCTCAAGAAATGGACTCCAGAATCTCCACCAGTCTTGTGGAAAATTCTGAACTGCAAAGTGGTGGTGAGCTAAATACATCTCAACATCCAGATCAGAATATCATGCTGCATAGAAGCTCAGATTCCTATCTGTCACAAGCTTTACCAGTCTGGGTGAGTGAACTTTTAAAAAAAGTTAACAGATTAATAAGCCGCCTTCTTTGTACCAAAAAGAAACTGTTTTCTGCTGACACTATTACAATAATACTGTTTTCATTGTAATGATGACAGCAGGATATTGATAGATGGGCAATGCAGGTCTTATGCCTTATTAACTTTATAGAAATTCTTATTAACTTTACATTTCATATTGGAAAATGTTTGGACAATTTACACAATTCCAACCCCTTGTCACAGACACAGATAACATACTAAGGACATTTTAAAAGAAAGAACTGTGTTTTAGACCATTTACATTAAAAAATAAATGAAATACCAGGGAAATGCAAAGTAAAATAAACAGTTTCATTGGTTAGCTGTAATGAAACACCTTGGAGACAGCGTCCCAATGTTCCACTCAGATAACCTCTCAGAGGCAAGCTGAATTTGAGCTTGATTTCTGGTGTCTTTTATGGATTTATTTGGTTCACACAAAGCTCTCAGATTGTTTCTGTGTTAGTGTCCTTTGTGGTTAAGATGCTGAATTTGATGACTGGAAGGTCGGTAGGTCAACAGTTTGAGACCTGATTGAGACCTGAATGCTGCATGACAGAGTGAGCTCCCATCTCTGTCCCATCTCTGTCCCAGCTTCTGCCAACCTAATAGTTTAAAACCAAGGAATTGCAAGTAGATAACAGTGTTCCATGTGCTCCGGTATCTAGTCATGCATGCCACATAACCACAGAAATGCCTGCAGACACAGAAAATGCTGACTCTTTAGCTGCAAATAGAGATGAGCACCAAACCCTAGAGTTGCATATGACTGACTTTCAAGCAGGTAGACCTTTACCATACTAGCAGTCAATCTGATGTAATTTAATGCATGCCCTTAGCCCCCTTTCCTTTGATACCATCCACTTGATGATACTGTTCTTTTTAAAAATCTTTTTGTCTGTGCAGTGGGGATCTAGCACCAAACTAATACTGTATATACTTGAGTATAAGCCATTTTTCAGTCCTAAAAATGAGGTCACTGAGTGCGATGGAAAAAGGTGGTGGTGGCCAATAGCCTTCACCACCCGCTTCTCCCAACCCCGTTGTCGGTGCATCTCAATCAGCATGGAGAAAACTCCTTTCTGCTGCATCTTATTTTCATGTACCATATTTCGATTATTGAAACTCACTAAGCAGCTGTGGCATTTGTCACCCTTGGCTTATATTTGGGTCAATCTATTTTCCTGGTTTCTCAGGTCAAAATTGGGTACCTCGGCTTATATTTGGGATGACTTATAGTTGAGTATATACGGTATATCAATGCAGTAATAAGATGATGAGCTCCTTTAGGTGGGGTGATGGTCCCCTCAGTGAAGGAAATGCCACTGGAAACTATCATATTGGGCCCAACGGCAAAATGACCAGAGGAGGAACCACTTCACTATTCTGATTCCCGATAGTCATGGAGGCAGAAGAGGCCATGACAGATAAACTGGCTGCCAAGGTGCACCTTGTCCATATCCTCAAGGCTGCGGCAGTCCATTGCAGTCCTGGTGTTAAATCCTGCATGTCTCATTTCATATGTGCCACCGGAGATGGCTCCATGATCGTAGTGTGTGGGTCACTTCATGGTGAGGTGGAATCCACCTTAAAGAAATTCACACCAGTGACATTTTTCCTGCTTCAGGAAAACTCGGGTACGAGTTGCAGCTGACAATGGCGATAAGATGGTTTTGTACTAAACTTGATTGTTTAAAAAAATACTTCAGAGTAACAGGGGAGAAAGACAATGGAGGTTTGTGTTCCCGCTGTATCAGAACATCACATCCTAGCTTAATACATCATCATAACACACCTAGAGTCCCAACCACCCATTCTTTTAAGGAGCAGAACAAATGATCACACAGGTGGGAAACTGTGAATCATTCTGGCTTGAAAAAGTAGAAACCCACAGCATGTGATCATTGATGAAGTATTTCAGATTCACCTGTTTTCATTCTGGAGCAAATCCCAAAGTATTTGCCCATTAGTTGCAGCCTTGGTGGTAGGATCCATAGCAAAGTCTGTGTTGGCAAATCTTCCGCTTCCCTTTTTTGGTCTGTCCCAGCTCCTGCCAACCTAGCAGTTCGAAAGCAAGCAGTTGCAAGTAGATGAATAGGTACCACTTTGGTGGGAAGGTAAACAGTGTTCCATGCACTCCGGTGTCTAGGAATGCCTGCCACATGTCCACGTAAACATCTGTAGACACAGCACTGGCTCTTCAGCTATAAACAAAGATGAGCACTCAATCTTACAGTGGATACGACTGGCTTTCAAGCAAGGGTGACTTTTACCCTTACTTCTTGTACTGTGTCTGTTCTGAAGATGAGCTGATATTGCTTTTGTTTTGAAATGGTCAAACCTCGCTTAACGAGTGTTTTGTTTAGCAAAAAACTAGCATAACTAGCGGGTTTTTCAAAAAGTGATCCTACTCGCATAATGAAAATTTTCACTATGCGAGTCAGACTTTCCCTATGTAAAAACTCATATAACGAGCATTTCTTTGGCAAAATCTCACATAACAAAAAAATTCGCTGTGCAAGTTTTTCCATAGGAATTTTCGCAATGCGTAAAAAACTCTCATAGCGAAAAACTCGCTTAGCGAGCAGTCTCGCAGAACTAATCATTTTCATTATGCAAGGTATGACTGTACTAAATGTATTGCCTATGCTTACATTGCCTTCCATAACTTGTTTTCTAGGGGAAACTTTCAGGGAGAGGGATTATGGAAGAACCTGACCTGACTCTCATCAGCTCGAATGACATCAGCGTTGTAGAATCAGACTTAGACATCCATAGTCAAACAGAGAGTAGGAAGGACAAAAGTGAAGGCTTGTCCTCGGTCCCCCATTCTGAGGTCAGCGGTTCTCTTGAACTGAAACCTTTGATTACATTTTATGAGCTTAAATGAAAAAAGCAATGGAAATGTGACAGTAGATTTTTCTTTACTATTATCTTGAATAGGATGCCTTATTAAGGCAAGACATAGTGGCCACCACTAACGGAATTAAGTGGCAGAGAACAGTTTGGCCTTGGATGTTTTAGATAGCTTGGTCTCCCTCTTGAACTTCTCTCAGCCTACCCCCCACCCTAGTCTAAGCTTTGCTGCCTGTCCCTTGTTTAGAGCCCTGGTGGTGCGGTTGTTAAACTGCTGTACTACAGCCAAAACATTGTGAGTTCAATCCTGATGGAACACAAGGTTGACTCAGCCTTCGATCTTTCCGAGGTTGGTAAAATGTACCCAGCATGTTGGGGACAAAATGCTAGTTTACTTGTGAACTGCCAAGAGAGTGCATTAAGTGCTATGGGCCGGTATATGAGTATAATTGCTATTGTTATTTGGAAAAGGCATTCGGTGCTTAAGCTAGAATGAAGCAGTCTCTCGAGCTTAAGTCAGTGCTTTTGGGAATTGAAGCCCAAGACCCAAAGGTTGGGAAACACGGCTCTAGGATGATGATACAGTTCAGCTGCCTATCCATTTGTCTTCTGTACTTGAAATAGAAGAGGAACACTCTCAGTTGCTTCAGGCAGCAAAATAACTAAAGTTAGCTGGTGACGTTGTGTGTATACAGCCTTGCCTGAGTGCAAGAATTACAATCAACACTGCATCTGAAAATGGTATGCCAATGATAGTTAAGTTGCATTTTTAAAATTGTTGATTGTACAGAGAGAATAAAAGTGATGGTTTTGGGGATCCCACAGTTATGCTGTTGAATTCGTTCCTACATCCAGGTTTCTAGAAAGCAATGCCTTTTGAGGCATTTTGTAACTGCCCTGTAAAAGCTTTGAATGGGTCTGTGTTAAGAAGCAGGCTATCTACACCCTTTTTCATTCAGATTCATAGGTTACAATGCAATATTGCAAACGGAAAGCCATTTCTACTTCTCAGGCATACTTCATTTAAATTTTGCATACATTATTAACAATGGATTGCTCTCCTGCATTGTTTCTTTGTTCCTTTTAAGGTGGAATCCTCATGTGCTGTAAACATTATGTTACATGTTGCAACCTATAATTCTTTTAACAGGACAAGGGGTTTTTACCTTTGAAATCAGAAGTGGATGATATCATTTCCACTCAACCTGATGATCCATGTGCAGCTCAAAACTCAAAAGAGAACTGGGATCAGAAATCCGAATCAGGAGGTAGGTGTGCAAAAGTTCAGGAGGTAAGGCCTGTCCTGCCTAAGGTATCTTGTCAATCTAAAAGGCAGGCAAACTGAAACAAAGTGTTTGATAACAACGTACTGTAATAAAGAAGCAATCTTTAACATTGTGTTAGAACAGGGGTGGGCAATGTATGGTCTGTGGGCCAGACCTGGCCTATGGCTCCAAATCATCCAGCTGCCGCACACATTTACAACAGCCATGGACATGATTTACAGCAGCATTTATGGCAGGGGGAACCCCCAGTCCGGCCTGCTCAACTGTCTGAAGGAGCGTGACCTGGCCCTCCACTTAAAAAGGTTGGTAACCCCGGTGCTAGATGATCATGACCAGGCCAGAAAGCCACAAAGATGTCCTCATTCATTTGTATTGCTATTCAAAATAAAATGTAAGACGTTAAAATGTGAAACATGGACTCTCCACTTCATATTACAATGTAATCACTTTCTTCTGAATATTATGTCTCCATTTATTGAAAATCAGTGGAAATTGTTCATGCTTTTATTGAAAACTTTTCTCAAGCGATGCTCTCCTCTTCCCTAACCAGCAGTGCCATCAGCAAGTCTACAAGAATCATTTCTGAAGCGGAAAAAAGATTTCATCAAAAGATCCTCTAAAAGAGTAGAGAAGCTCAAAAGTCGACAGCAGAATTCCAAAAAACCTCAGGCTAAGGAAGCTCAGCAGAAAAAAACACAACTTCACAAACCTAAAGAGAATTTGCTGCCTATTGGTAAAATTATTAGCAATCAGAACTTTGGGGGAGGGATGGAAGGACAGAGATTTCATAAAATGAAATAAACAACAGCCTTTTCCGCTCATGCTATTTGGTCCTGAGAGCATTGTTTTTCCAAATATTGATACACTCATAGTGGCTTTTATAAAGAATTTTCTTCCACTCCAAACCCTTAGAGGCTGTGTAGGTTAAAATCCAAATACTTTTGTTGTCTCTTGTTGGGTATCTCTTGTTTCATGCAAACTTTTAGGATCAGTTGCTGCTTGACGTATAGCGTATTTGCAATGTATAAATAATAGCAGTAGGACTTCTGAACAGTGTTTTGTAAATACTCGGGAGGCCTGTACAACTTGTCTCATAGGACTAGTTATATTTCATGTCTAGTTATATTTCATGTTGTCTTGTTACTTCAAGGTGCAGCTGTTAGTCATTTGAGGAAAATGGAAGAAGTAAAAGTTTACTCTCCTGCGGACAGAAAGATCGTAGAAATACAAATGCAGCAGCGCACTTCCAGGTACTGTGCAACCACGATCTGACAAGAATTTAACAATCCAGTAATTGAAATAATACTTCTCTGAAAAGAGGTGTGTTTTAGTTGAAACACACACCACAGTAAACAAGGATTTTTTTATTGTGTCGGAAGCACACAAAGGGGCTTTCTGGGTTGAAAGGATTTTTCCTGGAGGAACTCTGCTCAGGGGACACCCGAATGAGGCTCCTTTCATGTCTCCAAGATATTTTCCCTACTGAAGTGGTCCCTATTTATCCCTTGCAATTTCTTGCTTTCAAACTGCTGGGTTGACAGGAGCTGGGACAGAGACAGGCGCTCATTCTGTCATGCAGTACTCGGGTCTTGAAATGTCAACTTGCTGATCTTCCAGCTAACAATGCAAACTTCTTAACCACTGAGCCACCACAGTC
The DNA here is from genome assembly GCA_030440675.1 of Furcifer pardalis. Classification (NCBI taxonomy): domain Eukaryota; kingdom Metazoa; phylum Chordata; class Lepidosauria; order Squamata; family Chamaeleonidae; genus Furcifer; species Furcifer pardalis. The sequence continues at coordinate 105,747,579 of CP126895.1, read as the reverse complement.
CCTTAACAAAAACATGAAAGGAAAATATGCATCCATGCTGGCTAGAAAATCCATCCATTTATTGGTATAGTAACACCCTTCCTAGATGTATGAGATTAAATTATGACTCACTGAGAACCATGTCCCTTTTGCTGTGTTTGGGTAATTATAAAATGGAGAGTATGACAACACAGGGATTGTGGCTGAATGCAAAACAGATTTTTTGCCCCCCCCCCCTTTCCAGGGTCATACAGCCCATGAATCTAAAATTCATTTGGTTTCCATGATTAATAGTTGTCTTGCATTTCTCTCCTAAGATATTGGTCCCCTCTTCATTATTTTGGGTCGAGTTTGCTCCTTTTACTGGCTAGTCAAACTATTGTGAAGAAACTTTCAGATAACTGGCTGATAAAAGTAAGTATTTTTTCTCTTTCCTAGATTATACAATAATCTTAGTGAAGTAAAAACCAGAAAGGAACAGAAGGAGCGGCAAGAAAACTATGCCAAAAATCGTGAAAGAGCAAGAGAGTTTCAGAAGGTAAAAATGCTTGCAGTGGCCTTCAGATTTTCCAGCCATCTGCTCTTCAAATTTCGGAATGGAAAGCAAACAGGTTTCAGACATTCAGTAAAGTAAAAGTCACCCTAGCTGGAAAGCTAGTCATATCTGACTCTAGATTCAGTGCTCATGTTTATAGCCAAAAAGCCAGTGCTGTCTGTCTGTGTGTTTCGGTGGACATGTGGCAGGTATGACTAAACACCAGTGCACAGAACACTGTTTACCTTCCCACCAAAATGGTACATATTTATCTACTTGCAATTTAATGCTTTCAACCTGCTAGGTTGGCCGGAGCTGAGACAGAGATGGGAGCTCACTCCATCGTGCAGCACTCAGGTCTCAAACTATTGATCTTCCAGTCATCAAATTCAGCATCTTAACCTCTAAGCCACTGCAGCCCCTTCAGACATTCAGTGAGGGAGAGCTAACTGTGCTGGGGAAAGTCAGATTACTGTGTGGGCAGGATGACCTATAGGGTCGTCGTGGACCCCTTAGTGACATCTGACCCACAAAGTAGAGGGTGGCTAACATGAAAACTTTCTCCCTTCTGCATCCCTATAGAAAACATTGGAAAGACTACGAGCCAGAAAAGCGAATGTGAAACACTAGAGCTCGGTGAGCAGATGGAAGTGGCCACAGCAGCGAAGGATGTGTGAAATTAAGAATATGCTTCAGACCACATTAAATAATGTGTCCAAGCTTTGATTTAATTTATATTCAGCGTGGATAAAAAAATTTTTGGAATATCCAAAGCTGTTTACACTAACATGTCTCTTAATTATGGCTTTTTAACTCAAGTGAATATATATATATATAAACATGTCACACACTTGTTTTTGTATCACTGTTGTAGTTATTTATAATAAAAATTAGTCTTTATTTTCTGTGAAAATTTAGCTTGTTTCCATAAGGCAATGCCAAAGATGGAATTACTGTTCCCATATTGTTAAGATTGTCCCCAATGGTGCACAAACTACCCAGCATGAGGATGGTTTGAGGAAGGAAATTGTATCTTCACAGCACTACGGACATTGCTTCTGGTGGCTGATAAACCAAGCCAAAATTAGTACAAGAAACATCATCTTCAGGAAACTCACAAACTGTAAATGGGGAACTCATCCATCCACACTGTGTACATCAGCTTTTGTTGCTCAGTTGCATAGCTGAGTCTGACCCTTTGCAACCCCATGGACCTTTGCATCTCCGCAGCAAAGTACAATGGTACCTCACATAACGAAGCGTTGTTAGGCAATGGTGATACCCCGCATAATGAAATTTCCCCCCATTATGCAGGGTTTTTTTTGGGGGGGAGGGGGGTAACCGGGGTATACACCGTCATTGGGAACCCTGGATAACAAACTTTTGTTCATTATTTTGGGCAGCTTCGCATAACGGAGTTTTGTTATGCGGGGTTCTACTGTATGCTGACCAGTTGAGAAAATATACCCTCTCACGCTGTGATCGATCAGCACTTGGATTGGGGGGAACCGGTGTGCGTGTCCATTCCTCCCTACAACCCAACCGCTCTAAAAACTGGGTGCGTCTTATGTCCAAAAAATAGGTACTTCTTTACTGTAAAGGACTGGGGATTAAATGGATCAAACCAGAAGACTGGTGTCCATCTAAGGTAGTGGTGGTGAACCTATGGCACATGTGCCAGATGTGGCATGCCCAGCTTTGTTGGCACTCATGCCATCACCACAGCAGAAATCCTACCCCTCTACCCAATGGGAGTGCTTCCTCCCTTTCCCCCAGCAGTTTGTCCTACCCCGTCACAGTCCAATGAGAGCACTTCCTCCCTCAGTTCACCCCAACCCTGTCCAGCAGTCCAGTGGGAGCGCTTCCTTCCTCCCCCAGCAGTTTGCCTTGCCCCTGTTTGGCAGTCGGTCACTAAAAGGTTTGCCATAACTGAACTATGGCATCTCATAATCAAATGAGCAGAACACAAACTTTGATTTGATGGTCAAATTACATTTGAGCTGTGTGGGAAAATTCAGTTTTAATCTGTACAGGAACAAGTTATACTGACTGTAGGTCCAAAATAACATTATGTGACCCAACACTGTCTCACTTCTATAGATAGCATAAACAATGATATGGAATATCTCATTTGGAGGTTTTAAGATACAGTTCCATTTAAGTACAATACAGTGGTACCTCACTTAAAGAGCATAATGTGTTCCACGGGATTGCTCTTTAAGCGAAACACCATTGTAAGTGGCCAATTGTGACTTCTGGTGGGGGGGATTCTGAAACCCGATTTGTTAAGCGAGTTTTTGGTTGGTTTTATTTGTTAAGACTTGGTTCCACAAGTCTTAACGTTATCCGATTTTTAGCCTTATCTGCATGCATCGGATAGCGTTAAAATCCTATGCAGATGGCTTGGATAACGGCACAGACTTCAAGGGAAAGTCAAGGAAACCTGCTGGGACCTTAAAGAACTTTAAGAAATAATTGTCTAAAGGGTAAATACATTACAAAAACATGCCAGACCACCCTGACTTTAGGGAACAAAATCATACAGCATTTTTAAACTTTTGAAAACTTTATAAAGTGCTGTTTTAAAAGGTAAAAACACAACTCTACATTTCAAAAACATGCCAAACCACCCTGACTGCAGGGGAACAAAACATGAAACATTTTTCAACTTTTAAAAACTTTGTACAGTAAAGTGACTGTTTAAAGAATACAGTAAACAATTGCAGCTCAGTTCAATACAGTGCTGAACAGTATGGATTTTAACTGGAGGAAGAGGAGGAGGAAGACAACTCAACAGCAGCTGAGCTAGATGGTTCTTCATCAGTTTTTTGTCTTTTTAAGAACCTTTCCATCAGCTGTTGTTTCTGGCGTTGCTTCAGTTCATTTTTTATAGCTGGGATGACGAAGGTAGCCTGCATGGCCAGAAAATCAATGAGCTTTTGCTGATCTGGGTAGTATTGGAGGTAATTTTGGCACACTTCATGTGCATTCAACAATTCTTTCAGCTGACTGCTGGTGAGCTCTGAAATCTTCTTTACCCCCTCCTCATCTCCAGATGAGTCTACCAACTCCGCCTCCTGTTTCTGCACATCTACTAAGTCCTGGGTGGGCCGCTCCACCAGCTTCACCACATCATCCTCTGAAACCACCAGCCCAATGGACCTGCCCAGGTCAACAATTTCACTGACCACTGCACTGTCCGTTTCTGGTGAAGGAGCTGCTTCAGCCCCAGCAGGTTGACTGTCGGGCCAAAGGGGACGCCAGGCAGCCACCAGGGTGTGCTGACTGACCCCATCCCATGCCCTTCGGATCATCTTTAAGCTGTCCACAATATCAAAGTGCTCCCTCCAGAATTCTTGGATGGTCAGTCTGCACCAGTCTGTGATCTCCACACATCTTTTGAACTGTTCTCGTGTGTATCGTTTTTTAAAGCTTGATATGACCTGCTGTTCCATGGGCTGGAGAATTGGTGTTGTGTTCGGTGGCAGGAAGAGGATCTTAATGAACCTGTACTCCGGCCTTAGGAATTTTTCAAGCCCTGGAGGATGGGCCGGAGCATTGTCCAAGAGCAACACTGCCTTCATGGGCAGGTTGCTCTCCTCCAGGTAATGGCGCACCATTGGTCCAAAGACAATGTTGATCCAAGCAACGAAAGTGGGCCGTGTGACCCACGCATTTTTTGTTGCTCGCCAAAACACACCCATGTCATCCGTGCTCACCTTGCGTTTCTTAAAGGCCCTTCGGTTCAGCAAGCTGTAGACAAGCAAGGGCTTGATCTTTAGGTCCCCACTTGCATTCGCAGCAAACAACAGGGTAAGACGATCTTTGCTTGGTTTGTAGCCAGGCAATGAGGTGGCCTCTGTGACAAATGTCCTCCTTGGCATGCGTTTCCAGAAGAGGCCTGTTTCGTCACAGTTAAAGACCTGCTGTGGGAGGTAGCCCTCAGTTTGAATGAGTTCATAAAATATTGTGGCAAACTCCTCTGCAGCAGGAACATCACAGCTGGCAGCCTCCCCATGCCTGACCACACTATGAATCCTGGATTTTTGCTTGAAGCGCTTGAACCATCCCCTGGTCGCTCTGAAGACCTCCTCCTTGGCTGATGACCCTGGTTGATTGGCCATGAGGTCGGCGTGCAGCTGTCTGGCCTTCTCACAAATTATGGCCTCTGTCATGGTGTCACCAGCATGCTCCTTGTCCCGGATCCACAATAGCAGCAATTTTTCCACCTCCTCCAACACTGGCGGCCGTTGCTTTGTGATGCTCGTCACACCCTTGGCCACCTCACTTTCCATAATCTTCTCTTTGTTCTTGATTATGGTGGAAATCGTCGAGCTGCGTCTTCCGTACAGCCTGGCAATGTTTGAAATCCGCATGCCTTCAACGTATTTCTTGATTATGGCCTGTTTTTCCTCCACTGAAATCTGTTCCTTCTTTCCACTGACAGATGTTTTTTTTGATGATGCCATGGCACAACAAAAACACTAGCTGAGCAGAAGAAAACCAATTTTAGTTTGTGTACTGTGCTGTACTGTATTGCACTGACTTTCCAAGATCACCAGTCCAAGACATAGGGGGGGGAATTATCTTTCAACATGTCCTGATGCCAACATTTACAATCATGTACGCAGGAATCCATTTTAAAAGCTAAAAGCAAGGGTGCCCCAACTTTTCAGGCCACGGGCCAGTCACATGGCTCATGGGTCCCCAAAGAACAGTCAGTGGGCCCATGACACAATTCATCCGGCCCATGCCACCCTCGTCGCTCCCAGATGCGGAAGTAAAACGCACTTGTGAGTAGCCCATGGCCTGAAAAGTTTGGACACCCCTGCTGTTAGCTTTTAAAATGGATTCATGTGCACATAGCTCCTGTAGGGTTACCATATCTCAGGATTTGTCCTGAGATTTCCTGCTCTTTAGCAGGAAATCTCAGGACAAATCCTGAGATATGGTAACTCCTGAGGGCCACTTTGCATAACGGGTAAATATTGGCATCTATTTTGGGCCTGCTTCTATTGCTGTTAGCCAGGGGTGCCCAAACTATTCAGGCCACAGTCCAGTCATGTGGTTCATGGGTCCCCAAACTATGGCCTGTGGGCTAGATCCGGCCCATGATGCCAATTCATCTGGGATGCGCCACCCTTGTCACTCCCAGAAGCTGAAGTCGTGTGTGTTTTGCTTCAGTTTCTGGGAATGATGAGGGTGGCGCAACCCGGGTGAATTGGTGTCATGGCTGGATCCGGCCCACGAACCATTGTTTGGGCACCCCTGGCTAACAGTGATAGACATTTACCATCATGCAACATTTACCATCATGCAAAGAGGCCATCTGGAGTCCCCAATAGCATATCAACACCACACACAAAAAATCAGAGGTGGACAATGGAATCACATTTTTAGAAACAAAAACCATTTCCCCCCAAACTTTGTAAACAACCCACCACTAGCAGATTCACAAAGAAACAAAGATGTAGAATGGAGTCTCTTTAAAAAGAAAATCAAATAAATTTCACCAAACTTTGTAAACAACCCACCACTAGCAGATTCACAAATAAACAAAGATGGACAATGGAATCTCTTCCAAATGGGCAAAGGGATTTTCTTCAAAAAACAAAACAAAAGCAAAACCATGTTGATCCCTAAGCCCCCCCTCTCCGTCCACCCCCACCCACTCCCAAGCCAATTGGAACAAGTTTCATTTGCCTACCTTTCCACTGTGCCAAAGAATGCTCCGATAATCTGAAGAATGAAGCCAAAATGCCAAGACTTCTTCCAAAAATATTCACCAAAAAACCCCCCAGAAAATTCGAAATGGCTCTCAAGAACTCCTTCCACACACTTCTCTCCTCCTGCAAACCGACAACAAGGAAGGCGGGCTCATCCTTTACTGCCCAGGAGCAAGGCATCCTGGGAAAAATAGTTCCTGTTTCAGCAGGGGTGCCCAAACATTTTGGGCTGTGGGCCGATCATGTAGTTCAGGGAGACGGTCACTAAGGCCCAGGGGCCGGGTGTGGCCCCCAACGCCAATTCATCTGGCCTGTACAGGCGCATTTTACTTCCACTTCCAGGAGCGACGAGAACTTCGCAGGCCAGATGAATTGGCCACACCTGGCCCCCGGCCCTTAGTTTCGGTACCACTGAATTACAGGATGAGTCCAGCTCCAAACACATTTAATATGGCACGAGGCTTACTGAGTACCAGCTTTCCCTTTGAAAGTTGCACAAAGGCCAGCCCAAGAAACCTTGTTTTGTGTATCAGAGAGTAAACAAACAAGACAGAAAACGTTGTGGCACTTTCAAGAATAACTGTACAATTTTAATGTTAGCTTTCATGGAGCAAGTCCATTTCATCAGTGAGATTTCGTGGTATTAATTTAACCAGTCGTATCTGACTCTAGGGTTCAGTGCTCATCTCTGTTTCAAATCTGAAGAGTCAGTGCTGTCTGCTTGGTCATGTGGCAGGCATGACTAGACACCGGAATGCACGGAACGCTGCTACGTTAAAGTTAATACAGTAAGGGGTGACAGAGCTTGACCCCCATTCTCATGTCTTGGCAACCGCTGTTCATCATGTACCCTTCCATTCCTCGCCACTTTCCGATCTCTTGCATCAGCGCTGGTGTGAGGCATAGCTCTGTGCTCTGCACTCAGCTGGCTAAGCCTGGCTCAGTCGAGGGGCGGCTCGAAAGTAAGCAGGAGTCTAGCTGAGTTAGCTTGGTGGGCAATAGAAGGTGTGTGTGTGTGGGGGGGTTCCCAACCTGAGAGCTTCCGAGGGATGCTGTGCCTCAAAAAGAAGCCTGTGCCGGTCTGGGTGTGCTTGGTGGGCGGGTGTGGGGAGTTTCCAAACTGGTGGTGAAGGAAGAGTCTCAGGACTCCCAGTGGGTGGGACCAGCTTAAGAGGGCCGCGAATATGGGCATGCACCCTCCCCTTGCCTGGGCCGGCCACATGTTCCAGGGGTTAAGGAAGCACCTGCTTGTCCTCCAGCACTGGCAAGCAGCTCCCAGCCCGGCTCACTGCTAAGACACCATGAACGGCACCCTTAGCGTTATCCGATGCAATCGTTAGTTAGCCAGAACAATCAAAGTCTAGGTTTAGTTCCCTGAGAACTTTTGGTACCACATTATTCTTTCTCCCTCTTTTTAAGTGGTAGGGGTTGGAGTAATGCCTGGTGTTTTTAATTGGGTTTTTAACTAGTTGGTTTTTATCTTTTGTAAACCGCTCAGAGTCCTTGGAGTTGGCTGGCAATATAAATTTTGAAATAAATAAATAAAACAAGGTATTTAAAACTACAAAGTTGTGAGGAACAGAACAAGTAAATTCATACTTGAGCAATGGGTGACAGTCTCATACAATAGTAAACATGACATCAAGATCAGTATTAGGATCTCCAACCATGGAAATGTTTTCACAATACAACTTGTATTTTCTAAAATTATATATATATTAACCACCTACAGTGCCTTTGGCCAGTGGGGACAGTATACAAATATAGTGAAATATTTTATAAATAAAAATATTTTAAAGTATTATTTTCATATTTCTAGGCCGCACAATCACACACGTGACTCAGCGGCTGGCTCACAACAGTACAATACACAATAAAAACATTTGCAATAAAATACCGGTCGTCCAAGGTACAACAGTTTCGAACAGCCACAGTCCAGGGGCTAGGCTGGTCAGGTTGACCAGGGAGGTGATGTTTGGCCCCCTCCCCAACGGCCAAGTCCTGGCACCAAAACAACACAACTCCTGCCATTAGGTGTGGTCCAGGGTTGTGGTGGCGGCTCTTCTACCCCAGCCACTGAACATGACCCAGGGGCACAGCAGTGCTCCAGTATACTCAAATACACCTTCACTTAATAACTGATACATTACCTGAATCTATTAATTATTCTGAACCATTATTGTTTCATATAAAGACATGCTCCTAGCCTCTCCATGAGCTCATCTTTTTATTCAATCATTTAGAATTTTGTAGACTTCTTGGTTAAATCTACATTTCCTTAACGCAGCTGACTCAGCAATTAAAAGTATATTTCAATCAAGTTCCTGCATTTGAAGACTTTTGCATAATACAACTCTGAAGCTGGCAACAGTTCAAAATCTGGTACAGATCAAACAACTTGAAGGCACAAATTGACCCACACCATTTCATATACTTGTTTATTGAATAGTTGTTTTAAAAGAGCTACAGATCAATACTGCTAAGAATGGCATTAGCTTGTATTTCAGGTAACAAAGTGGTAAATTATTAAGAAGAGGTTTCAAGTTTCAAAACTTGTGTGTTGTCAAAGTATTGATAGAACAGCAGCCTTATCCCACTCCCATTTATTTCTTCAGTAAGCTTCAGTTGGTTAATTATCTGAAATAGAAAAGAAAAGCATTTTTAGAAATGATTAAAATGGTTGGTCTAAATGAATTTTAAACACAAGATACTAACATTAGCTTTTTCTCTCAAAGAATATGTGCCTGATGAACAGTTGTTATTGTAGCTACATTCGTTTCTTGCAAGGCATATTCCTTACAACTGTTGAAATTCATCAGAGAGATCTTTTTTGCTATACAAACTCAAAGCTATTTCAAGCTCAAGCCACCTTACAATCACATGCACAGCAGCCACCTGTCCAATACTTCTACATTTCTCTAAAACATGTCTCCTCTGGTATAGACCACAGAGCACACACCAAGTACTCTTGATATCCTGCAGAGGATCTGCCTATTAGGCCATTGCGTTAAGAGCTGTTTGTTCAATACCTCACAGCTCTCTTTGAAATGACCTTCCACAGGATTTCCAAAATCAGCTCTGTACCTTTGAGATGATGTCCACCAGCCTAGCCAGAAGATTCTATTTGGATTTCATTATGGATTTCCAGTAGATGAAAGCTGCATGCCGGGGGGTGGGGGAGAAGAGAGAGAGTTAGGATGTCATTACATGAAGCAACCTAAGGAACGTGATCATTAAGCAGCCTGAAGATCCCATGGAAAGCTGCAGGACCTTATTAACATGAGGAATTGGGGTGGGAGTGATGGCTTTATCAGCTGCAAATGGGATAATACCACCGCAATTCTTTGAACTATAGCTCTGAAACTAAGGGCTTCCATACCAAACTTTCAAAAAATGTTTCCAACAGATTTGATGCTACTATAGCAGCAACATAAAAAATCTGCAGGAGTTACTTTACGGTCACGTCCACAGCATACCAGAAACAGTAGCTCCTAGCAGCCTTGGTAGTGACCGGGTGTATTCATACGATGATTTTAGGATTATTAAACACTGCAGTACTGTACTTGTACATCAACTCTGATTAAGAAAAGGCAAAGTAATACAGAATGCAATACATAACTCTTTGTAGCCTAGCCTTCTATCCAACAAACTAGAGGGCAGGTTGTGGGGAGCTACGTATCTGATTTACATCCTTCTCTTGGCCATCAGCACAGACATCCCAGTCTATCTTTGAAAGATTTAAGATCAACTAACAATCTTCCAGATACGTGAAGGCTTATTGGGGGGGCAAAGCCCAGTCCCCTACCACTGATATTTAGACAAGGAACCGCCCATTTTCACTGGAGTTGTGGAAATAATTTTTTCTTTCTTTTTTTGCTGAGCAAGGGAAATTGGTACAAAAACCACAATAGGAACACATCTCTGGATTCTGGCCTCAAGAACAACTTAATCCCTCCAGCAAATTTCAAATGTTTTAAACTCCACACGCACACATCAAACCATCTTGCAATCTCTTGGTAAACACCTTTGTTGCCTGAAGGACATTTGTACCTTCAGGTAACTCTGTACCTGAGATACAGCTACATTTTGTGTAAAATCTTGTAAGTATTAAGTGACCCCAAAGCAATACATGTTTACAGAGAGTTTAAAATGTCACCTTTTCATGGACATATTTTTCAGATACACCAGCAGAACAGCAGCTGTACCTGCAGAAAGAAAATGTTTCTTAGCATCTGTTCTTTAGAACAGCAGCTGGAAATATGTATTATTTTAACTGTCTTGCAGTTTTATCCCACTAAACTACCATATAGTTTAGTGAGTAAAGCGAAACCACAAGCTTGCTCTGCGAGGCATTTCCAACGACGAGAACCTACAGCAAGGCCCTATCGGGATAGACCTCAGTGTTAGATTTTTCCAACATGATCAGGCTTACAAACCCTGCCATAGATTTCTATCATTTTATGATGCTCAAAGCAGATAATCTAGCAGGGTAAGGTTTTGCTGCCTTAATAGTATTATTCCCTGCACGTCCGTGTTCTTCTTGTACACATTCCCTACCCACCCACTACAACCACAGACTTTAAGTTTAAAATTGACATACCTGTGTGTCCACTTCTCAATGCAGCAGCTTCACTGAAGGTCTCCAATTCCTCCCTGAAAGAGCCATTGTGAATTTGCAGCCATATGAAGACAGGCATCAAGCAAGCGGTACAATGGAAACCAAGATGCTCTTGCACAATCCACCTCTTAAGATTCATTATGCCATTTACTAACCATGCCAAGTAGTGGAAAATTACAACTCCTTCAAATGCTTGAAACAATTTCTGTATTTGATCAGCTGGCTCTTAACATAACATTAGACTCAAACTCTACGTGCTGTGGCAGGGGAGGAATTAAGGCCAGGATACTTAAGAGACCGCCTCACCCCTAGAACATCTGTCCACCCCACCAGAGCAGACCAGAGAGGCTCTCCAGTTGTTCCATCGGCCAGAGAGGTGCACCTCTGTGGCACCAGAAGGAGGGCCTCCTCTGTGTCTGCTCCGACCCTATGAAACCTCCTGCCAATGGAGTTGCATCTCCAAGTCAGATCAGTGAGCAAGAGAATTTGGTCTGCACCTGAAGAACTTAAAAACATGGCTGGCAAGGCAGGTATGAGGTACGGGTTGCACCACGACCCCTGCCCGCTGGTTAGTGTGAGTTCCCTCTCTTTCTCTCTCAACGCCCTCTTAAAGTAATTTAAGAGTTAGTTTTAAATTTTAACTTGTTTAGTTTAAATCTTTTAGAATTTTGATTCACATCAATGATGCTGTTTTATATGAGAAGTTAACCGCCCTGAGGGCAGTATACAAATTTAAGTAAAATAAATAAATAAACCTCTTCTAATCCTAGATAACAAGGAGATCTAGGGTTCTGCTCATCTTCCCATTCCCACTAAAGAATGCTGAGTTCTAAACTGAATCAAATCTATTTGCCAGAGCGTCTATGCAAAGCACCAAATGTCTAACAAGCCAAATCACTTGCTCAAAATTGGCTACTTTTCATTCACTCTTTTCAGAGCTGTTGAACATTTTGCCAATCATCATAACTCTTTACTGTGATCTCCACTATGGGGAAAATAGCTATTGGCCTATATTGACACTGGGTCTCTTGAAGTTTGTCTCTATCAAACAGTGAGTAGAAAGTGTTTATTAAATGTACAGTGGTACATCATACGACGATTTTAATTTGTTCCACGGGACTCATTGTTGTACGAAGCAATTGCTATATGATGCATGCATCGTATAGCGATTTTCCTTATGGGATGCATCGTATAACGATTTTTTCTTGCTAAGTGGTTTTAACCATTGAAAAATTGTTGTACGATTTTTTTCCATAGGGAAAATTGTTACGCATTTCCCCCAAAAACCTAACTGTTATGCGATTTTGTTGCTATACGGAGCAACTGTTGTATGAGGTTCCACTGTATATTCTTTCTGCTAGGAATAAAGTAGCTAACCATAATATAATATTGTTTTAAAAAATTAACTACGCCATAGAGTAAAAACAAATCAATTTACACACAGCAGCGTAAGTTGAGTAGTTTGTGTATCCCACTTTTCTCCCAACACTGAATCTCAAGGACATCCACTCTTCCATGGACACAAAAACCCACACATAGAGAAAAGCCTAGTTTAATTTCTACATCTGTTGCTTAAGACTTAAAAATACTTGTTACAGGCCTCAGTCATCAATGTAACCAACCTGCCTTACACCAATGGAAAGCACAGCCTGTTTTTTTATAGCCTCATTGATAAACTGCAACACAATGTAAAGTGTGTCCAAATTTACCACCTCAACAAGGCCATTTTAAGTAAGTTCATTAACTTACTTCCTGACATCATCTTTAGAACTGAAGAAACCACTTACCTGTGGCAGAAACAAGTAGTTTTATTCAGGAACGGTTGCTGTAATAATTCCTGCTGCACACTGGAGAACATTTCAAGATGATTTCCTCTTTGGTTATCTTCATGGATTGTGCAGACTTGAAAGCAGCATTTACCTGGGACAATGAAGTTATTTACTGTATTAGTTTTATCCCACTAAACTACCGCTTAGTTCAGTGAGTAAAACAAAACCACAAGCTTGCTGTGTGAGGAATTTCCAATGATGAGAACCTACAGCAGTGGTGGCTAACCTTTTTCCGCCACGGGCTTGACAGCTGAACAGGCCAGACCATGCTCCCCAGAAGCAGGCACATTTATGGCTGTCATAAATGCGGCCACTTGTGTTTCTGAGTCAGACAAGTGTTTATGCATGCACAGGTGCATTTTATGGCTGAGGTAAGACACACCCGCACATGTGTAAACACATCCACTTCCGGCAGTTGGCGACAGGCCAGATGAATTGGCGACAGGGGCCACGGCCATCACACAGGCCGTAGGTTGGAAACCCCTGACCTACAGCAAGTTCCTAGAGCAGTGATGGTGAACCTTGGCACTCCAGCTGTTTTGGAACTTCAATTCCTAAAAGCCCTGATCTACAGGAGTGCTGACTTGGGCTTCTGGTAATTGAAATCCAAGAACAACTAGAGTGCCATGGTTAGCTACCAGGGTCCTATATAGACCTCAGTCAGATTATTTCAATATTATCTGCTGTACGTGCTCTGACATGGGTTCCTACTAGGCATGCCAAATATTGTGAAATGCCTAAGCCCATGATGGCGAACCTTGGCACTCCAGATGTTCTTGGACTTCAATTCCCAGAAGCCCCAGCCCCTGTGAATCCACACGAATGGGCGTGTTTTGCTTCTGCTTCCGGGAGCAATGAGGGCGGCGCAGGCCAGATGAATTGCAGTAATGAATTGTGGATTCACAGGGCCTGGGGCTTTTGGGAATTGAAGTCTAAGAACATCTGGAGTGCCAAGGTTCACCATCACTGGTCTAAGCCTTCAAATGCTTGAAATAATTTCTTTATTTAATCAGGAGACTCTAATATAGCATTACTCAAACTTTGCATGCTGTGGCAGGGGAGGAATTAAGAGTCTTTCCTAATCCTAAGTAACAAGGAGAACTAGAGTTTTGCTGGTCCTCCCATTCCCACCAATGGGAATGGCCTATGGTTTAGGATTGATGAGTTCTAGACTGTAGCCCTGCCTATGGTTTAGGATTGATGAGTTCTAGACTGTAGCAAATCTATTTGCCAGAGCTTCTATGCAAAGCACCAAATATCCAACAAGCCAAATCAATTTGCTTCTCAACTTGTTCAGAATGGCTATTTTTCATTCACTCTTTTCAGAGCAGTTGAACATTTTGCCAATCATCATAACTCTTTACCATGATCTCTACTTTGGAAAAAATACTTTCCTCTACGATGACAGGGTGTCTTAAGCTTGTCTTTAACAGTGAACAGAATGTATTTATTAAATGCATATCCTTTCTGACAGGGATAATGTAGCTAACCATAATAAAATTCTGTTTGAAAAGAAAAACAATCCCATAGAGTAAAACAGCCATTATACTTTCAGCAAGCAATCACTTACATGCCAAAGACTTATATCAATAAAAACATCTTTGATTTGAGTTACAAAGAGGGGACTGGCATCATCCCAGCAATTTATGATCAAAGAATGACCAAGAGTCTTGCCTCATGTAATGCTCTACATTACACAAATAATAAAATCAGGTTCTTACCTATTAAAAGGACAGGTATACATTGTCTGCTATCTAAAAAAAAAGAAAGGAAAATTTAGACAAAGCTCAGCTTATGGCTCAGTCTACTGCTAGGAACATTTTTACTTTCAAGCACATTGGCAGGTTCCATCTAAGAGTAAACACGATCACCAACTATGTCCACAACAGTGTTTTCACTTGTAAGAGCTAACAAGCAGGTCTGTTTCCATGAACAAAATGTTTTTAAAAGAGGTTTGGATTCTACACTGGTCAGTGGGGAACTATGTTTTCCCCCTTCATGCCCAACAAAACCTGCCCTATGGAGAAACACAAATGGAAGGTTAAATGCAAGAGCCAGTTAAACATTTTCCAAATCTGGCCCACAACCTCCACTTAAACGATGCTTTGCACACTAGGGGTGCCCAAACTAGACCAGGGGCCAGATCCAGCCCACAAAGCCCTCATCAGATCCAGGCCCCAGGCAGTAGGGACTAGCCTCCTGAACCACGTGACTGACCTGCAGCCCGGTTTAGGCACCCCTGTTGTACACCATCAAGTCAGATCAGTGAGCAAGAGAATTTGGTCTGCACCTGAAACCAGACAGTTTTGGAATTCTCCCTGCTTCAGATCTAAGAAAACTAATCATTTTAGGGAATTTGCAACTAAAGTTGTAGTTTTTGCATATCCCACCTTTCTCCCAATACTGGATCTCAAGGACATTCACTCTTCCATACACACAAATACACACACATAGGGAAAACTTAGTTTAATTTCCAGATTCTACATCTGTTGCTTAGACCTGAAAATACATTTATTACAGGCCTCATTGTCATCAATGTAACCTGCTGTACAATGATGGAAGCACAGCCTGTTCTTTTTATAGCCTCATTGATAAAACTGCAACACAATGTAAAGTGTGTCCAAATTTACTACCTCAACAAGGCCATTTTAAGTATCCATTAACCAACATCTCCCACTACTTCCAGATATCATCTTTAGAACTAAAGGATCCACTTACCCATGGCAGAAACTATTTGCCTTATTCGGGGACAGTTATTTTAATGATTCCTGCTACAAACTGGAGAACATTTCGAGAGGAGTCCCTCTTTAATCATCTTCATGAAATGTGCAGACTTGTGCTGCATTACATGAAATCAGCAATTACCTGGAACAAAGAAATAATTGCACTTGTGTAACAACCTAACTACCTTCAGCTTGATTCTTTTAGAGCCTTTAAGAGCCCCAAACAAAATATTGCATCAACAGTTGTAGATTTCAGTCCCTGTGAGCTATTCCAATGTGTTCCACAATGAAGTTTCCACTTGAGCGCTCTGAGGAATGTAAAGCAAAGTAGAATCAAATCACATTGCTTTGATCAAAGTTCTCTCAATTGTACTAGCTTTCCCCAGTCTGATACACTCATCTGGCCAGATTATCCTTCTATGGTAATAGAGCAGATAAAGGATTCTCAACCTGTAGCCCACAGGCCGGATGCACCCCACGGCACCATTTCATGTCTCTCTCACACACACATAGACACACCAGGAAGTGCCATGTGGTGGAGGAAGGGCAAAATGGCCATCCGGGCCCTGAAGCTATCTGAGGGGGTGTGAGGTTGAGAACTCCTTGAGTAGACCATACTGCCAGCAACTCAATGCCAAGTAGTATCAGGTGGCAGTTAACTAACCTGACCACCCTGAGGACTAACAGCCTTGGGTGCCAAAGTCCACAGGGATAGGCAATGGTCCCCAAATGGATTAAATCAACTTGGTTCCACCTTGATGGAGGGCAGCAGCTTCATCAATACTGGCCTGGAGCTGAGGAAGACTTTGTGTGCCAAAAGGGCTCAGGACCAGACACTGACTTGCAAAACTCGATCAGTGGTACGGTACAGGTGTCATGCTTTGATGTGGAAGGCAGAGGAAAGGCCATGGGATTATGTTCTCAAGATAGTCTTCATGGATGATTGCCATGAGGATCACCATTATTTGGAAGATACACTCAATTTGTGAAGGGACTACAAGTCCTAACCCACCCTCAACAGCACCTCTAGGCTTCCAGAGCTGCTTGTTTCAACAAAACCTACCAAGATCTGCAAGCACAACAGCTTGAGAACCAACGATGCCACATGTTGATGTTAATATCGCACTGCTTTTTGAACATCCCATCAGGAAGAAGCTGCTGGATGCAGATACCATACAGTGCAATTATGGCTTTACTTGTGTACACAATGAAATATCCACTACAATAAGTTAAAGTTGATATTAATTGATGAATGTACCTTTCTTCTATGACAGTTCTCTTCTGAAGATCTTTCCCTTCCAAAACCCTGAAAACAGAAATTCAGAGCTCTGAGTCTTAGACATAGCTGTGATTCACAAACATTTCTACTAATACAAGCTTCTATGCAAACATTTTAAACACACAAATACTTGACACCAATGTCTAGACCAACTGGCTAAGACCCAGCACAATTACCACAACATATTTTTATCATCTATTTGACCAGATTTTGTATGGAAATAAATTTCCACCAGCTATCCGAATAGTGAAATTTCACTGAATCTTTCCTAGTGAAAGAACACAGTATGCAAAGCCTTCAGTTCCCATACATGGTTACCTTAGTCATGTTTCTTCATCAAAGTAACACAGCCAATACAAATCAACTGTGGGTTGCAAAGAAGAATTCCTCTTAGCACTTGCTTGGTGGTTTTGCTTGGGAAATTAGTCAAAACCTGAAGCTGTGCTGACAGATAAATGCTTAGGACACAAGAAGTGTTATGTTACACAAGCACCCGAAGAATTAACAAATTTGCTGTTCTGAGTTCAAAGGTCCTTTCCAATTCCATTATGAAATGTCAAATTTCCTTTCTCTTCCCCATGCTTCCCAGACTAGTGAGCACGACTAGGACTGTCTGTTGAACCAGAAACAAATAATGGAATGAGGATAAAACTTACCTTTGCATTATCCAGGCCAGCAGTTCTTATCCAAGTGGGGTGAAGGCCAACTAAGCAGCAGAATAGAAAAGTGTAGCCACATCTAAATATTTCCATCCATCTTCAAGTTTCTACTCAATTCACATCAGAAACTAGGTACTGAACTATGAAATCTTAAGCAGATTTGCTGTAGTTTTAAAAAACTGTATCACTTAAATGTGGTCCATTAAGACTTCTTTCAGAGGGAAAAACAAGGCAAGGTCCATGTTGTATAGATCAGTTGGAAAGGTTCAGAAAACATACAAAATCGGTGTTTAAAGTACATTTCACTGGTGGACTTCCACCCTACAAAGAATAGGAGCTCCACTTCAAATTCCCCCCTTTGCCACAAAAACATTCAGAGTTAGTGAGGTGTCCTGCGTTTGATCAAACCAGTGGTTTGGTTTCCAACCTGACTATTAACTGTTCTTCTTCCCTTCCTGCAGACTTGATGCTCCAGTTCAGGTTTGTAGGTGTAGAAGAACTACAGAATAGGAAGACTGTGTACCATCTGTGAAGCTGAGGTGCCATTCAAACAGCCAGTGTGTAACCTCTGACTCCAAGATGCCCAGGAGACACACACACACACACACACACACACACACACCCCACAATGGTATATTTTCTATACCAGGTATACCTAATGATGTTTAAAATGAAACGTTGAGTTGAGTAGGAGAGTTATAGATTGAAGCAGAAGAATTCTCAGCTGTCAACAAACCTGGAAATCTGTAACTACAGAGTCTTCTGTCCAGAAGTTTAATTCAGAGCAATGAGAGAGCAAGTGTCAGTAATCATTTCCCTAAACACATCCTTCTGACTTCTGTCATGAACCACCAGTGGTCCTCTGTGGTCTTGAAACATCTTTATTTTATGGTTGCAACATGTAGGTAATATTGTTCGTAACTGCAGATATGGAAAAAAGAAACATACATCAGGCGAACATTAACTTTTACCATTAGAAGGATTCCTTCTAGAAGCAAATTTCAACAGTATCTTTCTAAAACAATTTTACATCAGATTTTAAAGTTACTCTTCAGGCCAGCAACTCACAAAAAACTTGCTAACTGTAAAATTCTAGGAATTGTAATCCAAAGCATTACCATTCCCCAGTTCTGGGATATCAAGAAAAGCCAGTTACAGATTACAGAAACATAGAATGATGGAGTTGCCAGAAGCCTGTAAGGCCGTCGTGTCCAATTCACTGCTCACAGTAAGAATCTTAATCAGAGTATATCTGATAAATGGCTGCTAATTTTTTCTTGATGGCTTCCATTAGTGGAGCACTCGCCACTTCCCTGTCTATCCTGTTTGCACTCAGTTCTGGTCAGTGAGCATTTCTGTTCATTTTTGCAATCACTCAGCAGTTGAACTGAAAAACCATCATCATATATGAACTGTTGTGCAGAACCTGGATCATTTCACATAGGTAAGCTTACCTCAGAGCTCAACAGGCTTACACTTGATCGCATCTGAAAGACCAAAAAGCCATACTTCCTTATAATCTTCAAGCAGGGCCACTTCAATATGATTTCTTAGATTTCCTCTTTTTGGGGATTGTGCTATTTAATATGAAACTGCTTTTCTCCTATCAAAATGGAAAAGAAAAACATAGGTTATTATCATAGACAAAAAAATAGCAGTATCAAAGCAACTAGACAGACATACAGTAACTCAACACTCCCTTTTCATATGAAGATTAGACATATCCCCTTATTTGTTTAGACTTATATTGCTGCCTGCTCGCCATGGAGACTCAGGGCAGCTTGCAGTCAGTAAAACAACAGTCACAGTATAAAAGTGAACCACAGTACTATTGACTAAAATCAGTAAACTTAAACAGCTAAAATACACCTTATAAAACATCTTAGATGGTTAAACTAAAATCCCCAATGGTGGATTATTTAGTACAGCCATATGAGCCGTGTGTGTGCTCCTATCGCAGCACCCCACACCCACTGGGACAGCCAGGTCTTCAGGCCTTTTCTAAATGGTAGCAATCACAGTTGAAACTAATGCACATGCTGCTTATGATTTTAGAAACTTCACTGTGAAATACAAAAGCCACACGCAACCACACATCTGATATTTAAAATAATTATCACCTCATTAGACTAAAATAATGAGAAGATTTATGGCACAGCATCCCAGTACAGTGGAATCCTGGCATACAAACAGTCTGACTTACAAAAAAATTCAACATACAAATAGAAATCCTGGCTAAAAAAAAATTAACAAATTTTTAATAGGAAAAATTCAACATACAAAAAATATGGTAACATCTAGTAGCCTCGTTCTGGTAAGGCAAAGTGTTTTCAACATACAATTTTTTTCAACATACAAATAACCTACTGGAACAGAAAAAATTGTATGCAGGCTTTTTTGTTGTTCAGTCGCACAGTTGATTCCGACCCTTTGCGACCCCATGGACCACTGTCCTCCAGGCACTTCTGTCCTCCACCATCCTCCTCAACTCGCTCAGTTCTGTGCCCATTGTCTCTACAATACCATCTAGCCATCTCATTTTTGGCTGCCCCCTTCTTCTTTTGCCCTCCACCTTTCCCAGCATCAAGGCTTTCTCAAGCGAATCCTCTCTTCTCATTTGATGTCCAAAGTACTTTAGCTTTTAGTACAGAGGTTTTACTGTATGTAATTCAAGATCATAATTTCACTGGATAGTGCTGCTTGGCCACTACTGCTACGGAGCTTTCCATTTGAGACTGCTCCTTCTATTAAGTTAAGTGTGCAAACTGTGTACTCCACTTTGTGACAGAATTCTTTTTGAATTATGTAGTATGAGAAACTCATTTTAACAGGCTTCAAGATCACTGCCTTAAGACACTAGTCAAACAAAAGTACCAATTTACCACTATCTTGACACCAATGTCCTCTTCACCAGAATCATTTTGATCATCCACACTGAAACATAAAAATATCTCTATAAGTAAAATAGAAACACCAAATAGCTAACATTTGTGCAGCATTTTGCAAAGTATTCAAAGCATGCTAGATTATTTTCTTAATTGTAATTCTTGAAACAACCTTGGAAAAGAGGCAAAAACCCTGCTGGGACTTTTAAAAGAAGCACCATAGCAATTACACTTATATACCACCTCATAGTGCACTCTCTGGGGGGAGGGCATAAGTTAATTAGCATTTTGCCCCCAACATGTCAGGTATTCATTTTACTGACCTCAAAAGGATAGAAAGTTGAGCCAAACCTGAACCCAATCACAATGTTCTAGCTACAGTAGCTTAATCACCGGGTACAATCATGTACCCTGCAGCTCATTAGTCAGACAATGCACACAATTCTTCCTGCACATGTGCAAAACCCCTAAGGAATTTTCACACCTATTCACTTTATTGTGGATAGTGGTGGGTGGCAGAGGTTTCAAAAGATAGAATTTCTGAAGAGCAACTAAACCTTGGTCACCTGCATTCTACCTACTTGTGTTTCTCTGTGTCCTACTGGTATTTCAAAATCTCACTTTAGAGTGGGACTCTGGTGATCTCTGGACTCCAAAGTGTAAAAAAACAAGGAATGGGAAGATTTCCCTGAAACCCAGCCTAGAAACCACCTACAAAAGGCATAGGTAAAGCAGCATGGCTAAGTGATGGGGGTGGTCCTTTATAGTCTTCCCCTCCCCTTTCTTCATAGCTTCTAACAGTGCGCACTATACAGGGTTCCTCAAACTTGGCTCTCCAGGTGTTCTTGGATTTCAATTACCAAAAGCCCAAGCCAGCACACCTGCTGATCAGAGCTCCTGGGAATTGAAGTCCAAAAACACCTGGAGAGCCAAGTTCGAGAAACCCTGCACTATACAATCGAACACTGGGGGGAATATAATTCAGTCTAATCTAAACAGCAAATCACTTGCCTAGAATCCTACATTACAAACAGCATACAGATGTTATACATACTTTGTCTCCTCGATGGGAGAAAGAGGACCATCATCATCCAGATATTTGTACTTCCGTGACTCCAAACATTCATTTTCTAGTTCATCCGCAGCATCCAATTCTGTTAAAGACTTCTTCAGATAATGTTCACATTTCAGCATTTTGATGTATCTGAAGTATCCCTCTAGAGCATTTTGCTAGGGGGGAAAAAGAAATGTTTCACCACGAGCGAATACTAACATATGTTATCTGGAAAGCCAACTGATTTAATAAGTAATGCTGTAAGATTCCAAGCTGCAGATGATTCCACTTCAATTCAATCATATAGTAAAGGTCACCCTTGCTTGAAAGCCAGTCATATCTGACTCTAGGGTTCAGTGCTCCTCTTTGTTTATAGCCAAGGATTCAGTGCTGTCTGTTTTTGCAGACGTTTCCGTAGACATGTGGCAGGCATGCCTAGATACCAGAGTGCAGAGAATGCTGTTTACCTTCCCACCAAAGTGGTACCTACTGTATTTATCTACTTGTAATTTCTGGCTTTAAAGCTGCTAGGTTGGCAGGAGCTGGGATGGAGACAGGAGCTCATTCTGTCATGCAGTACTTGGGTCTCGAACTGCTGACCTGCCAACCTTCCAGCCATCAAAATTGGCATCTTAACAACTAAGCCACCAAATTCCCCCCTCTATCATATCCTTGAGCATAAAAAGCCTACAATATTTGTATGAAATTCAAGAGTTCCTCTTAACAATGGGTAGGTACAGCTTACCTCATATGTACACACCAGTCTCAAGGGAAGATGTTTTGCTCTATAAAACTTCTTCACCAAAGAAAATGGATAGCCTCTGTGAGAGTATCTCCTCTTTCGCTCCTCTAGTGGGAGCTTGACCCGCCTTGTCTTCCTTTTCTTTTTTTGGCTCTTGTGTTCAGTGGATGGTTTCTCTTCTAGTCTCCGTCGTTTACGATGCCTATACTGTTTCCTCCTAAAATGGTAGTCAAAAAGTGCTCGAAGATCAAGTTTAGGTTTAGGGAATTTCACAGGACCTCCAGATTTCACAGAGTTAGTTGATGCACCAGCTGTTGGTTCACCAGTAAATGGATTCTCAGAAGATGCCCCAATACGTGCTGCTGAATTCACTACCTTTCTTCTGTGCTTTGACGAATGCAAACCAGCATCAGCCCTGTTGAAGCAATGGAAGTCAATTGTTACTCTTTGGTGCTGCTTTTGATCAACCCTTTATGCTTGACTTTAATTTAAGAAAAGCTCTTTGACATTAAAAACACCTGCCTTCTTCCTTTATAGAAGAGGGATTCTCAACCTGCAGCGCCATTTCATATGGGGGCCCCCCAGCACCTCCACACCAGGAAGTGCCATGTGGTGGAGGAATGGCAAAATGGCCACCCAGTTCCCAAAGCTGCCTGAGGGACCATGATCCGGCCCCTAGCTTAAAAAGGTTGAGAACTCCTGCTTTAGAGTCCTAGACAGGGGCTCTAAAAAGGACAAAACATAAGCAAGAAGGTAGATTTGCCTGTCAAAAAAAACCCCCTTATTTTAAAAAGTATGTTAAGTTGTTCTCATCTTAACTTCAGCAGTGGCTCCTACACCTTTTTAAGAAACCACAACAGGAGCACGGAGTTACCTGCAGTGAAATGTTTCACACCTGAGACAGCCATCTGACATGGAATTCCATAAAAGCAACTCTCAAAGTTTTAAAACCGATACACAAAATAATCTGTATGTTTTCTCCAAGTATGGAATGTAATATAGGATAGCCCATATTGCTAAATTAAATGAGGCAGAAGTGGAAAATCTCATGTAGCTTTTTCCCATAAAGTTGCAACCTTCTTACAAAGCTATAGCTTATGCTAACTTTTTCAGACACTAGAGTATTATCTGGCTTGCAACACATTAATATTGTTTTACCAGATCACTGTATTTCCAAACTCAAGAAAAAGGCAAGTTATATAAAAAGTGCTGTAGTCTCACCAACTAGAAAAAGCAGCTCGAGATCTCTCAAGATTTCAGGCAGAGAGCATGTTAATGTACCTGGGCGACTAACCAGGTAAAATTGCAGTAGGTGAAGCTACTTCAGACAATCTCACTGAAGATAGACTGATAGCAGAAGAAAAGAAAATCCACAATTATTAACAATGATTTCCTAAGGTACAGTATTTTAGAGAGCTCAAATTTGTTTTTACTGAGATGCAAGTTTTAGCTTTCATTCTGAAGCCATTTAAAGGAATGCCAATAAATAAAAATGTCAAGAGGTCTTATCAATGAAACATAAATACACAAACAATAGGTACTCACACTTCTGGCTCCTGGTTAGCAGGAACTGACCCAGGTTCCAACTGCAATAAGGGTTGGGATGAGCTGCCATTCACAAAGTCTTCAGCATCATCTGATGAAGAGATTTCTGTTTCACTGCTATCAGCCATGTGCTGCCTGCAATTGTTCTAATGTAGAGAAGACAGCACATGTTAACCCTCTTTGTTTTACAGATTACAGGAAGATTTTGTTTTGCAAACTGGAAACTGGATTACTTTTTTAAAAACACATGCATATTCCTTGTAAGGAAACCTTGCACACTCTAAACACAGGTTCTCAATCTTTTAAAGCCAGGGGCTGGGTCATGCTCCCTCAGGCAGCTTCAGGGGCTGGACAGCCATTTTGCCCTTCCTCCACCGCATGGCACTTCCTGGTGTGGTGGAGGGCCACATGAAATGGGGCCGCTGGTTGAGTGTGTATTTTTGGTTTGTGTATTTTTGGTTTTAATTATTTCACACTGCCAGGAGTGGAAAATAAATGCCAGATGGGTGATACAGAAATCTAATACAGTACATAATTAATTATTGGGTGACTTTAGTCTTATACGTATTTGATGTCTGCTATATGTGTTTTTATATATTGTAACCCACTCACATCAAAAGGGAAGGGTATAAACGTACATAACAAAAAAGATCATGATCTGCCTAACCGATTTCACAGGGCTGTTAGGAGGGCAAAAAAATATGTCAGGTTCATTATCATATATTAATAATGACTGCAGTGGCTCAAGTCACTAAGACGCTGACTGGGAGGCGGAAGGTCAGCAGTTCGATTCCCGAGTACAGAATGAGCTCCCGTCTCTGTCCCAGCTCCTACCAACCTAGCAGTTCGAAAGCAAGAAATTGCAAGTAGATAAATAGGGACCACTTCAGTGGGAAGGTAAACAGTGTTCCATGCGCTCCGGTGTCTAGTCATGCCTGCCACACATGACCATGGAGACGTCTGCAGAAGCAGACAGCGCTGGCTCTTCGGCTTAGAAACAGAGATGAGCACTGACCCCTAGAGTCGGATACGACTGGCTTTCGAGCAAGGGAAACCTTTACCTTTACTAGTAAATAAATTATACACACACCCTCCTCCAACTGTCAAAAAGGTCATTTGGCGACTCCCGGGCACGGAAACACCCCACCCCCCATTTAGTCCTATTTATGTCTGGCCAACCGAATGAGGTAATCAAAACTTTTGCAGGCCTCTGGACCGCATTCACTTCTCTACGGTGAAGCATCGCGTTGATGCCTTGCTCTCTAATGGCCTGCAGGGAGATAGTAGTAGTATTGGACCTTTTTTTTTTTTACATCGATGTTCCCCTCTTAGCACCCCAAACCACAACAATGTGCCCCGTTAGGCCACCCTTCCCATTTTTCAACAGGCCTCGTTTGACCCAGAGCACCGGCCGAGAAGGATGGCCATGGATTCCCTCCTCTTACCCTTACCTACCTTCTTCTCCGACCGCCCAAGAACAAGGCCTGCGGACGCTTGCCAGCAAACTTAAATAGGTTTTCAAATCTCGCGAGGTTTCCGTTCCAGGCAGTGGTTTAAAATGTGGCTGACGGGAAGAAGGATGGGCGGCAAGGGTTTGTAGGCCGTGAGGCGCCATCTTGGGAAGGGCAAGTGGGACGGGGAGCTGTGATTGGCCAAAAAGGCCTAGCGGGAAGTTGATTGGTCGTTGATTGGTCCGGAAAAGAGAGCGGAGTGTGAGCGTTGGAGACTGAGGCTGCCTTGCTGGGGAGGTGACTTTGATGTAAGTAATTGCAGTAATCAGTGAATGACACTAATTGCAATGCGGGATATGGGTTGAGTCCTCAGAGGTGTTGTCATTGTACTCCAAGGGATAAGGAACTGTGCATTGCAAGGGTTGATAGAATTATACACAAACTTTTTAAACATTAACATTATGTTGTTTATTCATTTAATTATTTGTTCACTGCCCAGAGTGGGAAACTTCCCAGATGGCTGGTATAAAAATGGAAATAAATAAATAAATAAACAGTCATATTCTGTTATTCTGTTTTCTTTGCTAAAAACTGAGGCTTGGTCCTAAATAGGTATGTTTAGGTTTGTAACCTATGAATAATTGAACTCATGCAGTTCTTTATTATTATTTTCAGTATCTACTGTTAGATTTACAGATGAAGGCTGGTATAAATTTAACAGATCAAGATCTAACCGAGGACCTAATAAGTATTAAGTTAATGTCTAAGTATATAGTCAGTTCCTAATGAAGTTGTTCTTTAAATAAAGTTGGGATATTCAAGTCCAATAAATCCACAATTTTTTAATATCATGGAAATTCTTTAGGTAAGCTCCAAGGGCTCCAATTACAGTACTGTGGGTACTACAACAGATTTCTCTTTCCATAAACACTCAACTTCAATTTGCAAATCATGATATTTTGTGATTCCCCCCAGCTATTTGTCTTGTCCTATTTTTTGTTGTCACTGTTGTTAACTCTTGTTGTTATCATCATCATCAAAGTTGTACATGGCTCACCAACTTTTCAGACTAGAGTTTTGGAAACCCAGGCCTTTAGTTTTTTAAGACCTGATCAGGACTATTCTATTAAAGTACAATTTACTAGAATTTATTGATTTATAGAAGTGCCTTAAATCGGAATGGATGTGACAATACATTGCACACACTGCCTAATGGCAGCTGTTAAGATCTGTTATCAACATCCTGTGAATGACCCTTAACAGAGCATTAAGCATTGTTAACCATTGCTTTGCTGGAACCTTCAGCAACCTTCCCCCCCCCCTTAATCCCCATATGGAGATGATGTTAATGATAACAATAATAATAATAATAAGAAAAATCTCTGGATTCCAGGGGATGTCAGAATTGAGGATAAAGAATTGGAGGGGGAGTTAACAAAATACAGAGATCTGGCAATAGAAATAATTCACTTATGGATGAAACACACCTCAGTGGTCCCTATCAGTGGGATACAGGGAACAATGCCACAAAATTTCATAAAATATAACCAACTGGAGATATCTGAAATGACACCATCAGTTCTGAAGAAAATAGCGATATTGGGAACAATACCACTATTTAGCTGTTATTTAGGTTTTTGGTTAAACTTTGTATCTATTATTTAGTGCCAGTCAATGTTTTTATAATGCTGTTTGTTTTGGTGTTTTGCGTGTAATAATAACAACAATCATAATAGCAGGCTGTCAAATCAGTTCTGACTTATGATAATCTTTAATATTTTTCCATAGTTTTCTAGGTATAAAAGTACTCTGAAGCAGCTTACCATTCTCTTCTTCTGGGGTGCCCCGGGACTGCAGTTTGCCCAAAGCTATGCATATAGTGGGGAATTGAACTTCCAACCTTTGGTTTCATAGCTGGATACCTAAACCACTGAGCTATCCAGCCAGCTGTGTTATCTGTCTACTGGGCTGAAATCTATGAAATGTTTGCCAAATAGAAAATTTTAGTCTTGAAAGTTCCAAATAAATTTTATTTCTGCTGCAAGAGACTAATATAGTTGCCCCATCATCCCAGTTCCTGCCCATTGTATTCTTCTTCCTTAAAAGCTGACTAAACAACAAGTCTGCAGCAGCTGCAAATACATGTAGCCTTAGTTTAATCACTAAACTTGTGTGTTCATTAACAAACCTGTAATCTGTCTTGAACTGTACTCTGATCTCTCTGTAGCTCAGTTATTCATTTGACTCCTTGGAATAAAACATGGCCAAAGTTGAGAAGTTTGCTTTCCATGTACCTACTTTGGAAGAACTGGTTGAGGGTAAGTAACTGAGGTCCTCTAATATGCAAATAAATCTTGTGATATAAAAAATGTGGAGAGGGAGGAGGAGGAAATATCTGAAGCAAAATGGTTGCATTTACTTTTCTTACTCTTCTATGTATTCTTCAAAACAGAGTGAAAGTTCACATTTGCTAAGCAAATGGTAGAGTATTTAAAAAAACAGACTGTACAGTGTTGCTATAAATAACATGTTTTATGAAATGGGAGCTTTGTTAGTCTGCAAGCATATCAGAGAGTAAACAAAATGACAAAAAAACCCACGTTGTAGCACCTTAAAGACTAACTGTGAATTTTGATGTTAGCTTTCTTAGATCAAGTCTCTTATACTGAAGAAATGGACTTGATCCACGAAAGTTAACATCAAAATAGAGCAGTTAGTCTTTAAGGTGCCACAATATTTTTCTCTCTAATATGTTCTATGAAGAAACCGCAAGCTTTGGAGTCTTTCTTTTGGAACCTATTTCCTTCTCTTTTTAGAGAAGTTTCTTTTCTGCTTTATCTTAAAGCTGAGAGCCTACATCAGTTTGGTTTTTGGACTTCAATTCCCAGAAGCCTAAGTCAATTTCCCAAAGCACTGATCAGCACTGTACAGTCTTAGGCTTTTGGGAATTGAAGTCACATTGTGGGACGTGGGGCCCACATTGGGAACCACTGGTCTGCATACTTGCTGTAGGAAGCTCATTGTTAAAAGGTGAAATCAGTTGGTGTGCCTTGTGACTACACAGTCACATATGGAAACAAAACCCAGGGTGACAGGGTTTATGCAGTGACAATCGGATCTTTTCAGCATTTAAGGAATTCCTCTCCAAATAACAGGCTGTTGTTGTGATGTGCTGTCATGCTGCCTTTGAGTTATGATGCACCTATAAATGAGTGATCTTCTCATTAACAGATTTGCTATGCTCAACATTAACTAGACTGCAAACTCAAGACCATTGGCTTCCTTTATGGAGTCAAACCAGCTTGCATTATTCACTCCTACCTTCACCTTTTCTCAGCATTAGTGACACGCTACCTGTAACATAGCTTGTCCCTTTCTGTCTAGAGTAGTGATTCCCAATATGGGGCCCAGGCCCCACATGGGGACTTCAATTCCCGGAAGCTGATCAGTGATTTGGGGAATTGACTTAGGCTTCTGCAAACTGAAGTCCAAAAACCAAAGGTTGGGAAACGCTGATTTAAAGTTAAATATCTCAGCTTACTCATTCCTGCCCTTTGAGTACTAAATATCCAAATAGTAGAGACATAATTACTCTTGACTGAACAGCTTAGTTCAGGTTTGATGCTTCTGCAAGCCTCAGGATCATTCAGCAAATTGCATGTACTTTCTTTTTCTAGTTCTGGAAAAAGGATTGAAAGAAAACTTTGCAGATGTCCAGGTTTTAGTGGTGGACTGCCCTGATCTGACTCAAGAGCCTTTCCATTTTCCTGTTAAAGGTAAATAAGCAAAAGGTTACATATGTGGAACGCTCTTGTACAACATGCTATTTAGCTGCACCCTTCTACAGGATGCTCTGTTTCTTGTTTTCTTCTCTTCCAAAGTCAGTCAGGTTTTTTTTGTGGCCTTTGAGCATGTCTGGTCCTAAGGGAGCTTTTACTCTCTCCTTTCAGGCTCCCTGATTATCCAAATCTTAGGGTTCCTCCAAGTGTATAAGCACCAGTGTAGTGAGAATGTAATGCAGTGGTATATTGATTAGCACACAGACCAATAATTGGGTAATTGCATTACAATAATTGGGTAATTGCATTACATTCTTGTAGGAGGATTTAATGCAGTAATATATTGATTATCATACAGATCTTCACCTCTCCCCTAGCTTATGCCTCAGAACATGTTATGTTGCCATGAAATGACCTCCTGATAGTATGCCCTGCTAATAAGTATTTTCCGGCCTTCATGTATCATGTGTTTTTCCACATGTTTGGAAGCCAAGATTATTGTTTACCTTGCCAGAACTCTCTTGCTGTAAGAATTATCTATAAATGCAGAGCAACAGTAAAGCCTAGTAGAATGAAGATGATGATCATTCAGTAAAGCATAGGATGTTTTCACCCAGAAAAATGTGTCCGTGTCTTCATCTCACACCTACACACCAGTCCGGTAGATTAATACAGTACTTCTTTTCTTTTGTCCAAGACAAACAACAAATCTGTGTGGTTCTTACACAGCACAAATGTAGGTGCATGTGATACCTTTCTCAGACTAAAAAATTGATCAATAAGCAAGCATTTATGGTTGAAAATACCACTTGTTCAGATCTTGTGAAGGGTCAAGGTTTCGCCATCCCACCCGTAGAAAAACCCGAGTCAGCTTGTCTGGCCTTTGCTTCTTGTTTTTGATTTCTTTTATTTTAAAGGAAAGTGTTGCAGTACTTCCAGGGATTTGTTGTTTTTTGGGATGAGGCCTGTATAGAGCTTCATGGGCAGCAATACTGCAACTTCCAGGAAATGCTACAGCAGGTTCTTTTAACAAATCAACTACAGGAAGCAAAGGCCCGAGTTGCTGATGATGCAGGTAACTAACTCAAAAGCCCTTCTTGTGTATATCTCTGTGTGAAACCTGTACAAATGTGAGTTTGGGGATGAATTTCCCATAATTCTTGGATGATTCTGGGAACTACTCCAAAAACATGAAAGAAAACACCCCTACTATGCATGTACTCCAGATATGTATCTGTGTTCTTTAGAATTTGATTCACCCAGTGTTTTGGTTTTAATTACAGGTATTTGTGGCAATCCTAGAATTGCAGATGTGGGAGGCATTCCATACCTTGTCCCACTAGTACAAAAAGATAAGGTAAATACTTAAATTCTTTGGTTAAATATTTGTGCTGCTGCTCAGTTCCATTTTTAAAAACTTTCTGAAGATTTTCTCCAGCTGCCTCCAAAATGCTATGCATTCTTTCATCCACCAATTTTTATCCATTTAACTCAGATTGTTTGTTGCTGTTATTTTAAAAGCAAAATGTGCTGTAACTTTTTTTATTTACGTTCCTTTAAACCTGTCCTGTGACTTTTTTGTCTCTCTGAGATTTCTTTGCTTTTTGATTTCTTATTTTTGTAAATATGTCTTTCTTGACACTTAAGTTTATGTCCTCTTGAATAATGTGAACAATAGCTCTAGATAGCAATCTTTATTTTCATTTCTCAGACTAGCAAACACCAGTACTCCTAAATACTGTATCGTGAACCAATGCTTGGTTATTCTGCCAGCAAATCTAAATGCAGGCATGATGTTGTTATGAATGAAACATAGCAAATAAGTTTTATTCTTCATTTATGATGCATAAATACAGTAACATTTATTTTGAAGAGTCATAAAAGTTATGTTCAGGCCAAATAAATGAGTACTGTATAACAAAAGCCACAGCAGGGGAATAACAGCCAAACTTTCCTTCATCTGTGATGTGATCCACTGATGTAGAAACAGCATTGGCACCTAGGATACACAGAAAGAGCCTCCTCAAAGATTGTGGTATTTTTCAACCACCATCAGGCATACCCTGGGCAAGGACAACATTGTGTTGCTGGATAATCTTTTTCACACTATGTCAGGTGAAAGGAACTGTAGAATGAACTCACCAAAAGATGACTTTTTTTTTGGCAGTTTCACGTCTGGCCTAGACATGGAAGAGAGAGAAGGTATCTGATACTAAGTGGGGGACCCATTTTGTACAAAATCTATGTGTGTGCCAGAAGTTGGAAAAATTACTTTTTTGGATTGCAACTTCTAGAATCCTCTTAACCAGCAGGGCAGAGAGAATTAAGAGGATTTTATTCCAAAAAGTACCTTTTCCTGTGTTGGGAGGGTTTGTGCCTGAGCTGTACCTGTGTTGAATCTTGGGTGCAACCACAGCAAAAGGCACATCCCCAGCCAGTCGTTTAGTTTTTATGAGCGCTGAAGACTTTCTATGCTTAATTGAGTGCCTGTGTGTTGGGGCAAGGCTTGCCACTGAAATCCCCCCCCCCCTCGTTCATACCCATGTATGTGATAGTACCATTTGAAAATTGATATATTAGGGTTCTGTGGGTGTGTGGCTCTCATCTCAGTATTGACCAGATCTACTTAAACAAAGAACCACTTTTACTCTAGGTATGAGGAAAACAATAAATGTGTCTTTCTTTAGGTTTACGATCTGAACATGGTAGCAAACGAAATACAGCTGCCAGGAGCCTTTTTCCTTGGTGCTGGAGCAGCTTCAGTTAGAACTGTTGGAGGCAATGCGGAGGTAGGTAAATATCAATGCTTCTGTTGAAATCACTGAACATGAAAGGACAATAGCAATGACACCTATCTACTACCCCATAGCACTTAGAACTATGTTAACCACTCCACCATGAGGGTTTCTAGCATGCACAAGTAACATGTACTATTTTGAGGAGTTTGTCCATCAAATACTCAGTCCTGCCCACATTCTGCAACCAATTATGGAAGAAGGTGCAAAAAAGAAGAATTGAACATTTGCTCTTATGCTCACAATGAAACCCAACCTGATTCTGGCCAACAAGACCTCTTTAGTCAGAGTTATATCCTGCCTTTGTGAAGACTAGCAATAAAAAACATCTGTATTCAAATAAAATATACCAGATAAGAAAGGAAAGAGAAAAGACTGAAAGATCTGGGCATGTTTAGTCTTAAGAAGAGAAAACTGAGGAGAGATATAATAGCACTCTTCAAATATGTGAAAGGTTGTCATCAAGAGGAAAAGCAGAACCTATTCTTAATCATTCCATAATGCAGGACATGTAATAATGGTCTCAACTTACAGGAAGCCAGATTTCAGCTGAATATCAGGAAAAGAATGGCAGGAACATAAGAAATCAAAAAAGTGGATAATATTTTCTGTTTGGGAAGTATGTTAAGTGAAAATTGGATCCCAAGTTAGAGATTAAAATAAGAAAAGAAAATGCAAGATCCATCTTCATAAAAATGCGACATTTGTTGTACAATAGAGACCGAACTCTTGCTACAAAGATCTGAATACAGTAATACCCCGGATAACGATTCCATCGGATAATGCTAAAACCGCATAACGACGACAAATTTGGGGGGAAGATTTGCACCGGATAACATTCTTTTTAGCGTTATCCGATACAGTCGTTCTTAGCAGCAGGGTGGCTGGAAAGCTGAACGGGGTTCTCCGTTCAGCTTCCCAGCCACCCTGCAACTACGGAGGCAGGGGTGGGGTGGCTGGAAAGCTGAGCCCTGTCGGCTTCCCCAGCCACCCCACAGCTACGGAGGCAAGGGCGGGTGGCTAGGGAAGCCGACAGGGAGTCCCCGTCAGCTTCCCCAGCCACCCTGCAGCTGTACATCGGGTACGCTGATCTCTCTGGAGCAGGCAGGGGACCCGATCTACAGCTGTTACTGGGCTTCCCTGACGTCCTCAGCCAGTGGAGCAAGCCAAAACATCAGGGTTCAAACCCTGATGTTTTGGCTTGCTGCACTGGCTGAGGACGTCAGGGAAGCCCAGAAACAGCTTGGATCGGGTCTTCCCACCTTCCTGGACCCGGCAGGGGGGTCAGGGACCCCAAAATTGGTAAAAAAAAGTCTGTTCATCACTCCCACTATTTCCACAATGTCTGCCACAGTGGGAGAATGTAGGGATTTTATCCGCTTGGTCCCAGTCTTCGTCCAAGCTTCCAGCGCAGCACTACAGCTGGGAACATATGCCTCCCCCAGGCATGCATTCCCACCTATAGTGCTGCACAGTGAGCTCCTATGAAGACCGGAACCAAGTGGATAAGGTCCTCACACTCTCCTGCTGCCAGAAGCAGCAGAGGCTGGGCTACCTCGGGGGCTGGACAAACTGCTCAGGAAGAATTAGTGGGAGATCGCTTCATCCATTTTGTGGCACTGGGGGACACTGGTGTCTGCCATTTTTTATTTTTTTATTTTTTTGGCAGATTTTTGTAATTTCTTTTGTCTATTTTTTGTCCAGTCGGGATTGTTTCCTTTTTGTGTGGTGGATGATCATGTCTGGCATTTTTTGGATTTTGTGGTGTTTTTCAAAATTATTATTATTATTATTATTATTATTATTATTATTATTATTATTATTATTATTATTATTATTATTATTATTATTATTATTATTATTATTATTATTATTATTATTATTATTGATCCAGTTGGGACCTTTTTTATTTTTCTTTGCATTCCTGTGGGAAAACATGCTTTGGTTTACAATTTTTTTGGTTTACAATGAAGGCTGTTGGAACTAACCATCATCGTAAACCGGGGTTTTACTGTAGTTACTCTATGGAATTGAAGCTTGGACATTGACTAAAGCATCTGAAAAGAGAATCAAGGCTTTTGTAATGTGGATCATGGGTTGACCATATGACTAACGTAGAAGTGTTGCTCTGAATGGATAAAGAACAAGAACTGTTTAAGACAGTTAAGCAAAGAAGGCTCCAATATTTTGACCATATCCTGAGGAACAACATAAAATATAGAATACTCAAACTCGCTCTGCAAGGAAAGATCCCTGGGAAGAGAGTCCTTGGACGTAGACAGACTTCATGGCTGAAGAACCTGAGAGACTGGTGTGGCATGTCCTCGGAAGAAATGTTTCAAGAAGTTAAGACAGGGAAGGCTATCGCTATGATGATAGCCAATATCTGGACTGGATACAGGACCTGAAGAAGAAGATCAGGAAAAGACTTCCTAAATGTTAGAACAGTGCAATGATGAAAGCAGTTGCCATGGCAGGTGGTGAACATTTGAGGCATTCAAGAGAAAGCTAGACAGTCATCTGTCACATATAGTTTAACTTGGATTCCTGCATGCAGCAGGAGCATGGACTCAATAGCCTCATAGGCCCCTTCCAAATCCATGATTCTTCGATATTTCAACACAGGTGCTCTCTGCAGCTTTAGCTCATTAGGTCCCTTTGGAAAAGGGCTGGTGAACATGTGGACCTCCAGATTGCAAATTAAATTCAGCAACCATGAGCGTTGATGAGACCTGCAGTCCAACAACACCTGGAAGGCCAAACAGCCTCACATCTTAATTAAATGCTACTATATCTCAATAGGACTTGGATCTCTCTTGACAACCCCCAGATTGCTTTTTCATCCTTTAGGTCAAGGCCATGGCCAGAAGTGTGCTGTTGATCTTTTCTCCCACTCTTTGCTTATTTCCTGAATGTGAAGCTTGATGTGTCGAGCTGATTAATTTATGTGCATTATCTCCATCTCGCTCTTTCAGTTTATTCCTATAGTTCAGACTAAAAGTGAAAAAAAAGCAGCTGTCAATGAGAGTTACGTTGCCACAATTAATCCTGAGGATGGAGGATGCCTGCTGGAGAAATACAAGTCCAAATATAAGGACTGTGAATTTCGACTGATGGCTAATCTGTACGCTAGTGAAGGCCTTCCTGGCAAGGTGAGTCATCTCATTGGTTTGAGCATCTTTACCAGCCTTTATAAATAAGCCCTAAAACATGCTAGTTTGTTTTTTAAAAAACGGCTAGCCAGCCAGAGGTGTGTAGAGAAAGGAAAAACCAGCTCTGCCCAGTCTTCAGTATCTTGGATAAGAAGGTATAGAGAAGAAAGTGTCTTTCGACTCAGAACAAAGGAAGAACCAGGTGTTTGGCCTGGACTACTCACACAACAGATGCTAAGTGTAAAGGGTAAACTGGTTAGCAAATGTGTAATTGTTGTCTTGCATCCATATGCAATTCAACAGAGTGATGTTTCACCACTAATCTGAATAAGAGGTATTACGAGTTGTAAGAAGAATACCACATACCTATCTGTTATGTTAATCATTCTGAATCTCTGATGTGTATTAATTTATGCCATGGAAGTTCACTCCCATGTCTGATGAAATGAACCTGGACCAAAATAAGGTAACATTAAAGTACAGCAGTTAGTCTTTAAAGTGCCACAACATTTTTGTTTGGTTTACTCCTTGATATGCTTGAAACACAGACTAGCATGGCTGCTACGCCAAAAAATGTCTTTCTGCTGTTATTATGCTTGCCTTCAGAGCTTTGAAATGTTACATTTTCAGATGTTAACTTCCAGAATTGTCCAGCCAATTAAAGAACGGACGTCTCATATCAAGTACTGAATGTGATAGAAAATTTTTCTC
Organism: Furcifer pardalis; assembly: GCA_030440675.1. Taxonomy (NCBI): domain Eukaryota; kingdom Metazoa; phylum Chordata; class Lepidosauria; order Squamata; family Chamaeleonidae; genus Furcifer; species Furcifer pardalis. The sequence goes on along the minus strand of CP126895.1, from coordinate 105,712,117 downwards.
TCTCTCTCTTAATTTTTAAGGTAATTCAAGTGAGAGCAAATAGAAGGACTGGTGAGCAGAATTTCATATCCTGCATCCGGAGAACTTTAGAAAAATATTACGGTGACAAACCAGTTGGGATGGGAGGTACTTTTGTTATTCAGAAGGGGAAAGCAAAAATACATGTTATGGTAAGTCAATCTTGATAAAAAAATAGTTTTCTGTGGAAAGCGCCATTCACTGAAGTTTGTGAAGGATCTGCCACTCAATATGGCAGCCGATTTCAAAAACATAGTAGTGGCCAAAGGATTGGAAAAGGTCAGTCTATGTTCCAATTTCAAAGAAGGGCAATGCCAAAGAATGTTCAAATTATCATACAGTTGCACTCATCTCACACGCTAGTAAGGTCATGCTCAACGCCGCCGCGCAACAGACGCCGCCGCCGCCGCTGCGCCCTCCCGGCCCCCGTCACCGGCCGGGAGGATGATAAAAGGGGCCTCCCTTGGCCAGGGGAGGCCCGAAGCAACGCCGCCGCCGCCGCCGCTGCGCCCTCCCGGCCCCCGTCACCGGCCGGGAGGATGATAAAAGGGGCCTCCCTTGGCCAGGGGAGGCCCGAAGCAACGCCGCCGCCGCCGCCGCCGCCGCGCAACAGACGCCGCCACCGCCGCTGCGCCCTCCCGGCCTCCGTCACCGGCCGGGAGGAGGATGGGGGGGGGCCTCCCTCGGCCATTTGGCCCCGAGGGGAGAGAACTTGGGTGTCTTGGGGCGGCTGTGGAGGACTCGATGGGGGGGGGGGGGTTGGTGGGATATTGTTTTGTTTTTGTATAATGCCGCCTAGAGTCAGGCTTGCCTGAGCGAGGCGGGGTATAAATTTGAAGAATAAATAAAATAAATAAATAAGATCTTATAAGCTAGGCTTCAGCAGTACGTGGATCGAGAACTTCCAGAAATACAAGCTGAGTTCCAAAGAGGCAGGGGAACTAGAGACCACATTGCCTACATTCGCTGGATCATAGTGAAAGCAAGAGAATACCATAAAAATATCTACTTCTGTTTCATTGACTACACCAAAGCCTTTGATTGTGTGGACCACAATAAACTGTGGCAAGGCCTTAAAGAGATGGGAGTACCACACCACCTCACCTGTCTTCTGAGAAATCTGTGTGAGTCAAGAAGTGACAGTTAGGACGGGATACAGAACAACTGATTGGTTTAGAATAGGAAAAGGAGTATGACAAGGCTTATATGCAGAGTACATCATGCAGAATGCAGGGCTGGATGAAGCAAGCTATGAGAAACCTAAGCAGCATAATCAAAAGTAGAAACATCACCCTGCCAACAAAAGTCTGCATAGTCAAAGCAATGGTCTTCACAGTAGTAATGTATGGCTGTGAGAGCTGGACCATAAGGAAAGCTGAGTGCAAAAGAATAGATACTTGAACTGTGGTGCTGAAGGAGACTCTTGAGAGTCCCCTGGACTGCAAGGAGATCAACTCAATCAATCCAAAAGGAAATCAACCGTGACTGCTCCTTGGAAAGACAAATGCTGAAGCTCAAGTACTTTGGCCACCAAATGAGAAGAGAGGACTCACTGGAGAAGGTCTGGTGCTAGGAAAGATGAAAGGCAAAAGGAGAATGGGGCAGCAAAGGATTAGATGGCTAAATGGCATCGTTGACACAGTGAGCGTAGATCTGGGAGAGCTATGGAGGATGGCAGATGACAGAGGAGCCTGGTGTGCAGTGGTCCATAGGGTCGCAAAGGGTCAGACTGAACAACAACAATTATTTGTATGCCACCTTTCTCTTCACAGGGGGCCTAAAGTGGCTCGCAACAATTAAAACCATATAATAAGTTAAAATACAATGCAAAATTAAATATTAAAGAGTTCTCCTATTTAAAATCATTTTGGAATGACTTTTTAATTGATTCTACAGCGCTTGAGTTTAGGATCATTCCCCGAAACTAGCAGTAAAACCGTATAATCCTAAAGAATTGAATAACGAATGTCCCTCTTTACATTTTTTTAATACTCTAATCTTCTGCCCCAAGTGGCTTTACCTAATGGGTAGGTGGCTTGTCCTGCTAATCTGGCTTCTTAGACAATTAGTTGCTAAGTAATTAGTGAGTCCATAAATTTTGGTTGGAAGATTTTGTGTGTTCTGTTTCCCATTTTTTCTGCTTATGAGGGTTGCCTATCTTCTTTGCACGACGTCATTAAAGGCTTTTAGGATTCAGATTTGCCATTTTTGAAGCATGGGGTATGGAAGCCCAATCTCTTTTTTCCTTTCTGAGGTAGGGCTGTGTATATGAAAAAGACACTAACAATGCTTATGCTGGGGGCTGTGACTGTGAATTGCAAGCCTGCTTGCTAAGAGATTTGGGTGATGATGGTGTTGGTGGCGGCAGCTTGTCTTCTATTGGTCTAGTGTCCTCTTTACTCAAATGCAGTGACATTTCTATTACAGCCCTCTGAATTTTCAGCATGTCCTTTGAATACAGATGAGGATCTGAACAACTGGCTGAAGTTTTTTGAAGCAAAGGCTCCACTGGTTTGCCAGCCTGTGTTAGTTTCTCAGGATCCAGTAAGTTAATTGCTTGGCATAAAGTGGGAATCCTGTAAACATTTATTAGGCAATGCCCTTAAATTTAGGTTTGGCTCATTTAACCTTGGGGGATACTTTTATTAGAATTTTGATTTACGTAGGTAGTTTAAGTTCTGCTATACGTACATGGGGTCCACAGTGGCTTGGTGGTTAAGAACCTGAGTTCGACTATATGGTTGCATGACAGAGTGAGTGCTCATCGACAGTCCCAGCTTCTGCCAACCTAGCAGTTCAAAAGCAAGACATTGCAAGTAGACAAATAGGTATCACTTCTGTAGGAAGCTAAACAGTGTTTTGTGCACTCCAGTGTTGAGACATGCCTTCCACATGTCCATGGAAATGTCTGCAGATGCAGACAGCATTGGCTCTTTGGTTATAAATGGAGATGAGCACTGAACCCTAGAGTTGGACACAACTGGCTTTTGAGCAAGGGAGACCTTGAGCTTTACTATATGTAGTAGCTGTATCATGTACATAAATTGTTTAAGCCTTATCCTCTGGAGACTTATACAATGCATTTCCAAGTCATCTGTAAGTACAGATTCTGAATTTCTGTTTTCCATACATAGATATAAAGGTGAAGGAGGAGGGAAATTATACACATCCTTTGGTGAAGATGAAACTTGTGTATGTTTTACAGACATATTCTGAGACTACATTTGTTTGTAAAATGTAATTGTGTGTTGTTAAAACATGCCAGTTTATCATGATTTCCATTATTAGAAAAACTGTATGATATCATGTGTGAACAGCCTGTAACTGGAAAAATTAAACATTCCCCCCCCCCCAAAAAAAAACCCAGCACACTATGTTACTAATATACTGTAGAGCTGTGATGGCGAACCTTGGCACTCCAGCTGTTCTTGGATTTCAATTCTCAGAAGCTCAGGTCAGCACTCTTGCTGATCAGGGATTCTGGGAATTGAAGTTCAAAAAAACCTGGAGTGCCAAGGTTCACCATCACTGATGTAGTAGAGTATGACTTTACTTCATCAGTCTTCCATTCCTCTTGCTTGTGTCCTCAGGTTCAAGTGTACAGACTGTTTCTTTTGCAAGAGCATTCACGTTTGACTCTCTGCTTGTGTCTTAAAATAATACAGCTCAGCAAAAGGAATGACACATTATGTTTCTGCATATAAGTTTTCCACACTTCATAATTTTATAGTAAGGAGAACTAGAGCAGTGGTGCCCAAACTAAGACCCGGGGGCCGGGTGCGGCCCCTGATGCCAATTCATCCGGCCCGCGAAGCCCTCATCGCTCCTGGAAGCGGAAGTAAAACACGCCCATACGGGCTCATTTTACTTCTGCTTCCAGGAGCGATGAGGGCTTTGCGGGCCAGATGAATTGGCATTGGGGGCCGTACCCGGCCCCCGGGCCTTGGTGACCGGCCTCCTGAACCACACGATTGGCCCACAGCTCAAAAAGTTTGGGCACCCCTGAATGAGAGTATAGCCAGAAGGAGTGTGAATTTCTCCATTAAGCACAGCTAATGACTTTTGCAAGTAATATTTCTAAGCTCTGAAATGGAGCCAGTACTGGCCCATCAAGGCTGGCTCTATCACTGGGCAGAGTAAGGTGGTTACCTAAGACACATTTAGTATACAGTAGAATCCTGCATAACGAAAAAGCTCCATTCCATGGAGCTCTTCATTATGCAGTTTTTCCATTATGCAGATCAAATGGGTGAACCCCACATAACAAAACAAAAAACGTTCATTATATGGGGTTTACGTTAAGCAGGGTATACCCCAGTTAATGAAAACCCCATATAATGTGGGAAAAATTTGTTATGTGGGGTATTGCGCAGAGTGCACAAACACTTCGTTGTATGGATTTTTCATTATACGAAGCATTCATTATGCGGGGTTTTCAACGTGGTTTTCAACATGGGCACATGCCCCACAGGGGGCAATTTGATTTTTAGCGGGGGGGCAATATGAGAATGAGTTAGACCAAGTTAATGGCCTTTTAGGCCTCCTCCACATGAATAGGAGTTTACTTTTTGAATAATAAAGCAATCACACTTACCGGTATATACTGTCCCATAGCATTTAGTGCACTCTCTGGGTGGTTCACGAATAAATTAGCATTTTGCCCCCCAACATGCTGGGTACTCATTTTCCTGACCTCAGAAGGATGGAAGGCTGAGTCAACCTTGAGTCCTGGGCAGGACTGAACTCACAACCTTTTGGTTGCAATACAGCAATTTAACCACTGTGCCACTAGGGCTGGCTCTGTGATATGGGTTATAAGAATTATATGTAACCCGGTAAGGGGAGGGAATAAGAGTTTTAGAGATGCTTAGGTGGGGCATGGACAAAAAAGTTTGGGAACCACTGCTTTAGAGGAAGGAAAGATGGCTCCCATTTGATTTATCTCAAGCAGCAAAGTGTTTAGGGCTGGCTCTGTGACATGGAAAGTGGTTTTTGCAGATTTCCCAAAGGCTGAGTATATTGTTTCTTCATCTCTTCCTAAAGGGCTTTGATCTGCGTGTGGAGCACACCCATTGTTTCAGCCACCATGGTGAAGGGGGACACTACCATACAGACACAACTCCAGAAACTGTCGAATATCTGGGGTATTTTCTTCCTGCTGAGTTTCTGTTTCGGATTGACAGACCTAAGGACACGCACATGGTTGGACGTGACTAATTTGTCATGGAATCAAGACAGAGCAGGACGCCAACTTTAAATGAGGAATGGGGAGCCTAGTGAATCATGGCAATCTGCTTTTGCCTAAGGCGTGTTATAAATGCGTCTAGTGAACACAGAAAAATAGCACTTATTTTGCTTATATGCTTTTAAAATAGCATCATGCTTTGATAAGTTCAAATAAAACCAAATCTAGCTCTTACAACAAAAAACAACAACACTAAGTCAAATTGTTACTTAAACATTTGAGATTTGTGAGCCTGTACCCTCTTTTTGCTTTAAATCATTGGCAGCAAATGGTAGACTGCAATCCAATATACAGCAATCACACTTATATACCGCCCCATAGCGCTTACTGCATTCTCTGTATGGTTCACAAGTTACAGGTAATTAGCATTCTTCCCCCGCTCAACATGCTGGGTACTCATTTTACCAACCCTGGAAAGATGGAATGCTGAGTCAGGATCAAACTCACAACCTTTTGGTTGCAGGGCAGCAGTTTAACCACTGCGCTACCAGGGCTCCTGAGACTTAAGTCCCATTGAAATTAGTGAAGCTTAATTCTGAGTACATGTAGCTAGTGTTGGAGCATCTCTGATGTGTGTCATTGTGATGCAACACTTCCCCCATCTCTTTCCCCCACCCTTAATTCAAAACTGAAATTTGGCTAGTTTTATCGAGTGCTTAGAGGGTCCCATGGTGGCTTAGTGGTTAAGATGCTAAGCTTGATGACAGAAAGGTCGGCAGGTCAGCATTTTGAGACCTGAGCACTGCATGATGGAGTGAGCACCAGTCATCTCTCCTAGATCCTGCCAACCTTACATTTGAAAGAAAGAAATTGCAAGTAGATAAATAGGTACTACTTCAGCAGGAAAGGTAATAGCATTCAGTGCACTCCAGCATCTTGTCTTGCCTGCCACATGATCACAGAAATATCCACAGATGCAGGCAGCACTGGCTCTTTGGCTGTAAATGGAGATGAGCACTGAATGTTAGAATCAGATATGAATGGCATTCGAGCAAGGGAAACCTTGACCTTATCTAATGCTTATTTTAATCCTGTTTGACTATCTTTGTCTCTCTTTGAAGTTATAGTCTTTTGTTCATTTTCCCATATTTGTTGATCCTAAGACTCAGATTTCTGAAGCAAGGATGTGCTCTGGATTAGTATATGGAGAACACCCATCATCATTCACTAACATCTTTGTATGCCTCCTATAAGGATTGTTTGGCTACTCTGGGAACATAATAAGGAAACAAGATAGGTTTCATCCAAGATGGCTTTTATGAGACAAGCAAGTTTTTTTCATTAAAAAATTAGTAGCTAACAAACACATGCTTTCTAAGGTGCCAAAATAAGATCCAAAGTGAAATTTGTTTGGGGGTGTATACAACCTCTATGCCATATATGCAGTACATCTAATAACTTCTTTTGTGGGAAATTCAACCCAGCAGCCATTTAATTTTTCAGAATGTGTGTGGCTCCATGTCAGAGATGCTCAAAATGTCTAGAATCAGAGTGGGTAAAATGGGACCCTTGTCATACCCAGTGTGCAGTAGTGAGTCAAGTAACAGACTAGGATTCAGAAAACCTGGGTTCATATCACTGGTCAGCCATAAAATACACTGGGGTCTGGGGTGTATGGAACTGGTAAAACCATTCCTTAAAATATTTCACTTCCCTTGAAAGCCCTACTAGGGTCGGTTCTAAAGCATGTAACAATAATAAAACAGGGCCCTCACTTGTTTTAACATGGTGAGCTGCCTTGGGTCCCTTTTTCGGCAACCAAGGTGGCCTACAACCGATTCTAAATAAATACATATGTGTTGCTGGACTACAAATGCTCTGCATTTCTGACTACATGCTGGATTAGCTAGGACTAATAGGAATGGCAGTCCCTGGAGGGGGCCATACTTTGCCTATTTCTCATCTAAATAATTCAGACCAACTTTTTTTTATCACTAAAGGTACCATCTTTTTAAAAAATACCTTTTTAATAGTTAGAAAAAATCAAGAGAAAGTGATAAATAGGAAAATAGAGATCAAGTAGACTCAGAAATCATATTGGCTACAACCAGTACAGTATTTCCCAATCTTTTGGGGGAGGGATTGGACTTAAATTCCCAGAAGCCTAAGTTATCTCCCCAAAGCACTGATCACCCCATGTACTGAATTAGGCTTCTGGGAATTGAAGTCTATCAGTGTTCCGGAGAACATAGTTTGGGAAATACTGGGCTACACAATGCATTATGGTACCCAGTGTGATGTAGTGGATAGAGTGGTGTAGTTAGCAGACCAGGAGTTTAGCCTTGGAAACTCTGTGTGAGTGGAACAAGTCAAACTAGTCCTTCAATATCTCACTTACCTTTAAAGCGCTGTTGTTATGTGCTATCAAGTCATTTCCATCTTATGGGAACCCTATGCATGAGAGCTCTCCAAATTGTTCTGTCCTCAACAGCCAGGTTCAGATCTTATAAACTCGAGCCATCTTTAGGGTTCCTGTTGCCACACCTTTCTTATCTTCTCCAAGTGAAGTGTTGATTTAGATGAAACTAGCTTGTGGTTTTTTAATGTTGCTATTACATCACACTTGCCTTGCAAATGAAAAACCTGGAAAAGATAATAGGAACAAGGAGGAAATGATTACAATATCTTAAAACATTTAAGATTGAAAGTTTTGGGTTAATGACGGGAAACCCCTTTTAGACAACATATTTCCTCCTGAGAAAATGTTAATCTGCTGTTGTGATGTTTGTTGAAATTATGAATCTGAGAGTCAAGCGTTTGAGTTCATTTTGATATTACAAATAAAATTTGATAAATTGTACTTGGTATGATTTGTAGGCATTGTAAGGGAAACATTTAGTATCCTTCCTGGTCAAGAATGGAAGAATGAAATTTTTCTGAAGGCATACGTGTTCAAGGAGAGATACATGAAGAAGTTGGAAAATCCTTGGCTCTCTGTATATTTTGAATTTCAAAACCAAAAAACTCCAGCCGGTATGGCACATAATAAGTCATTATAGCAGTAATGTCCCAAAAACATCTGCAGAGGTAAAGTATTTCAGGGTCTTATTCCTTTTTCTAACAGTGGGCACTTCTTTTTGTATGTAAGACCTGACAAAAGCAAGAAAATGCCAGAAGGCTTACAATTTAGCATACTTCCAATATGTTAGATATTTTATATATTATATTTCGGTGTATTACAACCTTCCTACCAATTCTCTTCAGGAAAACAAGAAGTAACTAAGTACAGTGTTTTTGTTTGTTTTCCGACATGCAAGTAAGAGGTTAATCAGAAACCAGAATGGGCTTTCTCCACACCTTTGAGATTGAAAGGGAGACATTTAAAACTAATATAAATAATAATCTATTGTTACTGATAGCTGTAGGAAGCTGTATTGTTATGCTTGCTTGTCTGTCGTTCTGCTTGAGCAAACCCCTCTCCCTTTAAACCCTGCATTTGGTGTATATAAACCATGCCTGTAAATTTTACTCCTTGTCTGAAGAAGTGGACTTGATCCATGAAAGCTAACAAAAATATAGCAGTTAGACTTTATAGCAGTTAGACATCAAATGAGAAGAGAGGATTCACTTGAGAAAGCCTTGATGCTGGGAAGGGTGGGGGGCAAAAGAAGGGGGCGGTCAAAAATGAGATGGCTAGATGGTATTGTAGATGCAATGGGCACAGAGCTGAGCCAGTTGAGGAGGATGGTGGAGGACAGAAGTGTCTGGTAGACAGTGGTCCATGGGGTCGTAAAGGGTCAGAATTGACTGTGCGACTGAACAACAATAAGTCTTTAAAGTGCTACAGTGTTTTTTATTTTGTTTTCTGATATGCCTGAACCACAGACTAACACGGCTACTACTAAAAAAAATCCAATAAAATGTATGTATTCAAAAGACTTTTACATGAATTTTAAGGGCACACTCTCTTGACAGGTCAACAGTTGACTGCAGCCACACTCCCTTCACATACATATGTATAATTTAAAATGCCTGTTTGCTAAAGACTACTATAATTTTAGGGGACTGTGGTGCCTTTAGTGGTTAAGACGCTGAACTTGATGACTAGAAGGGCAGCAGGGCAGCAGTTCGAGCCCTGAGTGCTGCATGACGGAGTGAGCTCTTGTCATCTGTCCCAGTTCCTGCCAACCTAGCAATTCGAGAGCAAGAAATTGCAAGTAGATAAATAGGTACTGCTTCTATGGGAAAGGTAACAGTGTTCCATGTGCTCTGGAGTCACCATGCCTGCCATATGACCACAGAAACAGATAGTGCTGGACTGTTGGCTCTTTGGGTGTAATCAGAGATGAGCACTGCTCCCTAGAATCAGACAAGAGTGGCTTTCAACTTGGAGACCTTTACTTTTACTATGATTTTTATGAGGAATAAATGAATTAGTGAAAAATGTGTGTGTGTGTGTGTGTGTGCAATTTAAGAAACTTGTAATGTGTGCTTCATTCCTGAAGCAATTTTTTTAAAAAATTAACATCTGGGCTAAACACACACACCTTTCCTCCTGCTTTATTTTTATACTTTTGCAACTTTATGGAGACTTTCCACACATCCTCCTGTAGCCTCAATACCAAAAAATATCCACCTATTCATATCCCTTTTGTCCCCGCCCCCTCCGAATCTCGAGCGCTTCCGGAAAGACCCGAAGCCCCACTGTAGTCTGCGTTGGCCCACAGAGGGAGTCCGCGCTCCGAATCCCGAGCGCTTCCGGAAAGACCCGAAGCCCCCCTCTTATCTGCGTTGGCCCACAGAGGGCGTCCGCGCTACCTTTCCCCGCTCTTCACCCTCTAGCGACCGCGGTCTCCCCTGTATTGTTTTTGTTCCCGCTCGGGCGCCGTAGTTCTAGGCGCGCATGCGCGTCGCGGGCTTCACCTCAGGGGAAGCGGCGCGACGGGCATTTTGAGCGGCTGAGGGGGAAAGAAGAGGGAAGATGTCGGGGGTCCAGGCGGTGCGGATCAGCATCGAGTCGGCCTGCGAGAAGCATGTCCAGGAGGTGGGCCTGGACGGGAGCGAGACTTACCTGCAGCCGCTCTCCATGTCGCAGAACTTGGCCCGCCTGGCGCAGCGCATCGACTTCAGCCAAGGCAGCTCCGGCTCCGAAGAGGACGAGCCCAACGCCGGCAGCAGCGGCCGGGACTGGCCCGGAGGAGGAGGAGGAGGAGAAAGAGGGGAGGAAGAAGAGGAGGAAGGTGAGGGGAACGGGGGGGAGGGCCTTGGCCTGTTATTTAGCCCCGGTCTGGGCAGGAAAGGGAAGGTGGGTGGTATAGTCCTGCTTGAGAGGGGGGAATATTTTGGACTGTACCACTCAATGCCAACCTAGCAGTTCGAAAGCAAGAAATTGCAAGTAGATAAATAGGGACCACTTCGGTGGGAAGGTAACAGCGTTCCCTGCGCTCCGGTGTCTAGTCATGCCTGCCACATGACCACGGAAACGTCTGCAGAAACAGACAGCGCTGGCTCTTCGGCTTAGAAACAGAGATGAGCACTCCTAGAGTCGGATACGACTGGCTTTCGAGCAAGGGAAACCTTTACCTTTACCTTACCACTCAATGGGAGGGGACTGCGGTGTCTCAGTGGTTAAGAAGCTCGTCTTGTTAGCTGGAAGGCCGGCAAGGCGGCAGTTCAAGACCCGGGCACTGCAGGACGGTTGGAGCTTCCGTCTCTGCCCCAGCTCCTGCCAACCTAACATCTCAAAAGCAAGACATTGCAAGCAGATAAATAGAGGCTGCAGTGGCTTAGTGGCTAAGATGCTGGACTGGAAGGTCAGCAGTTGAGGAAATGATGTGTAAATGTTTGTTAGCTTAAGGAATTTGGAGGAGAGCAGTGTATGCCATTTGGAGCTCACTGGAGAAAAGACTGGACAAAATTCTAGTTAATAGCCATGATGATGATGGTCCAAATCCTATTGCTGATGTAATGTAAATTTCATAACTTTTCAGCAAATTGCTGCATCTTACAAAGTCATCATAGGTAAGAGCGGCTGTGGTGGCTCAGGGGTTAAGAAGCTCGCCTTGTTAGCTGGAAGACCAGCAAGTTGGCAGTTCAAGATCCGAGTACTGCATGACAGTTTGAGCTCCCACCTCTGTTACAGCTCCTGCCAGTGGAGTAGTTCGAAAGCAAGACATTGCAAGTAGACAAATAGGTTCCATTTTGTTGGGAAGGTAAACAGCATTCCATGCACTCCAGTGTCTAATCATGCCTGCCACATGTCCACAAAAATGTCTGCAGACACAGACAGCGCTGGCTCTTTGGCTAGAAACAGATGAGCACCAAATCCTAGAGTCAGATGCAACTGGCTTTCGAGCAAGGGCAACCGTTACCTTTTATTTCCTTCTCCTTGCAGCTAGCTGTATGATTGGAAAGGAAACACAGTAATGATGAGCAAGCTTCCTTCAGGCAGAGGTGAAGAAATTGGGGCTCTCCAGAAATGTAGACTATAATTCTCATCATGCTGCTTTGGCTACATTTGTAAAGCTGGTTTGAATTGCAGTCAAGCTATAAGAATCAATATTCAGAGAATCTCTGCCCTGCTGTCATCAATTTTTTCTTTATTTTTTCAATTGAGTTTCAAAGGAACCCATTTCCACTAAATTGAACAGAAAATAGGGAAAGGGATAGGTCTCTATGATGTCTAACATTCTGTCTATATTTGTGGCTGTTACACTTGGAAAATAAGCATCTTCTCCAGTAATTTTATTGTGGGTTTTTTTTTATGAATTGGTGAGCCACCCTGGGTCACCTCGGTGAGGAGGGCAGTTGATAAGTATGAATAAATTCCAGCAATAGTTTAATCTTCTGGTGTTTCTCTTTTATTTATGGTTAAAGGATTGGTCAAGTTTCAGCCATCTCTCTGGCCCTGGGATTCCGTGAGAAATAACCTAAGAAGTGCTTTGACTGAGATATGTGTACTCTGTGATGTTCTCAACATTGTCAAAGATAAAAAATATATGGCTCTGGATCCAGTTGTGCAAGAGCCACTTACTCAAAAACAGGTACGGCATCCTGGTTTTGGTTATTATTCTCAGTCTACCTATTAGAACTGTTGAAGCAAATTAATCTGGTCTGTTTAGTTAGATTTACTGCTTACTGTAGATTTACTGCTTACTGTATATATCAACATTAATGTAGACAACTGAAGTTCATCATATGATAAATAAGTTAGATTGCATTGTGCATTGCTTAATTCCAAAAGTTTGGTTAACTGAGGATATCTTCCTAGGAATGTTCCAGGGTCTTGTTTGATTATGTTGCTGATATGAAAGGGAGAGAACTAAAGGAATGGGTTATGGCAACATACAGTGATGAATTCTAGCCATGTCAAATTCATAGTCACATTTGTGTACAGTTGTATGACATTGGCTATCCAGTGTGACGGAGTAGATAGAGTGACCAACTAGGACTTGGAGGACTAAGATTCAGATCTTGGCCATGGAGACTACTGAGGCTAATATATTAAAAACTTTCCTTGGATATATTAATTACTTTGAAAGCCCCCTATTTGGGTTGCCATAAATTGATTCTGAATTGATTGTATATAATAACAACAATAACATAAAATTTTGAGGAATTCTACATTTACTAAAAGATGGGGAGAGTCATACTTTTGGACTATATCTCCCAGAATACTTCAGTCTGGCTATGCTGACTGGGTTATTCTGGGATCAAAGTCTTAAAAAGTAGCTTTCCTTTTTTTGGTCTTGCTGGGGAAAAGCTATGTCGTATGTCCCCTCATAATTTGTTCTGTCAAGAACAGTTGAATAAACCAGTTGTGGTTTGTTTAGCAGAGAGGTTCTCAAACTTGGGATTCCAGATGTTCTTTGACTGCAGTTCTAAGATGACCCAAACATATAGCTGTGCCAGTTAGGACTTCTGTGTGTTTTAAGCTAACAGTATCTAGGTCTCCCAAGTTAGAGAATCATTGGTTTAGTGCATCATCCAAGTGGGATATTGGCTTGTTGCTCCCTTTTCAACCCAAGAATGTAAACCATGTTTTATTTTTCTTTGTACTGTATGTGAATCCTGGATTGTACAAAAACAAAAGCATCAGGTTAAACTAAACAAACTATTTCTCTTGGTTTTACCACTCTTGCTGTTATGTGGAGCCAGACAAGAGATAAACACACACTTCATTCATAGTAATCCAAAATTTTGATATGCCATTGTTTGTAGATGCAACCATTATCCTTGGGCATTATCTTGCCACCCATGTTCTGCATTGCAGCTTCATTGTTCATAATAAAATTGTGATGGAAGGCAATGTTAATAAGTAATTTAAATACAGTATGTTATTGGGCTGATTTTCTAAAGCAACCAGTGTATCTAAGTATGAGCACTTCTCCATTGTAAACCAGGAACACAAGTCCTACTTCCATGCCCATTTCAGTCATATTTATGGGACCATACTGCTGAAAATTAATTGAATTTGACTTCTCAAATTCCAAACCTCTAGAGGAGCTGTAGACTGCTTACACTCTGTCAGTCTGCCTAGCAGCAATTCTGGCCCAATTTTCAGAACAGGCAGGGGATTGTAGTACTGTATGTTCCTTCTCTTAAACACCAATCAAAAGGACACAGTGCAAGATTTGCATCTTTTACCCAACATGTCATCATAATATCCCACCAGTCCTGTTCCTACAAGTTGTGCTGATTGTAGTGCCTTCTGCAGATCACATCCTCCATTGTTTGGATTCACAGGAGCCAGGAGGGAGAGTGAAGGCTTAGTTTAGATCAGTGTTTCCTAGCCTTTGGTTTTTTGGACTTCAGTTCCCAGAAGCCTAAGTCAATTCCCTAAAGCACTGATCAGCCAATGTACTGACTTAGGCTTCTGGGAATTAAAGTCCCCCTGTGGTGCCTGGGCCCCAAATTGGGAACCACTGAAGATTCAGAGAAATGGTAATTGTCAACAATTGTCTTTAATTTGAAGGGCTGGTTATGTTTTGAAAATGTATTTTGGTCGTTATCAATGCTAATTGACTTTCTTCTTGAAATTTAAAAAATCTTACTGAACAAGATGACTGTGGAATTGATGGCAGTTGTGAGCTTCTTTTTTGTTTCTAGAATCCTCAGGTTTTACAGTTGGTCTGCAAAAAAAGGTCATTAGCCGGAGCCGCTCAGATTCTCCTGAAAGGAGCAGAAAGATTGTCTAAATCCGTTGCAGAAAACCAGGAAAATAAGCGGCAAAGAGATTTCAATTCAGAATTACTACGGCTGAGGCAGCACTGGAAATTGAGGAAAGTAGGAGATAAAATCCTTGGGGACTTGAGCTACAAGAGTGCAGGTAACAGCTGGCAGAGGATTAGCCTAACATTTCTGGTATGCAAGAATAACAAAACCTCTGAACACTGCTTTTTGTCCTCACATTTAGTTCTTTGTCTTTTCTTCTGAGTATTCAACTGCTATGGAGAAGGAGGGAATAGGTAAATTGACATCTGAGGGGAGAATAGTAGGTCCCTGTTGCCAGCTTCAGATTTATGTAAAATGCTTCTCATATTGTTTTGAAATTTGCAGCAGTTTGTTAACTTTTTGTGACTATAGCTATCAAAGTTGTTTCTATGAGTAGGGAAACCCTAGTCCAGTGATGGTGAACCTATGGAGCATGTGCCAGAGAGGGCACTCAGAGCTCTCTCTGTGGGAATGTGCACCATTGCCCCAGCACAGAGTTTACCCCACCCCTCTGCTTAGGAGTCCAATGGGAGCACTTCCTGCCTCCCTCCCGCACAGAGTTCGCCCGCCCCTCTGCCCAGCAACCCAATGAGAGCACTTCCTCCCTGCCCTGTCTGGGGTAAGGCAGGCAGCTCACATGCAGTTTGGGCCCTCGGTCTCTAAAAAGTTTGCCATCACTTCCCTAGTCCAAATCTTGTGCCTGGCATGAACTCACTGGGTGGTTTCATGCAGCCTCTCCATATCAGTGACTATCTATAGTATAGGAATAACAATGCTGGTCTGCTTTACTGGGTTACTAGAATTCTTATGAACATATCTGAAAATGCTTTGAATACGACCACCATGCCATGAACATTTGGACCTTCATTGATTATTTCCCTACTTTTGCATGCTTGAAAAAGTTCTTTTGATTCACAAAAGCTCGCAATGATTTTTTGTTTAGTGATCCAAAAAAGTATCACCTTCTTCTACATTTGTTTTAAATATGGATCACACAGCTGATTTTTATATATTCTTATGTAAGCATTATTGTAACAACAGCATTTGTATACCGCTTCTGTAATGTAATGTAATTTGAGTAACGTTTGTAAAATATTCTAGTAAATGTAGAAATTGAAGGTATTTGTGTTTTGTTAGATACATTACAGATATGTCGTTTTAAAATGCACAGGATAGAAATAGTGTGTGTAGTTTTTCACTTAGTCTTGTTTTTTCAACGAAGACATACCGTATATGCCGGCATACAGGGCGACTTTTTCACCCCCAAAAAAATGCCTCCAAGTGGGGGGTCGTCTTGTCTACCGGGTGCAGATCATTTGGGTTCCCAAATACTTACCGGGGCTTGGGCAGCCGCTCCGGGGAGACCGTTGAATCCTTCCCCGCCACCTTCTTGGAAGATCCCGCCCTAAGCTCCCCTTCGCCCAATCAGGGGAAAGGACAGGTCTTCCTGCGTGGTTCCTGTCCTTTCCCCTATCGCGGTTCTTGTGCAGCGGCGGAGCAACCGCCCACATGGCTGGGGCTGCTTCTCGTGCCCATGGCAACCATCCGCACGACCACATTCAAACTCGCCCACGTTCAAACTCGCCCGCGTTCAAACTCACTCACATTCAAACTCGCCCGCATTAAACTCGCGGCCGCGGCAACCTGATTGGCTCCTCCGTCTCTTCGGGAAGATCCCGCCCCAAGCTCCCCTTTGCCCAATCAGGGGAAAGGAGAGGTCTTCCTGCGCGAAAATATACCGTAATATTTTCTGAGCAAAGCATATCAGAGACTAAACAAAACAACATCAAAAAACTTGTGCCACCTTAAAGACTACGGTAACTCTTGTATTTACTCTTTTGCATGTGTGGAAGGTGTGCGGAAGAGGGGGTGGTCTTATATAGCGAGTATATAACAAACTCTATATTTTGAGTGGAAATGTTGGGGGGTCGTCTTATCTATCCAGTCGCCTTGTGCACCGGCATATACGGTAATAAATGCTAATACTGTGTTTAATTTTTTGGATATGAATTATGCATGCCATGCTATTCAAAAGACCGATCCAATGCAACTTTCTGTTTTACAGGGTCTCTCTTTCCTCATCATGGTACATTTGAGGTCATCAAAAACACAGACATTGATTTGGATAAAAAGATTCCTGAAGATTACTGCCCTCTTAATGTTCAAATCCCAAGTGATTTAGAAGGATCTGCTTATATCAAGGTTTGTCAAGATTCTCTTTTATATATTTTGTTGGTATTTGTGGAATATAGAACAACAGTTCTTTTCTTCTTTTTAAATATAGGTATCTATTCAGAAACAAGCACCAGATATTGGAGATCTTGGTACAGTCAGTCTATTTAAAAGGCCTATTCCAAAGTCAAAGCCAGGTATATTGCAGCTCCTAAACGCTGGGTACCAAAACTATATATTTGTGGCTGTTGATTAATTGTGCTATGGGAGTCTGGGAGAGAAATCAGAATAGAAATTACTGAATTCTAGTTCCAGCTGGAATTTTATATATTTGCATGTCAGATATAGTGGATTCAAGAAATGCAAGACCTGCTAAATCTAATACTAACTCCATCATCATGTACTTTCAGTACATTAGAAATTCATTTGGCTCAAAGAAATATCCCCAAGTCAGTCAATAGGAGTTGTTAAAAATCTGCCTGATTAAGGATTAACCACTGTTTAAAAATTAGGTACATAAATAAGAAGGCATGCACTTCCCCCACTGCCATGTAAATATGGTGAAGCGGTTAATTACCACTGATGCCAATTAAGATTAAGGAAAAGCTGGATTGTTACCCAAACTATATTTTTAAGATTTTGGTTTAAGTGGATTTGTGATCATCAGAACATAGAATATTTTGATAATGGTTAGTTTGGAAAAGGGGACTGTAGTGGCTTAGTAGTTAAGACGCTGAACTGGATGACTGGAAGGTCGGCAGATCAGCAGTTTGAGACCTGAGTGCTGCACGATGGAGTGGGCTCCCATCTCTGTCCCAACTCCTGCCAACCTAGCAGTTTGAAAGCAAAAAAAAAAATGCAAGTAGATAAATAGGTACCACTTTGGTGGGAAGGTAATCAGTGTTCTGTGCACTCCATTGTCGAGGCATACCTGCCACATGTCCATGGACGTGTCTGCAGATGCAGGCAGTACTGGCTCTTTGGCTGTAAACAGAGATAAGCACTAAATCCTAGAGTCAGATACAACTGGCTTTTGAGCAAGGGCGACCTTTACCTAATTTGGAACAGTAGTCTCCTTAACTAGCAAGATGAAGGTCTGTAGGAGAGGTTTCCTTGTCTTCCAGAGGTTAGTTTTGTGCACAAAGAGCTCAGCCTTTGCACCTACCTTTTGTGCAGAAAAATGTATCATGTGAGTGAGAATTAACTCTTTTATGTGTACTTAATGTGAAAACCAAGGTTGACTGTGCTGGCTGTGAATGATCATAGTTGTAGACTCAGGCATCTGAAGAGCCGCAGGTTGAAAAAGTTGGGAACAGTGACATTTATTATGCCTAAATATTGTCTGCTGTCAAACAAAAACCAGAACCAACTACCTGTGTTTATCTGATGTACACCCAGAACTCTTGTTTTGTGAAGGAGGGAATCAGTTGGATTCAATAAAACAGCTTGATTGATGTCCCCTGCCTTCTCCCAGTTTCTGTAACATAAAGGAAGGGCTCCATGATTTCAATCCTAGAGATAAGGGTGTGTTTTCTCTACCAGGACTGAGAAACCTTTGAACCTCAAGCTGTTTTGGAGTTCAGCTCATAGAAGCTCCTTATATCAATGCAAAAACCCACCTCCTTGTGCCTACTGATTTGTTTTTTTTTTAATGAAAATATAATTGGGTTCTTAAAATTATACCTTCCCCTCTCATTTAGGTGCCATGCATTGGCAGGCGAAGCTGGAGACAGCACAGAATGTCCTGTTGTGCAAAGAAATCTTTGCTCAACTCTCTCGAGAAGCTGTGCAAATTAAGTCCCAAATTCCTCACATAGTCGTGAAGAACCAGATCATTTCCCAGCCATTCCCAGGTAAGAATTTAAAGAATAATTCAAATGGCTGCCGGGCAGATATGGGTTCTGTGGATTTCATGGGAAATCAAGCCATCTTTTCTTTCCGTCCCATTTCATTTGGTAGGCTTGCAGCTGTCCATTTCCTTGTGCCACTCTTCGGATGACAAAAAATCCCAAAAATCTGCTTCTGAGAAACAAAGTCCAGAGGATCACCTTTATGTTCTCGAACATAATTTGCACCAAATGATCCGGGAGGTAATAAGTTTTTGCTTTAAA
The DNA here is from genome assembly GCA_030440675.1 of Furcifer pardalis. Lineage (NCBI taxonomy): Eukaryota > Metazoa > Chordata > Lepidosauria > Squamata > Chamaeleonidae > Furcifer > Furcifer pardalis. The sequence continues at coordinate 105,693,418 of CP126895.1, read as the reverse complement.
TGAGTCTATATTAACATAAACATTTTGTTTTTGGGATAATAATTCATGCCTGTCCAAACAATATCAGTATGACCAGTGTCTAGGACAGTGATGGCAAACCTTTTAGAGCAGGGGTGCCCAAACATTTTTGGCCATGGGCCGATCATGTGGTTCAGGGAGCCGGTCACTAAGGCCCGGGGGCCGGGTGCAGCCCCTGACGCCAATTCATCCGGCCCGCGAAGCCCTCCTCACTCCTGGAAGCGGAAGTAAAACATGCGACTCTACTAATACTAACACTAATACTAATAATAATACTAATAATAATACTAGCTGGATTCAGTCTGTGTTTCAAGTTCTTTGATGTCTTTTTCATTGGCAGTTTCACAAGCAGAACCTGAGCTCAGCCGTGATGCCTCACCCATCTAGTGCACCTTTTGGCCATAAGAGAATGAGACTGGCAGGACCTCAGGCTTTTGACAAAAATGAAATTAATTCCTTGCAATCAAGTGAAGGACTTTTGGAGAAGATTATAAAGCAAGCAAAGCACATCTTTCTCAGACGCAGGTATGCAACCATATCTCTGGAGGCTTTATGAGTCAGATGCCCTGGGCCAGTGATGGCGAACCTTGGCACTCCAGCTGTTCTTGAACTTCAGCCACATCTCTGTGAATCCACACGAGTGGGTTTACTGCACTTGAATCCACTCATGAGGATTCACAGAGACTTGGGCTTCTGGGAACTGAAGTTCAAGAACAGCTGCTGTGCCAAGGTTCACCATTATAGCCCTGGGCACTTTGCTTCTATAGCAAGTGATTGATATGGAAGCTCTTCCACAGTAGCAGAATTGATACTTGTTTCCTGTAATTGCTTTACATTACCAGTGTAACTCTCTCCTTTCCATGCTGGTCAACATTAAAAAAGACAGACATTTTGGAACAAAGGGCATTGGGTTGAGGGAGCTCCACAAGTGCCTCTTTGCTTCACACTGCACTAACAGAAAGCAGACAGAATTGGTGCCATAACAGCTGCAACCAATATAAGCCACTCCTGACAGCTGTGGAGTGGGAATGGAATTCCTCATTCAAAAAAGATGATTCCACAATGGGCTTCCCTGCATTCAGCTTTATATCGTTTAATCACCAGGCTTTAATAATAATAATTTTCCAAGTTGAAAAGATTTTTGCGGAAGAAACTCCACTCAGGGGACACCTAAATGTGGCTCCTTTCATGTCCCCAAGATCTGGGGCAGAGACGGGCACTTAATCCGCCATGCAGTACCCAGGTCTCAAACTGCTGACTTGCCAGCCTTCCATATAACAAGGCGAGCTTCTTAACCTCTGAGCCAAATGGACAGTGTTAACCCACACAACAGGTCATTGTGTGCAAGGTTAAAATGAACAGGATTTGAGCCCTTGCATTTTATTTTTCTATAGCAGTAGCTCATAATTGATGCATGTTCCATGTTGTCTTTATGAACCCATATAAAATATTGATGTGCAATACAAAAGCTTTCTTCCTAATTAGATATCTGTGTCTTTTGCTTTCATCACATTTGAGTATTGCTGGTCTTGATTGTTACCAGCATATGTCTTCATACGTAGACCTTTGGGTAAAGAATTCAATCAGACAAAACCAGTGAATCCTCTGGGGGCACACAGAAAGAGCCTCCTTGAAGACTCTGGTGTTTTTGAACCACCATCAGGCATGCCCTGGTAACAGCAACCTTGTGTTGCTGGCTAATCTTTCTCACGCTAGGTCAGGCCAAAGGAACTGCAGGACTCACCGAAATGTGTCTTCATTTTGGCAGTTTCACATCTGGCCTAGACACGGAAGAAGAAGTGAATCTTCTTTTTCCACCAGCAGGAGGGTAAAAAGGAAGGTCACCAAATATTGTGTTGTCTTTTATTTTTACCATTCCAGAACAGCTCGGACCATTGACAGCCTCGCCAGCCGCATTGAAGACCCCCAAATCCAGGCCCACTGGTCAAACATCAATGATGTTTATGAATCAAGTGTCAAAGTCCTGATTACCTCCCAGGGTTATGAGCAGATATGCAAGTAGGTGTAAAATGGGATTGGGATGGCAGAGGAGAGTGTGAATCATCTCCCTATATTCATCCCAGTCGTTGGGGGGAGGCGGATGGATACCTGTGGGATATTGATACTGAAAGGCCTTTTTAAAAATGGGAATATAAAGAAGAGGTGAGACTGTGATGCCTATTTTCTGAATCATTCTCCAGTGTTTTAATAAACCATCTTTAGTCTGCTTTTAGCGACAATAATGGTTAGAAAGAGAAAATGGGGTTCTTAGCTGTGGTATATTGCAAAACCAAACAAGTTTTACCATGTCTCTGTTGTTCAGAGTTTGAGAAAGTTCCTTTTTCTGAACTCTCCAAGATCAAGAATGCCCTGGCTAAAGCGAAAGCAAAGCAATCACACTTCTATACTGCCCCATAGTACTTAGTGCAATTTCTGGGTAGTTCACAAGTTAATTAGCATTTTGTCCCCAACATGCTGGATACTTATTTTCCTGATCTTGGAATGATGGAAGACTGAGTCAACCTTGTTTCCTAGTCAGGATCGAACTCACAACCTTTGGATTGCAGTACAGCTGTTTAACCACTGCACCACCAGGGCTAGCATGGGCAGTGGCTGTTTCTCTGCTTGCTAGCATTGAGCCACCCTGGCTGAAGGATTCTGAGAATTGTAGCCCAGAAAATGAGGTTTTCTAAGACCTGTTTTTTTCTTCTGTGAAACCACTTGTACTAATACCTCATTGTTCTCAAAGGTCTATTCAGCTACAACTTAATATTGGTGTTGAGCAGATCCGAGTAGTACACAGAGATGGAAGAGTAATCACACTGTCCCATCAAGAGCAAGAGCTCCAAGACTTTCTTCTCTCTCAGGTAAAGCCAAGAACTTTTTCTCAGCTGGAGTACATGTTGTTGGCTCACAGTTGTTATGTGTGTGTGCATCTCTCTGTCTTTTAAACTTAGCAATGTATGTGGACTATAGGCATTTCTCAGAGAGTATACAGATCACACACGTACCATATCCATGGGCTCCATTTCCACAGTTTTAGTTATCTGTAGGTTTATAAATATTACATTAAAAATTCCTGAAATATATACTGTATGTATTTCTATAGTGCGTTACTAGAGTTGGCCCCTAGAGGCCACTGTGTTTATAAGGAAAGGATTGTGTTCTAGCAGCTATTTTGTTGGGATCCATGTGGAACAATGGGGGCATTTACACTCAGTGGTGGGCTCATTTTTTATTTTTTTTGCTACCACACTGTGGGCGTGGCCAAGGGGAAAGCCCTACGTTGCACCCAAATTAAAACTATAGTACTATACTTTATTTCAAAACTTGGATGGGCATGGCCAGCCAGAATTTCTGATACCGGTTCTGGCAAGCTGGTACGACCCTGCTGATGCCCACCACTGTTTACACATGTGCGCGCGCGTGTGAGCATCAAATTATATTACAATAGCTAACAACTGCTCTGCATGTCTGAAAAATTACCAAGCATGTAACAGAAATTAGAGAGAACAGAATGGAAGTATACATAAACAGAATGGAAGTACAGTAATACCCCGGATAACATGTGCACCGCGCAACGTTAAAACTGGATAACATTAGGAAATTGAGGAAAAATTTGCACCACACAACGTTAAGTTAATGTTGTGTGATGCATCGCGTCCCCGTCCCCCCCGATTTCCTCCAGAGATCTTTGCCCCAAAGCCCACAGGGCTTGTCTCGCCTGGGAAAGTGCTTCCCAGGTGGATACCATCCCTTGCGGGCTTTGAGGCTTGGATCTCCGTAGGTACCCTCACTGTTTCGAGGCTCAAAACAGTGAGGGCAGCTACGGAGATCCAAGCCCTAAAGCCCACAAGGGCTAGTCTCCTCCTGGGAAGCACCTTCCTAGGCGGAAGCCAGCCCTGCGGACTTTGGGCCACCTTTAACGTTGTGGGATAAATGTATCGCACCACATTAAAAAACACATAATTTTAAAGCTTGTGGAATCAAGCTTTAAAGTTATGCGGGGTACTACTGTATACATAAATAAGGGAATTGTAGTGGCTTAGTGGTTAATACACTGAACGTGATGACTGGAATGTCAGCAGTTCAGCAATTTGAGACCTGAGTACTGCACAATGGAGTGAGCTTCTGCCTCTGTTTCAGCTCCTGCCAACCTAGCAGTTTGAAAGCAAGAAATTGCAAGTAGATAAATAGGTATCACTTTGGTGGGAAGGTAACAGCGTTCTCGGCACTCTGGTGTCTAGGCATGCCTGTCTCATGTCCATGGAAATGTCTGCAAATGCACAATGCTGTCTCTTTAGCTATGAATGGAGATGAGCACGAACCCTAGAGTCGAAAACGACTGGCTTTTGAGCAAGGGCAATCTTTGCCTTTACTGTAGATAAATACTTTTCCCTTGTTTTTTTCAGATGTCACAGCATCAAGTGCATGCAGTCCAGCAGTTGGCCAAAGTCATGGGCTGGCATGTGCTCAGTTTCAGTAATCATGTAGGCCTGGGCCCTGTAGAGAGAATTGGCAACGCCTCCGCCATAACAGTGGCATCACCCAATGGAGACTATGCTGTTTCAGGTATTGTGTCAGGATGCAAAATCATTGTGAATTGTGTTCCTTTCAGTTCCATGCTTTATTTGAGACAATAGACCCAAGTTTGCAGAGGATTCTTGGTGTTGTGGTACTAATGTGGAGCACTGTGTGAGATCGAGTATGTGACCAGAATAAGCCATTGACCTTCGGTCTGAGGTTTGTATAGCAGGACACTCAAACTCAGTGTGCCTTGGCTTGTCCTTTCCTTCAGGAAGTCTGATGAGCCAACCATGGTTTTCTCTAGGATTATTTCACTCATTTCTGATGAGAGAAGTGAGCTAGGTTTGGGCATCATGCAAACAAGCCATAGGTGAAAAGTCTTTAGAATTCTGTTGCACTATGACATCCAAAGAATTCAGTTTGTGAGCTGCACAGAAAGCAATTACAGTTGTAGGAGCTAATTGGTTCAGAAGAAAGACAGGTGTGTAGTTTTTCAGATGCCTGACTATTTTCAGTGCTGGATAGACTCAGTGGGCATTGCTGTCCAATGACTTCTACCGGGCCACAGAGTCCCACCCTGCTCTAGATTTTTTTTTAAAAAAACTCTGAACTATATAGCATGCTGAGGAACTTAAGATTCTGAGTCATAGGTATGTTAGGTGATAGAGTGAGCATTTGTTTCTCATATTGCATATACCAGTTGGGTTTTTGTAAGCAACAACGTAGAGACCAGCAGACAACAGCCTAGCTAGTAAATGAGAATTGATATGTAATCTGCCCCAACCTGCTTCATTGAACTCTCATGCTGAAAGCTCAATGTCTTCTGAATGTGGCATGCTATACAAATAAGCTTTCTAGTAAATGGCCAAAAGGTGATCTTAATGGTGGGCAAGAGCCAGGGAAAACAGGATTGGTAGATTGGCTTGGAATAGCTTGGAAGTAACGAGGAGGCGACTGCAATGCACAGGCCATTATTGTTCCCTCTACACTGCATCCTACATGATTTCTCATTTCACTTCTACAACTGAAGTGATATAGTGTACTTGGGAGTCCACTTAGGACAGCGGTGGCTAACCTATGGCACATGTGCCAGGGGGACACTCCACGCCCTATCTTTTGGCACGTGTGTCCAGTGGAAGCGCTTCCTCCCTCCCCCAGCACAGAGTTCACTCTGCCCAGCAGTCCAATGCGAGCACTTCCTCCTCCAGCACAGAGTTCACCTGTGTTTCGGCGCTTGGTCTCTAAAAGGTTTGCCATCACTAACCTAGGACCATCTAGCTTGACATTGTCTGCTGTATAGTGAGCAGCAGATATCATTTCAGATGATGTTGTACTTACTACAGAACACTTTAGTCCAGCCAGCCTAGCCAATAATGCGGGATCATGAAAATTGGAGTCAAACAGCATGTAGAGAACTGTATGATTCTTCACCCCTGGTCTACTGATTGGCAGAGGCTTCCCAGTCTTTTAGACAGGATCCTTCCCTGCCCTAGCTTGATATGGCAGGCACTGAATTTGGGACTGTCCATATGCAAAACCTGTCCTCTTCTAGTGAGCTGTGGCCCTTGGAGGAATGAATTGTATCATGAATCAAACATACACACAGTCTGTGTTTCTGGCAAGCCTTTACTGCCAGTCACAAGACCTCTGGTGTATTTCAAGAACTTCTTGACTGTTTCCACCTCCCTTGTATAACTGCAAAACAAAGTACAGTTGTACCTTATTTAAAGAGGATAATGCGTTCCATGGGATTACTCTTTAAGCGAGTTTGCTCTAGGCGAAACACCATTGTAAAGGACCAATTGTGTGTGTGGAGGGGGATTGCAAACCCCGATTTATTTGTTAAGTGAGTTTTTGGTTGGTTTCATTTGTTAAGTGAAGCGAACATTCAGAGAAAATTCTGCTCTTTAAGCGAGTTACTCTTTAAGCGAAACACTCTTTATGCGAGGTTTGACTGTATTGTGTTACTTTTTAAGCATTCACACATTCATTTCATTTTGAGCTTTTTGTGAGTTGCAATTTACTTCTCCAGAGTAGATTGCATCTGAATATGCCTGAAGAAGTGAGTGAGTTGCAGGTTGTAATCCACAAAAGCTCACCGTGAAATAAAATTGTTTGTTCTAATTGTACTTACTCAACCGTTTTATTTATCCATCTTGAAACATTCTGTCATAACTTAGCAAACCTTTCTCTCTTCTTGCTGAAGTGACTTCACTAGATAGACAGAAGGTTTATTGCACCAATCGTACACCATAGCAAAATGTAACAATTAGAGACAATCAAGATAGAACAAAAATGACAATACAATAAAACTTAATACATATTAAGTATGCATATACTGATACCTTTAAAATGAATACATTTTTTGTTGTAAAACAAGTTAGTACAGTAATACCTCGGATAACGTTTACCTCAGATAACGCTAAAATTGCATAACGTTAAGTAATCTGGGGAGGAGAATTGGATCGAATAATGTTAAGGTCCTATGGGATGGATCGGATAACAACCGCTAAAGCCTGTGCAGTTACAATTTATCTCTATGGAGCTTTAACGTTATCTGATCCAACCCATAGGATTTTAACATGGATCGGATAACACTAAAAGTCGGATAACACCAAGACTTGTGGAACCAAGTCTTAGCGTTATCCGAGGTATTACTATATTACTTAAATACAGATAAAACTGTTAAGAGGTGGCATTCATGGGTTTTGTCATGTTACAGTCAAACTAATATGTTTCCAAATCTCCATGCAGATAAACAGGAATAAAACCACACATTTCTCCCTGAATCTGGTAGCCTTTACTGCAAATAAAGCAACATTTTTGAACATAATGGTTTGTCTCTTGAAGCAGAAAGCCCAGTTTTTTCTTTTGCTTCCCAACACTTCCTTTTCTTCAGCAAGGGAAGTAAATAACATCTGATGTCGTTGTATAAGTGATCACGGAGACTGTAGTGGGTTAAATCTTCCACAGCTAGTGACCTGAGATAATTTGCTTTGAATTTATTACTGATCTCATGATTTACCTATGACCATGATGGCAAACCTTGGCACTCCAGGTGTTCTTGGACTTCAATTCCCAAAAGCCCAATGTTTGCTTTTTTTAAAGTGATCCGATAAAGGTATCACCTTTTTCCTGCAATTTGTTTTGTATATGGATCATATGGCTACCTTTGTTTATGGAACTCCCTAGACATAAGAATATCTTTCTGTAGCAGTACTGTAGCTCTTGATCAGTGGTGGCAAACCTATGGCACACGTGCCAGAGGTGCCACTCACACCCCTCTCTGTGGACATGCACACTTGCCCCAGCACAGAGTTCGCTCTGCCTAGCAGCCCAATAGGAGCACTTCCTCCCTTTCCCCAGCACAGAGTTCACCCCGTCCCTCTGCGTAGCAACCCAATGACAGTGCTTCCTCCCTCCCCCCAGCACAGAGTTCGCTCCACCCCTCTATTTGGCCACTTGGTCTCTAAAAGGTTTGCCATCTCTGCTCTAGAATCTAGATTGTAGCTGCTGTTGCTTTTCTGCTTTGAGCATGAGGTGAGCACTCGAGAGCAGACTGAGGGCAGAAGGCTCCAGTAAGAAAGCAGTCCTTACACACAAACATTTTGGCAAGTTAACATCTGGCAGTACTACTGTGCTGACTTCATCATTGTATAGCCTACTGCTGAATACAGAACCAGCACATTCATATTGACAATCTTACATACATGTTTGTCTTCCTGCAGTGCGCAATGGCCCAGAGAGTGGTAGCAAGATTATGGTGCAGTTCCCGCGGTGCCAGTGCAAAGATCTCCCCAAAAGTGATGTGCTCCAGGACATTAAATGGAACTACCTTCGGGGCCCGTTCAGAGAAGTCCAGTGGAACAAAATGGAAGGGCGCAACTTTGTATACAAGATGGAACTCCTCATGGCTGCTTTGACCCCTTGCTCCTAGCTTTAAAAAAATGCACCAAGGAGGGAACTTTGGTTTTGGTTCAAATGTGACAAAAGGGAATCGTGGTTGAAAAACAACATGCAAGTTGATGGAGCCATTTGGCTTCCTATTTCTGCACTCTTTTTCCACTCCTGATCATTCTGTGCATTTTCCCTGACAAGTTACATCATAATTATTAAAACAGTTTCTATGTATTTAGCCATGTCTCCAAATAATATCAATTGTTATTCATTCCAGATGGAGTTTTTCCTACAGGCACAGTCTTAGGTTAAACACTACAATTTCCGAGAAGTCCTCTTGTACAGCGGACATCAAATTTGCACCTTTATTTTTTTTCTCAAGAGAATGACTAGATTTCTTGCTTTTATAGTTCCTTTAGAAAAAGGCACTTTGCCTGGATTAGCAAGGGGAAAGTTGGAACCCTATCTGGGATAGGCACAAATGGCAGTCTAGTTATTTTCCATAGTGATACATAATCTGACAATATTTACAGTCATAGGTGGGATGAAAATCTAATAAATCTTTGTATCTTAGTAAATATTATTGTTTCTTTCCACACTGGGGACCAAGAACATTTGTCACTTAGAAAAATGTTCAGCCCAAAGTTTACGATCATGACTTCAGAAGCCTCCAGAGTTCATCATGTGATTCACTCAATATGTGCAGTCGGTTTGTAGCCAAAGTAGCATTTTTTAAGAATTGGTCACAGTTTTGGTGGGCAAAAAAGGAAAGGTGCAGTAGTTTGTAGTTGCACACATGCATACCTTTTTAGGAGAAAGTAAATATAAAGTCATATTACTGTGGACTGCATGAGATGACTTGCCTTTAAACCAAGAGTATTGGTGCTATGGCAGTGATGGCGAACCTTGGCACTCCAGGTGTTGTTGGACTTCAATTACCAGAAGCCCAAGTCAGCACTCCTGCTGATCATGGCTTCTGAGAATTGAAGTTAAGAACACCTGGAGTGCCAAGGTTCGCCATCACTGTGCTATGGGATAGTTCCGGCAGTACTGCTTCATGAGGTTGCAGGGTTACTCACTTGTCTACTGCACTGCTAAGAGATTTACCAACAGCATTTTGCTCTCCACTGAGCATGGTAAAGTTTAATAGTTCATGAACTTGTCCTCTGTTGTCATTTCCAAGAGACTGAATAATTAAATGTAAAAGAAATCAGTACAATTGCAGTAACCATAAAGGTTACTGTAAACCTATTATGGTCATGTTGTTCTTTATCTGATTTTTTCAGCAGATGATAACATGAGATTACCACTGGTGTTTCTTTAAATACTGCAGAAAATAGGAAGAAGAAAATGGAAACTCTGTATTTTGTCCTGCTCCAACATTAAAAAATTAACAGGAGAACCTGAACTTACAGGTCGTTATCTCAGTTTGTTTTCCTTCAAACTACGGTATTGGTAACTTTACTGTGTGGGGGAAAACATAACTTACTGCTAGTTGGCTAGGCCCTTTCAATGTGTTTTTAAAATTGTGTTAATAAACAGTTCCATCATTTTGACATGATTCAGTCTTCTCCCTGCATGGATTTACAGCTACTGTGGGTGCATATCCTCTATATTACCAGTGCCAGATCAGGTGTCTGAAGAAGATGCACTTGAAACAACAGAAGCTTTTTGTCCTCCTGGAACATGTCTACTGCAAATGATGAGACTGAAATGAATGCATCTCCCAGACTTCAATAGATCACTTGCTTTACATTTGACCAAGTGACAAAAGTGCAAAAGCTTTCCCCTTGAACCTGGTGTGTCTTTAAATAGTCCTCAGCTAACACCCCATCATTTGCAGCTCAGTCTCTTCAGTTTCGCTGGCTGTGAAAGAAGAAAATGGTTGATTAAAAGCAGCTCATTAGAAAACATTCCAAAGAAAAACACACAGTCAACCACAGTGGCACTTGATGTAGCCCATTAAGAATCGCTGAACAGGAAATTTGAGTTCCACATTTTCTCTTAGAGCCTCCTATTCCAAATCTGAGCCAATTAACTCAAATTGTGTTCTTTGAACTATGACTGGTCTTTTCATTAACCTTTGTTACCCAGACTTTTAAACACTATAAATGGAGCCCCCTATGCCTAGTGCAGCGTGTCCCAACCTTTGGTTTTTGGACTTCAATTCCCAGACGCCCAAGTCGATTCCCCAAAGCACTGATCAGCCAATGTACTGACTTAGGCTTCTGGGAATTGAGGTCACCCTGTGGGGTGTGTGCCCCGTGTTGGGAACCCCTGACCTAGAGTAACATGAGTTTGAGGCATTGGCCAGATGACATCAGTGAACACTTCAGCTAGAGACATGGGAAGCTGCCTTGACTGAGTCAGCCCATCTCATTCAACTCTGGCTGAGACCAACTTTCCATGATTTCAGGCTGGATTTTTCCTACCCCTACTTGGAGTTAAGTGGTAGTCTCTCTTCTAAGTATGAACCAGGCATGGCTAGCTTAGCTTCCAAATTCAGCTGAGCCTAGATCTACTCAAAATGCTAAGGAGCTCAGCTTTGCTCCTGCACGAGGGACATAATAGTTCAGTGTATGCTTTGCAGCCAAGATATTGAAGGTCTTATTCCCACTATCTCCAATTTAAAGAAAACCATGTAATAGTAGCGTAGTAAATTCTTTGAATAAACCATGTTATTTTGATTCCTGAAATACAAAACTGCCAACACTGCTGCCCAATCCCTGACAAGGCAGGGAGAGGGGAGAGATGGATAGATAGATAGATAATTTTAACTAACACAATGTCTTCCTGCTATGCCAGACTACAGCTGGAGTTTGAAGCTGTTACTTTTTAACCTTTTAACTCCAAGAAGCTACCATCTAACTAAAGGATGATGGGGATTGTAGTCCAAGTCAGTGAAAGTTGGTGACTCCAACTTGCAGAGGAGGCAGTTACTATGGAATACCTGGGATCTGCTGTCTCTATGAATCAGAGTCACCCAGCTCCACTGGTCCAAGCAGGCAACTAGTTCAAGATTTAACTACAACTAGACATTTAAGTAGCAAGATTGGTTACAAAGAATAAAAACCAGAGATTCCAGCTAAAATTGAATGGCTAATAAATCCAGTTGCTCGTGCCCAGTGCTGAATGGTGAATAACTTTATGTAAAAGTCCATGGATTCAATAAGTCTGCTCTAGCTGATACTAAATAGATTCACCTTCCAGATGAAACTCTTGAACTTGTACATAAAGAGGGTCCAGGCTATGAACAGCAACAGCAGCTCATCTTCACATGTTTCCACATATAGTTAAGGGAGACCTTTGGCTAGCCCTTTAGACATAGAAGCAATCAGCTGTTCCTCTCAGAGACCCTCCCCTCATCAGCACATTTCATCTGCTGATGGAGGTTGTGCAGATATTTATTGAAATCAGTATTTTTAGTCCTTTTAAAGCTGTTCGTTTCAGGATATTCTTGGTATTGAATGTAAAGGAAGCAAGGCCTGGGTTGCAGTCTTCATTTGAAAAAAGGCAATAGAATATTTTAGTTGGGACATCATCAGAAGGTAGTCATTTCTTAAACCTGAAAAGATTCCAAAGCTATATATACAGGTCTTTTACATTCATTGATTATTTTGTTTATTTATGTTGTTTCATTGATTACCTCTGAGTTGACTCCTCTCCGTCTGAAGCAGGTGAACAGATTTATTACACAACCACATAAGGCAGACTAGAAGAGCAGACACAGCTGTGAGAAAGGCCAAGAAGACAGCTACAAAATGCAAGTCTTCATAGAGAATCTCTAAGGAGGAGGGGAGACACATAAGACAGTGAAATGCAACCATGGATGGATTGTTGACACTGAAGAGATTGCTGGCAAAGAAACTGACAAATACTGCTCAAGCTTATTTTATGCAAACCATTTTTTTCTCTATCAACTTGCCTGTTTCTGAATTTCCCCAGTGTTATCGCATAACTGCATTTCCCCTCGTTGGCTTTCTTTGTGCAGCAGTAGATACCCAACTTGGAGCAGTTACTTTTTTTGGATCAATACTATTGGCCTACAGTTGCAAAAGAATTCTGGGAGTGTGCTTTATGCTGGAGGATATGATCACAGCTTCCAAAAGGTAGCCAATTAATTTGTTGCTTGTTGCAATGAAACTAGCAAAGGGTCTTAGAAGACCTTAAAGCAGAGATTCTCAGCCTGCACCACACCAAGAAGTGCCATGTGGTGGAGGAAGGGCAAAACGGCCATCTGGCCCCCGAAGCTATCTGAGGGAGCATGACCCGGCCCCCAGCTTTAAAAAGTTGAGAACTCCTGCCTTAAAGCCTTGGTTCCCAAAATGGGGCACACGCCCTAAAGGGGGAAATTTTTTATTTTTAGGGGGGGTGGGAATTCAAGAATGGGTTATTAACAGTGGCTGGCCTTTTAGGTTTCCTCCATGTGAATAGAAGTTCACATTTTTTAATAATAAGAATTACTGTATATGCTGGTGTATAAGACTACTCCCCCCCCCTGAAAAACATGCCTCCAAGGGGAGGGGGGTCGTCTTATATGCTGGGTGCACTTCAGTTGGGATAGACATAGCTGCCCATAGTGGCCTCACGTTGCTCGCCCGGTGTCCATAGTGGCCTCCCGATGCCCACCCACCTCATGCTACATACCATCCAGTATTGCGCAATATCCAGCATGGCTGCGGCGAGCATCAGCAGTGAGACAGGGGGGCCAGCCTTTTTGGCGTGACCGGCCCATTCTGCTCAGCGGGAAGCAGCGGTGCTCCGCCCCGCCTCTTGTCTACGCAGAGCTCGCACATGCGCACTAGTGCCGGCCACAGGGAGATGTTGAAATCAAATCTGATGTTATTTTATGTTTTATTTGGTGCATGGAAGGTGTGTGGAAGAGGGGGTAGTCTTATACGGCGAGTATATAACAAACAATATATTTTGAGTGGAAATGTTGGGGTCGTCTTATATGCCCAGTCGTCTTATACGCCGGCATATACGGTATATGTCATGGGGAAGGGTCAGTATCAGGATTTTAGAGATGCTTAGATGGGGCATTTTTTTAAAAAAAGGTTGGGAACCACTGCCTTAAAGGCTAAGGTTTAAGTAACGCATATTTTCCAAGACTGTTGTCCACTTCTTCAAATCTGAAGGAGACAGTCTATAGAAATCTATATCAAATAAAAGGAAGGAGGATTTGTTATAATAACTTATTATTCAAATTTAAAATAAAACATAGTGGACGGGGAGGGAAGTAAATCCCAAACCTGAAAATGTCTCTTGCTTGATAAGACATATTAGGAAATTGACACTACTCGGAAGATCAAACCTCTTATTTCATACCATAAACATTCAATAGGATGGTGCCATAGATGGTGATTCCAAACTCATCCCTTACTGTGACTAGATAATAACCAGAATCACTCAGCTCCACCTTCAGCAGCTGAAGAGAGCCATTTTCATAAATGTTCACTCTGTCTTCGTAACTGCTGGATATGTTGGTGTAGGTTCCTGGTTTCCACTCTGCAATTTTGATCGTACCCCTGTGTGATGTGTATTTCCACTTGATGGCAGGGGGCTTCTCCCAGGTATATGCAACCGACAGCAAAACGTTCTGCCCGACTGTGGTGTTCACATTTGGTTGGGATACTCTTAAGGATACCTCTCGTCCTTGAGCTAAAGAGAGAAAGAAAAGCGATCTCTTAATTTAAGAGCTTGCAAAAACCAGCTCTTTATGATATGGTGCCCTCACCCTGAAGTCCAGTTTTAAAGTTAATGAATGATGAACCCCAAGAGGCAACAGCAGAAGTGAGGAAATCTACTTCTTCTTTTTCTTCTTGTGCTCTATCCGATTCTGAATATAGGTGATCATCATAGCAATCAGCCATGAAGACTGTGCTGAGAATATAATGCAGGGGCCTTTCATCTGCTTTCCATATTGCAGCGTGACACCCATACCACTGATCGAGCTCCATCAGTCACTTTCTGGTCCTCAGCCCTTTTGGCACACAAAGTCCTCATTGGCCCCAGGCCAGGATTAATGAAGCTTCTGCCCTCCATTCAGATGGATTCAAGTGGGATTTAATCCACTTGGTGACCATCACCCTTCCCTGAGGACTTTACCAAGGCCACTAGTCCTCAGGGTTGTCAGGTTAGTTAACCGCCACCTGACACTAGTACTGCATGATGGGATGAGCACCCATCTCTGTCCCAGCTCCTGCCAATCTAGCAGTTTAAAAGAAAGGTTTGTAAGTAGATAAATAGGTACCAGTTCGGTGGGAAAAGATCTTGGGGACATGAAAGGAGCCTCATTCCGGCATCACCTGAGCAAAGTTCCTCCAGCAAAAATCCTTTCAAACCAGAAAGCACCTTTGTGTGTTTCTGACATTTTTTAATTCCTTTTTTAGAAACTCCCATCTAGAATCATCTGCCATGGGCTTTTACCTAACATTGTTCTGGGTTTCAAAAATTGACTATCCAAAAATCCAGCGTGTGTGTGCGGCTACAATCTGCTTTTGTTTCCTTTTTAATCAAAAACATGGTCACATCTGCCTACACTCTCTGCATGTGTGGTTCATTGATTATTGATTTCCATTTTACAGTGGCAGTTTATAGCCCATTTGCAGCATCAAAAGTAATCTCTGCTCCTCTTTCTCTCTGCACTGCAGATCTATTGGCAAACTGACAGAGTTGCTGCAATTTGCTTGATTTGATCCTGTAATAAACTCCTTTATCTCACATTTCTCTGAAAATAGCAAGTCAGATTTCAAGCAGAAAGAAGTGTTACAGGGAAAATAATGGGTATGGAGAACAACAGAACTCGAATTTTATTCCTACAAGCACTTGGTACACAATAGCTGGCTTAAATGAAAATTTATTTGAAAGGACTGGATGTGTGATCCTTGCTGAATAGGACCATATTTGGCACAAACACAGCTTGCCTTTCAAAATGCATTGGGAAATTCAGGGCAAAACAGGTCATCGTAAGTCTGCATTTCTATAGTTTAAATTGCTAGGCCAGCAACTTTCCAGCTCCAGAGATTTCAGGAGCTAAATCTGAGCCCAGAATGTCTAACCATTGAATGCATGAAAGACTGAGATGAGCAACAGGTGTGACTTTGCACTGTCTCCTAAAAGCACCATATAAATAAGCCAGAATCCTGCAATTAGTCTCAACTAGAGCAGACCCATTGACTCAGTGAGGTAGAGATAAGTTTTGACTTCCCATTTAGCAATGGAGTCACAGGTTGGATAGTACTGTACAATGGTTAAGGTACCTGGCTGTGGAGCTAGAGCAGGGGTTCTCAACCTACCGACGTGGGCTGGACCCAGCCATAAATGCACTCACGGCTGTCGTAAACTCATTTACGACAGCCACAGACAAATTTTATGACAGCGTTTACAGCAGGGGGAAACCACCAGCTGTCTAAGGGGCCGTGGTCCAGCCCATGGCTTTAAAAGGTTGAGAACCCCTGAGCTAGACGTTGGGAGTTCAATCCTATGCTGTGTGTTCCAGGAGAACAACCAGCCTGTGTGGCTTTGGGCAAGGTGGCCATTCCAAGGTACCTCTTGAAGCAGGGAATGGTAAGTCACTTCTGAGAACTCTCTATCTAACACCCCCCTCCCCAGAAAGGGTCAGAAGTGACTTGACAGCATACAAGTATTTTATTATTATTATTATTATTATTATTATTATTATTATTATTATTATTATTATTATTATTATTATTATTATTATTATTATTATTATTATTATTATTATTAAGTTGTGATTAGAAAAAGGATACTGGTTATAATGACTTCAAATGTCTCCCTCTTCCATTACCATTTGCCCCGAGATTCATAACCCCTGCATGAAGATGTGAGGAAACCTAGCAGTTCCCCAAGACTTCATCCTGCAACCTGCATCCTAATTGCTGGCAATCCTTGCTAGCAGCAATGGTGCTGCAGCTGCACATAAATAACTCATGGCAGCTTATTTTGACTCACCAAAGTTGGCTTCATTTTGTCAGTATCACATCTGGCCTAGACATGGAAGAAGCAGCTTATTTTGTGTACTGTCTCCTAAAGAGATAAACCCAGATAGCCCCAGGACTAGCAGACCTTGTGAAAAGAATAGAAGAGGATGCTTTCTGCTTTAGGTGGAACTTGGAAGCTAATAGCTGGTGCTCAAATTAACTCCTCAGAAATCACCAGGTTTAGTTCAGTTCATTTGCCAGTTGCTTTAAAGTCAGATGCTGCTATCCAAACTTCACCAAACCTGGAGAAGGTTGAGGAGAGGCAACAGAAGGTTATCTCCAATTTTGGGGTGGCTAAGTTATGGCCCCCCAAATCACTCATTGAATTTTCCCCAAACCAGTTGGTGGTGGCCTAAGACTTTTGCACAGTACGGTATCTAAGTTCCTGTTCAAATTTGTTTGCCTAATGCACAAAGGTTTAATTACCTTTTAGGTTGCAAAAGAAAATATAGGGGAGCTTATGGACATGTCCTTATATCCCATGATTATACCTCTGTTAACATGCTCAAAAGAATGCCTCAGTAAAGCTTCTGCATAGTTGTACTGTACTGTACAGTACTGTATATATCCCACCGGATGTCAGAAAGAACAGGTGGATAACACTGAACACTGATGCTGTCCATGTATGGGCTTCCCCCGACATCCTTGGTTGCCACATAGCAGAAATGATCACATCAGTGTCCCTTAAGAAATCATTTCTCATTGGCTACCCACCTACCCCAAATAATTAGACGTGTATGCATTTCCATTCTTCCATTGGGTGAAAACTCTAGCTCTGTAGCATGTGTTAAAAGTACAGTAGTTTATTTTGACTTAATTTTAATTGTACATGATCACGTTGATTTCAAGGATTTTCTACATACAAAGAACTCAGAAGTAGTTTATCCTTCTTTTATTGTAGCTTCTTCTTTCGTCTCCAGATCAAACCTTGGACTGCCAAAACGAAGCCACTCTCTTGGCTTTGTCATTGCCAAAACTTAAGTCCTCATTGGCACATTTTTCTGACAGCAATCAGCAGACCAGTAAATGGCTTGGATTCTGTGTCTCTCCATATCCACACCATATGCTGTTGTCCACCAGCAGCCCCCACTTTAGCCTACTGGTCTTGTATTTAAGGACTCCAACCCTCAGTCTATTCAGGGTCCTCAAAGTGATGTAGGGGAGGTTGAGTTCCTCAGCTATCTCCTCCTCTAATGATGTCCCTTGTCCAATGAGCCTTCCTCCATCTTTTAATTTGGTTTTACTCTTGTATACCCTCAAGAATGTTTGTTCTTCTTAGAAAGCTTTTCCTGGACCCAGTGGACATGAGGCTCATATCTGTTCAGAGGATGTCAAGGGTCATTGTTTTGCTTAGTTCTCTGAGCATCCACTGTTCTGAGACTGTGTAGTTTGACCAGGTCTACACAGGCTAGCTCATCTTCCAAGAGGCACAAGGAAAAATGGAACTCCTGTTTATACAACGAGATGTTCCAAATTACTTCCCCCTTAATTTAGAACCTTTGCTTGTACTGATTGAATGTGCTTCTGTACCTTTAAAGGAAACCTATTAAGGTGTTCCACCCTAGATAAGCATGGTTCAAAAGGTCATGTAAGCCTTGCCCTACTACCCCACCCTATCCCACCCAGATTTAATACAGTTACAGTATTTACAAGTTCAAAGTTTGCACAAGTGTTGATATTTATGTCCAGATGAATGCAATACTGTGCAAAAATCTTAGGTCAACACCAACTAGTTTGGGGTAGACAGAAAGAGTCTCCTCAAAGAATGTAGTATTTTTGAGCCACAATCGGAAGTACCTTGGTAATGGCAACCTTGTATTGCCCACTAATCTTTCTCACACTAGGTCAGGCAAAGGGAACTGTAGAATGAACCCATCAAAAGGTGGCTTCATTTTGGCAGATTCACACCTGGCCTAGACATGGAAGAAGAAAAATACCAACTGGTTTGGGGAATGTCAGCAGAGGAAGGGAGTCACCAGAAGACTTTCCAACTCTGGTGTGTTCATGTGGCTCATGGGTTGAGTCATGCCCCCCCCCATCACTCATTGAATTTTCCCCAAACCAGCTGGTGTTTGGCCTAAGACTTTTGCACAATACTGTTTATTATACAGCAGAGGAAAAAGGATAGGGAAGGCTAAAAAGTTGAAAAGGAAATTCCAGAGAGAAATAGTTAGAAGAAGTTTGGCACTCTGTCTCCCAGATTATATGAGCAACATCATTCATGCCTGAGCACTGCTGGTGCAATGGTTAAACTGCTGTATTGCAGCCATAACATTGTAAATTCAATCCTGATGGAACAAGGTTGACAGCCTTCCATCCTTCTGAAGTCAGTAAAATGAGTACCCAACATGTTGGACACAAAATGCTGATTAACTATAAACCACCCAGAGAGTGCACTAACTGTGAAGAGACCTGTATAGGTGTAATTGCTATTGAACATTGGCAAGAGAGAGAACAATGATAACTAATCAGACTTTTAACATTCAGAGACAGTATAGCTGGAAATACCAGTTGCTAGACTCTCAAAGGGTTACAAACAGCATGAAAAGATGGCTGACAATGAACTTCCCTAAGTGTCCCTCCTCTGCCCAAATCCTCTGCTTGCCCATTGCCAGGAACTGCATAATGCAGCAGAGAGTAATTCAATTTTATCCAGATGAGTTGTTCTCAATAGGTTAGGCAGAAGTTCAACAGGAGCAGCATCCACATCCTTGCATGGGGAAAGGCATCATTTATGGTACAGTACTTCTAAATCCCATGCCTTTGTTTGAAAATTACAGGAATGTTTTGCAAAAGGGCTAAGGTAAGTGGTGACCAAATTATTCGGGGACCAGGGAGAGGTGATATATAAAACAGGTGTCAAGGTCAGCAAGACAGGTTTGAGAAAGACAGGGTGGTAAGGCGTGACAGGAGAAAGTCCAAAGCACTTACCCTGGAGAGCCCAACCCACTGCCAGACAGAAGGTTACGATGCTAAGCCGTAAACGTGGTCCACAGTCCTGCAGACAAACAAGAGGCCTCATCGAAAAAGAAGACAGATCTTATAGGAAGTCATTTAACTAAGAGTCCAGAGCCATGTGGTGGATTCCACAATTGTGTCCAGAGGATCAGAAATCTTTCTTCCTATTCCATGCGCTGCTCCTGCAAACATCATGGATCAGAATCCAGAGGACGATGTTAGCAGTTTGAGCCTCAATGTAATGGAGTCCTTTCATGCATTATATATAGATATATAGATATACTGTATCTTTATTGCGATCACTGATCAGATCTCATGCATTATTTTTTTCCTTTTCCTCCCTGGGAATTCACGGCACAGTGCGATGAAAAGCCTGCCACCTGCCTCTCGCCCAGCTCACGCCCTCGACAATCCCCTGATATTGATTTAGGACACCATTGGCTGAGCCAAGGAGATAATAGTGTAAATATGCAATGCTAGCCAGGAAGTGAACCAACCGGCCAGCTGGCTCTGCAGCATGACGTGGCTGTTGGCAACAGCACAGCCTGTCCTGTTCTGGGTGTTACACTGAAAGGGACTTCCTTCTGAGTAAGAGCCCTGCAGTGTCTTGGATAAGGAGCATGGCTTTAAAAAAGAAATTTGGGAAACTTGCTCTCCTTTCAAAACAAATCTGAGAATTTGTTGACCTGGGAGCCAGGCATTCTAGTTGAATCATGCAAATGCTTTGCTACAGGTGTGAGGAAGTCTAGGCCCAGGGGCCAAATCTAGCCTTCAGGTAATCCTAGATTGGCTCAAGCCATCTGTGTGTCATAGCAGGAGATTCTCTCACCTCTAGCATTATGTATATTAGGTTGCTTTGTTTAGTGCATGGGTGCCCAAACTTTTTGGGCCACAGGCTGGTCATGTGGCTCAGTGGGCCAGTCACATGGTTTCTCCCATGGGAAGTGGAAGTAAAATGCACCTTGCAATCTGTTTTACAACAGATATGTTTTGCAGCAGGATGACATTTTCTCTGCTTAACCCAGGGGTGCCCAAACTATGGCCTGTGGGCTGGATTCAGCCCCCAACGCCAATTTATTTTACTTTCGCTTCCAGGAGCAACGAGGCTAGTATGGGCCAGATAAATTGGTGTCAGGGGCCAGATCCGGCCCACGGACTGTAGTTTGGGCACCCCAGTTTAGTTATTCTTCTTTAGGATTCCAGCACTATATTCCTTTGAAATCTGATTTTGCAAATCCGGAAGGACTGCTTCAGTTACCTTGTCTGCAATATGAGACTGCTTTCAGCTCCAATTATGGGTTATCTCCAACATCTTTTTTCTTGAGACAGGTTTCTCTTCCTGAGAAGTCCTACTAGGGCTGTGATGGTGAACCTTTTAGAGACCAGGTGCCTGAGGAGGAGGAGACGCATGGGCAGGCACCACACGTGCGTGCACACCTGTGTGATGTCACCAGCATGCCTTGAGCGATATCACACGAATGCATGTGCCACACACTGTGCCTGGCCACAAGTCACTGACTAGCCCTCCTTGGACACTCACGCACATGCACACACACACAATTGTAAGTATAGGAGGGGTTGTGTGGGTTAGGCCAACAGTGTGCGTCCCCACAGAGAGGGCTGTGATTGCCTCCTCTGGCACATATGCCGTAGGTTTGCGACCACAGTACTAGGGGCTTTGGTTTTTTCAATACATGTAGCCACATAGGCAGAGGAGAAAAAGGAGCCTTATTGCAATTCATTTTGAAATGCCTATAGGTGATGCAATTCAAAGGAACTGCCTTAAGTAGATGTTCCTTCCTCAACCATGGTCAGGCAAATCAGTCCATCCCAAACTCTTAATATTTCCCACCTTCCCCCCCCCCACACCTGTATAGGTAAAGGTAAAGATAAAGGTTTCCTTGCTCGAAAGACAGTCATATCCGACTCTAGGGTTCAGTGCTCATCTCTGTTTCAAAGCAGAAGAGGCAGCGCTGTCTGCTTCTGCAGATGTTTCCATGGTCATGTGGCAGGCATGACTAGACACCAGAGTGCACAAAACGCTGTTTACCTTCCCAATGAAGTGGTCCCTATTTATCTACTTGCAATTTCTTGCTTTCAAAATGCTAGGTTGGCAGGAACTGGGACAAAGACAGGAGCTCACTCTGTCCTGCAGTACTCGGGAATCAAACTGCTGACTTCCAGCCTTCCAGTCAGTGTCTTAGCTGCTGTACATTCAGGATCTAATAGGCTCTCTTCTCTTTTGTAGGTAAAGGTAAAGGTCTTCCTTGCTCAAAAGCCAGTTGTGTCCAAGTCTAGTGAGCAGTGCTCATCTCCATTTACAGCCAAAGAGCCAGTGCTGTCTGTGTCTGCAGATGTTTCCATGGTCATGTGGCAGACATAACTAGATGCCGGAACACACAAAATGCTGTTACCTTTCCCGCTGAAGCAGTACTTATTTATTTATGTGCAATTTGTTGCTTTTGGCAGGAGCTGGGACAAACAACAAGAGCTCACTCTATCATGCAGCTCTTGGGTCTCGAACTGCTGACCTGCCAACCTTCCGGACATCAAGTTCGCTAAGCTATCTAAATGGTAAGGTTGTAAATTGTGGTAGAGTAATGTTACTTTGTAATGTTACAGAGTAATGGTGGAGGACAGAGGTGCTTGGTGGGCAAAGATCCATAGGGTCGCAAAGGGTCGGAATCAACTGTGTGACTGAACAACAGCAACAAAATGTTACTGTTATTTTAGTCCCAATGCAAACCAGTGGGAGAGAAAACAATGTTATATATGGATCTTTGTTCTTGAGACAGGGTAATTTATCCTGAACAATTTTCTGGAAGGAAAAAAAATACTAATCAAGCAAAAAAAAAAAGGAAGAGTAAACATAACAATAACAACAAAAGAACCATTGAGGGGGTGAACAAAATGCACATTGTTCTAAATCATAGGGGAAAAAGACTGGATCTACTCAGGGTTAACAAGAACAACATCTGATCAATGAAAATGATCATTGAAGACACACAACAGTATAAAGACCTCTCTGGTCAGGCGCACAAGCACATTTCTTACACACCCTTGAATACCATCTTTTGAAGTGCCATCTGCTGGAGAAAATATTAAATGAAATTTAAAATAATCAGAAGTGTATAGCTATGGGGGTTCAATCTGAAGGACTGTCCAGTCTTGTGTTTGGTGTCCCATAATAGTTAGTGAGAGGCCTCTGAGAAATTAAATTACAGGTTCAGAAGGTAAAATCCGTTACTTGTGCCATTTCTTTAGAATCCATTTACTGCCCATGAGGTTCTGGAAGCTGGTAGAAAAGACACCATATTTGTGTCATGTTCTTCATTGAGGATGAACAGCTGAGACCATCCAGGTGGTGGTGGTGGTGGTGGTGGTGGTTCAGTCTCACAGTTGATTCAACCCTTTGCAACCCCATGGACCATTGCTCTCCATGCACTTCTGTCCTCCACCATCCTCCTCAGCCCACCCAGCTCTGTGCCCATTGTGTCTACAATACCATCTAGCCATCTCATCTTTGGCCGCCCCCTTCTTCTTTTGCCCTCCACCTTTCCCAGCATCAAGGCTTTCTCAAGTGAATCCTCTCTTCTCATTTGATCCAAAGTACTTTAGCTTCATCTTCACTATTTGACCTTCTAAGGAGCAGTGCACTAAGCAGACTGAAAAATGCAATTGCTCCCACAATGTATCTATTGGAGTCTGTCTTTAACTATCAGGAGTACAGTTTTCTTTCTGTCCTTTGGTGTCTTTAGAGAATGAGATGTTATATCATTAATAATGAATCAAAAAGTCCATTTACAAATGGAGCATCCATCTAAGAGGAGCCAAAAAGCTTTTTCTCTACCAGATGCTACATTAGGGCGTTCAAATGTTTCACATAAAGGTTGCAGTTTTCTTTCTTTCTTTAAACATTGTCTCTTGGGTATGGGCAGTTTACTATAATTACATGAAAGCATCTTAAACTGTCTGCATATAAGGAACCTGCCTTCGTGCTACCTTGTCTGATAGAGTCTCCTGCCTGCCACCCTGAAACTGTCTGAATAATGAAATGGACTGTGGAGAATACTCTGGGGGAACTATCTATAGTCATGTAAGAATTAGATGGGGGTGATTGTGGCCCGCCAGATGTTGTGGGGCTGTAATATCAAACATTCCTCACTGGCACATGGGCTAGGGTTGCTGAGAGGTATTAACCAACCACATCTGTGGGCCTCATTTTGTCAAGACTGCTATAATTACCATTTGTTATTTTGGCTACAGCCAAATATTTGAATAGTCATGAGTGGCAAAATCAATGTATTTTTCACCCATCCTGTTCTTCCAAAGTTGTAGCTCAAAGTCATTCCTGAAGAGCAACCTAGGATGTTTTTGTTGTCTCTCATAACAGAAGGGTTAGGAACAACTTTCCTGTTAAAGCCAGGATTTTGGCTGAAGAATAACACTCCCTTGAGTGGCTACTGGATATTTCTTTCTTTCGGGTTGTCTGTGGCTCAGACTAGGTGAGAGCCTTGTCAAGGTGTGGGGGCTTGAGCGGTCTAACAAGGCAGTGTTACCCATCTCTTGCCAACGATGTTAGGCTGGGATTAAAATTCACCAAAGCATCATCCATTGGATCCCTTAAGCAAGGTGAAAACAGAGGGCACGTGTCATGGTCCACCTAGCTAGAGGGTGACGTGATATCCAAATGGCTTTAAAAACCTCACTCCAATGGGCTTGATTTCACAAGTCCTTTTGCATGTGCAGAATGGCTTCGCAGCAACATCTACCGACCGATACATGGACTCCTTGCTGAATAACAACTCCAAGGTATCCAAGGTAGGGTAAGATTGTGGTCCAGCAGCAAATAGGTCTAAATAGTGATGAAGCTCACTGGGGCATATTAGATGTGCCTCTTTCTCTGGAGATGGGGAGAGACTTTAGGACTACAACTTCCAGAATCCTCCATCCAAGTAGGGACATTAGCTATGTTAAATTAAGGATTCTGGGAGCTGTAGTTCAAAATTGTAACTGTTGCCTCATTTTTTTATTTTTTGGAAACCAAGAAATCTCAGTGAGGAATCTCAGCATGGAAAGCCTTGAGGAGTTGTAATGAACAAGAAATTTTTCATGGACTCATTGCATCCCTAATAATAGAAACAACATTTTTTTTTAATATTGATAGATTAAACATGATACTGATGAAGCCCAGATAAGCAACAAAAGTAATCTACATCTCTAAAACAAGGTACATTTGAACAAGTTGACTATACAATACATATAACAAGTTTTTCTTTGTACATTCTAGGCATCAAACATGTCATTTGCTCCTTCATGGTTGGGATATAGTCTAGCATTTTACTGCTTTCTGAAAGCCTATAAACCTATATAAAGCTGCCTGGTCACTAAGATTCACTGAGTAGGCTACCATTAAGATCAGTTTGTTACGGGAGACATGTGGGATTTTATGCATGCTTGATTGGCACCAACATTAGCATTATTTCAGTGCCAAGTCAAGACAAATTTATTCCTTAAAGCAGTGATGGTGAACCTTTTAGAGACCAAATGCCCAAACTCAACAGGCTGCCATCCCCGCTGCAGAGGGTGGGGGTGAACTCTGTGCTGGGGGGAGGGAGGAATCACTTCCATTGGGCTGCTGGGCAAAGGGGTGGGGTAAACTCTGTGCTGGTGTGACAACACGCATGCTCTAAGTGTCCCCTCTGGCATGCGAGCCATAGATTCACCACCACTGCCTTAGAGCCTTTGGGGGTTGAAGATCATAATCTGCATAGGTTTTAGTACAAGGTTTTAATCATCTTAATGTCTGAATGATTTAAAATGTTGCTGTTTGGTTTTAGATTGTTTTAAATATCTTATGTTTTAAAATTGTTTTGTACAGTTTTATAACTTGCCCTGAGATCCCGTGATATAAGGTGAATTATAAATGTTTAAATAAATGAATGAATAAAGAAATACGATTTGGAGTATGTATGTGAGTTTGTGTGTCTGTATGTGTACAGATGATCAGAAATATGTAACTTAGTTCAACCACCCATTGTTGATAGCTTTACAAGGCTTCTCATTTTGTAGGTACAGTATAACCAATCACTCTTTTCCCATTACTTAAAAATCTTGCAATTAACAAGAAAATATCATAAAACATTAAAAATTACCTGAAGCAACTAAAAATAACTAAACTGTAATTCATCACCCGCACGTACTCATCATACACACTTACACACATCACTCACATCTAAGGTCATCATTTGCTATGTTAGTTTTACCACACCTTCATCACCAATTATTTTTAAGCTAGTTACAGGCAACAATATTACTTATAACTTTTTACTTTCAGTTTGGTAAAGGTAGCTTATATTGCTTCTAACCCAGTGTTTTCCAACATGGCCCCCATGCCCCACAGGGGGACTTTTAATTCCCAGAAGCCTAAGTCAGTACATTGGCTGCTCAGTGCTTTGGGAAATTGATTTAAGTTTCTGGGAATTGATGTCCAAAAACCAAAGGTTGGGAAACACTGCTCTGAACTGTCGCTTCCAAGGTCTGTACCCGGTATATAAGAACCAAAATGGCATCCACCAATCATGTCAGGAATTTTGCCAAGAAAACCCCATGGACAACAAAAGGCAAAACAAAAAGACAAAGTGGATGGAACAGGATGTGAGGCCCCTTAGGCGGGAAGATGGGGGGGGGGGGTTTGACAAGATAGAGGGAAGGAAATTACGATGCTGCAAAGAACAATATTGTATACGAACATGGAATGTAAGGTCTATGAATCAAGGCAAGCTGGAAGTGGTAAACTTGGAAAAGGCCGGGGGCAGAAGAAGAAGTGGGTAGCAGAGAATGAAATGGCTGGATGACATTGTTGACGCTACGGGCACAGAGCTGGGCAGGTTGAGGAGGATGGTGGAGGATAGGGGTGCCTGGCGTGCGATGGTACATGGGGTTGCAAAGGGTCAGACATGACTATGCAACTGAACAACAACCACAAAAAGAACTTTTGAACTCGAGTTACCATAAGCCCTTGTCTACAAGGCTCATGGGAAAGGATTGTGGGGCATGTTGCCCAAAACACCTCAAATTTCATTTGGTTGGCTGTTTCTCAGTTATAATATCTGTTCACCATATAGTAGAAGCTGCAAGTGGAACAGAAATATGACTGAGACTTGCCTCACAAACTTCCGCAACACCACAAAGGTCTTTTCCTTCACCTTGACTATGTTCCATCCCATTGCAAGGGGGAGATGGATTAATAGCATATTACACCAGTGGGGGATTAATCGAGGGAGTCTCCTCCATGAAAATTGGTGACCCTCCAAGTTTGCTGATGGAATGGCACAATCATGTTTATTCCCTCTGCTATAGGAGTGCACAAGGAGCCCTCATGGTGCAGAAGTTAAACTGTTGTCCTGCAATAAAAAGGGTTGTGAGTTCAATCCTGATAAGGGATCAAGGTTGACTCAGCCTTCCATCCTTCCGTGGTTGATAAAATGAGGACCCAGCATATTGGGGGCAAAATGCTAATTAACTTGTAAACTGCCCAGAGAGTGCACTAAGCACTTATATGGGGCGGTATATAAGTGTGATTACTTTTGCTTCACAATGAGAAAGAAACTCCCACGTGTGAGATTTTGTGTGTGAAGAGAGGAATACAACCTCATATATTCTAAAGAACAGAATATGGTTTTCTCTCCCTCCCTCCCTAAATGACCTTATTTCTCATCTCCATTGCAGCAACAATAAAAAGCAGGTTACTTAATGTGTTAGATTTTTTTCCAGCTGACCTTACATACACACCTTCCTGCTAACTTTACAGTGATTATCTTTACACACAAATATAGATGCACACACACATCTTTTACCAGTTTGGGGTTATTTCTGTAGTTATCAGCATTCACCACATTTCTTGTTCCTACAAATATATACAGCAACACAAACTATTTTGATTGTACATGTATGAGCCAACTGTTCCTTGCATTCTGTCTTCTTGCAGGCTGGTCACATTCCTGCAATATCAGTCTAGAAAAAAAAAATCAAAAGAGAGAAGGGTGAGTCATCTAGATTTCTTAAGAAGATAACCAAGATTTTAAGATAATTAAAAATGTTGGGTTCTTTGCAAGGTTGGGATATCCAAGGAAATTTTCCTGACTAAGAGCTCTTCCAGATGCAACTAGTCTCCCAATACTTGGTTGCAAAGGAGCACAGGATATACTGTATCAAGATGCTCATCTTTTAAAAACCACTCTCTTAAGAAAACCACAAGGAGCCTCCATGGTGCAGTAGCTGAACTGGTCCCATTGTGGGTTCAGTCCTAACAGGCTCAAGGTTGACTTAGCCTTCCATCCTTCCAAGGTTAGTAAAATGAGTTCTCAGCATTTAACCTACCTTGGAAAATTACATTGTGAACTGCTCAGAGAGTGCTCTAAGTGCATGGGGTGATACATACACATACTTGCTTTTGATATTGCTTGGGAAATTTGTAAAAAAAAAATTCCAAAAAAATTAAGAAGTTCATTAGCCTGTTGGAGCTTCTGTCCTAAGGTTTTGTTTTTATTTCTTTGGTGCTGACTGAGAACTAGCTGACTTGGAAGGCCCCAATTGCATGCATGGACCTTAGTAAGATATAAGGGACTGCAGTGGCTTAGTGGTTAAGATACTGCATTTGATGAGTAGAAGGTCAGCAGTTTGAGATGTGAGTACTGCATGATGGAGTGAGCTCCTGTCTCTGTCCCAGCCCCTGCCAACCTAGCAGTTCGAAAGCAAGAAATTGCAAGTAGACAAATAGGTACTATGGTGGGATGGTAACAGTATTCCATGCACTCTGGTGTCTAGTCATGGCTGCCACATGTCCACAGAAATGACTGCAGATGCACAGAGCGCTAGCTGTTTGGCTATAAACAGAGATGAGCACTGAACCCTAGAGTCAGGTATGACTGACTTTCGAGCAAGGGCAACCTTTACCTTACTCCGCTCATCCTGGAACAATGAGAGATTAAATATGAACCATGTTCTCCAAATGACGGAAAGTTCACAGAAAGTCATGGGGAAAAGTCAGTGTACTACGTGAGCCAGCAAGAATATCTTGGGCATGACTGGGAAAATAGTAATTAAATTAGTGTAGAACCCTCTACGTTACAGAGAACAAATGGCACATCTGGAAGAACACTAAGGTGGGGCAGTATATGGTGTTCCTTGTTCTAATCAGATCAAGATGCATAAATCTAAAGTTACCCAAAGTGGTTCTGGAAAGAAAGCAGAACACTGGTTCCTATTTCTGGTAATAAAATACCAAAAAAATTTTTTTTAAAAAAAAGTACTGTAGTTTGTTGCCCTTTTATGACCCCCGTTAGAGTTCACTCTTGATAATGACAGAGCTGGTCAGCTGTCTCCTAGTTGAGTCTTTCTACATGTGGAAGATTCTTTCATTTAGACCAGTGGTTCCCAATGTGGGCCCCATGCCCTACAGGGAGACTTCAATTCCCAGAAGCCTAAGTCAGTACACTGGCTGAGCAGTGCTTTGGGGAATTAACTTAGGCTTCTGGGAACTGAAGTCCAAAACACAAAGTTTGGGAAACGCTGCTTTAGAGTCTAGTGAAAGCCATTACTGTACTTACAAAAGACGGACAAAGGTGACTTCTACTCATTCTTCAAAGGAGGACTCCAGACCTCTTACCGAAAGCTCATTTCTGCTGACACCACTGCTTCCCCCAGCAATACCAAATGCTACACCCTGCAGTGTGCTGTGGATAAAAATCACACTCTCACCTTTCTTTTCCTCAAGCCGGAGCCACGTAATAATCCGACAAGGCCGTTGACAACCTGGATGAAGCAGATGACCACTTCAGCCGTACCAATTGCCAGCAGGAAGGAAAACAGCACAATATTCCAGAGGACGATGTTCCCTGGTTTTTTGCAAATGCTCCAGCTTGTCCAATTAAGCAAATAATTGTTTCTGCAAAGGGAAATGTTGAAGTGAGCTTTTTGGTAAAACTGCATTTGGAAATACAGTATAGTACTGCACTTTGTTTGTGTGAGAATGTATTTTCTCTTAGGTTGACTGGCACCGTGGGGAGAAAGAAGACAATGCCAAAGGCTAAATGCAGAGGTAACTCTTCCTTAGAAACTTGTAGACCAGGGTTTTTCAACCTTGAGCCCCCAGACATTCTTGGACTTCAATTCCCAGAAGACCTGATTGGCAGGTGTGCTGACTTGGGCTTCTGGGAATAGAAGTCCAAGAACACCTGGAGGCCCAAGGTTAAGAAACCCTGTTTTAGAGAATTTAATAGAACAATTATTGTATTATTAATGACAAGTTCCAGAATCTCCCAGCCAGTATGGGTGTTGGCTACGTTGCACAGAAAAGTGGGAGTTCTAGTTAAGCTTAACTCTTTCAACCTGTGTCCCACAGTATTCAGAGTTATGACCTTTCTAGTCAATTAAAGTCTTGGTCACATCACTTTCCTCTTCTTTTCTAGAGGTAGGGCAGATTCCCACACGTGTACACCATTTAGGATTGGGATTATATATCTCTCTAGGGCTGATCCTTTTCTTGAATCAGAATGTGGACAGGAAGGTTTGACAGTTTTGTTCATAGTAAAAGAACTTTTTCAATTTCTTCACATTCAGGGTTTTTATTTATTTATTTATTATTAGACATATATGCTGCTCTCATCGCTGAAGTGACTCAGAGTGGCTAACAATGTTATAATCGCAAATATAAATACGTCATAGTATAAATAATACGATCAGGAAAATACAATACAAAAATTCAAACAGCAAATTCAATACAAAAATTCAAGCAACAAAAACCCAACAAACAAACGCACAATGTCCCCAACGAAGCCCAGGCTCAACATCATGGATGAAGCCCAGGACTCGACGGAGCCCGGGGCTCAATAGAACTTGAGATTTAACAAATCTGAATGTTAGGAAACTGAAGCAGACAAAATTTTCCTTCTAGAAACAGATATTGTACATTTATCTTCATTTGGAGCAGTGGTGCCAAAACTAAGGCCCGGGGGCTGAGTGTGGCCACTGACGCCAATTCATCCAGCCCGTGAAGCCCTCATCGCTCCTGGAAGCGGAAGTAAAACATGTCCGTACGGGCGTGTTTTATTTCCACTTCCAGGAGCGACGAGGGTGTCGCGGGCCGGATGAATTGGCATTGGGGAAAGCCCCCGGCCCCCAGGCCTTAGCGACCAGCTCCCTGAACCACATGATTGGCCCACGATCCAAAAGGATTGGGCACCCCTGATTTGGAGGAACAAAGTGGAATTTCCCTGACATTTTGCAGCCTGCTCTGCTTTCCAACAAAGTCTTGTCTACATGAGAAACAGGATGAACAAAAGATCTGGGAAGAATGTGGAAGGAAGTTACCAGTTCTGTTTATTTGGCTGTTGGTTCTACCACTTCTGTTCACAGATGTCAGAGTTGTGGGGAAGGGCTTTCATTATACTCACACCAAGGTGTCATTCCGGAAAGGATAGATGTATATTTCATCACCGGTATCACACAGAGGACCACTAATTAACCCCAAGGAGGAGATTATCACACAGTACACTCCGCCAGCAGATCCAAGGGCAGCGAAAACAACAGAGAGCACCATCTGAAAGACAAAAGAAATCCTGATCTGAAAGACAAACATGCATTTGATATGGAATGTAGTGCACTGTTTTTGACAGATGCAGCACTACTGCCAGGCAGGATCAGAAAGCAAAATGTGAGGAAGCAGATGAGCAATGGACTGCCTGTTCTTCCCACTCCTTCTTCTTCTTACTTGTCTAAGCCAGATGTGAAACTGCCAAAATGAAGCCACCTTTTGGTGAGTCCATTCTGCAGTGTCTTTGGCCTCACCTAGTGTGAGAAAGATTAGCTTGCAGCACAAGGTTATCATTACCAGAGTGCATCCAAATGTGGTTCAAAAATAACACAGTCTTCGAGGAGTTTCTTTCTGTGTACCTGTACCATGAAGACTGTCCTGAGAATATAATGCAGTGGCCTTTCGTTTGCCTTCCGCATCACAGCATGGCCCCTGTACCACTGATCCAGTTCTGCGAGTCACTTTCTGGTCCTGAGCCTTTTTGGCACACTAAGTCCTCCTCAGCCCCAGGCCAGTATTCATGAAGCTGCTGCCCTCCATCAAGATGGATTCAAGTAGTATTTAATCTACTTGGGAACCATCACCTTTCCCTGTGGACTTTGCCAAGGCCGCTAGTCCTCAAGGTTGTTAATTAACTCCCGCCTGACACTAGGTGTTGAGTCACTGACAGTATGGTCTATTCCCATGATGGTGAATCTTTGCACTTCAGATGTTCTTGGACTTCAATTACTAGAAGCCCAGGTCTGCACTCCTGCTGATCAGGGCTTCTGGGAATTGAAGTTGAAGAACAACTGGAGTGCCAAGGTTCACCATCACTGGTCTATTCTATTACCATAGCTGGATAACCTGGCCAGACTGGTTTCTTTCCACCAAGAAGCCCCCAAAACATCTTGTGTGGATTTTTTTTCATTTTCTTCCTCCTCCATCCTTCTCTTCTTTGCTAGCAGTACCTCTTTCACCTTTCCATTGGTTGAAATCCTCATTGAATCATGGGGATTTGGCGAGCCACCTGCTCTATAAATACAGTTGGTGAACAAGTAAGTGTGTCTCTTACCCTACATTTGTTGGAACAGTATCTTCCTCCACCTGCACCCACCATTACAAATGCTGGTAAGAAACCCTGAAAACAAAGCACATATTAAATGACTGTTGCAAATGTAGTCATTTTGCAGGTTTGGTCTTATGTGCCATCAAGAAGGAACCCACAGTTAGTGACCCTAGTAGAGCATTCAAAGTGAAATCTATTTAACACACGCACACGCACACACATATGCATGCACACACGGATGGTGAGTTTCCATGGCTGAGTGTGGATTTGAACCCAGGTCTCCTGAGTCCTAGTCCATCACTCTGTCCACTGCACCACACTGGGTATCTACCAAGAGACTACAAGATTTTTAACACTGAGGGCACCTAATGAGTATTCAGATATTGTACATAAAAACATGGGATATCAAACTAAAGACAGACGGGGGGGGGGAGATATTTGACCACCTGAGTCAGAAGAAAAGATGGTACTTCATACAATTATCCTTCAGAAATCATCTTTACTGGTAGCTGAACTTTAACACTGATGATGAGACAGATAGAGATTAACATTACACCCAAAGGCAGTAAGCTAATGTTCAGGACACAGGACAGGCAGATGGGACTCTGGAAGAATAGTTTTAAAAATGGCTGCTTCTCACCCCTGCAGTGAGCTGTATCTGACTATTTCTCCACTTTACCTAATAGAGAGACCTATGTTAAATTACTCACATGAGGATAAAACTATGAATGATTTTGCTTAGCTATCTGCAGTTTTATGCCATAAAACTAGCCTCATTTCTTTCTGTCAAGCTGTTTGTTTGTTTGTTTGTTCATTTGTTCGTTCGATCGATCATTCGATTGTTCGATTGATCATCCCAATAGTTCAAGCTAAGCATGCATACAGAGCAAACACAAAAGGACCAGGTGATAACAACAACAACCACAAAATACAAAGAAAACATGGGATTTCCCACCCAGTGCTTGCAATGATCTTACAGCTATTGCTAGGCATGGGATTTTCATAACGTTTTTCTTCTACTACTACTACCAGAATTCAGAAATAATTAATCTACCTAGAATTCTGGAAGCTCTAGCCAAAAATTCAAGTATTCAGCGGAGTTTCAGGATCCTCACTTGTTCTTTACAAAGTCTCTCTCTCTCTCTCTTTCTGCAGCCTTGCCCATTAAAACATCAATCTTTTAATCTTTTAATGTTTTAATTTCTTGACTTGCTAACCTTTTGATTGTTGCATTTTAAATTTTTAATCTGAATTCTAGAGAACAGCCTTGATTTTTAATAATTTACCATTAAATTTATGTTTTTAATGTTTTATTATGACATGTCAAGCCACCCAGAGTTGCCTCAGTAAGTGGGGCAGCATGGAAAAGCAAACAAACAAACAAACAAACAAATAAAAGACATGGATGGAGTTTTCAAAGCTCCATATGAGCAACAAAGGTGTGTGTGTGTGTGTGTGTGTGTGTGTGTGTGTGTGTGTGTGTGTGTGTGTGTGTGATCTCTCTGTTCTTTTGACTCTTTCAAAATAACTATCTGTTTGCTAAAGGTAAAGGTCTCCCTTCATTGAAAGCCACTCATGTCCAACTCTAGGGGGCTGTGCTCATCTCCATTTAGTCTGCAGACATTTCCATGGTCATGTGGCAGCCATGAATAGATGCTGGAGTGCACGGCAGGAATTTATATATTTATCTACTTGCAATGTCTTGCTTTCAAACTGCTGGGATGACAGGAGGTGGGAGAGATGATTGGCAGCATTCAGGTCTTGACCTGCTGACCTTCTTGCTTTTGTTAGAGAAGTAAGTTGACTAATTTTCTTGACTTCTGAGTTCTGCTACCTCTGCTTGAGTTAAAACAAAACTTAGTTGCTTTCAGTCTACTTCTTGCTTTGCTTCACATGAAATTTATTTATTTATTTCCTGCCATAATTAGTGTCTGAAACTACTCTAGGTAAATGTTTATCATTGTGTCTCAAATCAACTTTTGCCATTGGCAAAATCATGGATTACACTTGGAAGTATTTCTGGCTGAAATAAAGCAGTGGTAAATTGCAGTTGCCTCTATGCATATGCCATTTACAAGAGGGAATCGTACTTTAATTGCAGTGCCACACTGCGGGTCAATAACCACTTTCAGAGTGCTGTTGCCATTGTTTATAAGATCGATGCATGCTCCTCCTCCAACACTTTTTATCCATGCATGACACAGTCATCCTGACCGTAGGCTATTTCTGTTTAGACTTCTCATAAAACATCATGTTCCGAATTAGATTACAGTCCAGGCTGCTTTCACACTGATGCCTTTGTGGGCATCACAGGTGCAGCTGGGTAATTTTGGAATGTATACATAATGGTCTTAGCAATAATTTATATTGCTTCTCTCACATCAAAATGCACCACTTTCACATTATAGGCCCTCCTGCTCATTCTGCTGAATCAAACGATGGATTTTTACTTTGATATCCCTTCCAGTTTTATAGGTGTATGTGGATTGGCTTTATAAAAAAGTAGAGAAACAAAGACATTTTAAAGAACCTTGTTATTAATCTGTTTCCCTTAAATGACTGCTTAGACAACATGCAGCCCTTCCACAAACCCTAAAGGTCAACAACATTTCTGCCTTCTTACTTTCCCCATAATTTCCCTCAAAATTTGTAAGGTTCCCTTGTGATTTTTAGGTGACATGGGGAAATTTTGCAAAGTGTTGAGGGATACTGTTAAAAACGCAAATGCTACTTTAGGCTGCATTAACAGAAGTATAATCTCCAAACCTGCTGAGGTACTAGTCCCCCTCTATTCTAGTTAGTTAGACCATATCTAGAGTACTGTGTCTAGTTCTGGACATCACAATTTCATGCCAACAAGATGGAACAAGTTCAGAGGAGGGAAACAAGGATGATCAGGGGCTGGAAATCAAACCCTATAAGGAAAGTCTGAAAGAGCTGGGCAGGACGTGTAATAACAGGTTCAAGTTACATGAAACTAAATATAGGCTGAACATCAACAGCCTGAGGGAGAAGACTCCGTGGCCTGGCAGGCGGCTGAGAACATCGCCCCCTCCTCTGGGCCCACAACAACGGCCTGAGAGAGAAGACTCCGTGGCCTGACAGGCGGCTGAGAACATCGCCCCTTCCTCTGGGCCCACAACAACGGCCTGAGGGAGAAGACTCCGTGGCCTGGCAGGCGGCTGAGAACATCGCCCCCTCCTCTGGGCCCACAACAACGGCCTGAGAGAGAAGACTCCGTGGCCTGACAGGCGGCTGAGAACATCGCCCCTTCCTCTGGGCCCACAACAACGGCCTGAGAGAGAAGACTCCGTGGCCTGGCAGGCAGCTGAGAACATCATCCCCTCCTCTGGGCCCACAACAGTGGCCTGAGGGAGAAGACTCCGTGGCCTGGCAGGCGGCTGAGAACATCGCCCCTTCCTCTGGGCCCACAACAGCGGCCTGAGGGAGAAGACTCCGTGGCCTGGCAGGCAGCTGAGAACATCGCCCCTTCCTCTGGGCCCACAACAACGGCCTGAGGGAGAAGACTCCGTGGCCTGGCAGGCGGCTGAGAACATCGCCCCCTCCTCTGGGCCCACAACAACGGCCTGAGAGAGAAGACTCCGTGGCCTGACAGGCAGCTGAGAACATCATCCCCTCCTCTGGGCCCACAACAGTGGCCTGAGGGAGAAGACTCCGTGGCCTGGCAGGCGGCTGAGAACATCGCCCCTTCCTCTGGGCCCACAACAGCGGCCTGAGGGAGAAGACTCCGTGGCCTGGCAGGCAGCTGAGAACATCGCCCCTTCCTCTGGGCCCACAACAACGGCCTGAGGGAGAAGACTCCGTGGCCTGGCAGGCGGCTGAGAACATCGCCCCCTCCTCTGGGCCCACAACAACGGCCTGAGGGAGAAGACTCTGTAAGCTGCCCTGAGTCGCCTCAGTGAGTGGGCGGCAATATAAATCTGAATGAACAAACAAACAAACAAATGTTTTAACAGCCATACAATAATGGAACTAATTATCTTGGAAAGTGGTCAGTGCTCCAATCTTGGAGTCATTCAAGAGAAAACTGGGCAGATGTCTGTCAGTTATGCTTTGATAAGGATTCCTGCATTGAGCAGAAGGTTGGACGTGATGACCTCTTAAGCCCCTACCTACTCATTTATTCTATGATTCCACACCAACATACTTTTAAAAAAAGGATACTAAACAAAGACTTGGTTTTTTAATTTACAAATTGAAGGGAGTTTGAGGTCAGAGGTTTGGCTCGCCAAGATTCAATGCCCCGGATTTCTCAGCAATCCATGTTCCAAAGACTTCTGAATTGCAAATTCAGTTATTAAGGGAAATGTGTATTCATTGTGACTAGCAAGGTTTCCTGCTAATGGTGGGATTTCTTCAGAGATTTGTGATTCAGCAATTTAATTTGTGATGGGGCTGTGGTGGCTTGATAGTTAAGATGCTGAGGTTGAGAACTGGAAGGTTAGCAGGTCAGCAACTTGAGACAGAAGTGCTACATGACAAAGTGAGCTCCTGGCATCCGTCTCAGCTCCTGCCAACCTGACAATTTGAATGCAACAAATTGCAAGTAGATAAATAGGTACTGCTTTGGCAGGAAGGGTAACAGTGTTCCATGTGGCATCTAGTCATGCCTGCAACACGACCATAGAAATGTCTATAGATGCAGACAGCACTGGCTCTTTGGGTATAAACACAGATGAGCACCACCTCTTAGAGTTAGACACAACAGGCTTTTAAGCAAGGGAGATCTTTAATAATTTAACTTGCAAAGTCAGCTGTTGTTTACTTTCTAATTAAATATCACAAATGAAAACATGCTAAATTCAAAATACATAGGTAAGAAAAATCATGAGCAATGACAAAGAGATGTCTCTCCTCAGTTTAAGAAGCACCTATTCTAACTTTGCATTATGTTTGTTTTGAAGAAACAATTGCTTCTTTAAAATTGAATAAATGCAATGCTAACAGTATAGAACAAGGGTGCCCAAACTATGGCCTGTGTGCTGGATCTGGCCCATGCCACCAATTCATCCAGCCCATGCTGACCTTGTCGCTCATGGGTGCATTTTACTTCCACTTGCAGGAATGACGAGGGTGGTGTGGGCTGGATATATTGGTGGCATGGGCCGGATCCAGCCCGTTGGCCGTAGTTTGGGCACTCTTGGTATAGAAAGAAGAAACAAAAACCAGTAAATTTGGTATATCCATATTTGCTGACTAATCTGCTGTACAGTAAAACCTCACATAAAGAACACCTTGCTTAGAGAGTAACTCGCTTAAAGAGCAGAATTTTCTCTGAATGGTTGCCTCGCTTAACAAATAAAACCAACCAAAAACTTGCTTAACAAATAAATCGGGGTTCGCAATCCCCCCCAAGTCACAATTGGTCACTTACAATGGTGTTTCGCTTAAAGAGCAAACTCGCTTAAAGAGCGATCCTGTGGAATGCATTATGCTCTTTAAGCGAGGTACCACTTACTTGGAAGATCCAGGTTCTAATCTCCACTGAGCCATGAGGTTCACTGGTGGTCCTAAGACAATCACTTGCTTTCAGACTAATCTACCACACAGAAAGGATAAGACATGGAGAATATTGCTTATATACTCTGTCTTGACCTTACTGGAGAAAAAGATGGGATACAAAAATAATGAATCCATAACAAATAATTATATATTTAGAAGGAAGTGTAGTATTAATAAAGCAAGCTATGATGAAGAAATGAAGACTTTATATTGTGGAAACTGGTGTCAATGAGAATGTGAATTGGATCTGGATTTTAGTCTGAACTTTACAGGACTAAACTCATTTGGTGACTCTGCTGTCACTGAGGTAATGAATATTATAGTCTGGATTTTACAGGTGTTCTCCATGGATTTTACAGGTGTTCTCCATATTTGACCACCTGAGTCAGAAGAAAAGATGGTACTTCATACAATTATCCTTCAGAAATCATCTTTACTGGTAGCTGAACTTTAACACTGATGATGAGACAGATAGAGATTAACATTACACCCAAAGGCAGTAAGCTAATGTTCAGGACACAGGACAGGCAGATGGGACTCTGGAAGAATAGTTTTAAAAATGGCTGCTTCTCACCCCTGCAGTGAGCTGTATCTGACTATTTCTCCACTTTACCTAATAGAGAGACCTATGTTAAATTACTCACATGAGGATAAAACTATGAATGATTTTGCTTAGCTATCTGCAGTTTTATGCCATAAAACTAGCCTCATTTCTTTCTGTCAAGCTGTTTGTTTGTTTGTTTGTTCATTTGTTCGTTCGATCGATCATTCGATTGTTCGATTGATCATCCCAATAGTTCAAGCTAAGCATGCATACAGAGCAAACACAAAAGGACCAGGTGATAACAACAACAACCACAAAATACAAAGAAAACATGGGATTTCCCACCCAGTGCTTGCAATGATCTTACAGCTATTGCTAGGCATGGGATTTTCATAACGTTTTTCTTCTACTACTACTACCAGAATTCAGAAATAATTAATCTACCTAGAATTCTGGAAGCTCTAGCCAAAAATTCAAGTATTCAGCGGAGTTTCAGGATCCTCACTTGTTCTTTACAAAGTCTCTCTCTCTCTCTCTTTCTGCAGCCTTGCCCATTAAAACATCAATCTTTTAATCTTTTAATGTTTTAATTTCTTGACTTGCTAACCTTTTGATTGTTGCATTTTAAATTTTTAATCTGAATTCTAGAGAACAGCCTTGATTTTTAATAATTTACCATTAAATTTATGTTTTTAATGTTTTATTATGACATGTCAAGCCACCCAGAGTTGCCTCAGTAAGTGGGGCAGCATGGAAAAGCAAACAAACAAACAAACAAACAAATAAAAGACATGGATGGAGTTTTCAAAGCTCCATATGAGCAACAAAGGTGTGTGTGTGTGTGTGTGTGTGTGTGTGTGTGTGTGTGTGTGTGTGTGTGTGTGTGATCTCTCTGTTCTTTTGACTCTTTCAAAATAACTATCTGTTTGCTAAAGGTAAAGGTCTCCCTTCATTGAAAGCCACTCATGTCCAACTCTAGGGGGCTGTGCTCATCTCCATTTAGTCTGCAGACATTTCCATGGTCATGTGGCAGCCATGAATAGATGCTGGAGTGCACGGCAGGAATTTATATATTTATCTACTTGCAATGTCTTGCTTTCAAACTGCTGGGATGACAGGAGGTGGGAGAGATGATTGGCAGCATTCAGGTCTTGACCTGCTGACCTTCTTGCTTTTGTTAGAGAAGTAAGTTGACTAATTTTCTTGACTTCTGAGTTCTGCTACCTCTGCTTGAGTTAAAACAAAACTTAGTTGCTTTCAGTCTACTTCTTGCTTTGCTTCACATGAAATTTATTTATTTATTTCCTGCCATAATTAGTGTCTGAAACTACTCTAGGTAAATGTTTATCATTGTGTCTCAAATCAACTTTTGCCATTGGCAAAATCATGGATTACACTTGGAAGTATTTCTGGCTGAAATAAAGCAGTGGTAAATTGCAGTTGCCTCTATGCATATGCCATTTACAAGAGGGAATCGTACTTTAATTGCAGTGCCACACTGCGGGTCAATAACCACTTTCAGAGTGCTGTTGCCATTGTTTATAAGATCGATGCATGCTCCTCCTCCAACACTTTTTATCCATGCATGACACAGTCATCCTGACCGTAGGCTATTTCTGTTTAGACTTCTCATAAAACATCATGTTCCGAATTAGATTACAGTCCAGGCTGCTTTCACACTGATGCCTTTGTGGGCATCACAGGTGCAGCTGGGTAATTTTGGAATGTATACATAATGGTCTTAGCAATAATTTATATTGCTTCTCTCACATCAAAATGCACCACTTTCACATTATAGGCCCTCCTGCTCATTCTGCTGAATCAAACGATGGATTTTTACTTTGATATCCCTTCCAGTTTTATAGGTGTATGTGGATTGGCTTTATAAAAAAGTAGAGAAACAAAGACATTTTAAAGAACCTTGTTATTAATCTGTTTCCCTTAAATGACTGCTTAGACAACATGCAGCCCTTCCACAAACCCTAAAGGTCAACAACATTTCTGCCTTCTTACTTTCCCCATAATTTCCCTCAAAATTTGTAAGGTTCCCTTGTGATTTTTAGGTGACATGGGGAAATTTTGCAAAGTGTTGAGGGATACTGTTAAAAACGCAAATGCTACTTTAGGCTGCATTAACAGAAGTATAATCTCCAAACCTGCTGAGGTACTAGTCCCCCTCTATTCTAGTTAGTTAGACCATATCTAGAGTACTGTGTCTAGTTCTGGACATCACAATTTCATGCCAACAAGATGGAACAAGTTCAGAGGAGGGAAACAAGGATGATCAGGGGCTGGAAATCAAACCCTATAAGGAAAGTCTGAAAGAGCTGGGCAGGACGTGTAATAACAGGTTCAAGTTACATGAAACTAAATATAGGCTGAACATCAACAGCCTGAGGGAGAAGACTCCGTGGCCTGGCAGGCGGCTGAGAACATCGCCCCCTCCTCTGGGCCCACAACAACGGCCTGAGAGAGAAGACTCCGTGGCCTGACAGGCGGCTGAGAACATCGCCCCTTCCTCTGGGCCCACAACAACGGCCTGAGGGAGAAGACTCCGTGGCCTGGCAGGCGGCTGAGAACATCGCCCCCTCCTCTGGGCCCACAACAACGGCCTGAGAGAGAAGACTCCGTGGCCTGACAGGCGGCTGAGAACATCGCCCCTTCCTCTGGGCCCACAACAACGGCCTGAGAGAGAAGACTCCGTGGCCTGGCAGGCAGCTGAGAACATCATCCCCTCCTCTGGGCCCACAACAGTGGCCTGAGGGAGAAGACTCCGTGGCCTGGCAGGCGGCTGAGAACATCGCCCCTTCCTCTGGGCCCACAACAGCGGCCTGAGGGAGAAGACTCCGTGGCCTGGCAGGCAGCTGAGAACATCGCCCCTTCCTCTGGGCCCACAACAACGGCCTGAGGGAGAAGACTCCGTGGCCTGGCAGGCGGCTGAGAACATCGCCCCCTCCTCTGGGCCCACAACAACGGCCTGAGAGAGAAGACTCCGTGGCCTGACAGGCAGCTGAGAACATCATCCCCTCCTCTGGGCCCACAACAGTGGCCTGAGGGAGAAGACTCCGTGGCCTGGCAGGCGGCTGAGAACATCGCCCCTTCCTCTGGGCCCACAACAGCGGCCTGAGGGAGAAGACTCCGTGGCCTGGCAGGCAGCTGAGAACATCGCCCCTTCCTCTGGGCCCACAACAACGGCCTGAGGGAGAAGACTCCGTGGCCTGGCAGGCGGCTGAGAACATCGCCCCCTCCTCTGGGCCCACAACAACGGCCTGAGGGAGAAGACTCTGTAAGCTGCCCTGAGTCGCCTCAGTGAGTGGGCGGCAATATAAATCTGAATGAACAAACAAACAAACAAATGTTTTAACAGCCATACAATAATGGAACTAATTATCTTGGAAAGTGGTCAGTGCTCCAATCTTGGAGTCATTCAAGAGAAAACTGGGCAGATGTCTGTCAGTTATGCTTTGATAAGGATTCCTGCATTGAGCAGAAGGTTGGACGTGATGACCTCTTAAGCCCCTACCTACTCATTTATTCTATGATTCCACACCAACATACTTTTAAAAAAAGGATACTAAACAAAGACTTGGTTTTTTAATTTACAAATTGAAGGGAGTTTGAGGTCAGAGGTTTGGCTCGCCAAGATTCAATGCCCCGGATTTCTCAGCAATCCATGTTCCAAAGACTTCTGAATTGCAAATTCAGTTATTAAGGGAAATGTGTATTCATTGTGACTAGCAAGGTTTCCTGCTAATGGTGGGATTTCTTCAGAGATTTGTGATTCAGCAATTTAATTTGTGATGGGGCTGTGGTGGCTTGATAGTTAAGATGCTGAGGTTGAGAACTGGAAGGTTAGCAGGTCAGCAACTTGAGACAGAAGTGCTACATGACAAAGTGAGCTCCTGGCATCCGTCTCAGCTCCTGCCAACCTGACAATTTGAATGCAACAAATTGCAAGTAGATAAATAGGTACTGCTTTGGCAGGAAGGGTAACAGTGTTCCATGTGGCATCTAGTCATGCCTGCAACACGACCATAGAAATGTCTATAGATGCAGACAGCACTGGCTCTTTGGGTATAAACACAGATGAGCACCACCTCTTAGAGTTAGACACAACAGGCTTTTAAGCAAGGGAGATCTTTAATAATTTAACTTGCAAAGTCAGCTGTTGTTTACTTTCTAATTAAATATCACAAATGAAAACATGCTAAATTCAAAATACATAGGTAAGAAAAATCATGAGCAATGACAAAGAGATGTCTCTCCTCAGTTTAAGAAGCACCTATTCTAACTTTGCATTATGTTTGTTTTGAAGAAACAATTGCTTCTTTAAAATTGAATAAATGCAATGCTAACAGTATAGAACAAGGGTGCCCAAACTATGGCCTGTGTGCTGGATCTGGCCCATGCCACCAATTCATCCAGCCCATGCTGACCTTGTCGCTCATGGGTGCATTTTACTTCCACTTGCAGGAATGACGAGGGTGGTGTGGGCTGGATATATTGGTGGCATGGGCCGGATCCAGCCCGTTGGCCGTAGTTTGGGCACTCTTGGTATAGAAAGAAGAAACAAAAACCAGTAAATTTGGTATATCCATATTTGCTGACTAATCTGCTGTACAGTAAAACCTCACATAAAGAACACCTTGCTTAGAGAGTAACTCGCTTAAAGAGCAGAATTTTCTCTGAATGGTTGCCTCGCTTAACAAATAAAACCAACCAAAAACTTGCTTAACAAATAAATCGGGGTTCGCAATCCCCCCCAAGTCACAATTGGTCACTTACAATGGTGTTTCGCTTAAAGAGCAAACTCGCTTAAAGAGCGATCCTGTGGAATGCATTATGCTCTTTAAGCGAGGTACCACTTACTTGGAAGATCCAGGTTCTAATCTCCACTGAGCCATGAGGTTCACTGGTGGTCCTAAGACAATCACTTGCTTTCAGACTAATCTACCACACAGAAAGGATAAGACATGGAGAATATTGCTTATATACTCTGTCTTGACCTTACTGGAGAAAAAGATGGGATACAAAAATAATGAATCCATAACAAATAATTATATATTTAGAAGGAAGTGTAGTATTAATAAAGCAAGCTATGATGAAGAAATGAAGACTTTATATTGTGGAAACTGGTGTCAATGAGAATGTGAATTGGATCTGGATTTTAGTCTGAACTTTACAGGACTAAACTCATTTGGTGACTCTGCTGTCACTGAGGTAATGAATATTATAGTCTGGATTTTACAGGTGTTCTCCATGGTGCTCATCCCTGCCCTTAAAACAGGTTCAGCACCTCAGTTACCTTCTTTAACCTTCAGACTCAAATCTGCAATGGATGCACCCTCCTCATGACACAAGTCTTTACAGAAACAGGTAAAGGTAAAGGTCGCCCTTGCTTGAAACCCAGTCATATCTGACTCCAGGGTTCGGTGCTCATCTCTGTTCATAGCCAATGTCTGCATCTGCAGACATTTCCATTGACATGTGGCAGGCAAACCTAGACACCAGAGTGCATGGAATGCTGTTTACCTTCCCACCAAAGTGGTGTCTGTTTATCTACTTGCATTTTCTCACTTTTGAACTGCTAGGTTGGCAGGAGCTGGGACAGAGATGGTAGCTCACTCCGTCATGCAGCACTCAAGTCTTGAACTGCTGACCTGCCAGCCTTCCAGTCATCAATTTCAGTGCCTTAATCACTAAGCCACTGCAGTCCCTTTACAGAAACATCTATTTAGTGTAAAGTTACTATTGATTTATTGCATAGATCTACCTAATGATAGGCCTTCTTTCACTGACCACATCCAAATAAGAAAACATATACAGTAATAATGAAATTTCTTGTTTCTTACCAATATTCCAGCTCCCAGAATGCCATGGAAAAACCAGACAAAGTCCGTGATCCTGCCCACTTCTAACACTTCTCCATTGGGAAAGTATAGAAGGAGATTGGAGATAATGGCACAGGTGGCAAGAGGAAAGAGGGCAATCCCCATGCATTTGGTGCAATGGCATTTTGAGCACTTTCCTTGGCACATCATGGGTCCCTCTGGGTCTCCTTGGAAAGAAAATGAGCAGTAAAAACAAAAAGAAACCCTGACAAAAGGTATGGCCTAAAGACAGGTGCAAGACCTCCTCATAACATCCTCTGCTATGGTGACAGGTATGCTAAGGGCTCAAACAGTGGTAGCCCAATGCATGTGGAGCAGAGTTGGCCAACCTCAGTGCTCCAGGCGTTCTGGAACTTCAATTCTTGGGCTTCTGGTAATTGAAGTCCAAGAATACCTGGAGCACCAAGGTTGGCCACCCCCTGATGTAGAGGGTGCCAAGTTAGAGATGACTTCTGTACCACATCTACAGTGGAGCACACATAGCCACAGGGTCACAGGTTGTCCACAGAGTAACTCA
Organism: Furcifer pardalis; assembly: GCA_030440675.1. Lineage (NCBI taxonomy): Eukaryota > Metazoa > Chordata > Lepidosauria > Squamata > Chamaeleonidae > Furcifer > Furcifer pardalis. Next base: position 105,648,896 of record CP126895.1, on the reverse strand, counting down.
TTGGACACAGATACCATTTCTGGAGGAACCACCATGAAACTGAACACTGACACATACTTTAGCATCTTTCCCTGATGTACCCGACAATGGGGAAACCCTCAAAATGTCCGTGGACTTGATTACCTAGCCTGGAATTGCACTGCATAATTTTCCTTCACTCATATTTCAGTACAGCTATTCCACCTTTCACTTTTCTCATGACCAGACCTGAATTGAGATAGGTTGGCTCTGATGATTGTATGATTTGTTCCTCTAGTGCCAAATACTGTAGTTAAAAATGGAAAGGCCATTAGAAGAATCTTCTCACACATGCTCCACAGCAGCCAATAAAGGAGCTATCCTGCCTCTGACACTGGAAGTAACTTATAATCATTATAAGTAGTAACCACAAACAACATGATCCTTCCAGTCACCAATCAAGTTCAGTATTGTGAGTTCCATTCAATGAACACAGCACATCAAATTTAAGCAGCCACATTCGGAAATGCTACATTGCCTCAGCCTGAAATGTATGATTGCTAGCCCAAACAATAATGCCCAGTTAATGCATGTTCCTAAACCTCTGAGTTAATTAAAACTATCAGACTAATAACATTCTAACATGACATACATTCTACAAAAAGAAAGTTTCACTATCGTGGTGACAATCTAAATAATTACCCATTTATAAATCAAAGCTGAAGTTAGTCATTGATTCTGCCCAAGGGGATAATTTGGGTTCTTGATAGACAAGACAGAGAACATATAAACACATACAGTACCTTATTTATATTGGGACTTAACAGATACCTTCCAAATTGTAAGCTCTCCAGAGGAGTTGGTGGGAATCTCCTTTTTGTGGTGCCTTCAGATTAAATATTTTTCTTTTTCCTCAATACTTGCCTTAGAGAAACATAGAAACCTTCTGTAAATAGGATTTCCATTAAACAAATGGGTGAAATTGCCACCAAAGAATGAGGAAATGCCTCCAACAAACTCCTATTTGGCACTGGCACTAAGGCTGTGTGTTGCTCTACATTATTGATTTTCTTTTTTCAGGGACTGTTCCACTAGTCAATGGGAACCCTGGGGTCACATTGACTTTCTGAAGCTCTGTGCAAGCCTCTCTCTGCCCTATTGCTTTAGTATATGTTTTCAACATCAGAGCTTAAAGAAGGAAGAAATACATTTACAAAAGAGGGGCTAAAGATTGCAACCAGAATCTTTCCTCCATGGGGAGAAGGGCTTTGATGGATGGAAAGTGTCCCAACGGAACCATTGGAAGTCTCCCTCCATTCCTCTTCTTCCATTGACCAGGCTTTGTCAACTTAACCTTTTTAGGGAGCTGAGAAAGCTCCTAGGGTATGGGAAACTGTTTCCACCAGCTCAGTGGAACATTCCCAAATCTGGACCCAAGCCATGGTGTGTAGGAGATCAACATTTTGAAGTTGAGAAGACAGAAAATGTTGGGGATGCAGTAGCTGAGAAACCTTTTTAGTGGAGAACACAGCTTTGCAGAGAAACAGAAACAGAAGCTGATGGAATAAATCTCAAGTAGCTCTTTTCTCAGCAGAATCGGCAGCGTCATTTATTTTTCAGACTAACAGTGAGGAAGAAGGAAATCTGAGGCTAATGCCATGAGCCAAGGGGCAGAAAATATAGTCCACTCTTGGAAAGCTTTTAAATCACACAATCATAGAATTCTTGTAGTTGATGTTACAAAGGATTTCAAGAGTCTTCTCAGGTATGTTGATGCAGGAAAACAAGATGACCAACATCTGTTTAAAATCATCCAATGGAGGAGAGCCCACTATCATTAGACTCATCCTAGTCCATTGTTGAACATCTCTTACTATCAGGAAGTTCTTCCTAGTATGTATTTAGGCAGTATCTCCTTTTCTTGACATTTGAATCAATTTTTTAAATATTTTGCCCTTGACAGGAAAAGCAACAGAAAAAAGTCTTCCTGAATATACCTGAATATTAGCAATCACATCACCTCTTAGTCTTGAATACTGTTTGAATATATGTTTGGTTCATAATGAACCTAATTAATTTCGATTGGGTTTATGATATGTTCACAGCACGCACACACAAGGAAACAGCAGGATCACAAATGTTGGATGCACTGTTTACACTCATGATATCCATGGTGTGAAAAATAGGTATCTATGTGCAACCCTATATGTGTAACCTTCCATTATGTGATCAAAACCCACATGGCAGTCAGCGTTCTCAATCATCTGGAGGCAATCTATGCACAGTATATACAGTTGTTTATGCACCACAATAATGTCAAAAACATGGATTTGGTCAGATGTGAATCCACTTTCCCTGGGCACAGTTGGCATAGTGTCACTTATGAATCTCAAAGAGAAATAGAGGACAAGAAAGGTCATAGATTTGGACTGAAAACTGCACACACTGATCTATACATATTCCCATCACGATTTGTAGTACAGTATATGTGGGGTTTTCTGCCCTCAGCACCAAGGTTAGAGATCATCCTATTCATGTATTGCCTAATTTGCAAAAAATAGGGAGAGTTACCTTTGAGACTACAGAGACCAGAATCCCCCAACTAGCCTCACAATTGAGAATTTTGAGAATTGGAACCCAAACAGTAACTTTCCCACACACTGGTGATTTATGGCTTCAAACTAGAAACCTCATAAAGGGAATAAACCAATAAGATTTGAAAAGGATAATCTGTTAGTCTGCTGCAGACTAAAACATCTCAAAAACTTCACAAATCTACTGTAGCATGACCTTTTGTAGTTTAGACTTCACTTCTTCAGATTCCTGAAGGGCCATCCTATTTTTCTAGGTATTTGTGCAATATTTGATGCACAGAGAGAGAGAAACCACAACAGCAATCTATGGTTTCAACAGGACATTCCTTATGTTTAACATGAAATTGGGACAAATTATACCATTTGTAAGGTAATTCTCCCAAACTACAGACATCCTATATACATAATAATGGTACATGTACTAAACATATATCTGATCACTCTAGATAACACTTTATATGTCTGGGGAAGTAAGTGGTAGTCCACAAAAACCATGCTACAATAAATCTGTTAGTTTTAAGTGTTATACAATGGAGGACTTGGCTGATTCTTACACTTTGGTGCAAACCCCACCGAAATCAACTGGTATGGCACATAAGCATTATTATATTCTTGGACTGACCCCATTTACTTCCAGTTACTTCAGAGCTTTTCTTACATAGAAAAATGTTCAGATAGATTATGCAGTAGTACTCTGAAACACCAGACCTCTTCATTTCAAGTTATTTCAAGATAACCCACAGCTACATAATGCTTGTTCTTATCTAAATCACTTGAAAGCAAGGTTGTCTAAAACATTTTTTTCAAAACAGTCACTTACCTTTACATGGCAATCAAAATAGCCATGAGCTGCACACACAGGAAAGTGAATTTCAAAACAGAGCTCTTATTGCAGGATCAAACACAAATGTTAGCCTTTCTGGATTTAAAGAGTTGTTATTCCAAGCAAGCAAGCCATCAAACAAATGAATAAACTGTTGTTGTTTTTATCACACCATTAAAGAAGGAAAACATACTCTACAGTGTGACTGTGGATTGTCTGTGTTTGAGTGTGTTTACGTATGTCACCGTGCACTATTGATTTTTAAGCTGCTGAAAACATTGCTGTGTTCCACTGATCAATGACTTCAAGTTATATTGATTAACTCTGCCTTGTTTCTGTGCTTTTTGCCTTTCAGAAAGAAAATTCTAACAGTACCAAAAAGTATAATACACAGGAAAAGAAATATAAGCTTTGGTTCCCTATAGTGTTAGAAAGAAAGATTACTGAAAGGTTACTGAAAGTCAAGGTAAACAACAAACTGTTACTTTAGGAGGAGTTGTCAGGATGATAGCTGTTTATTAAGCATCCTGTAAGAATGATATAATAATTATTATAGATTCAAGAGAATAATTGAAGTTTAATTATGGTGGATTGTAATGTTGGAGAGAAGCAATTACCAATTTGTCAGCCTTGCTAAGGTAACTGAATGCTTTAGAAAAATATGCTTCCTCGATTACAGTCTTCTTCATTAAAGGGTTTAAAAGTTACATCACATTTAGCCTCTCTAAAGTATCCCTAATCCACAAATTAGCATCTGTTTAAGGTCATAATCAAGCCTCAGGTTAGAAGAGTATAATAGCATGGGGAGTGTGGAAAGTTAATGAGGCCTAGATCAAAGTTGGATTGATCATGCTTGCTTTTATTTTTGACTTCACAAAAAGAGATCCAGGTGGCATTATGTGGTTCTTCTCCCTGCTTTTATTATCCCACCAGTTCTGTGAGTTAGGATACAAATGGAGTTTGGAAAAGCTACTTATCAGGACTACCATCATGGTGCTGGTTAAAGTACTACGAAATTGTTATCCTCACTTGTATCTGAAATACAGTCATCTTAATGTAATAGTTTTCCATCTAATTTTATTTATTTATTTATTTATTTATTGGATTTCTGTACCCCCCACCCACCCCAATCTGGGTGTTATCCCACTCTGGGTGGTGAACAAGCAGAGAAACCAATAACAGAAATATTCACAACAAATTAAAACCCACCGCCAACAAATACTGTACCTCACAAACTAAACTAAACTAAACTAAACTAAACTAAACTAAACTAAACTAAACTAAACTAAACTAAACTGAACTGAACTGAACTGAACTGAACTAAACTAATTGGTGTCTGATGGCATCAGGACTGAACCTACCTGGATAATATGGATAAGGGGACTCCTTTAAAAAGAGCATTTTTAGTTGGTTTAAAAAAATAGCCAGTGATGGGGCCTGGTACAGCTCCACCAGTAGTGTATTCCAGAATATTGATGCCACCACCAAGAAGGCTCTATTTCTAGTTAAGACTTTTGAGCCATCCTCGGTGTTGGCACCTGGAGCTGTGCTGACTGTGATGACCAGGGGGTTGTTCTGAGGGAGAGATGCTCCAAGAGATAACAAGGTCCCAAACCATGTAGGGCCTTGTATGATAACATTAGCACCTTGTATCTGACACGATAGGCAACAGGAAACCAGTGCAGGCCTTCCAAGGCTGGGGAAATATAGTGGTTCCCGACATGGGGGACATGCCCCACAGGCTGACTTCAATTCCCAGAAGCCTGAGTCAGTACATTGGCTGATCAGTGCTTTGGGAAATTGATTTAGGCTTCTGGGAATTGAAGTCCAAAATCCAAAAGTTGGGAAACACTGATCTGAGAGGAGTTCAGACTTGATTTGATCTGTCACCCAGTTATTTGGTTAAACTGTTGTACTGCAGCCAGAATGTTGTGAGTTCAATCCTGACCAGGAATCAAGGTTGACTCATCCTTCCATCCTTCTGAGGTTGGTAAATTGATTACACAGGATGTTGGGGGTAAAATGCTAAGTAACTTGTAAACCACCCAGAGAGTGCACTAAATGCTTGGGGGTGATATATATGTATAACTGCTATTGCTATTGTCTTTTTGACAGCCCAGAATATTAATAAAGCTCTCTTCTAATACCACATGTTAAATTAATCTAGTACAGTACTGTATTTACCTCTTAACTTTCTTTACTGTTGAGCTTTTACCTCCACACATAACAATGAGCAATACCATAATGTGGATGATCTTAGCCATGACCTCCAATTATATTGTCTCGTTCCTTCATAGCTGTCCATCTGAGTCTCAGTCTTCTTTACATTTCTTTATTGTAGTCTCTTTTAGGACAGAAAAAAAAAACCTTCAGCAGTGGTTTAAGTGTGACCAGTAACGTATAACCCACCAAACAGGAGACCCAAAAGGTGGGGTTACAGATCTGAATAAAAAATATGGTTCTTCAAATTTAAACAGAATTACATTTTTAAAAACATTGTGTCAGAAGCACACAAAGGTGCTTTCTGGGTTGAAAGGATTTTTGTTGAAGGAACTCAGCTCAGGGGATGACCAAATGAGACTCCTTTCATGTCCCCAAGATCTTTTCCCACCAAAGTGGTCCCTAACTATCTACTTAATGCATCTCATTTTAGTGAAGTTACAATTTGAATACCAGTAGCATGTGGCAGTTAAAGCCATAAGAGGGAGCCCAAGCTATTTCACAGCTACAGCAAAAGGGTAATGGTAGGTAGGTTTCTCGAGATTTGTTTGTATACACTGACTAGCCAGTTTGTTCTTTGAAAGTTCACTTTTTGGTGCCTCATTTATTTAGCAAGTAATGATGATCCACACTAAATTAAGACAGGAAGTAAACACTGGAGTTATTTTTTTTTTTACCTTCATGTCAGCTGATCTTTGGTTATAATGTTTTGCAATGATCATATTATAGTAAAATTCTATAGCCTGGCCAAGTATCCAAATTTGCAGAGGATAATTTTCTGTTTGAAGAGCCATGCCATGTAAATAGACTTTTAGGGTCAGTGATGGTATTTTTCCAGTCAGGTTTTCTTTCAGGGAAGCATGTCTGTCAGAGAGAGGAAATAATATTTAAGTGTTTGCTCATTTAAGGAATTTGGAGAAGAGCAGGGTATGCCATTTGGAGCTCACTGGAGAAAAGACTGGACAAAAATCTAGTTAATAGCCATGATGATGATGGTCCAAATCCTATTTCTGATGTAATGTAAATTTCATAACTTGTCAGCAAAGTGCTGCATCTTACAAAGTCATCATAGGCAAGGTAAAGGGTAAAGGTTGCCTTTGCTCAAAAGCCAGTTGTATCCAACTCTAGGGTTTGGTGCTCATCTCTGTTTATAGCCAAATTCTGTGTCTGCATTACATGTGGCAGGCATGACTAGACGCCAGAGTGCATGGAACACTGTTTAACTTCCCACAGAAGTGGTATCTATTATTTTACTTGTAATTTCTTGCTTTTGAACTGCTAGATTGGCAGGAGCTGGGACAGAGACAGGAGCTCATTCTGTTGTGTAGCACTTGGGTCTCGAATTGATGACCTGCTGACCTTCCAGTCATCAAGTACAGCATCTTAACCACTAAGCCACCACAATCCCTCACAGATATCACCTACTGCATACTGAGTTCCTCAACTCAGCATGCAATAAATAATGTCCATCTAGATTTAATAATTTATAGCTATATTCTGCTACAAAGTGTGCCATTTATGTTACATTGGCAGTAAGACTTTGGCGGATAATAGTAACAACTGCATTGTTTCAGCTGAGGCTAGCAGGACGTGCTGCATAATATATTAACAAAATAGTATCAATTAAAATTATATAATAAAAGAGTAAAGACAATCTACAGGAGTGGGGGGAAATTCTAACTTCAACACAGGACAAAACAGCTGTCAGTTATTCCTGTGGTTCCAGCATAGCGAGAGGTGGAAGTTATTCAAGAGAGGCTTTATTTTCTATACTATAGAAATATACTTATTTTTGCCCATGATTTTTCTGGTTAAAGCAGAATTTTACTAAAACTATACTCCACATGCCTCCTTTAAACCATTTTAAAATACTGTATCCTGGAAAATATACTATCAGGCATATGCTTTGAAGGCACCACCAAGTAATGGATTTCCTAGAATAATTATCTGAAAACCACGAGTATAACCATAAATGGTTGAATGGTGCCATTTACAATTGGAACCTGTTGTAACAGGAACCAGATGTTTGGGGTTTCAGCTCCCAACGTGCCTCACAGGTGGCTACGTCCTCTGCAGGTGATGAGAGTTGCAGTCTAAAATATCTGGTGGGTACCAGTTTGGGGTGGGCAAAGCCGAGCTCTACAGATGTTTCGGAATGAAACGCCTTGTCAATTTCCATCCTCCTTAGTCAGGACAGCTGGTTGTCTCTGACTCTGACTCTTGGTCATTTTGTAAATCTAGGAAGCCTATGGTTGTCATTTTTCTTTTCCTTTGCTATGCTCAGGAATGAGCAATTGGTGGGATTTTATTCTTTTAAACAGCAGCGATGCCTGAACAAGCCTTTGAGATCAGCCACACTGAAGAAGTGTACATATTTCATCTGGTTTCCTATGTAATTATCTGTTGAATTATGTGGGCTGTCCCCAAATGTTTTACTGCCCCAGGCAAAGGACAAGTTATGTACATTACTTTGCAAGGGAACCGATGGATAGCTCAACCATTTAGGTATTGACCTGCAGAGCCAGAGGTTGGAAGTTCAATTTCCCAATGCACCCTCCTTGACAGAGACTGGATTCATGATCCACAAGGTCCCTTCCTCCTCTGCAATTCTCAGATGATGATAATGATGATGTCCTTTATAGAATTTAATGGGTAACAAGATTGCAACTCCCAGTAAGCAGCACTAAATCTTAACAACAGAAAGCCAAGGCCAGAGAACACCACACAGCTTCAGAGCTAGGTCCTTCTCTGGGTGAATGGAAATTAAATAGTTGTAGGTATATATTTGTGAGCTGAAACTTCCAGAATTCTGCTTGGAGAATTCCTGCAGAATTGTGAAAGCAAGCAAGCAAACATGCAAGCCAGCTTCACACCTCTAATATCCTTTTCTATTCCATAAGCCAAAGCTGACTAGACTGAAAGTTTTCCATATACAGTACAGTAAAACTCACTTAACAACTAAATCAGGGTTTGCAATCCCCCCCCTCCCCGCACCAGAAGTCACAATTGGTCACTTGCAATGATGTTTTGCTTAAAGAGTAAACTCGCTTAAAGAGCAATCCTGTGGAACGCATTATGTTCTTTAAACGAGGTACCACTGTATCAGTTCTTCAACATAAGTAGTATGGGAGAACACCATTGTGCCTAGTGATGATTCCAATTTCAGGGATGCTGGGAATCCAGTCCAGGTTTTAGTTTATACTTTGCAAGAGTTATCCAAGTTATGATCTCTACACTGCAATGTGTAGTTATGAAAAACCAGATTGTGTTTTCATAGACAACTAAATCTTTGCTATTTCCAACAAAGTACAGATTAAAACCTGTATCTACAGATGGCAATCGCATGCAAATATACCCTTTTCTACTTTAAATGCTTCAAGAGTGATTTTACCATACAAAGTGCTTGTGTGGGGGAAACCAGGAGGGTTTTTTTTTACAGTGACTGAGCTGATTTCTCCACATTTTCTTTATTGCTGTTGTTTTTCTACCCTATACTCTGCTAACTAAGAGGATTAACCAACATTGCATCATATTTATCATTGGCTGTAGAACATCTTTGAGTGCCGTAATACACACACAGACTCACTCAGGATGTTTTGTTTAGTCCTTTCCAAAGTAACTCTGAGCGGAAAATGTTATAGTCACCCAGTGGGGGCAGGTTTAAAGCAAATACTGGAACATGTGAAATAAATGTCAGGAAATCAGTGGTGTTTTCTTTTTGGTGGAAAACTACTATACTGTACGTGAGATGTGCCTGACAATAAACTTGGCTGAAAGAGCTCGCATCAGTGTTCTGAGAATTCAGTCATTCTGAAATTGTCATTTCATCATAGATTACTTAGACGTAGACCCTCCTGTGCTATGTAGCATTTGTTGTTGTTGTTCAGTCGCACAGTCGATTCCGACCCTCTGCGACCCCATGGACCACCGTCTGCCAGGCACTCCTGTCCTCCACCATCCCCCTCAAATCACTCAGCTCTGCACCCACCGTCTCCACAACACCATCTAGCCATCTCATCCTGGGCCTTCCCCTTCCTCTTTTGCCCTCGACCCTTCCAAGCATCAAAGCTTTCTCAAGTGAATCCTCTCTTCTCATTTGATGTCCAAGGTACTTTAGCTTCATCTTTATTATTTGACCTTCTAATGAGCAGTCAGGGATGATTTCTTCTAAGATTGACCTATTTGTTCTCCTCGCTGTCCATGGGACTCTCAAAACTCTCCTCCAACACCACATCTCAAAGGCGTCTATTCTTCTGCGTTCAGCTTTCCTAATGGTCCAGCTCTCACAACCATACATTGCCACAGGGAATACCATTGCTTTGACTATGCGAATTTTTGTTTTCAATGTGATGTCTCTACTTTTCACTATGTTCCCCAGGTTTCTCATCGCTTGCCTCCCAAGAATCAGTCGCCTTTTTATTTCATGGCTGCAATCACCATCTGCAGTGAGCTTAGATCCTAGGAAAGTAAAATCTGTCACTGCTTCTACTTCTTCCCCATCTATTTTCCAGGGACTGATAGGGCCTGTTGCCATTATCTTGGTTTTTTTGATATTGAGTCTCAAGCCAGCTTTTTCACTTTCTTCTTTCAACCTAATCAGGAGCCTCTTTAGGTCCTCCTCACTTTCTGCCATTAGGGTGGTATCATCTGCATATCTCAAATTGTTGATATTTCTTCCAGCAATTTTGATCCCAAATTGTGATTCCTCCATCCCTGCATTGCGCATTATGTGTTCTGTGTATAAATTGAATAAACATGGTGACAAAATGCAGCCTTGTCTTACTCCTTTTCCTATTCCAAACCACTCCGTCATTCCACTTTCTGTCCTAACTGTTGCCTCTTGATTCATGTACAGATTTCTCATGAGGCCTATAAGGTGTTCCGGTATTCCCATCTCTTTAATTACTTGCCACATCTTGTTGTGGTCGACACAATCAAAAGCCTTCGTGTAATCAATGAAACAGAAGTAGACTTGTTTCTGATATTCCTTTGTTTTTTCCATGATCCATCTTATGTTGGCGATGTGATCTCTAGTCCCCCTGCCTCTTCTGAAACCCGCCTGCACTTCTGGTAATTCTCTCTCCACATACTGTTGCAGTCTATCCTGTATTATCTTGACCATCACCTTGCTAGCGTGAGGGATGAGCGCAATTGTTCGATAATTTGAACATTCTTTGGCATTATCCTTTTTGGGGAGTGGAACGTATACAGATCTTTTCCAATCCTGTGGCCATTGTTTTGTTTTCCAAATCTGCTGGCATACAGAGTGCAATAATTTGATTCCATCATCTTGTAGGGCTTTGAAAAGTTCAACTTGGATACCATCAACTCCACTGGCTTTGTTGTTTGCAGTGTTTTTTAGGGCCTTTCTGACTTCACTCTCTAGAATGTCTGGCTCATGTTCAATGTTCTCATCATTGTGATTATCAGGGGTGTTGAGGTCCTTTTTGTAGAGTGCTCTCTTTCCATCTTTTCTTAATCTCTTCTGCATCAGCTAACTCCCTGCCATCTTTGTCTTTTATCATGGTCATTTTTGCTTTAAATGTTCCCTTGAGTTCCCCAATTTTTTTTGAAAAGATCTCTAGTCCTACCCCTGATATTGTTTTCCTCTATTTCTTTGCACTGTTTGTTCAGGTAGGTTTCCTTATCTCTCCTTGCTTTCCTTTGAAATTCTGTATTCAAGTGATTGTATTTTTCCTTTTCTCCTTGACATTTTGCATTCCTTCTGTCCTCTGCTATTTTAAGAGCCTCATCGGTCAACCACTTAGCTTTCTTACGCTTCTTTTCTTTTGGTATGGTTTTCCTTGCTGCCTCCTGCATGATGTCCCGCATCTCTGTCCATAATTCTTCTGGCACTCTGTCTATCTGGTCCAAGCCATTAAATCTATTCCACACCTCCACTGAGTATTCCCAAGGAATGTTTTCTAGGTCATATCTTTCTGGCCTAATTGTTTTTCCTATTTTCTTTAGTCTAAGCCTGAATTTTGCAATCAGTAGGTTGTGATCTGAGCCACAATCTGCTCCTGGTCTTGTTTTTGCTGATTGTATGGAAGTTCTCCATCTTTGACTGTAGAGTATGTAATCAATCTGGTTTCGATGTTGGCCATCTGGTGATGTCCATGTGTAAAGTCTCCTCTTGTGTTGCTGGAAGAGAGTGTTTGCTATGACCAGTGCATTATCTTGGCAGAACTCTTATCAGTCTTTGGCCTGCTTCATTCTGTGTTCCAAGACCAAACTTGCCTGTTATTCCATTTACTTTTTGATGTAGCATACCAGGCAGCAAAGGGTCACCAATGGTTTGAGTCTTGCACAGGTACTTCGCCATCTATTTAAAGGGCTCTGTCTTGATATTTTTTAAATTCAGAGAGGCATTTAATTATACAGTATTTCTCCCTCTGATATTTTTGATTTGGACCCAAATTTTTTACTTATATATTATAGTCATCACTGTTAGTTGGTGTAGTACATAAGCCATATACAGTATTGCACTTGCACACTATCACCGGGTAGTGCAATTGTGGACTCCCTGCTAAATGTCAGCTAAGAGTGCCCTGTCTTATAGGCAGAGATAAAGTGGATGAATGAGATAACATTCTTTCAGTTTACTGCCTTAAATGGTATGTGTGGTATGTATGGTACCACATACATATCCATATCCATATCATATACAGTAAAACCTCTGAATGTTGACCACATCCACTATGTGCATTTATATACAGAAATTTTTATCCTTATTTTATAACTGTAACTATAATTTTTAAACTGTTTTATGTGCTGTTTTATTCTTTTAAAACTAGATACCTGTCCCAAATGGAGCCTAAATTTAAAAACTGATTTTATTCTACTTTGTTTTAATTCAAACAAATGTGTTTGTGGTGGTGCATTTTGATGGTATTTCATGCACTAAAACCCTTTTTACTGCCCTGGTCATTGACCGCAATAAAGTTTGATTGATTGAATGTTGACCACCCAAGGGACTGCAGGAAAGTGATCAACATATGGAGATGGTTAACATTTTGTTGTTGTTGTTCAGTCGCACAGTCGATTCCGACTCTTTGTGACCCCATGGACCACTGTCCGCCAGGCACTTCTGTCCTCCACCATCAACATAGAGAACAATTATATACATACCTCATTCTATTCTGCAGCTTTTATTAGAGAATGTTATGCAGAAACACAAACAGTATGGTGAAAACACATGGAAATCATTCACATAGTACTGTACTATACAAAATCAATACATCTGCATATGTATTGTTTTCTCATGGTTTGATCATTCTTTCTATTACAAAAGTAGATTTTAGTCTGTAAAATTTTAATCTGTTTTTAGCTCCATTGTTAATTGTACTCTGCTAATAGCACAGGCCACATGTGTCTGTTTTGTGTATGTATTTGTTTCATTTTACCCTTGCCTATTTTTAAATCAATCTTGAAAAAAGAAAAAGGGAAAAATGAAGTAGAAAAAAAACAAGTCATTGTGCAATTTGTGTTATGATATTAATTCATAACTTTTATTATTAAACTGCCAAATCAAAATCAAAAGTCAAAAATATTGTATTCTTTGATATTCTTCTTGAAATAAATTCATTGCTATTAACTCTTCATTTCACTTTTCTTTCCCTCGCTGCAGACTGGACTCAACTGGTCATTTTATAGAGAGAGAGTAAATTAATACCATGTGTCAAGGTCCAAGTGGTCAAGATACAACTTACAGAAGTGGTCACTTTAAAGAGGTTGGCTTTCTGCTGGGTACATATGATGTATGTCTGGTCTATGAAAATTAGATCAACTTAGGAAGGTGGTCAATGCAGGGAGGTGATCAACTGTGGAGGTTTCACTGTATGCGTTCTTGTGCAAATAGAAAGTCAATAAAATGCCCCCTCGGCTGCTAGGCAAGGTCCCTCTTACCTGAGACACCCGCATGCATGCGCCTGGAATAAAGGGAGAGGACACAAAAGTCAAAGATACCACATGACCGTTGACTTTTGTATACTTTTGACCACAGAATGAAATAAAAGTTAAAATAGCAAAGAAGATATTTTCATTTATAGCTTGGTTTCAGTAGGGCATGAAGCAAGCTCAACAGACCAAAGGTGAATTCTGTTACAATACAATACATTGGTGTGCATTTAAGTCAGGGGTTCCCAACCTAAGGCGCATGGGCCAGATCTGGCCCCGGCACCATTTCATGTGACCCTCACCCCATCCAAGGGCACTTGAGAAACAAAATGGCCACCCCTTTAAAGCTGTTGGGACACCATGCAGGCAGGGCAAAAAGGCTGTCCAGCCCTCAAAGATGACAGAGAGTGTGACTGGCCCCTGGCTTGAAAAGGTTGGGAACCCCTGCTTTAAGAAGAGAGGCCATGGTGATTTAGTGGTTAAGACACTGAGCTTGAGAAACAGAAGGTTGGCAGGTCATCAGTTCAAGACCCAAGTACTGTGTGGTGGAGTGAGCACTCATCATCTATCCCTGCTCCTGTCAACCAAATAGTTTGAAAGCAAGAAATTGCAAGTTGATAAATAGGTACCACTTGGGCAGGAAAGGTAACAGTGTTCTGCATCTAGTCATTCCTGCCACATTTCTATGGAAACATCTGCAGATGCAGATAGTGTTGGCTCTTTGGCTGTAAAAAGAGATTTGGATACAACTGGCTTTCGAGCAAGGGGGACCTTTGCCTTTACCTGTTTCTTTAAGTAGAACGAGGATGGGGGCATGCTTGTCAGAATGAGTAAACCCTTCAAGCAAATTTAGGAGCAATGAAAAAGTCATCTTAAATTCTGCTCAGGCATCCCCCCTCCTTCTTTAGTAGAGTTAGGCTGAGGAAGCATCCAAATCTACAAATTAAGCAGGCTTCTAATACTGCATCTTCATTTATTTGGCTGGAGGGACAAACATCACGAAGTCGGTTTCACCCCCAGAGACCTTGAAAGTGTGGCAGAAGGCCCGTCGGCATGGCAACCCCACACCACAGGCCCTTTCTCTCTGTGCCTGCTTGAAGCTTCCTAGCCTGCCCCTTCATCAGCCCCAAATTGCTCAATGGGAGGAGAGATGCTTTTGTCCAATTCTTCCTGTCTGACTCGTTGGAAAAGTTTGTGGGAAGAGAGGTGAGAGCACACAGTCGCTGCTGCCTCGAGCCGGCAGGCACGTAAACAAATGTCGTCTGTGAAGAAGGTTCCCTATTTTCTGCCTTGTATAGTCCTCTTGCGTTTCTTTTTTGCACAAGCAGCCTTCAGAATGTACTACTTAGGAATAGTGGAAGAGAACTGGGATTATGCACCAACTGGGAAAAATCAGATCACAGGACAAAACCTGGCAGAAGATGAGTAAGTCAAAGCAAAGTTGCTTCCTAGCACCTCCACAAAATCATGAAATGTTGCTTTTACTTGACAGTATATGCATGCCTGGCTTTGTTTTGTTTTGCATTAAATATATTTGTTTCTTCACTGCACATGTCTGATCACTCACTGAGGTACAGGTTTGGCTTTAAATCTACAAGGTGTTGTTTTTGTTTGTTTGTCGGCCCAAAAATGTGTCAGAGAGCGATGAATGAAAAACTCCCATTGACCTTAAAAAGGTATCAAAATGAGTTTGAGAAATGTTGTGTGGGTTGAGAAACAAGGTAATATGGAGTTTGATTCTTAACTATCTTGCTGGAATTGTTGTTTCAGGTTTCCATTCTTATCAGCTAAAGGATTCCAAAGTATTTAGCTGCAACTCAGGACTCATTTTAAGCCCTGTTATTGTAACACAGTAATCTTAGATAGATCCCATCTAAAATATAGGTGTCTTGGTGTAAATCCTATTGAACTCAGTGGCAGAAATCCAGCACCAAGTTATTTACTAGAATGTTGACATACACAAAACAAACAATCAAACAAGACTGTGACCATTGCGTCTATGGAATTTAGAGAGGAATTACTTACCAAATCCCTGGTAAGTAATGGCCACTCTTGCTGCAATGTATTACAGTAAAACCTCATATAACACTAAAACCTGGTTCCACAAGTCTTGGTGTTATATGATTTTTAGTGTTATCTGATCCTCTATGGGATCCATAGAGATACATTGTAACCACACAGGCTTTAGCGGTTGTTATCTGAAGCATCCCATAGGATCTTAATGTTATCTGATGCAATTCTTCCCCCCAGATTCCTTAATGTTATGCGATTTTAGTGTTATTCGATACTAATGTTATATGAGGTATTACTGTACTAGATTTCAGCCCCTTATACTTAATCGCCATGCAGGCTTGTTCAGGGCTGAGCTATCCACATCCTAAGAAATGAAATAAGGCTGTAGCCTGAACTTGCTTTCTATGGAATGAGTTGGAATGAGTTCCTTGAAGTTTGCATCTCAGTGGAAATGCTATAGATAGATCATGCTGCACAGAAATGGTGGGTTGAATGGTTCCCTGTGTCCTTTGTGTGTGGGTGAGTCCTTTGTTTTGAATTACAAAGATACTACCGGTCCGTAACCCCATCAGATCTTCAGTGAATGCAGAGTAGGAGAAAAAGCAAGTCAGCATTTCCAGACCTGAGTGTTGCACAACAGAAGGAGCTCCCGTCTCTGTCCCAGTGCCTGCCAACCTAGCAGTTCATAAGCAAGAAATTGCAAATGCAGAGAGTGCTGGATCATTGGCTATAAACAGAGATGAGCACTGAACTCGGATATAGTACAGACACTGCATTGGCCGTGCTGTTGGATGATCTCTGGCATGAGCGGGACAGAGGTAATCCGTCCATCCTGGCTCTTCTTGACCTCTCAGCAGCCTTCTATACCATCAACCATGGTATCCTTTTGGAACTGAGGATTGGGGATCCAAGGCACTGTGTGGTTCTGGTTTCCCTAATTTCTAAGGGGCCGGACCCAGTTAGTGTGGTTGGGGGGCGAGAGGTCCAGCCCTAGGCCTCAGGGCTTGATGCTCTCGCCTCTCCTATTTAATATCTACATGAAGCCTCTGGGTGAGATCATCAGTTTCCACAGGGTGAAGTATCATCAATATGCAGATGATACTCAATTGTACATCTCAGACCGTGGTGATCCAAGCGATGCAGTTGAAGTCCTATCCAGGTGTCTGGAGGCTGTTAGGGGTCTGAATCCTGGCAAGACTGAGTGGCTGTGGGTTAGGGGCAGTGGTGGGCATCAGCAGGTCTGCACCAGTTTGCCAGAACCAGTAGCAGAAATTCTGGCTGGCCCTGCCCATCCAAGTTTTGAATTAAAGTAGTCCTAATTCAGGTGCAATGTAGGGCTTTCCCCCTGGCCATGCCCACCATACCACGTCCACACTGTGATAGTAATTTTTTTTGGAGCCCACCACTGGTTAGGGGCCCTGTGTTATCCCAGGTTACCACCTTTTGTACTGGATGGGGCTCTTTTGCATAATTTGGGGGTCCTCCTGAACTCATGACTTCTGCTTGATGACCAGGTGGCAGTCATAGCCAGGAGGGCTTTTACACTACTTCGTGTCATCCACCAATTACGCCCACTCCTGGACTGGGACTCCTTGCTTATGGTCACACATGCTCTGGTCACCTCCTGACTAGATTATTGTAATGTGCTCTACATGGGGCTGCCCTTGGTGACCATTTAGAGGCTGCAGCTGGTCCAAAATGTGGCTGCCCATGTGGTGATGGGGTGTGGACCTTATGCCCATGACTCACCCCTGCTATGGTAGCTGCATTGGTTGCCAGTGTGCCTCTGGGTGCAATTCAAGGTGCTGATGATGACCTTTAAAGCCCTACATGGTAGTGGTCCAGGGTACTTCAGACACCGCGTCACCCCAAGGTCATCTGTCCATCCAACTAGAGCAGACCAGAGGGGCTCCTTAAAAGTACCATCAGCTAGAGATGCTCCTCTCTCTAGCACTAGAAGGAGGGCCTTTTCGACATCTATTCTGCTCCTGCGGAACCTCATGCCAACTTTGCTGCATCTCCAGACAGAGCTGTTGTCCTTCAGGCTGTGGGGCATTGAGGATCTGGTAGACACCCCCTCCCCCTTTGCTGGCTTATATAATGAGGGCTGCTCACACTTTTAGTTATAATTTAACTGGTGGGGGTGGGGGTAGTTTTTAGTATTTTTCATGGTTCTTTAATGTTTAAGGTGGATAATTTTATGTATTGATGATCTTGATGTTGTGAGCAGCCCAGAGTCACTTGCTAAGTGGGTGGCAATACAAATTTAATTAATTAAATAAACTCTAGAGTCAGCTATGACTGGCTTCCAAGCAAGGATGACCTTATTAAGCTGTGAGTTCAATTGAATTCCTCAAGATAAAGGTCACCCTTGCTTGAAAGCCAATCATATCTGACTCTAGAGTTCAGCGCTCATCTCTGTTTATAGCCATAGAGCCAGCACTGTCTGCATCTGCAGATGTTTCTGTGGACATGTGCAGCGGCATGCTGGGGTATTGGGCCATCGGGCAATGTCCCACTCCAACCCAGCAGGTGGATTTTTTTGTTTCCCTCTTGACCAAAGGGTGGGAAGGGAGAAGCCAAACCAGTACTGCACAGGGCTTAACTCAAGGGGAAGCAGGGGCAGGGCAGCAACGGCAGCAGAATAGGTGCCTTCCTCCTGCCTTGTCTCTGGCCATTATACATGGTCCCACCTACCTTCCTGGAGAATCAAACCCTGACCTTTTTCTTAAAAGGCAAAATTTCAACCTGTAACCCACGGTGGCTCCACAACCAATGGAACTGCTTTTGGCAATCTTTTAACAGAGAACTCAAAGTTAACCAGCAAGGATATCATTGCTTTTAAAATCAGGGGTGTAGAAGCCCTAAATGGGAATCAAACTCTGCCTCAGAAGAGTCCCTTTGTTTGAAGAAAGGATGTAACACAGAACATTATTATTATTATTATTATTATTATTATTATTATTATTATTATTATTATTATTATTATTATTATTATTATTATTATTATTATTATTATTATTATTATTATTATTATTATTATTATTGTTGTTGTTGTTGTTGTTGTTGTTGTTGTTGTTGTTGTTGTTGTTGTTGTTGTTGTTGTTGTAATCATTATTAATTAATTAAGTTCTAAGCTGTAATCAAACTCGGTACTTTTTGGGCATTGTCAAAAACACTACCCATTTATTCACTAAGGATTTCTCTTTAAACCTGATTTTTTAAAGCAATGATATTTTTTGTTCAGTTGCACAGTCGATTCCGACCCTCTGCGACCCCATGGACCACTGTCCGCCAGGCACTTCTGTCCTCCACCATCCCCCTCAACTCGCTCAGTTCTGTGCCCATTGTCTCCACAATACCATCTACCCATCTCATCTTGGGCCGTCCCCTTTTTCTTTTGCCCACCACCTTTCCCAGCATCAAGGCTTTCTCAAGTGAATCCTCTCTTCTCGTTTGATGTCCAAAGTACTTTAGCTTCATCTTTACTATTTGACCTTCTAAGGAGCAGTCAGGGTTGATTTCTTCTAAGATTGATCTATTGGTTCTCCTCGCTGTCCAGGGGACTCTCAAAACTCTCCTCAAACACCACATATGAAAGGCATCTATTCTTCTGCGCTCAGCTTTCCTAATGGTCCAGCTCTCACAACCATACATTGCCACTGGGAATACCATTGCTTTGACTAGACAAATTTTTGTTTGCAATGTGATGTCTCTACTTTTCACTATGTTCCCCAGGTTTCTCATCACTTGCCTCCCAAGAATCAGTCGCCTTTTTATTTCATGGCTGCAATCACCATCTGCAGTGAGCTTTGATCATAGGGAAGTAAAATCTGTCACTGTTTCTACTTCTTCCTCCCCATTTATTTTCCAGGGACTGATAGGGCCTGTTGCCATTATCTTGGTTTTCTTAACATTAAGTCTCAAGCCAGCTTTTGCACTTTCTTCTTTCAACCTAATCAGGAGCTTTTTTAAGTCCGCCTCACTTTCTGCCATTAGGGTGGTATCATCTGCATATCTCAAATTGTTGATGTTTCTCCCAGCAATTTTGATCCCAAATTGATATGCTCTCTGGTTAACATAGAGTTCTCTGTTATAAGAATATCAAAAGCAGTTCTGTTGATAGTGGAGCTACTGTGGCCTATAGGTTGCAGTTTTTGCTTGTAAGCAGGAGGTTGTTTCTTCGAATCCCCAGAGGAGAGTTAAAATTAGAAAGTGAATTGGAACATATATAATTTTTTAGGGTTAGACACAGTGGTGGGCAGCAAGAGGTTTGCACACACACACCCGGGAGGGAGGCAGCAAAATCGGGTGGCCTCTGGGCACAGGGGGTAGCAAAATTGGGTGGCCATGCCCACCTCCCTGCCCTGCCCTAGCAGGTTTTGTCCCTGCAAGTGGTTCAAGGTCTCCCTTGCTCAAAAGCCAGTCATATCCATCTCTAGGGTGCAGTTCTCATCTCCCTTTACAGCCAAAGAGCCAGTGCTGCCTGTGTCTGCAGATGTATACATGGCCATATGGCATGGATGACTAGATCGTCCATGACGTAGGCTCCACCCATGACATAGGCTCCACCCATGATGTAGACTCCACCCACGATGTAGGCTCCACCCATGGTGCGGCAGGGAATTTTTTTGCTGCCCACCACTGGTTAGATAGCCTAATTACTCCCTGTCCAGTGCCCTTTTAGGGAAGCCAGCATGCCCCTGGACATGTGGCAGGCATAACTAGACAAGCTGGCATCTAAATGGAAATGTTTAGAGTTGTGCAGAATATAAAATATGGGCAAATGGTTTCCTGTATCCTTTCTGTGTGTATATTCTTTCTTTCATGTTAGAAACATCCTACAGTAATATCTTTCAGACATCTGCCCTGGGTCTTTGTGAGAAGGGCAGCATAAAAGTTTGATTAAATAAATAAAAAAAAATTCTGGTGAACACAGGGTAGAGAAAAGAGTGAGATAGCATACCCTGCATCCACTGACTAGACCAGTGTTTCTGAAATTTTGGCTTTTGGGCTTCAATTCCCAGAAGTCTAAGTCAATTCCCCAAAGCACTGATCAGCCAATGTACAGAGTTAGGCTTCTGGGAACTGAAGTCCACGGAACATAGTTTGGAAAGGCTGCAGTAGACTGTCTGGACAAAGCCATTGTAGATGAATGTATAATTGGATGCTTCCCCACATCTGATTATTCATTCAATTTTTCTAGGGTTCTTGCTTGTGTGAAATGATTCCTCCAATCTGTTCATACAATAAAACACAGGGAGATGTTTTCAAGCCCTGTCTCTCCATATGCTGTCTTCATATGCTGTAGTTTCTTGTCCAGGTTATGCAGCAAGTACTGAAGCACATCCATTTATTTCAGAACAACCCATAATTTTTCATGATCCAGAGAGTCAAAGGTTTGCTGTAGTCTATAAAGCAAGGATTCTCAACCTACAGCCCATGGGTCAGCCCTGGCCCATGGCACCATTTCATGTGGTCCATGTTGCCGTTGCCACTGCCACCAGAAGCGGATGCCTTTACAACAGCAGTAAATGTGCTTGTAGCTGTTATAACCACATTTATGACAGCCACAGATGTGTTTTATGGCAGTGTTTATGGTGAGGGGAACCATCAGTTGGGCCTGCTCACTTGTCTGAGGGGGTCTGGCCCAGTCAGTGGCTTTAAAAGGTTGAGAACCCCTGCTATAAAGCATAAGCTGATCTTCTTCTGAAATTTTTTCATGGGCTCCTTTTCCAGAAGTAAAATGATATCTGAACTCCAATCTGTCACTGTTGCATTTGATTCATAAGTTAGAAATCACCGATTTCCCATCTTTTTCACTGCAGGGAAGCAATGACGTATGTGAGACGAGAAGCCAATAGAATAGGCCGCATTTATAAGAAGGCAATTTTCAAGCAATTTACAGATGCAACATATTCTCAAGAGATCACCAAACCCTCCTGGCTGGGTTTCCTTGGTCCCGTGCTGAGAGCGGAAGAAAGAGATACTTTTATTGTTCATTTAAAGAACTTTGCTTCCCGACCTTACTCTGTACATCCACATGGAGTCTTCTATGAGAAAGATTCTGAAGGTAGAACAAAGAGCTCTTTATCTCTACTGCTGTTTTAGGACCTTTCCTTTGCTACCCTGGAAAGCTAGTGTAACGATAAAGATATTGCATGGTTAGGCAACATGCTACTTAACTTCCCAGATGTCTTGGTCAAGATAAGCTTCAACTGGCAAGATCAGTGGTAAAGCTTTATGGGTGGTTTAATCTGTGATCAAACCAACTTTCCCCTCACTCATAATCTGCTAGGACTTATCTTTGACCAGCGAACATGTTCATTTTCTGCCAGGGAAGGTGAAGCAAAATTCCCTCCAGGTTTCCCTTTTCTCATTGCTTTAAGGACTGTGTATATTGGTTTGTGTTGGTTTTTTTTTTTTGCAATAACCACCAAGGTGATTGCTTTTATCATCTTTCCTGGATTCAGCAGATATAAACTAGTGACTCTTAGTCACTTGGACAGTGGTTGTCACTGAAGTGTGTGTTTTCCTCCAACTGTAGATTACTAAACCTCCTGTTTACAAGCCAAACTTTGCAAACTTCAGGGTTTCCTCTTGCCTGCAGAATGAAACCTCTAGCCATTTAGATTATACTGTACCAGGTTGTACACTCATCTCAAGGCACCACAGTGGCTTAGTGGTTAAGATGCTGAACTTGATGACTGAAAGGTTGGTAGGTCAACAGTTTGAGACTCAAGTGCTGCATAATGGAGTGAACTCCTGTCTCTGTCCCAGCTCCTGCCAACCTAGCTGTCTGAAAGCAAGAAATTGCAAGTAGATAAAAAGGTACCACTTTGGTGGGAAGGTAAACAGCACTCCGCATGCTCCGGTGTTTAGTCATGCCTGGCAGATGTTTACAGAATGTCTCCAGACACAGACAGTGCTGCCTCTTTGGTTGTAAACTGAGATGAGTCAGATACGACCGGCTTTTGAGCAAGGGCGGTCTTTACCTTTACCTACGCTCATTCTGGAACAGAAGAAATAGAGGGAATGATGTTATTGTTCTAAGAAGGTTTACAATAGATTTTAAATGTACATCCTTGCCTTGTCTCCTTTAGGAGCACTCTACCATGATGGAACAAGTGGCAAAAACAAACAAGATGATTTTGTTCCCCCTGGGACCAATTATACATATACGTGGCCAGTCACTGATGACTTTGCCCCTACTCCAACAGATCCACAGTGTCTGACTTGGATTTACCATTCACACATAGACGCACCAAAAGATATCAACACCGGGTTAATCGGACCTTTGCTGGTTTGTAAGAAAGGTATGGCACTGAGAATAACAACGCTTTCCTGGTGGTGAACTTTGACTCAGCAAGTCATAAAACATATACTGTAGATTTGTTCTAAAGGACTCCGACACTTCAGTGTATTCTGCAGATGCCATTTTATGTATATAACAAAGTACAGTAGTTGCTTTATTATATTCCAAGCCATAAATGGCCTAGAACTAGAAAGACATAATGGACTGTCTTATTCCATATGTGCCTCTGCCTTCAAAGGCTGCCCTTTGAGCAGTTGAAGCTGGTGGTGCTGATCAGGCTGTGGAACCCACTACTTTACTTGTGTATTTTGTTCAATGGTTGTTGTTTGTAGCAACCAGATCATGTAAAAGGTAACTGAAAAGTAGCTATTTCAGTTACACAGAAATGGAACTAAATACTGATCATCAGGCGGCAATTAACTACCCTCACAGCCCTGAAGACTAATGATCTTGGGTGGCAAAATCCACAGGGAAGGGCGATGGTTCCCAAGTGATTAAATCCCACTTGAATCCATCTCGATGAAGGGTAGCAACTTCATCAATCCTGGTCTGGGGCTGATGAGATCTTTGTGTGCCAAAAGGGCTCAAGACCAGAAAGCGACTCGTGGAACTGGACTCAGTAGTACGGGATGTCAGGCTGTGATGTGAAAGGCAAATGGAAGGCCACTGCATTATACTCTCAGGACAATCTTCATGGCTGATCGCAGTGGTGGGATTCAGCAGGTTCACATCAGTCCGCCAGAACCAGTAGCAAAAATTGTGGCTGGCCCTGCCCATCCATATTTTGAAATAAAGTACAGTTGTACCTCGCTTAAAGAGCATAATGCGTTCCACAGGATTGCTCTTTAAGCGAGTTTGCTCTTTCAGCAAAACACCATTGTAAATGACTAATTGTGGGGGCGATTGCGAACCCTGATTTATTTGTTAAGCAAGTTTTTGGTTGGTTTTATTTGTTAAGCGAAGCGAACATTTAGAGAAAATTCTGCTCTTTAAGCGAGTTACTCTTTAAGTGAAGCACTCTTTATGCGAGGTTTGACTGTAGTCCTAATTCGGGTGCAACGCAGAGCTTTCCCCCTGGCCACGCCCACCATGCCAAGCCCACAGAGTAGGTAGTAAAAAAAAAATTGAATCCTACCGCTAGCTGATCGCCATGATGATACCCAATATTTGGAATCAGATACGACACGAGATGAAGAAGGGACCTTTGGACACTGGTACAGTTCAGTTGAAATGGCAAACATTGCAGTTAGGAAAGTTATGAGAGTGGAGAGATAAAGAGGCCAAGGCCATGGAAAACTAAGACAAGACCCTTCATGAGAGATCTCGGAGCAGACAGGGCTCCAAAATGCAAGCTGTAAATAATGTGCAGATTGAGACTGACAATCACTTTGTGTGCTGTTTCTTACCATAGCTCAGAGTGTTTGAGAACTTCTGGAATGCCTCCATGTAAATTAACTTTAAAATTTTAAAATGTTACCTTTTTGTTTGCTCTTTAAAGGATCCTTAGACAACACTTCGGGATTAGTGGCCCATTTTACTAAAGACTTTTCCCTGATGTTCAGCATTATAGATGAAAATCTCAGCTGGTACTTGGATGAGAATATAAACAGTTTCTGCTTAGATCCCAGTACAGTTGATAAAGATGATGAAGATTTTCAGCTTAGCAATAAGATGCACGGTGAGTTAATGCTATAGAACACAAAGCTTGCTTTACAACTATAGTGAGAATTTGGGTGTGTCTTGCAGCTGCTGTGATGTCTCTTAACCCCAAAAACTCATAAATATAATCTGGAACTGAGTCAGGATTTTAATGCCTTCTGTTTAGGTCTACTCACAGCTTGATACACAGGTTGTGCAGTACACAATGTGCTCCATGTGCCTCTTACAAGCTTAGGTGTATGCAGTCTACTTTTGTGAGGAGATCCTCAGGCTTGAACTAGGAGATTTTGGGTTTGAATGTTGAAGTCAGTACTCACAATTTCTTCCTTGATGTCACAATATCCCAAGGCTAAGACTAATCCCTCCCACATAGGATCTTCTTAAATGGGAAAGAGTAAAAATAAATTCCCAAATCTTGAAAATGTACTTTTTCAGATTACAAAATAACAGAACCTCCCAAGTGTAAGGCTGTTTGGGGGAACTCCAAAAATTGCAATTCAAAAGATCATTTCCCTAAATTCTTCTTTTTATGCTCAGGTTTCTGCTTTCCCCATGTCTTATGGTTCCTGGATAAGTTCTATTTCTCCTGGGTCTGACTTAAATCATAGAGTTAAAATCATTTCAAGGGTCATCAAGTCTAGTCTTGTTGATGCAGGAAGGTGGTTTCAGACGTTGTTCCAAGAAATCATGATCATGGGGTGACTTTAAATCACAGAATTACAAATTAGATGCCATCTACACCAGCTCTTTCCTTTCTATGGAATACTCCAAATACTGTACAACATTTCCTATCAGAGTGCCATTGAGCCTTGATTTAAATATCTCCAGTAAAGGATAGCCCATCATTTCCAAGTGATTCATTCCACAGTCAAACAGTATTTTCTGTTGGCAAGTGTGTCCAAACGATTAACCTAATGTTGTGTGAAGTCACTAAACATAAGTACTGTATATAAACTATATATTCTCAGTACTTGCTTGGACTTGCTGTGGTTGGTGTCCCCATAACTCAAAGACTGCCTTTCTTACAGCTGAACCGTAAATATAATCTTGCAATTCTGTTTATTTGTTTATAGCAATTAATGGCTATGTTTTTGGAAACCTGCCTGGCTTGGAGGTGTGTGCTGGTGAACTGGTCTCATGGCATTTGTTTGGGATGGGGAGTGAGACTGACATTCACTCCGTGCAGTTTTTTGACCATACTCTTCTTCAGAGAGGACACCGGGTAGATGTTGTCAGCCTCTTTCCAGCTACCTTCATTACAGTGGAAATGAAAGCTGAGATCATAGGGAAGTGGCTTTTGACCTGTCACGTCAATGATCATGTAAAAGGTAAGGTAAGCCAGCACTGTCTGTGTCTGTGGACATTTCTGTGGATATGTGGCAGTCATGACTAAGCACCGGAGTACATGGAATGCTGTTTACCTTCCCACTGAAGTAGTACCTATTTACCTACTTGCAATTTCTTACTTTTGAACTGCTAGATTGGCAGGAGCTAGGACAGAGACAGGAGTTCACTCCATCATGCAGTACTCGGGTCTCAAACTGCTGACCTGCTGACCTTCCAGTCGTCACGTTTGGGGTCTTAAGCACTGAGTCACTGCAGTCCTCCTTGTCAATACAGAGGATGCCAAAAATGTATATACATTTTAAGAATGGAAAAAACTGTATTAATATTATAATACTCAATATATACTGATTTTTTTAAAAAAAAAAGATGAATTGACTTCTGCAATTACAAGAGGTGCTAAAAGTGTCCAGACACTTCTGTTTATGGTGAAATACTGATTGAGCAATGTCTACATTTGATCTGCATAAAAATACTTCAAAGTTGTTGAAAAGAAATAACTTCCAAGAAGTCACCAAGATGTTACTTTAAAAAAAAATATTCTTACAACTAAGAGGAGAAGCTGCAGGTACACATTCTTAAAAATATAAGAAGACTGAGCTTAAGTCAGAAAATATATATTTCAATTATAAGCTTTTAGCTATAAAAGTTGTCGACAAGAAAACCATGCAGTCAAACCTCGCATAAAGAACACCTCGCTTAGAGAGTAACTTGTTTAAAGAGCAGAATTTTCTCTGAATGGTCGCTTCGCTTAACAAATAAAACCAACCAAAAACTCGCTTAACAAATAAATTGGGGTTCGCAATCCCACCCCCCAAACCAGAAGTCACAATTGGTCACTTACAATGGTGTTTTGTTTAAAGAGCAGACTCGCTTAAAGAGCAATCCTGTGGAACACATTATGCTCTTTAAGCGAGATACAACTGTATTTCAATCCAGAAATGCATGAGTTTATAGCTTGAAAATGTACAAGCAAAAAAGCAATTTTGTAATTTATAACTCTAACCACATGCTCATCAAAAGACTTGAGCACAAAATCTTCAAGACAGTGAAACACTCTATGTATGGATGCTCTAGCTCTGAGCTTGGAAGATAACTTTTTTGGATTACAACTCTGAGAATTCCTAGCCCTAGTTATGTTATTCTGGAAGATATCATCCAAAAAATTAGCTCTCCTGAGTTCTATTTCTGGCTTTTTGTAGCCTCTTAATTATTTATTTCTTCTTATATGCATACCAAAGCTCCTCAAATAGCCAGTCTAGAATTTACAGCAACTGTAGAGTCAGCTTGCTTAAGTTTTATTCAGCAGCAGTAAGGACAGGGACCTAAACAAAAAGGGTTTAATACATGCAAAGCATGCCAGTGGACCCTAGAGGCAGGAAGGTGGAAGACTTAAAAAAAAAAATAGTCAGGAATAAATTGACATTAGCAACCCAACGCATGCTGGGTTTGCTCTAAAATACTCAACAACTTTGTGGTGGGTAGTGAATTTTTCTTTCTTTCTTTTCTTTCTGCACTTTAGCTGGTATGATGGGACTATATAGCATCAAGGCCTGCAGTCAAAATAATACTGAACCTTCACAGAGTGGTCAAAAAAGAAGATATTTTATTGCAGCTGAAAGAATTCTGTGGGATTATGGACCAAATGGGATCGATAAATACACTGGACTGGCTTTAAATGCTACTGGAAGGTAAGTGGTCAGCTTGATGTGGACCACATGAAATGGTGCCACAGGCCGGGGTCATTCCATGGCCTGTAGGTTGAGAACCCCTGTTTTAAAGAGTTACCTGGCCATAATTTACAGCTCCTTGGAGAACAGATGTAGTACAAAAGAAGCTAATTAATTTTGGCTTCTCATATCATTTCCCAGCGAAGAATGCTTTAAACTGAGTTTTACAAGTCCATGGCCAACTTTGTAATCAGAGCCAATGTTTTGTGCTCCACAGTGACTCTGAACCTTTCTTTGCACGAGGAGAAGATCGAATAGGAGGCCAATATTGGAAAGCTCATTATGTGTCCTACACTGACAGAAGTTTTACCAGAAAAAAAGAGAAACCTGAAGTGGCTACCCATCTGGGCATACTTGGTAGGGTTGATACATTCAAATGGTGGGTTTTCTCACAGCCCTGAATTCAGTCAGCCCATTCCTTCAACAGACAGTCAAGGTTAGGCTCCTGTTCTCAAGAGAAGCCGGTGATGGCAGAAGTGTAAGACAAACTGGGACTTACAAGTCACTCCACAGTTTCAGTTATCCACGGATCTAAAAATATTAAATTAAAAATCCTGAAATATATAATATATATTTTATGGCACATTATCAAAGCTGGCCACAAGGGGCCACTATCTGCAACATAAAATATAGGGTTGCTGTTATCTGCAGTTTTCAGGTATCCATGAGACCTGTATTTCTCAGAATGTATCTCCTGAGGATATGGGGGCAATCTGTATTTCGATTCATGCCCATCACACAAACCATTAATCTAATACTTGTGTGCTATTTGTATGTGAGAAGATAAGTGGAATGAATGAATGCATTAATTAAAATTCTGATTAAGGAAGTGGGGAAGCTTTACATTCATTTTATACCCCACCATCTAACGTAAGCCACTCTGGGTGGTCTCCAAACATAGTACAACACAAATGCAGTGAATAAACATACCCAAACCCACCAACAGAATAAAAACTAAATCCCAACTTCGCAGGCCAACTAACCAATGAAAACAAAACACAAAAGCAGAACAACATTTTGTGACATAAACTGTAAGAGACATGCAGGCAAAATTTTATATGAGGCAAATGTCCCTAAAGGTCTCCTTCACCACTTTGTGAAAAACTACCATCCCTCCCCCCTTATAATAACTTATTTACCTCTCCTTATTTTCAAGGCCCCGTTATTAAAGCCGAAGTTGGAGATACCATTTTAGTAACTTTTGCCAATAAAGCTGACAAGAACTACAGCGTGATGCCCCATGGTGTAGCTTTCAGTAAGTCTTCAGAAGGAGCCCCTTATGCTGATGGTAAGTTAGTGATACGTATTCCTCATATTTGAAATCTTCCCGTCTTCCACAGGGCTTAGATCAGAGGTGCCCAAACTACAGCCCACAGACTGGATCTACCCATGGCGCCTAATAACCCGGCACATGCCAACTGTGCTGCTCCCAGTAGCGGACGTTAAACGTGCCCGCACATGTGCAAAACACTGCTGTAAAGCACCCACAGCTGTCGTAAATGCATTTATGACAGCATTTTGCACATGTGTGGGCGTATTTTACTTCCTCTTCCACTGGGAGGAACCACATGACTGGCCTGCTCAACCACATGATTGGCCTGCAACCCAAAAAGTTTGGGCACCACTGGCTTAGATGGTCTATGTCAGGGTTCCTCAAACTTTACCCTCCAGATGTTCTTGGATTTTAAATTCACAGGAGCCCTGATCAGCAGAAGTACTGACTTGGGCCTCTGGTAATTGAAGTGCAAGAACACCTGGAAACCCAAGTTTGAGGAACCCTGGGCTATGGGAAATGGGTTCAGAGAGCTACTTGATCTGAGTATAAAACCTCAGGGTTTGCCTAATGGAACTTTTAATTTTTCTTTTTTTGGTGTGGCAAAAACCACTTCTCTTTTCACAAGCAGCCTCTAAACTCCCCTCAGTTTCAAAACGCCTTTGCTGAGCACAAAACGACTACTTTTCAAGAAAAACAACTTGCACAATCCTTTGGAGATCTTAGACTGATTGAATCACAATTTGCATCTAGTCTCTTTTATCTCAAAATGGCCTTTCAAGGAACATCATTGAGAGAAAGACCACACTGAGGGTGCATCTTGATTTGCAAAAAGGCCTGGATTTGTGCCAGGTTTGCCAGGTTCAGAATCCATTCTTGCTGAAATACAGTTTAAATTAAATCTCCCTGCAGGGGATTGTGCATTTTGTTCCAGTTCCTAAACTACTGTATTCTTCTGTAGGCATGTCTGTTGGAGCATATTGTGAATTATGTCTCTTGTCCTATAAAGTTTGCCGTAGTCTCCACAGCCTGTTCTTTTTCTCTGATCCTTACTGTTATAGCACAATACAGCCAGCTGTCATGCCAGGTGTTAGATCCGGAGATCAGGGCGCGGGAGTGAGGACACGGAAGCCATTAAGGGTGAACCAAACAACACGTCTGTTTATTGTGGTTAGCACAGACAACAACAACAACGGCTGGGTCAGCAGGGGATTAAATACCCTGCTTGACCCAGCCCACTGACCAATGGGTAGCTGCGATTTTCCCGCCGCTAGGACATTTAAATATCTAACACCCCTTCCCCCCAGAATGCCCCAGTCTGCTATTTGCATACAAAATCCTCCAGGTGACGGGGGCGTGTTCTTACTCGATCGGACCTGCGCAGTTCAGTCGGCGCTGGGGCATCGGGCAGAGCGGACCTGTCGCTCTCGCTCTGCCCTGGCTGGGCCGGGAGCGGATCCGGAATACGAGCGTCGGGCTCCGCGGTGACCGGGGGTGAGCCTGTTCCACACGGTAAGCTGGCCGGTGATGGTGCTGCGTGAATGGGGCTGTTTTCTGGCCGAACCGGGTCGGTGACCGGTTCGTCCATCGGGTGCATGTCTGGCTCAGCGCCGGTCTGCACTCCCCAGGGGAGGTTGCTATCCGTGTCGGGACTCGTTCGCCTCCTGAGCTGGTCGACATGGCGTTTCCATGTCCGACCATCAGCGAGGCGAACCTTGTAGGTGTAGGGGCCCAGCATTTCGCTGACGGTTCCCTCTTCCCACGGGTGGCCCGACGCGTAGTTCCTAGCGAAGATTGGTGAGTCAATGGCCAGTGTCCGGCCCTGTGGTTGGTCCCCCCTGAACTTGTCTGGAGAATACCTAGGGTGTAACCGGTCAAGCTGACAACGGAGTCTCCTACCCATGAGTAACTCTGCGGGGGCCCTTCCCGTGGCAGCACAGGGAAGGTTGTGTTGGGCCAGCAAGAACGTGTCTACGCGTTCCTGCCAGTCCCCGGGTCCTAGCCTTTCCAGGGCCTCCTTTGCGCTGCGCACGAATCTCTCGGCCTGCCCATTCCCTTGCGCCCTGAACGGGGATGTGAGAGCGTGCCTGGTTCCTAGGGATGCCAGGTACTGTTCAAACTCAGTGGCCGTGAACTGAGGCCCGTTGTCAGAGACTAGGGTGTCGGGAATGCCGTGTGTGGAAAAGAGTTGTCTGAGTTCCCGGATCATTGCTCTGGCTGTGGTGCTACTCAGGAGTCGGATCTCCAACCATTTCGAGTAGGCATCCACTACAATCAGGAATGTTTGGCCGTGGAATGGGCCGGCGAGGTCGATGTGAATCCTCTGCCATGGGCCCGAGGGCTGTTCCCATTCTCTGACCGGGGCTGCTGGTGGATTGGGTCGTGATGATTGGCAAGGTGTACATTTGGCCACCCACGACTCTATGTCCTTGTCAATACCAGGCCACCACACGTAACTTCGGGCTAACCCCTTCATCTTAACTATTCCCGGGTGGCTGGCATGCAGTGTTTCTAGGACCTTGGGGCGGATTTTCCTGGGCACCACTACCTGGTCCCCCCACAGCAAGCAACCCCCCACACAGGACATTTCGTCTTTCTTGTCGAAATATACCTTGAACTCCCCTTCCCCCTTGTCCGGCCACCCCCGCTGAACCCAGCTGGAAACGGCCCGAAGTTCGGCGTCCCGCGCCGTTGCCCTGGCAACCTCGGCCGACGTAGTGGGGGCAGAGTCCAGGATGTCCAGGGCAAGAACCGATGCTTCCCCCCGTTCCGCGCCTTCCTGGGTCGGGAGGGGGCATCTGCTCAAGGCGTCAGCATTTCCCATGTGTTTCCCGGGCCGGTAGACTAAGGTGTATGAGTACCCCGACAGGAAAATGGCCCACCTTTGCATCCGGGGGGACAAGGCAGAGGGTGTAGGCCGGTCGCCAGCCAGGAGTCCCAATAGGGGCTTATGATCAGTCACAAGTTTGAAGTCCCGGCCGTACAAGTAGTCATGGAACTTTCTTACCCCTGCCACTGCCGCCAGCGCCTCCTTGTCGATCTGGCCGTAGTTCCTCTCCGTCGGCGACATGGTCCTGGAGTAATAGGCGATGGGCGCCTCGAGGCCGTTGGGCAGTCGGTGGGCCAGGACTGCGCCGACGCCGTAGGGAGACGCGTCGCAGGCGAGGACCAGTGGCAGGGTCGCGTTGTATTGGATCAGGAAACTGTCCTGGGAGAGAAGATTTTTAACAGCAGCGAAAGCTGACTTTTGCTCGGGTCCCCACACCCACTCTGCCTTCGCGGCCAACAGTCTGTGTAGGGGCTCAGCCGCGGTGGCCTTTCCTTTCAGGAAGGTCACGTAGAAATTCAGGAGTCCCAGGAACGCCTGCAGCTCCTGCTTGTTTTTCGGGGCCGGGGCGTTCCGAATCGCTTCCACTTTTCCCTTCGTTGGGTGGATGCCCTTGGCGTCGATGTGGAACCCTAAGAAGTCCACAGAGGGGACCCCCAACAGGCACTTATCCCGTTTCACCCTGAGCCCAGCGGCCCTGAATTTAGCCAGGACAGCGGCGACCCTGTCCTTGAGCTGCCCGGGATCCCCCACAATTATCAGGACATCATCAAAATAGGGTACCACCCCCGGGAGTCCTTGGAGGAGCCTTTCCATCGTGCTCTGAAACAGTCCCGGAGCTATGCTGACCCCGAACTGCAGCCTCATGCACTTGAATGCCCCCCGGTGTGTGACAATGGTCTGGGCTTCGGCCGTAGTGTCATCCACCGGAAGCTGTTGGTACGCTTGGGCCAGGTCCAGCTTGGCAAAGATCTTGCCAGGGCCCAGTGAATGGAGTAAGTGGTCTATGACGGGAACCGGGTACGCGCTCGGCTCTAATGCCTTGTTGATCGTGCATTTGTAGTCCGCACAGATGCGCACTGACCCGTCCGGTTTGATAGGGGTCATTATGGGGGTCTCCCACCGAGCGTGGTCTACGGGAACGAGGATTCCCTGGGCGACCAGCTTGTCGAGCTCCTTCTCGACCCTGGGCTTGAGTGCCAGTGGGACTCTCCGGGCCTTAAGTCGGATGGGGGCAATGCTCGGGTTGAGTGCAAATGAAATAGGGGACCCCACATACCTGCCCAATCCTTCCCCGAAAACGTCCTGGAATTCGGCCATCAGGTCGTCCCTCAGCGAGGCGTCCCCGGGCTGGTCAGTCGCAGTGTTGTGGATGCCAGCGATGGACAGTCCCAGGGCGGGGAACCAGTTTGTGCCCAGTAGCGTCGGGATGTTACCGTGGACTACGGTCAGCGGTAGGCTTTCTTCCTTCGGTCCGTACTTGACACGGACCCAACTCTGTCCTGCGACGGGGAGGAACTTGCCTTGGCAGTCCTTGATTCGGATCCTCTGGGTCTGGAGGTCTGATTCTTTTAGGGCCGGGAATGTCTTCTTCATCCACCTCCACGGAATGATGGATATGGCGGCCCCAGAGTCGACCTCCATCGGACACTCTGCCCCATCGATCGTGACTGTGGCGTGGTACTTCTCTCCCTTCTGTGTGGCGGTGTGGCTTATCGTGAGCGTGTGCGTCTCTGCATCTTCGAATTTGCCGCTGTTGCGTCCCTGGCGCCTCTGATTTGTCCTCTGTTTGGCGGCCATCTTGCCCGGCGGGAACTTTTGAATCTGCCGGTCAGCTTGGTTCTCTGCTTGCCTTGCCCGGCAGACCCTCCCAATGTGTCCCCGCTTGTCGCAATAGCGGCAGATGGCCTCCCTGAAGCGGCAATGTGCCCGCTGGTGTGGCCCTCCGCAGCTGGCGCAGCGCTGGCCGCTCCTGCCCGAGTTTCCCCCGTCGGTCGCGCACACCTCTGCTTCTTCCTCTTCGTCCTCGTCAGAAACGACGTCTTGATGGTGAGCGGAGGCTTGGCGGGGCGCCGACGGGGACCGGTTGAGGGAGGATGCGGTCGACATCGAGAGCTCGAAAGCTCTGGCCTCCTCGATGGCCCCGGCCAGGGTCAGGTCTCTCCGGGCCAATAGCCTCTTCCGGAGCTTGTTGTCGCGGACTCCTCTGATAAGCTGCTCGGTCAGGGAGTCCTCGAAGAATGGCCCGAATATCGCCGGGACGGCTGCTGCCCTTAGGGCGGCCACGTACTCGCCGATGGTTTCCCCTGGCATCTGGTATCGGTCCCGGAACTGGATCCGGAACACGAACTTCGATGGCTCCGGTGCATAGTGGTTCTTGAGGGCCAACTGTCGTGCTTCCCATGAGACGTCCAGGATTGGTGTTGGATCCACCAGGGACTGGGCCACTTCGTAGACCTTGGCTCCGCAGTGGGTGAGGAAGAATGCCTTCTTCCGCTCCGGTGCTATCTCTCCCAGTTCCGCAGCTAGCAGGGAGAACTCAAAATGGTCCATATAGCTCTTCCATCTCTCGTCCTTCGGTTGGAAGGGAGCCGGTGGAACGTAAGCAGCCATGGCGAGGTGCCTTCGTGAGAGGTGGCTCTGGTGTGTGTGATGGTTCTGGTCCGTTCCTCAAAATCCCATCCTCGTCGCCAGTGTTAGATCCGGAGATCAGGGCGCGGGAGTGAGGACACGGAAGCCATTAAGGGTGAACCAAACAACACGTCTGTTTATTGTGGTTAGCACAGACAACAACAACAACGGCTGGGTCAGCAGGGGATTAAATACCCTGCTTGACCCAGCCCACTGACCAATGGGTAGCGGCGATTTTCCCGCCGCTAGGACATTTAAATATCTAACACCAGGAAACCATTGTGGCACTACAGCAGTTAAATATAATAATAATTTAAAATTTTGGTCAAGCATGGAGCAGCTGCAACCAAATAGCTCTGAAGTAGAGACAGAAGTGGAAGTGGTAATTGTGGTGGTAGCAGATCCCCCCCCCCCATTTCAAAATGGAGGCCACCAGCAGTGAGGATAAGTACTGGTAATTTTTTTAAAAAAAAAAACCCTACAGGGGACCAGAGAAAAGGGGGGAAATTGAAAAGATGATTTGTGGCAGTGGCTGCAGTGTTAAAAAAATTCAGTTCAGGCAAGATTTCACAAATACAGTATTAATTATTTCTATGGAAGAGAAACAATGTAACATGTAGCAGTTTTGCTTCTGGAATTAATCATTTCCTGCTTGGATTTTCAGGCATATGTCAAGCCACTGAACTGGCCCACAAATGAAACTCCAAGTGGGGATTTGTTAATTGCTGGTGAGAAGCAGTGACAGATTTTACTTTCTTAGGATCCAAGATCACTGCAGATGGTGATAGCAGCCATGGAATAAAAAGGCAACTGATGCTTGGGAGACAAGCTATGAGAAACCTGAGGAACATAGTTAAAAGCAGAGACATCACATTGCAAACAAAAATTCACATAGTCAAAGCAATGGTATTCCCGGTGGGTAATGTATGGTTGTGAGAGCTGGACCATAAGGAAAGCTGAGCACAGAAGAATAGATGCCTTTGAAATGTGGTGTTGGAGGAGAGTTTTGAGAGTCCACTGGACAGCGAGGAGAACAAATAGGTTGATCCTAGAAGAAGTCAACCCTGACTGCTCCTTAGAAGGTCAAATAGTAAAGATGAAGCTAAAGTATTTTGGACATTAAATGAGAAGAGAGGATTCACTTGAGAAAGCGTCAATGCTAGAAAGGTGTAAGGCAAAAGAAGAAGGGGGCAGCCAAAAATGAGATGGCTAGATGGTATTGTAGATGCAATGGGCACAGAGATGGGCAGGCTGAGGAGGATGGTGGAAGACAGAGGTGCCTGGCAGGCAATGGTCCATAGGGTCGCAAAGGGTCGGAATCGACTGTGTGACTGAAGAACAACAAGTGAGAAGCCACTCCAGGTTACACTATTTGCTTTCTGCAGGCACACCTATACAACAGGATGTTGGCCGTTAAGAATGTGATAAAATGGAGAAGCTTGGGGAAATTATTGTTTGAACTCCTAGAATTCTCCTGCCATTGGCCAAGCTGGGGAACATGGAAGGAGTCTTTCTGACGAATATCAGGCTTATTTGGATGTCCCTTGGTCAATGACAGTACGGGTAATCCTGTAACTCGAGAAGTACCATTGGATAACCTCTGATACAAACAATGATGACAAATGCTGACTGGAGGATTCTGAGAGTTGCAGGCAAAAAAAAGTAAACTTAGAAGCTCTGTCTAGATCAGTGATTCCTAGTGTGGGACCCATACCCCACGGGTGGACTTCAATTCCCAGAAGCCTCAGTCAGTACACTGGCTGATCAGTGCTTTGGGGAATTGACTTAGGCTTCTGGGAATTGAAGTCTAAAAACCAAAGGTTGGGAAACACTGATCTAGATCTTGGGTTTCAGCATTAATTATTAAATGCATGCTTCTTTGACTTCCTTTTTCTCTTAAGGGCATGAGAAGCCAGGTGCTTGTGTTCAACCTGGGGAAAATTTTGAGTACAAGTGGAGAGTTCCAGAAACTGTTGGCCCCACCGACAGCGATCCACCATGCCTTACGTATCTATATTACTCAGCAACAGACCCAGTGATGGACACACAGTCTGGACTGGTTGGACCTCTAATAATCTGTAAGAAAGATTCTCTGGAACCTGATGGAGCACAGGTAAAACTCCGGATGCATTTCACATGAATGGGAGGGTGTGAGCCCAAGATTTGGCTGTTAACTCAAATCTGGCTCTAAAATATATTAGCTAGATCAGTGTAACCCAACCTTTGGCTATTGGACTTCAATTCCCAAAAGCCTAAGTCAATTCCCCAAAGCACTGATCAGCCAATGTACTGTCTCAGGCTTCTGGTAATTAAAGTCCCACTGTGGGGCCCGGGGCCCACACTGGGAAACACTGGGCTAGATCCACTAAAAACAAAAACACAAGTACAGTACAGTAATACCTCGGATAACGCTAAAATCGCATAACGTTAAGTAATCTGGGGAGGAGAATTGGATTGAATAGTGTTAAGGTCCTATGGGATGGATCAGATAACAACTGCTAAAGCCTGTGCAGTTACAATGTATCTCTATGGAGCTTTAACATTATCTGATCCATCCCATAGGATTTTAACATGGATCGGATAACACTAAAAATCGGATAACACTAAGACTTGTGGAAGTCTTAGTGTTATCCGAGGTATTACTGTACTGCCTTATTGGGTCAGAACAAGACGTTTCAATCCAGCATCCAACCAAATGCCCCTTTAAAGGTTAGGAAGATGAAAACAGAGATACTGTAGGTGCATGGTGATGCTTTTGTTTTGCATGGAGCCTATGTGTGTTGTTAGTCATTTGTACAGAATTACCTGCAATGAGTTTTTTCACAAAAACCTATTGGTGTTTGCCTAAGATTTGTGTACCTTGCTGGGGTTAATTATCAGCCCATGTCTCAATCACATATCTGGTCATATGCCAAATTGTGCAAAGACATTGTGCCCTGGGAGGCCATCAGTTAGCCACTATTAGCCACGGCAAGTTACACAAAGCTTAGGTGAAAACAAATAAATATCTGGCCATTCTGGAGCACTTTTAAAAGGCATGTTAATAAAACTTCTTCAATTTGAGCTGTCTTACATTTATGAAGATTAGAATAAAGGTTCTAAATTTGAGAAGTATGTTTTCCTGAGACATGGAAACCTTACATTTATTCATAATTGCATGGATGAAACTAGTAGAAGACAGTATTCTAAAATACTGAATTTCAGGTTGGCTGATTATAGGGGGGAATCCAAAGATTTAGCACTAAAATCATTATCTCTGTGTCTATTTCTTATGAATCCTAAGAGTCTGTGGCTGGAATCTTGAATATCTACAGTCTGATTCTATGACTGAAACATCACTTTTATCATTTTGTTGATGGGAAATATTAATGCAGATAATTCCTTTATGCTCTCTTATTTAAATTAGTTTTAGCATTAACATACTGTATATAATTTGCTATGTTTTTATACTACAGAAAGGAATAGACAAGGAATTCTACCTGCTGTTTACAGTCTTTGATGAGAATCTGAGTTTCTATCTTGACACAAACATTGATTCATTTGTGGGTGATCCTGCAAAAGTTAGTAAGGAAGATGAAGATTTCCAAGAATCCAACAAAATGCATGGTATGACATTGATGGGGAGGAAGTGGCTGGATTGGGATTTCCATAGAAGCTGGTAGACTTCAGTGGAGCCACGTGCTCTCCATTAGTCTCTTTGGGATCCTTTGCCTTCCCTTGATTTGCTTTTATAATAATAAGCTTGTTGAGGGGGAGGGGCGTGGAAATCAAAATTAATTGTTTTTTGAATAATTTTTATTTCATTATTTTCCTTAACAAAAGGCATTTCTCAAGGGGCAATTAAGTATCTAGACATGTAACTATTGGTCAGAATAATGTTTTCACATTTTTACATTGTACTGAAAGATCTGTAAAGACAAAACAACCTTGCTTTTCAGAAAGGATGAAAAAAATCCTGGAATTACAGTTTTTCTTAGGCAGTAATGAAGTAGGTGGAGTGTTACAATAAATTCTCATTTTTACTTTTTCAGAACTAGTTATTCCCCGCTTTAGTTTTCAGGCTATAGTTCCCTATTATTTCATTTCATTTTTTGTAAGGAGTAAACCTGACACACACACACACACACCACATACACTTTAAAAATAAACAAGATAAATATGTGCTTTTTAAAAAGTGTAATTTCCCCAGATATCTAGGTTGGTCCACAAGTTCAGCAATTATGTACTCTGAGATCGTTTCACAGACCATTCACTGACGGTTATGTCTGCATTCCTTTAGAATTTTGCCATGCTTCCAGTTCATCTCCAGCCGTTATGAATTATTACTTGAGCAACAAGTGTGCTTCTTCTCCTTTCGTGCCTGGGTCAAATTTTAAACTGCAAAAATGATGCTACTTTCTTGGCTTTGTCATTGGCCAAATCTAAATCCCCATCAGTACATATTTCTGGTAGTAAGCGGCAGACTAGCAAATGAGCCAGATTCTGTATTTCTCCACATTTACACAGCATGTGGCAGCCCACATGGTGCTGCCCAGGCACTTATACTAACAGCCGGACACGAGGGAGCAACAGCTGCGGGACTCGGGCAGCTTCAAAAGACCTTCGCCGCCGCCGCCGCCTTCGCCGGTCTCTCCCTCGGCCAGCCGGACACGAGGGAGCAACAGCTGCGGGACTCGGGCAGCTTCAAAAGACCTTCGCCGCCGCCGCCGCCGGTCTCTCTCTCGGCCAGCCGGACACAAGGGAGCAACAGCTGCGGGACTCGGGCGGCAGGCAGCCATGGACGTCTCAGCTCTCTCCCGTGAACGCTTCCTTGGCTGTGCAGGTGGCCGCCGCACAGTAACATCTGCGGCCGAGATAAGTGGCTGCAGTGGCGTTCAGCCTCGGGACTTGTTCCATCTGCCCCCAGAATCCCGCCCTGCTGGGACTTTAAGAGACGCTGTGCGGTGGACGGAGAGGCTCGTTACTTGTAGTGGTGCTTTGTTTAGTTTTGTTTCTTTGTATGGAAATTTTTTAACTACTGCTTGATATTAATGTTTATTGAATTTTTTGTTACTGTTTATTGAATTACTTTTACTGTAATGATGTTTATGTGCTGATGTTCTATGATTCTGATATTGACTATTTATTGACTATTTTCGTTTGATATTGACTATTGATTTATTGATGTGTTGTGACTGTAACTATACATGTGTGTAAACCGCCCTGAATTGGCTCTGCCAAGTAGGGCGGTATAGAAATTCAAATATAATAATAAAATAATAATAATAATGTTGTTGTCCACCAGTAACCGCTACTTGAGATACATTTAGGGATGCCAACAGTCAGTCTGTTCAGGGTCCTCCAAGTGATGTAGGGGAGGATGAATTCCTCAGCTATATCCTCACTTAATGGTATTCCCTATCCCGTGAGCTCTTTCTTCCATTTTCTAATTTAGTTTTGCTCTTGCATACCCTCATGGATTTGTTCTTGCCATAAAGCTCTTCCTGAATCTGACCCAGCAGACTTGAGGTTCATATCTGTTCAGAGGATGTCGACTGTCATTCTCTTTCTTACTTCTCTCAGTGTCCGCTGCTATTTCTCTCCTTATCTTAGGTGGAGCAAAACCAACAAAAGGGTATTTTTCTCAACTGGTGTAGGCTTAAGGCATCCTGTCATCATGTACATTGCTTCATTAAGGTCTTAGCATTTGGAAAACCACAAGAGAAGAAAGAATTATTCAAGTACTGTCTACATCCCTAGCCCTAATCTTTGGTTAAAGTGATATGATCTATCACTTGCAACCTATATTCTAAGCCTCTGTGGTTGACATTATAGCATATGTCTGACAAGCTATATTTATCCTAAGTGTGCCTGTTTGTATTTATTGTTTGTGACTTCTGGCTATACTGTATCTAAAAGCAGAATATGTCTCGATATCTTGAGGGAAAAGAGGAGTTTTATATGTTTACAGCAACAAAACTCTGCATGTGCATTTGTGATTTACAAAGCCATGCTGTCCGCAGAACTCTTACAAGCTTAAGCATTTTTCTCTTTTCAGCGGTCAATGGCTACATGTTTAGCAACCTGCCTGGACTCGCTATGTGCAAAGATGACAAGGTTTCTTGGCATGTGATAGGACTGGGCACCGAGACTGATATGCATGGTGTACATTTCCAAGGGAACACCATCCGTGTGGGTGGCACAACCAGGGATACCCTTGCTTTGTTTCCTCACACCTCGACAACAGTGCTGATGCAGCCAGATCGAGTAGGTAGGCCGCAGCAAGAGGTCTTCAGTTTCCTTTTCCCACTTTGTACTTTTTTCAGAATACTTCCTAAAAGTTTTTATCTTTAAAAATGCAGATGCTAATTTGCTGTTTATACCTTGTCTCAAGTTTGAAAGCAAGAAATTACAAGTAGAGAAATAGGTACCTCTTTAGTGGGAAAGGTAATGTGTCTAGTCATTCCACATGACCATGGAAGCATCTACAGACACAGAGAGTGCTGGCTCCTTGGCTTTAAACAGAGATGAGCACCAAACCCTAGAGTTGAATATGACTGGCTTTTGAACAAGGGTGACCTTTACTTTTACCTATGCTTTGAATCTACTGTGGAGGCAGGAGCCAATAGTGAGTATTTGACTAGGACCTGGGTTCAAATCTCTACTCAGTCCTGGACTCTCATGGATATGTGTATATGTGTGTGCAATGGTAAATCATTTCTTTGAGTATTGCGCAAACTTTTTTTAAAAAACAAACACCTTCTAATTTTTTATCAGTCCAGCATATAATGAAAACGTTGAACTATCTATTAATTGATCTGTTAATTGTTTGACTCAAAGTACGTAACAATGCGCTGAAATAAATCCAAAATGCTTTCATGCTTCTGTCAGGAGTACAATTTGTTTAATACATTTATATACCGTACTGCCTATCTGAAGAAAAGAATGCAATTATGGAGTGCCTTTTCTATACATGCCTCTCCATCCATTAAGAACTAGTAGTAGAGGAACAGAGTTGACACGTTTTGGCTTTATAATAAAATCTAAATAACTGTCAATACTTGTCAACATCTCAAAACAACATTTAATGGCTTTTTCAGAGAAAGGTACTGTAAACAATGGAAAGAACAAACCACCACCCTTCTAATTGAGCTAATGGTGTCAGAAATGTCATAATTTCTTTTCAGGGACTTTCCAAGTGCTTTGCAGGACATTTGATCATTTTGATGGTGGAATGAAAGGGCTGTATGAAGTGAAACCCTGCAGCAAGATGTCAGATGATGGAAGACACTATGGGACAATCAGAATATATTACATTGCAGCTGAAGAAATAGAGTGGGACTATGCTCCTGATAAAAGATGGAGAGAGAAAATGGAGACAATGAGCAAAGAGGAAAGGTACCGGCAAATAAGTGTTACACTTCCAGGTGAAAGAGATAAGCATCTAGCTTAATTTGTACTTGAATGAAAGACCATTGGAGAATGTCAGGAGTGTTGAATATAGAAGATTCAACGTATAGAATCATAGAACTATAGAATAATTGAGTTGGAAGGGATCTATGAGACCATCGAGTCCAATCTCCTGCTCAGGGCAGTAATCCAAATCAAATCAGATCTGACAGATGGTAGTCCAATTTTCTCTTGAATTCCTCCAGTGGTGGAGTGATCACCACCTCCTAAGGCAAGAGTTTTCAACCTTTTACAACTGGGGGCCGGGTCATGCTCCCTCAGACAACTTCAGGGGGCCCCTATCCTAAGGTGATCAGTGCCATTGTCGTACTGTTCTAACATTAGGAAGGTTTTTTTTAAAATGTCTATATCTGGCTTCTTGCAACTTGAGCCCATTATTACATTCTCAAAATGATGTTTTGAATTCTAGTACGCTCCAGGCTGCTTCATGATGAAGCGAGTAAAAGGGTTGATAGCAGAAGTTTTACTCTGTGTGGAAGGGTTCTAAGTCCTAAAAAACAGATGTCTGTTATAAGTTATATGGTCAATATGTTCCATTTCTTTCAGCAAGACTAACAACCTGCAGCCATCCTCATTTGCATAGAACTATTAAATTAACTTGCATATAATTTTGCACAAAATTGGAATCTGAGGCATATTTACCTGGAAGTAGAACTTACTGAATGCAATGGAACTTGCATGTGAAAAACTGTGCATAGTGTTGCACTTTTCATCAATTCAATTGAAATTGGGGCTACTGGTATTGTCAGTTGTGTCTGTCCAAGAAGGGTAAAGAGTTTACCTGTCAAGCTAATCAAATTACAGGTTGCATGTCTAAGAATTGCTATAACCAGAAACCTGTTGTGAATTGATCCAGGCAAAAGTGTAGTTGCATAAAGACGAATGCTGAATAACTGCTCATTAATGAGCTGCTGCTCACATTTCTAGTTTTGTGCCAGTTACATGACTTAGCATGTGGCTAGAAAAGCAAGCAGCAACTTTTAATTAATGGGATTCAGCATCAAAAGAGACTCCTAAAAGATTGTGGTATTTTAAAACCACAATCAGGTGTTCCCTGGTAATGGCAACCTTGTGTTGTCAGCTAATCTTTCTCAGACCAGGTCAGGCAAACGGAACTGCAGAATGAACTCACTGAAAAGGTGCCTTCATTTTGGCAGTTTCACGTCTGGTCTAGACACGGAAGAAGAAGAAACCATTGTAGTTTATGCAATTACACATATGCAGTGGCTTCTTTCCACAGTAACATTCTAGCCTATATTTTCGTCATCATCGTGTTGTTATTGCTAAGTCCTGAAATGTTTTTGCTCTTTTAACAATTTCCTTTTTCAATCCTTTCAAAGTTACGGACATGTATTTTTGAGCCAAGATGAAGATCTCATAGGTTCGAAGTACAAGAAAGTGGTTTATAGGGAGTACCAAAGTGAGAAGTTTAAAGAGTACAAAAAGAGGACAGCAAAGGAGCAACACTTACAGATTTTAGGTGAGAAGTTCAAAGGATCCACAAAAGAGGGAAGAGGATCTATTCCTTCACAACAGAGATTTTTAAAATACTTGCAGCTTAGTCTTGTTCACACTATCATATTTGATTTCTTCTGATTTCAGAAGGTAAGCATGGTTAGTTTGGTTAGCACAGTACTTGAATGTGAGATTACAAGATAGTAGCAGTGGTCTCTAAATAGGGTTAGGAGATAATTCTGCCTAAAAACCTGAAGAGCTGCTGTCAAGAATCAAGAAGTACTGCCAGATTATATCAAGCATTCCTGCCGACCTAGCAGTTTGAAAGCAAGAAATTGCAAATAGATAAATAGGTACCACTTTGGCAGGAAAGGTAATAGTGTTCCATGTCATGCCTGCCACATGGCAATGGAAACATCTGCAGATGTAGACAGTGCTGGCTGTAAATAGAGATGACCACCACACCTTAGAGTTGGATATGGCTGTCTTTTAATCAAGGGAGATCTTTATATCAAGGATCTCCAGGTAGAGTGAGGAAATATTCCTACCTGAAACTTTGGAGGGCCATTACTATCAGTCAGAGTTGACCATAAAAAAGGTGTTCCTCTATATGAGGAGGTTTCTGTTTTTCCAGATGAGTCTCATTACATTCAGGGGGCATATTTCAGTGGCAGGTGGAGGAAAAGTGAACAAGGTGGAACCAAAAAATAAATAAATACAAGCATATTTTGCCTTGATGTGCTTACTAACCGTAACTCAGCCTTAGTCTTTAGGAGACACATTACAGCCTTTTCAAATACGGGAAAAACATCCAGAACTTAAGAAATCACCATGGTGACACTGGAAGGTGGCATGGCCTAGCAAGGATGGATTTGGCCTTACATCTTTACCAGATGTGAAATGCTTTGAGAACACTATAGGATTGTACAGACTTATTAAATAT
The DNA here is from genome assembly GCA_030440675.1 of Furcifer pardalis. Lineage (NCBI taxonomy): Eukaryota > Metazoa > Chordata > Lepidosauria > Squamata > Chamaeleonidae > Furcifer > Furcifer pardalis. The sequence goes on along the minus strand of CP126895.1, from coordinate 105,604,763 downwards.
GATGGTTTTGGTTGAGGATGAGATAGAAATGCCGAGAGAAGCAAGGAGCAATTTTGGATGGACCTATATTATACAGAACATGAGAACGGACATTTATTAAACCAAATTAGGAACATCTTGGTTGCCTTGATCATTGATGGTGAACCTTGGCATTCCAGCTGTTCTTGAACTTCAATTCCCAGAAGTCTTGATCAGCAGGAGTGCTGACTTAGGTTTCTGATAATTGAAGTCCAAGAACACCTGGAGTGCCAAGGTTCGCCATCGTGGGCCTAGATGATGTTGGATTGAAACTCTCATCATTTCTGGCCATTAACCATGTTTTTGTTGTTGTTCATTTGCACAGTCGATTCCGACCCTTTGCAACCTCATGGACCTTTCCCTGCCAGGCACCTTTGTCCTCCACCATCCTCCTCAACCCACCCAGCTCTGTGCCCATTGCATCTACAATACCATCTAGCCATCTCATTTTTGGCCACTCCCTTTTTCTTTTGCCCTCCACCTTTCCCAGCATCAAGGCTTTCTCAAGTGAATCCTCTCTTCTCATTTGATGTCCAAAGTACTTTAGCTTTATCTTTACTATTTGACCTTCTAAGGAGCAGTCAGGGTTGATTTCTTCTATGATTGACCTATTTGTTCTCCTTGCTGAGGCAATGGAAGCAAGGCCAGCAATATCTGGAGAGCGACAGATATCTTATGCTTGCACTAAATGCAGGACTATTGACCCACTTTCAAAGCAATTTTTAAGTTATGGACATGTATTCGTGAGCAAAGGTATACTCCCCATAAAACCAAAGGTACAGGGCTGCAGTTCACAGATTCAACGAACAGGTGGAGCCACACCACTAGTTAGGATTTCAGAGGGTGGAAGGAGTGCATTTTTCTAAATCTAAACCATTATTTATTTAACCTATGGCATTAAAAAATAAGACAAGTGACTTCATTTCAGTCAGGCATTTAGAATGAATGATCCTTTTTGCATAGCCTTCTAAATTCTGACAGATTTCTTTTTAAAATAAAATTATGAGCAACTTTTTTAAACTTTTTTTTACATTATTCTTTGGAACCAGATAAGGCATGCACAGAGTAGGTTTGTAGAGAAATTTGGCTCTCTCTGTGTGTGGCTGTTGAAATACTTGCTTGTAACAATCATTTGCTTGGGCACGATAATCCAGCTTGCTCCTGAGAATAGCTGTCTTTACTGAATGATAGGGCTGTGGTGGGTGGCTCACCTTGTTAGCTGGAAGCCCGGCAAGTCAGCAGTTCAAGACCCAGGTACTGCATGGCAGTTTGAGTGCCCGTCTCTGTCCCAGCTTCTGCCAACCTAGCAGTTCAAATGCAAGAAATTTCAAGTAGATAAATAGGGACACCTAGGGAAAAGATCTTGGGGCCTCATTCAGGCGTCCCCTGAGTGGAGTTTCTCCAGCAAAAATCTTTTCAAACCAGAATAATTTCTGACACAATATTATTATACTGAATGATCTGTATCTTTGTCAGTTAAGATGCAGTAGATTGAACCAGAATACTTGTACTTTTTCTACAAAACTATCAGTTTTATGTGAATTCTTATGCAAATTCAAGCATATGGTATCATACTCCAACTGCTATTCCCGGGCAGCATACATCTATTTAATTAAAAGCTGAAAAGTCAACATTTAAGTAAATCCCATGGATTTAGTGGGACTATCCAAGTTGGAACTGGCAGCTGAACATAGGCCAATGACTACAGAATAGCCAATGGTACTTAGCTCCAAATGACCATCTGTAGGACTGTACTGTGTAGCAGTGGATGAACTAAAGCTTATACAATTGGTCAGCTAAACTGGAAAGAGGGGAGTAACTGGCTGATAGACCTAATTATGATTAACTTATTATCTTTCTTTGAATGTAGTGTTTTATTTCTATATATTTTTATAAGAACCACTTGTTCTTATTTCCCTTAGGACCCTTGATTCACGCAGAGGTTGGTGACTCAGTACTAATTATATTTAAGAACAAAGCTAATAGGCCTTATTCAGTGTCAGCCCATGGCATAGAAGAAGAAGAAGTTAGGAATAAAGCACATGTCACAAGGCCAGGTATGAGTTGGTTATGTACAGTTTTCAGTCTTATTCAAAGATTCCTTAAATTTCCCTTTGGGTACTTCCTGGCAAATGGGCCCCTAGCATTTTCCTTCTGCAGTTGTTTCCGCTTTCTCTCTATAATACATTTCCATGGTAAGAAAAATATGGACAATGATTAATAGAAGACATCATTTGGATATGTGATAATAGGCTTCAAATGAAAGAGCAATAAACCACCCTTGCTATGAGGCAGAATGAGGTGAAGACACAGGCAACAGAAAATGGATTTTGCAAATTTTATATCCTACCCACCCAGTGATGGGATGTCCCCGGTTCCAGACGGATCTCTGGAACCGGTAAGACTAATCCCGGAGAGTTCTCCGGGAGGGGAGTCCACTTTTGAGGCGTCCGGTTCCGGACGCCTCACCGAAAGATTTTTTTTTTTTAAATCTGAGCTAAAATGGCTCCAATTGACTGCGCATGCGCAGAAACTCAATTTGACGCATTGCGCATGCGTCAAAATGAGTTTCTGGACATGCGCACTAAATTGGAGCCAAATGGCTCCAATTTAAAAAAAAAAATCTTCTGAAGCTGGATGGGAGGTTCCCCGTCCATTCATTTATCTCCCCCCTCCCAGCCTCCAGCTCTACAGCCCACTAGGGCCGACTTTACAGAAGAAACTGAATTTCACATTTCAGCAAAAATGCAGCCCTCGGAGAAGGGAAGGGTCAGGGTGGGAACCACCAGCCTCGCAAGGGGGAGACAAGGCCACCCTGCCCCGCAGAAACAGGGAGGACAAACGGGTGGCAGGGCGGGCGAGACGACCTCGTCGCTCTGCCGGAGGCTGAATGGCGGGAGTGGCAGACAAGAGGAGGGTCTCCCCCCCCCCCAATTCGACACCGACCGGGAAGGCTTCCAGACGGCCGAGCTGCCCCCCACACATACCCCGGCTCTCACCTCGTCCTCCCTCTCGCTGCGGAAACACAAGCAGACTGGCTCCGGCAGCAGCGGCGGCAGCCCTAAGAGAAGGGCACCTCCCCTAGCCGGCTACCTGGCTCCCACAGGCACGTTGGTGCCTGGCCGCGCCGTCCCCCCGCGCCGTCCGCCCGCGCCGCGCCGTCCTAGGGTCTTGGGCCCAACAAACCCCCATGCCCTGGGTAAACCCGGCGGGGCTCGCCACCGCCGCATCCTCTTCTGTCGGGCGCCTGGAGCTTCCTCAGGCCGTTGCCTTTTCGGCCCGGCACTGGCTGCGGCCACGGAAGGTAAGTGAGGCTTTTATATTTTGGGTGGGTGGGTGGGTGATTTAATTGTGTTTTGGGTGGGTGATTGTACTTTTATTTAATTTTTATTTTATTTATTTCTTTATTTTATTTCTTTAAGTTAATTACGGGTCTGTGTGCGTGTTTATTATTTTTTTTTATTTTTTTTTGGCCTTGCCCACAACGTCATGATGTCATGACGTTGGCTCCGCCCATGACGTCATGACGTCATGACATTGGCCATGCCCATGACGTCCGTGACGTCATGGCGTGGTAGTAGAATTTTTGACATCCCATCACTGTACCCACCCCACCTCTGTGAGGACCCTTGTCACTCTGGAGAATGGACAGTATTCCACATAGCTGTGTTAAATACCGTATTTGCTAGCGTATAAGACCCACTTCCCCACCTTGAAATACACTGGAAAAGTAGAGTGCATCTTGTACTGTGTATATAGTGGGCTATTTTGGTAATAACGGGGTGCATCTTATACTCCGATGCATCTTGTATGCTGGCAAATACAGTATTTGCTCAGAGCCAGATGTTTATAACCAGTTCTGTACAATATGAGATGGGAACCTTGTTCACACCATGGTGTTCATCTCTTTCTCCAATGGGGCATCAAACATTGGGTGTGGATTGCATTGATTTTGATTTAATTCCTTTCTCTTTTCTTAAACATGTCTGCATGTGACCAGGAGAAATTGGCACATACCGATGGAATGTTCCAGCAAGATCAGGTCCTGGTGTATCTGATCCTAACTGCATTACTTGGGTTTACTACTCAACAGCACACTTTGTGAAGGTAAGAAGGAAAACATAATAAAGTGTGTGTATATATGTGTTGTAGGCAGATGCTTATTTTTATCTAAGTGACTTTTCTGATCACACCCTTGGAAAGTTTGTGCCCTTATTCATGCCTGATAAAACATCAAACTTTAAAGAATTAAGCCTTGGAGAGCCTAAATAAATATCACAGCTTACAATCACACTACATGTATTAATAACTCAGGTTTCTGTAATATCTCGTGGGTATAGAATAGTTATCTCTTTACATACTCTGTTTTCAGCCAGATTCTAGCATTTCTGTGGTAGCCGAATCTGTCTGCATAAAGCTTTATTTAATTGTTGATTTGAAATGGTTTGTATTCTGCCTTGGGTCCCCAGTAAGGGAGAAGGGCAGGATAAAAGTCAAGTAAGTAAATAAAATAACTTAGCACACTATCTATGGTGTGAAATTATAGGAGTACAAACACTATATCCTCTCTATATCCCATTGTGGTAGGAATCATAACCAGGTTAGGATTCAGACAGACACTAGACAAAGTAACAATGCATCATTAACTTAAGATGACTATCACAAATTTAATTACTTGAAAAAGTAATTTCAAATAATTAACATCTTCATAGCAGTGGCGTCGCGTAGGGGGGCAGGGGGGCGCCCTGCCCCGGGTGGCGCTTTTGGGGCTATGGGTGTTCTTGGACTACAATTCCCAGAAGCCCTAGCGGGAGCAGGCGCTGGCATCCACCAGGGGGCGGCAAATTTGGCTTAAGCCCTGAGCGGCTGAAATCCATGTGATGTTACTGCTTCATAGTCATCTCAAGTTAATGATGTATCATTACTTTGTCTGTTATTTGTGTGTATCTAGCCAGATCATTGCATTTTTTGGCTAGAGAGAAGACATAATATTTGCATTCCTTGTACCTCTTTGTCTGATAATTCTCTGTGTTTTTAAAATATGGCATGCTGTGGTCCATGGGGTCGCAAAAGGTCAGAGTTGACTATGTGACTAAACAGCAACAAACTAACTAAATGTCTTATTTTCTCTTCTCTTTTATACTAGGATATGTACAGTGGTTTGATTGGACCGCTTATCATCTGCAGAAAAGGAATATTAAATGAGGAGGGCTTAAGGGCAGATATTGACCATGAATTTGCTCTTTTATTCCTTGTTTTTGATGAAAATGAGTCCTGGTATTTGAATGAAAACATTGAAAAATATCTAAATAAGGATCCTAAAGAATTCAATCACACAGATGACTTTGTGGAAGGGAACAAAATGCATGGTATGCTTAAGCACTGTATTTTAAAATGTTGTTTTGTGAAACATTCATATTAGGTTTGTTTGTATTATATAGACCAGGGGTCAGCAAACTTGGCTCTCCAGATGTTCTTGGACTTCAGTTCCCAGAAGCCCTGGTCAGAAGGTGTACTGACTTGGGCTTCTGGAAACTGAAGTCCAAGAACACCTGGAGAGCCACATTTGATTACTCCTAATACAGACCAAGAATGGGTGGAATGTGACCCTAAAAGGTTGCATTCAGTCTCTTAAGGACTGTTTTCAGCAATCCTCAACTGCATCAGGTGCTGCTTCTGGCTCCCATTAAGCTACTGACCTCATATCTATGAAAGTGTATAAATAAGTGGCTCCCAACATGGAGCCCACACCTCACATGGGACTTCAGTTCCCAGAAGCCTAAGTCAGTACATTGGCTGATCAGTGCTGTGGGGAATTGACTTAGGCTTCTGGGAACTGAAGTCCAAAATCCAAGGGTTGGGAAACATTGGTATGAATGTATTTCATATTGCAGATCTCCAATCCAGTACATTTCCCATGAAATGCACACTTGGATTGATTCTATTTTATTTCATAAATGTCAATAGTAAATAGAAGAAGCCGAGATCCAGATCATGGAAACAAAAGCTTTGATCCAAAGAAATACAGATTAGAACCTGATTGTTTAGTGGGGTGGGGGGTTTGCTTTCTAGGGTTATAATTCCTTGTGCACCTAAAAAAAAACCTGTTCTCGAGAATCAGGGCATTTTCTGGACTGACATATTATAGGACTGTAACTGCATGTGGGGAATCATGTTTCATAAATCCAGCTCCATGTAGAAATTGAGGGGCCTTCCAGAACAAGTGTTCCAACAGGACAGATTTTCTGAGTAATATTTGCCAGTTTACAAAGTATAGTATAGTACATTAATAAACCTGTTCACTCCTTGTAAACGTCTCCCTTAATTCTTTTAGCAATCAATGGAAAGATTTATGACAATCTCCCTGGTCTAACAATGAACAAAGGGGAAAAAACAAACTGGTATCTGATTGGAATGGGAAATGAAATTGACCTCCATACTGTTCATTTCCATGGAGAGAGTTTTATCTTCAAGGTTAGTATAAAGCAGGGGTTCCCAACCTATGGCCTGTGGGCCGGACCCAGCCCGCTACACCATTCCAACCAGCCCGTCACTGTCTCCCCTGCACCCAGAAATAGAAGCAGCTGCATTTACATCAACCATCAAATGCGCCCATGCATGCACAAACTGCCCACAACTGATGTAAACGCAGAAGTGGGTACATTTACGACAGCTATAAATCCGCCTGCTTCCACTTCCGGGTGTGTGGTCTGGCCCACTCAGCTGTTCCAGGGGCGTGGCCAGGCCCACAGCCTGAAAAGTTTGGCCACCCGTGGTATAAAGCAAGGGTGGCAACCAAGGATCTTAACAAGGTCACAAATCTTGGCAACCAAGGATCTTAACAAGGTCACAAATCTGAGGTTTCCCCTGATGGTATAACTGAAAAAGTAACAATTACCTTTTTAAAAAAAATTTAAACATACAGTAATACCTCGGATAATGCTAAGACTTGGTTCCAGAAGTCTTGGTGTTATCCGATTTTTAGTGTTATCCGATGCATGTTAAAATCCTATGGGATGGATCGGATAACATTAAAGCTCCATAGAGATACATTGTAACTGCACAGGCTTTAGCGGTTGTTATCCGATCCATCCCATAGGACCTTAACGTTATTCTATCCAATTCTCCTCCCTAGATTACTTAACGTTATGCGATTTTAGCGTTATCCGAGGTAAACGTTATCAGAGGTATTACTGTACAATACAGTCAAAAGAATACAAAAATTGAAAATATGCAACGAATCAAAATAATAACTATGGGAGACTTTAAAATAAAATTATTTTATTGTTTTTGTCATATTTCACATACCCCCATTGATCTACAAAAATACATTGTTTCCTGCTCTGGCATTATTTCTTTCACTTTCAATAAAACATAATTCAAGAACTCTCCCAAATATCTTTTAATCTATTTTCTTTTGGCATTCCTTTTTTCAATCTTATTTCACTTGTCAATTTATCATGAATAGCAATATTCCAGACCTCCTTATACTATTCATGAAGTTGAAAATCAAAACTGACCTATCAATTTTTAGTTATAGTTAGTCTTTCCACTATTACCAATATAAAACTATATCTCTCTTTTTCGCCATCCAACTGAACATCTCTAAAAATAGATAATAATGTCAATTCTTGGAAATATATTCAAATTACTAGATAAAATCTCATTCATTTAGTCAAATACCATTTTTTGTATTTTCTGTGTTACCACACACTCCTATCATATATAAATACAGTACCAGTATCCTATTTACATCTCCAACAATCCTTTGAGTATTTTGAACCATAATTTCTTATCTTTTGATGAGTAACCTCTATAGATAGTTCCAGGTTTCTGAAGGATTCTGACCCGTTTGCAGTATGAATACATGAACAATTAGCAGGCTATAAACAGTCATATGATGTGGCCTTTGGACAGTCTACTAAAAAATCCTGGCTTTTTCTCAGCAGAATGCAACTATTATATATTTTATCATCCCAAACCATTAAGATAGTTACAGAGGAAAAGGGAACTTTCTGAGTGAAACCCTTTGTTAGACTGGAAATTGTGTACGTATGTGTATTTCACTCTGGACGTTTTCAAAGAAATTGCTATGGACTTGATCAGATAGGCATTTATCTCACTGTTTGGAGCATTGCAGGGTAGGGTTGGTTTGATTTCCCCTCCCTTAGCAACAATTAGATGACTTGATCACTAGAGTAGACCAGTCTGTCACAAGTGTACCTTTTTGAGCCCCTGTTAAGGTCTTCTACTTCTTATGGAGCAGGTAATTTGCTCCTTCCCTAGCTTAGAGCATGTGATTGCTGGGAATTGACCAAAATTGAGCCTTTCAATCATTAAAGTGGCCAAGACTCCTTCCATTATCTTTTTTTCCCTTTTTTTTTGTGTTGTGAAGTAGCTTAGTAAATGTGCCACTGCAGGGTATTAGCAAATTGGATGAAAAAATTAATATATTTGTTTGACTGTGTCTGGTGCAGAGAATCACTTAGATTAAGTTTAAATATTTGCCTTTGTGTGAAGTGCCAAGCAAAACTGTGGCTGCAGGCAGTATCTTGATCAAAGGCATTTTTAAAAATATCAATTTAGGTAATTCAGTGATGGTCTAGTAAAGGCAAAAAAAATAACCTCCTCTCTTCTTTATTCTCAAATCTTTATGGTCCCTTTTATGTTACTGTAACCTTGATCTTCATTCTTTCCTATGTTGAGTAGATCGAAAGTAGTGGAGCATAGGAGTGAATTTGATACATGGCCACTTACAGACAAAGATTTGTTTGTGCTAAGCATCTACACATTTAATAAAAACAGTCACCTTTGATATTATGGAGAGGTTATAAAAATCAGGAATGTCCACAGTACAGACCTCTAGAGCAGAATAGAGGTGGCCTTTCTGCAGCTCTGATTTGCTATTGATGGAAACCTTGACAATGCTCTCTGTTCTCGTCACAGATGGATCATGATCACAGAGGAGATGTCTATGACCTCTTCCCTGGGACGTTTCAGACTGTGGAACTTGTAGCTTTTAATCCTGGGATGTGGCTTCTACATTGCCATGTCCATGACCACATTCATGCTGGGATGGAAGCAACCTACACTATCATTGGATCAGGTAACACTGTTGAGTAGACTGCCTTGCAACATGTTTTAAGGCCATTTGGCTGTAAGGGTGGGTAGTCTGTGGCCTGTTTGATACTGGGAAACAACAGCTCCCATCAACCCCAGCCACCATCCATGGCAGCCTGAAAGATTAGAGTTGGCATTCAGTATCAACTGGTATGGCATGATTGACCTAGGCCAGGGCAGTGCTGGATTAGCCATATAGCAGGAGTAGCAAATGCTATGGGCCCCCACATCTCTGGGCCCCATGCCCCCATGCCCATGCTGGTGTATCTGGCTTCCAGGGATCTTGTGCCATAGCCCTCTCACCTCAAACGTGTCAGCCCAGGGTGCCTTTGGGGTGGGAAGGGAGAAACCCCCCTTTTCTACTCCTCCCTCCCAGTGAAGGGAAGGTGAGGGGGCACTCATGGTCTTTCTTTCCAGGGGGCCCCAGAAGGGTAGTTTCGTCCCTTCCCCCAAAAGAAAGTGACCCCTCACCTGGAAAGGATGGGAATCATTCTCGCTCACCTTCCTGCCTGCCTTTCCATGCTCCCCCCAATTTATCTGCTTCCAATTTCTTGCTTTCGAACTGCTAGGCTGGCAGGAGCTGCGACAGAGACAGGAGTTCATTCCATCATGTAGCACTCGGGTCCCAAACTGTTGACCTGCCAACCTACCAGTCACACTCAGCGCCTTATCCACTAAGGCAGTGGTGGCGAACCTTGGCTCTCTAGCTGTTCTAGAACTTCAATTCCCAGAAGCCATGATCAGCAGGAGTGCTGACTTGGGCTTCTGGGGATTGACATCCAAGAAAAGCTGGAGTGCCAAGGTTCACCATCACTGCAAAGTTAGTAGATGAATGCAAAACAACTGTTGTGGCATTACATATTTGCTAATAAGTTTATCCTTCAGACTTAACATCTATTGACCATGTTGTGTAAAAGTAAACAATAGTGTAATTCAGCATGTGTATATGTTTGAATTCTCTGCTCTTATGTCTGACTAAGTGGACTTGTTCCCTGAAAGCTAACATTAAAATACTGTACAGCAGTTAGTCTTTAAAGTGCCACAACGTTTTTGTCTCTTTGTTTTGCTTACTCTCTGATATCCATTCAAAGAGGCACTGAGGGAAGTATTGATTTTACTTGAAGGCGAAAAAGTAGCTAAACCCTATATTTAATATACCCTACTGTATATATACTGTGCTGGCACTTTATTTTATAGGTACTGTATCCTAAATCTAAGTAAGGGCCCCTTGCTTAGACTTGCCACAGACCCTGTGCTGGCTTAATCTGGCACTGACCTAGGGTTGTGATGGTGAACCTTGGCACTCCAGGTGTTCTTGGACTTCAATTACCAGAAGTCCAAGTCAGCAGTCCTGCTGATCAGGGCTTCTGGAAATTGAAGTTCCAGAACAGATGGAGTGCCAAGGTTCACCATCACTAACCTAGGGGCTGTGGATGATGTGACTTGGCATCTAAGAACATGGAAGAAGAACATGTTCCCCACTCCTATGACAAAAAAATGCATCTGAGCAAAGTCAGAGGGAAAGACTGACATACCAAGGAGAACCTGAAAGCCATCTCCTACATTTCTGAATGAGACACTGCTGTAGCTGTGTTGTTGTTCAGTCGCACAGTCGACTCCGACCCTTTGCAACCCCATGGACCACTGCACACCAAGCCTCTCTGTCATTTGTTGCAACTGTAGACAGGTAAATAGTGTTTAAAAACTGATAGCGACTACAGAGGCAAATTCGGAAGTGCAGGCACTCATCATCATAATTTCCATAACCACTTCCCCAAAAGGAGCATCCAAAATAACAGATAGCTTCTATCCTTTCTATATAAAAAGGAAGGAGTTAGTATTTAATTTAGTTCATGGTTCTTAAGCACCCATTCAGAATCAAGTCACTCTCAAATTCTTCCCATTTTACAGCAGGAATAGCTTATGCAAATCGACTCCTAGGCAAATCCATTTATCTGCCAGCTGCCATGAGGAACTGCAGCTAAATTTGTTTGCTTATTTAATACATTTATATACCGCCCTTCTGAAGAAGAAAAGTTTAATATTCTAAAAGTATAATAACAATACAACAGTTAACCAAGTTCAAAGGAACTAGAGAAGCCTGAGGAGGAGGGTGGAGAATGAATTCTTCTCTGCTGCTTGGAAAATCCCAGGGCTTTTATCCTCCTCTACATTACTAATAGTGAAGAATTGAAAGTCAAATGTGTTTGTTCAAGTATGTGAACATATGTAACACTATTATTTTTCAGTCCAGTTAATTTTACCTTTGCCAGGTAAATTAAAACTCTCCTCTCACTGTGTTTTTGAGAGATGGCTAGGCTCAAAGAACTTTACGCTAGTTCCTCTGTGGTTTCATATTTAATTGGGACTCAAAAACATACATACCCATTCACTGCAAAAGCAACGAGCTCATTCTAGTTCTAATTGATAATCTTCTGTGCCAGTAGTTAATTAAGATTCTGGGCCAAGTACGATCTTTTAGCTAGTTAGGATTTTTGGCCAAGTAAGACCTTTTAAATATTTCCAGTCTTACATCAGATGCCAAAAGTTTCACACTGAAAGATAGAATTGTTGGTTTACAAACGTGATTCATGCTGCAATATACTTCTAGGACAAGCAAAAGAGTCAGAATGGGAAACTAAATGAATAATGAAGATTGCATATAGAAGAAGGAAAAAACCATGGTTCACTGTAACATAGTGACTGAAATGCTGTTTCTCTGTTACACACAGGAAAGCGAAAGGTGTTACATTCACTCATTCCTAACAGGCAGTTAACAAGTCACCATTGAGATTATTGGGCTGCTAGCTAGCTGCATTCTCAAGACTCCCAGTGAGGTCTGTTTATTTGCAGGCTAGAAATAAGTGAATGTTTCTCCCTTTTCATAACAAAGCAACAGGATTTCAGCTGTTGTTAGAGAAGTAGGTAATCTTTCCATAGATAGTGTGAGAAAACCATTTTAGCTGACCTGGGAAACAACCTTCAATAGATTGTTTGGGAAAAGGAGCATCTGAACTATTCTTAAAGTATAGCCTTGTGGTTATATACACTTTGTGTTCAGAGGATTTGGTCTACCTTGTTTGACATTAGAGGTTCAGGGAGCTGGTAAATGTCAAATATCCCCTTTCATGGATTGATATACACTAGAACCCCGGACAACGTTATGACATGGTTCCACGAGTCATGACGTTGTCCAGCTTTTAATGTTGTTCGATACATTGATCCAACAACACTAAAAAAAACCTGAGAGGGGGAAATTCGGAAAAGCCGACCTTTGCCCAGGCACGCAAAACGGGGATCCCACGTTAAGGTAAGGGATCGAAGTGGGGGGTGGCACCCCCCGCTTTGATCCCTTGCCTTGACGTGCGATGCCTGTTTAGGCGCTTTGCGATGGGAGCCCAAACTCCCATCACAAAGCGCCTAAACAAGGGTCGGCACTTCCGAATTTTCCCCTCCCCCGGGGGAGGGGGGAATTTGGAAAAGCCGACCCTTGTTTAGGCAAGTGAAACAGGGATCCCACGTTGCTATAGCGTGCCTGGGAAAGAGGCGGCCTGGTCGAAATCCTCACCACCACGCAGGGGGAGGGAATTTCGGCCAAGCCGCCTCTTTCCCAAGCCGGGGAGACCCCGCGGAAAGGCGCCTCTCCTCTCCCGAAGTTCCGAAAGGGTAAAGATCCTTATCTTTTCGGAACCTCGGGTGGCTTGCAGGCACGCGCGTGTTGGTGGGGGTTAGCGCAGGGTACAGAGGGGGGGGGGCCGGTACTCCTGCGCTAACCCCCACCAACACTCACGCGCCTGGAAGCCACCCGAGGTTCCAAAAAGATAAGGATCTTTACCCTTTCGAAACTTCAGGCGCGCGGTGCGCGTTGGTGGGGGTTAGCACAGGGTACGGAGGTCCCCCCATACCCTGTGCTAACCCCCACCAATGCGTGTGCGCCTGCAAGCCACCCGAGGTTCCGAAAAGATAAGGATCTTTACCCTTTCGGAACTTCGGGAGAGGAGAGACGCCTTTCCGCAGGGTCTCCCCGGCTTGGGAAAGAGGTGGCTTGGCCGAAATTCCCTCCCCCTGTGCGGGGGTGAGGATTTCGACCAAGCCGCCTCTTTCCCGGGCACGCTATAGCAACGCGGATCGCACGTCAAGGCAATTGCCTTGATGTGGGATCCCCGTTTTGCTCGCCTACGTGAAAATAACATGAAAATCGCGTTATTCGATACAAGATTTTTCCGAAAATCTTGTCACGTTATGCGGTTTTCACGCTATACGGTACTCGCGTTACCCAGGGTATTACTGTCATGTCGTTTAGAAATGGTCATTGGCCATGTTAGTTGGAGGTTTTGAGGTTCCCAAAAATTAGCTTTACTAACTTCAGAGAGTCAGGAGCTTAAAATTCAAGCTTGGAAAATGTTACTTTCTTATAATATGAAGAAAAGATTCCTGGCTCAGCTTGAAATATTCTAGTTTGACTCACAGACTATTTTGTTTATGTTGGTATTTTGAAGACTTCTTGATCATTAACAGTTGCTTTCTCCAGTTTGTTGTAACTTTTAAGCTGCTTCACAGAACCTCTCTGGATATTTTATGACCTAAACACAAAGCAAAAGGATACCAGTAGTTGCATAATTGTCCGCACTGTCAACTCTAACTGACTGCCATCATGTCCCAGCTCACACTGGTTGCGAGACTGGTAATGCTACTGGATGTGTGATGAAAAGACTGTGAGTGTAGAAGTGGACACTTAATCAATGGCTATTCCCCTCTGCATTCAGTCAATGGGAACATGCAGTCAAGGCCTGCACAGACACTTGCCTTGGCAGAAAATAATGAGACCTCCTTCTGGATGGGTGTGTATCGGTTTGCACTTTTGGACAGAAAGCAGCAGTACAAGTGGCCAAGCAAAATATGCTCATTAATAAGGCCCACTTTTTCCTTTACTCAGATGTATTAGGACGTGCTGTCACAACCACAGATTATGATGTATTTACAGTCAATGGGAAGACATTTGGAAAAGGTACATCTTTGATTAATTTATATGAAATGTAGAAGAAATACAGGGTTACCACAAGAAATACGTTCAATAAGTCGCTTGTGACTTCCTAACAAAGAGTGGTGGTCCTGAGTCCTTGAAGCCTGGCCTTCTGTCTGTTATTTCTACAAGAGAAAATTTAGTAACACTTTTGGACATCATTTTGTTCGTAGTGAAAGCATGGGATAGAATTCTTTCTTTCTTTCCTTTTTCACCATAGAGATTTATATCTGGTACTTTGGTTTGGGACCCAGCTTTGCTCCCTCTTTTCTCCTCCAGGGGAAAAGTGTAACAAGAGTTGACTGTTCTTGGTCAACACTCCTGAAGCAGCTGGTCACCTCATTCACTCTAATTAGCTATCGTTAGGTGAGAGAAGACCTTAACAACAGAGCCTACCTGACCTGAGTGTTATAGCAGGAGCTTCTGTTGCCTTGAGTTTGTAAATTAATTGTAAAATATGGATCTGGGGCAGATTTGCATTTTCATTTGCATAATGTGATCAATAGAAAAGAAAGGAAATTAGCCCACGCCAAACAGACAGTATTTCTCCCATTTTTTTACTCAGTGTAGATGCCCCCTTTCCAGTGAGTTTTCTGACAGCCCTAATTCCAATTCTTAGGGAGGAGAGATCGTTCCCAACATGCATTTGGAATACAAGTTTGTCTCTCCTTTTTATAGTTGATCTACTCAAGTGTACATTTAAATATCTAACCCATGCAGTTTATGTGAAATATATGTCAGAATTTCTGATTTAACTGGTATCTCCCCCTTTAAGAGGTAATAAATGAGTTTCTCACCAAACTTTTTTTCCCCCAGCAGGCTATGACAGAGCAGGGATTGACTTCTTTGGGAAAAAATTACACTCAGAAGAAGCAAGCTCAGTCCTCAAAGTTCTTTTTCTCATCGGACTTGTACAAGTGGTGGCTCTTTTTATTCTTATGCTTATTCTCATTTCCCAGAAGAAACGAACTCGGTATGGCTCCATTGGTCAGATCCATGACCTTCCAATGGCATCCCTCTAATTAATGTAAATGAAAAGGGGACTTCAGTAATGTTGGGAGGTGAGATCTCTTCTTATATATGAGTGTATGCTCCTTATTTGCAGAGTGACTTTGTCTGCTGCTAAAATGAAGTATTTCTGAGCAGGCACAGTATATTGTTAGAGTAATAAACAGATTGTATTACTAGGGGTGATGATCATGAATCAGTCAGTTTTGGCAGAAGCACAAACTCTATATGGAAGAAGGTTGCAGAGAAGAGATTTCTGATTCTAGCAACATAACTCAGTAAAGTCTGTGGCCTCACAGTCTCTTCACAACTTATCAATCTTAGGAGATTTAGGCTACCACTCCACTGGCATTTGATTCACTACCTATATTACAGTTGAATTCTCAGTCAGTAATCAAAAAGGGGCTGCAGATTGATTCAGCAGTTCAACGTAACCAGTCCATGCAATGTGATTCACATTTCAGCCCATAGCAATCCTTTCTTTTCTGCCTTCCTCTCGTCTTGCCTCTAGGGAAATTTTTATGATTTGCTGTCAAGCTGCTTGGTTTTGAAAGGATTGTACAGTTTTCCAAAAAAGCTGGCACATTTCAAATTTTCTTCTTAATTTGTGTAGAAATACCACATACCACAAGAATGTCTTTTGTCTGGGATGTTTCTGTGTTGTTCATAATTTTTAAAGAGGTGATGTAGTGCTAAACTAGTATATCTGCATTGATGATAAAGTGATATAGCACTAATCTCATATAAATTTTAAAATGTAAATTTGAGGACAATTGGAGGAAAGCATGGTGAGGCAGATATTCCCACAGTCCTGAACATTACATCCCCATTGCCTATGTCACCAGAACACCACCCACAGACATGCCCCCGTCTTTACAAAAACAAATAAACTGATCACGTGGGGGAAATCCATTCTGATTGTTCCAGCATGAAAAAGCAGAAGTCTCAAATGGTAGGGAGAAGAAGCTGCATTGGAAGCAATCTGGGCTGGATCAATTTGAGTCAACTTTTGCATCATTTGGTCAGGAAAAAAATATACTTCAAATTGACCCATGCTAATAGTTGTAGCAAATCCCATGGGTTGATCCTGTAGTCACAGCCTTTGTGAGGTAGACATATCTTGCCAAATGATGAAGATAGTTTTGCCAATCCCATTGTTCACAATGTGCAATGCCACAAGACATTATAGTGTGGACTATGATTGTTGTCCAAAGTAGATGTTTTATATTCTGATTCAGGTATTTGAAGGATAAGTAGGATTGTACCTAACTAAACTGCTCTTCCTAATGTGTGTGGAATGAATTAAGAGACGATCAGCTACAATGAGGGCAACATCTGCTCTCTGCCTAAACATTGGTGTCTTCCCTGTGTTTAAACTCTACACTGACAGCCTATGTGATGTAGTGATTAGAGTACTGGACTGAGAAAATGGATTTCAAATTCCACTCAACCGTAAAGCTTGTGCTGTCAGCTTAACCTACTTGTTGTGGTGATAACTGGGACAAGGGATGGCATGCACAGCTGTGAGCTTCTTGGGGGGAAAAGTACTGGGATAAAGAAACTGCTAATATCAGGGACAGAATTCAGACTTCTTTCACCTCAACAAAGAATCATTGAACTTTCTTCAGCTTGTCCAAAGTTGATACTTCAGAGTACAGTATATGCATCAGTCAGAGTCCTATTACAGATTGAGACCAGCGTTAAGTGCAATGGTATAAATGACAGGAGTGAATTACTAATAATTAACAAGTTGTTGCTGATGATCCCAGCATGCAACTAGGAATACCAGGGGCAACTTGTTAATTAGTAGCAATTTGCCAAATTTACACCATTATTCTTTTATATCTGTTGTAGATATTTTGCTTTATTTTTGATTATATGAAACAAGATAAAGAATCTAGTCTGTAGAAATAGGTAGAATATTTGTCTTGGACCAAGGATACCCTTTTCTTCTGTCATATATTTCAGCATATGGACTCAGGAAGGTCATTCTAAGTCTTTGTATATACAATGTCCTGGGTTTCTCAGATAAAACAGTGTGACTCATGAAGGATTTGTGCGCTAGCTTTCCAAAGGGAAAAAAACCCAAATTTTCTCCGTATGGGTACTGCTTATTATAGCTTCTTGCTCCCATAATTCTTTTAATCTAATTTGTTCTGGGTCAGAAAAAGCCATAATAATAGTCTATATACCCACGGTCTGTAACTATGGGGCTAAGCTCATTGTTTCCTCCTTCCTTTACCATCCTGAAAAGAAAGAAGAGACCAAATATTTACAGTTTCATTTTTCAATTAATTTCAGTTCTCTCTTTTACCCAAACCAGAGTTTGGAAATGTTATTTTGGGCAGACTAGAACTTCTAGCATAATCTAGTCAACATGATCCAAACTTATGAAGCTGTGGGTCATTTTAACTGGATAATGAACAAACCAAGATTTGAAACCATAGTTTGATCCTAGCTAGTTTCCAGCTTTCCCACTGGATTAAATAGAAAGATCAGGTCTAGAAGATCCACTGAAATCAATAGGACTAAGCCCCAGTGATTACAATGAGCATTTTTCTAAGCATGACAAACTTTAGATCCCACCCAAAATATGAAATCAGCAAGATATGCATGTTATGACTGAAGAGCTTAAATCAAAGTTTTAAAATTCAGCGACTGTAAGCCTAATCACCTAATTACATTACAATTATTGTTACAAACATTGGTTTTATAGATAGAGGGAATCAAAGCAATGTGGGAAGTGCAAATATTTTAAATAGTTTTCTTTCCTTCCATCAACCACTAGATCTGTATCAAATTATGTGTGTATGTAGAATGTTTATATATTGTATTTCCAGCTGGTGCAGTTGAACAGTATAAATTAAAAAAATAAGTGAATCACTTTTTGTCTATGTGTGATGTACTTCAAAGTCATAATCAGCTTCATAAAATATATGGTAATAAGAGTAATCAGCTATAGAGACAATATATTGTCTAAAATCTTGCATAGGAGTTTAAATTTACTACAGTAGTTTGTTTTTAATTATTGAATGCTTCTTGCAAATTCATCACCAATAATGGGTTTTTTAAAAAAACAGTTGATCAGATCCAAATGTTTTTCTTTAAAAAAAAAACAACCAGCAGAAAAATGAAGCTTTGGTCTCTAACCCAATACATTTTGCTATGGAAAGACTCTGAGCAACTAACTCTGGCCACTTTTAGCTGCTGCAGTAGATGCCTGGAGGCGTTTGGATTACTGTGGTCATTCTAATTACAGCAGCTGTACTTAAGGGTTACTCAGACATTCAATCTAGTGTTAAAATTGTGCACAGGTGGGAGACTGGAATGAGCACCTGCTTTCTGAGCAAAAACATAGAAGGCTGTTCCATAATGGCAAACCTTGGCACTCCAGGTGTTCTTGGACTTCAATTACCAGAAGACCATGTCAGCACTCCTGCTGATCACGGTTTCTGGGAATTGAAGTTCAAAAACAGCTGGAGTACCAAGGTTTGCTATCACTGGATTAGACTAAAAGAGTTTCTAGCTCAGACATTTATGGGAAAGCTACAAATACAGTCAAACCTTGCATAAAGAGCGCCTCGCTTAAAGAGTAACTCGCTTAAAGAGCAGAATTTTCTCTGAATGGTTGCCTTGCTTAACAAATAAAACCAACCAAAAACTCACTTAACAAATAAATCCGGGTTTGCAATCCCCCCCCCCCATTGGTCACTTACAATGGTGTTTCGCTTAAAGAGCAAACTCGCTTAAAGAGCAATCCTGTGGAACGCATTATGCTCTTTAAGCGAGGTACAACTGTACAAAAATCAGTGTAAGAGCTTCCTCTGTTTACCCGCTCTATTTCAAATATATAAACTGCAGTTCACCAGATACTTTGCAATCTTTCCCATTTCTAAAAGAGATGTCAGGATTATAGGGGAGGGGGCAAAAACGCAAATGCAATTATACCTTCAGCCATTTTGTTTGGGCGGTGGGGGAGGTAGGCAAGTGTGTTCCCAATGCCACCTAAGAATCTTGGAGACGAGTCCATGGTTCAGTAGTTCTTCTGTTATGTCTAGAGATCCTGGATTATACTTTATCTCCCACTTAAAACCAAACAGAAGTTGGTAGAAAACACTTTTGCCTGAGACCCATGATAGGCTCAGACAAAGGATAGTATGTTATTTAAAGCAGAACTCCCTTTAAGAGGTAAAATACATCTATCCATCCTAACAAACCTCAAGTTTACCCAATTTGGCATCCGTTTAGCAACCAGCCATTCTGTGCCTCTGTACCAGATGTGTATAAATTGATGCCATTAGGTCTCACTCTTATTAAGAAACAGCCGTTATTCTTTAAAGTGCCACAAGGTTTCTCTTTTTTTGTTTTAAGCAAATCAGAGCTAACAAAACAAAAGCACAAAAAACCACTGTGGGACCTTAAAGACTAACTGCAGTATTTTAATGTTACCTTTTGTGGATCAAGTCCACTTCATCAGACATAGGACTGAGAATTCATAGCATCAATTTATACACATCAGGTACAGCGGTAACAGATAAGTACACATATCAATATGGCTTTTTACAATTGGCAATATCAGATCATCTCTGATTGTTATTCGGATTAGTTGTGAAGTTTCACCCTATTAAATTGATAGGTCTGCAGAAGCAGACAGTGCTGGCTCTTCAGCTTTGAAACAGAGATGAGCACTGAACTCAAAAGTCAGATACGACTGACTTTCAAGCAAGGGAAACCTTTGCCTTTACTAGTAGGCAGATGCAAGGCAAACACCTGGCATTAAACATTTGCTAATGAGTTTACCTTTCAGCATGTATTGACAATTGTGTGAGTTTTGTTTACTCTCTGCTATGCTTGAAATACAGACTAATACAACTAGCATTTCAAAAATGAAGGAGCTCACTGGACAAGGAAGAACATTAAAGGAGGATATAGATGAGGAACTCAACCTCCTCTACATCACTTGGAGGACTCTAGTTGGCTGAGGGTTCTTCTTGTTGTTGTTCTGCCATATCCGAATCCGTATATCGATGATCCTCATGGTGATCAGCCATGAAAACTGTCCTGAGAATATAATGCAGTGGCCTTTCATCTGCCTTCCTGATCACAGCATGACCCCATACCACTGATCCAGTTCTGCGAGTTACTTTCTGATCCTGAGCCCTTTTGGCACGTAAAGAACTCATCAGCCCCAGACTCAGATTGATGAAGCTGCTGTCCTCCATCAAGATGGATTCAAGTGGAATTTAATCCACTTGGGGACCATCACCCTTCCCTGTGGACTTTACCACCCAAGGTGTTAGTCCTCAGAGTTGTCAGGTTCATTAACCGCCACCTGACCCTCAGTGTTGAAACACTGGCAGTATGGTCTACTCCAGGGGTTCCCAATCTATGGACTGTGGGCCAGACCCGGCCTGCAACACCATATCATGTGGCCTGCTGCTGCTGCTGCCACACCCAAAAGTGGAAGGGAACATGTTTACATCTGCCACAAAATGCACCCATGCATGCATAAACATGCCTGTACCTATCGTAAACATGCAAGTGGGTGCATTTATGGCTGTTGTTAATGTGGCCGCTTCCACTTCCGGGGGTGTGTGTGGTCAGGCCTGGTAAGCTTTCTGGGGGGCGTGTTCAGGCTCTTGACATAAAAAGGTTGGGTACCCCGTGTACTTGATAACCTGGGCAGGCTGAGGGTTAAGAGTTCCTAAATGCAAGACAACACGCTGTGTGCGTGTGGAGAGGTGCAGAATCCATTGGCTCATTTACTGGCCTGCCAATTACTACACCGACGAGGACTTAAGTTTGGCCAAAGACAAAGCCAAGAAAGGGGCTTCGTTTTGGCAGTTCGCTCGGGAGAGGAAAGAGGAACAAATGCCAAGACGTTTGAGCCACGGACGGGCGTAGTACCCCCCCCTTCCCCCGCGGGGACAGGGCCGCTTGCAGAGCTCGCTTTCCTAGGGTCGCCCCAAGTGGGAGGAGAGAGACGTAGCGGGCCTCCAGACCAGCGACTCGGCCCTGGCCTCCTCTGGAGGAGGCGGAGTCTCTCCCCCCTCCACGAGGCGGCGGCGGCCAAACAAAGGCGGGCACAAAAGGCAGGCGGGCGGCGCTGGGTGTCTTTCTTGCCTTCCCGCCCCCGCGAGGCTCCTTGAGGCAGCGGCGGGGCCCCTCCCGTCCTCCGAAGGACGATGAGACGGCGAGGCCGAAGGGAGCGGGGGCCGGGGCTGCGCGGCTTTTTGGCGCCCTCCACGTGAGACGGTAGAGGAGGAGGCGCGCCTTTTGTTCGCCCCCCGGGCGTGCCCACCATGGCCATCGCGCACATTGCCACCGAGTACGTCTTCTCGGACTTCCTCCTGCGGGAGCCCTCGGAGAGCAAGTTCAAGGGGCTGCGGCTGGAGCGGGCCGTGGACAAGCTGGTCACCTGGATCGCCGTCGGGCTGCCCCTGCTGCTCATCTCGCTGGCCTTCGCCCAGGAGATCTCCATAGGTAAACCCGAAGGGCGCCCGGCGGAGAGCACCTCGCTTGCCTACGGGGGGGGGGGATAACAAAGAGGGGTGGTGCGCTGAACCATTCGGGCGTGGACGACGACCCTGCGCCCCCCCCCCCCAAGGTGGAAGTGGCAGGCGGAGCAGGTGGTGTTTGGAAAGGGCAACGTGTTATTAAGATCAAGCCTGCCCTGGTTGCACTGGCTACCACCACTACCACCACCACCACCACCATCTTCATTATCATCCCTGGGGGGGCCCTCGCTCACCCTGAGTCACTGTGCAGTGCAGAAGGGGAGGGACCTTTCCCCTCACAGCTTTCATTTTCAACAGAGAAGGAGACCGCTGCTTGGACCCTTCTGTGCAATTACTGTATAGCAATTACACTTCTGTTCCACCCCATGGCGCTTAGTGCACTCTCTGGGCAGTTCACAAGGTGGTCAGCAGCTTAACCACTGTACCGCCAGGGCTCTTTGGCTACAGGAAGCAGCTGCCTTTGCCACCAGAATTCAGCAGGAACAGTGTTTTGTGCCCCAGTGGGTGGGTGATTGTGTTCTGCCATGTTCTGCCACTACTATAAAGTTATTCAACGTTGCTTTAAAGAAGTAACTCTCAACATGGGGCCCAGGCCCCACAGGTGGACCACAATTCCCAGAAGCTTCAGTCAGTACGTTGGCTGATCAGTGCTTTGGGGAATTGACTTAGGCTTCTGGGAATTGAAGTCCAAAAACCAAAGTTTGGGAAACAGTGCGCTAAAGCCTTATGGGAAGGTCTGTCTTCAGTTCTACAAGTCCCTTAACATTGACAGTCAGCCAACAAGTCTCTCTTTGACTGTCAGTTAGAAATATTGGGTGGATGGCTTCCGGAGCAAGGTTTTTTTAGTGGTGGCTCCAGTCTTGCTGTATCCATGAAAGAAGGTTTGGAATCTCTTGAGATATGTTTTAATAGAATTCTGGTGTCTCACACCAGTATTTGGCCTATCACTGGCAGTGGGTGTCAATGGGTGGTAGATGTAAAATATTTCAAAGCATGGCATGTGCACAATTCATTTGTATGTTACAGACTGGGAGCAAGGCATCTGTCTGCCATTTTCATCAACCTGCTGGCATCCACAACCACACATTTACTTCCTATAGCTGGCCAATAGTCACAAGTTATGTATGTCAGTAACTGATCATCTTTAACATCTGAGTTATTTCTAGCAAATGGATACATTGGGTTTATACTGTAACATTTTAATTCTGAAATGGAAAACAGAAAGGATCTTTTAAGAGCTCACTTTCTTGGTGAAGCCAAAGGCAAATCTGTTGCTTCTGAGATTTCTGGCAGTGCAACACATGGATAGACTGTCTAGTTTCCTTTGTCTTATTCTTCTTTGTTTCAATTCAGCAATACTATTGCCATTCTTTGTACTCATCACAATACTATCATATGATTTCAGATTAATTTAGGCATACTTGTCTCTCTGTTATGGGTGAACATGTTGTTTTAAAAAGCATGTGTGCAATTGATAAATAGCCAGGACCCCAAAGGCAACTAACAACCAAAGAATCAATCCTCTACCATGGTCACGTGTGTTATGTACTAACAATGAAATCAGTTCTCTCTATGCCACTCCTTATGCTGACAAACTGGCAGTACAGTTGTACCTCGCTTAAAGAGCATAATGCGTTCCACAGGATTGCTCTTTAAGCGAGTTTGCTCTTTAAGCGAAACACCATTGTAAATGACCAATTGTGGGAGGGGGGATTGCGAACCCCGATTTATTTGTTAAGCGAGTTTTTGGTTGGTTTTATTTGTTAAGCGAAGCGAACATTTAGAGAAAATTCTGCTCTTTAAGAGAGTTACTCTTTAAGCGAGATGCTCTTTATGTGAGGTTTGACTGTACATTAAAGCAGAGTGATAGCAAACTTGGCAGAGACCCATTTTCTGCAGAAATATTTTTTAAAAGGGTGGGAAAAAGCCTTTGCAGTAAACCCCAAGACAAACCAGTGAGGACTGTAAAGTAAAGGTAAAGGTCACCCTTGCTCAAAATCAAGTCATATCTGACTTTAGGGTTCAGGGCTCATCTCTGTTTCATAGCCGAAGAGCCAGTGCTGTCTGCTTCTGCAGACACTTCCATGATCATGTGGCAGGCATGACTAGACACTGGAGTGCACAGAACGCTGTTTACCTTCCCACCAAAGTGGTCACTATTTATCTACTTGAAATATCTTGCTTTCAAACTGCTAAGTTGGCAGGAGCTGGGACAAAGACAGGAGCTCATTCCATCATGCAGGATTTGGGTATTGAACTGCTGACCTGCTGCCTTCCAGTCAGCATCTTAGCCACTTGAGCCGCTCCAGGACTGTGGATATTTTGTAAATGTAGGGTGGGAAAGGAAACTCTTGGGAGGTGATTAGGAATGAAATCACTTGGAAAAGGGCTAGCTGGCCATGTTTTGTGGTAGGTTCCATGTGTAAATTGTGAAGTACTGCAAAAAAGGAGAAAGATTGCAAAGGGACTTTGAAACAGAGTGTTGTTGTTCAGTCACACAGTCGAGTCCAACCCTTTGCGACCTCATGGACCACAGCATGCAAAATTCCTTTGTCATCCGCCATCCTTTGGAGTTTGTCCAGATCCACACCCACCATGTCAACAATGCTGTCTAACCATCTCATCCTCTGCCACTCCCTTCTCTTGACTTCGATCTTTCCTAGCGTCAGGGCCTTCTCCAGTGATGGGTGGGACTGCGGTGGCTTAGTAGTTAAAGATGCTGATCTTGACGACCAGAAGGCTGGCATGTCAGCAGTTTGTGACCCAGGTGCTACACAACAGAGTGAGCTCCCAACTCCTACCAACCTAGCAGTTCAAAACCAAGAAATTGCAAGTAGATAAATAGGTACCACTTTTGAGGGAAAGGTAACAGTGTTCCGTGTGCTTCAGTGTCTAGTCATGCCTGCCACATGACCACGGAAACATATGCAGATGCAAGCAGTGTTGGCTCTTTGGCTGTAAATGGAGATGAGCACTGCCCCCTAGAGTTGGATATGACTGGCTTTTGAGCAAAGAAGACTTTTACCTAGTCTCACATGAGGCTTGGTTTCTGCTTGATTTCGGTGTGTTGTTGACCATGGTGCCTTACTGTTTGGGGTTGATCTTTCAAATGCCTTTTCTACTTGTATTCCTTGGTGAGTGTTAGCCTTCTCAAATCTGACACAGAACACATGTGTTAGAAGACTCATGAGTTCAACAATATGGATGACAATGGGTTTGTAGGGCTGGCTAGTGGTGGTTCTCCATTCAAATTCAAAGACTCACCAACAAAAGCTGTCTTTGTTTGGGACCAGACAATTAATTCCCCTCCCCCTTCATCACCACCACCCTTTGAACAGGTTATTGCCATTATTTCCAGTTCTCCTCTGCAACCCTCTCTCAAGACTTGATTGACCCACTGTTGAGTCTGTTGGCCAATAACATAAAGGTAGTTTGGGCTGGGTTTTGCAGAAGGGGTGGGGTGGGGGGACAGTAAACTGTTGCAGCCCAACAGTAAAGAGTTAAAGGTCACCCTTGTTCAAAAGCCAGTTGTATTTGATTCCAGGTTTCAGTGCTCATCTCTGTTTCATAGCTGAAGAGCCAGCACTGTCTGCGTCTGCAGACATTTTCATGGACATGTGGCAGTCATGCCTAGACACTGGAGTGGATGGAAAGCTGTTTACTTTCCCACCGAAGTGGTCCCTATTTCAGTGGGGTAGCGTAGTGGGGGTGGTGGAGGTGGGCCGCTCCAGGAGACACTTTTTTGGGGTGGCAAAATTTTGTAATAAATAATATCTTTTAATCTGAAATAAAAAATTGAACCATTTCATTTCATATTTTTGTCGTACCTACAGTTTGAACCAATTAAAATGAGTACAGAACTTTTTATTATTTAATCTGTGATGGAACCGGGGAATCCCCTTTCTTTAAATAAATATAGTCCTCTCGCTCACGTTAGTGACTGGCAACACCATCTGTACTAACCAGTTGCCTTGCGGTAATTGCCCGTGTTCTATTATGTGCTCGGATTGTTCGTGACAAATATTCAGTGAGAATTAATTCTTTCATATAAAGAATAGAGTTCAATATTGTCTAACAACACCTGCAAATTAGGATACAGTGCAGAGAAGCCCCTTTGGGGAAGTCCATCTGTAACGGTGAATTTAGCCTACGCCCCAGACAGCTGAAACCCACGCTATGCCACTGCCCTGTTTATCTACTTGCAATTTCTTGCTTTCAGATTGCTAGGTTGGCAGGAGCTGGGGCAGAGACAGGACCTCATTCTGTCGTGCAGTGCATGGTTATCGAACTGCTCACCTGCTGCCTTCCAGTCAGCGTCTTAACCCCTGCACTCTAATCACAATTAAAATTCAATTTATCCATTTCTTTTCACTTGTGCTTTTAAAAGAAGATTTACTTGGGGGGGGGGGGAAATGTAGCAAAAAAATTAAATCCTGCTTCATTCAAAGACAGCTTATGGTTTTACTTATGTGCTTATTATGTTTTATCTCCCAACTTTGTCCCCTATGCAGTTTACAAAATGGTTTCTAAAAAGTGGGTGCAACTAACAGTTAAAATTCAAATAAATGTATTGCCTCTTGAAGCAGCATAGTATCACAAAATAAAAAGTAATAAAGGAATCTGATTAAAAAAGAAGCTGCTAGCAATGAAAGCTAGTATTTGAAAGAAAAGAATAAAATAATACCACTGAGCGAAAAACTAACAAAATACCAAAATACGACAGTTTTTGGTGGCCAGGACCCTTTAGGATTTTTCATAATGGTAAAGGTCACCCTTGCTCAAAAGCCAGTCATATCCGACTCTAGGGTCAGGATTTTATACGCATACATTTATGTTACCAAAAAGCAAGTTGGAATCATTTCATTTCTAAATAAAGAGGTTAGCAGCTCAAAGGGGTCTTGTTGAAATAAGTTCATTTTGATAACTACGGTACTTGCAGTTGTCCAACTCAAACAGTTGAAAAAACTTTCTCCAAAAATGGCATTATTAGTGAATGTTTATACAGTACAAATATACAGGCATGGAATATCTATTACACCCCCTTTGCCTTCTTGTATGTTGTAAAAATGCTCTGTTAAGAATAAGCAGCAAGACTTTCCATGAATTAGGAATGATGACATTGAACAGCTGCAGAGTTGAAGAGGACAGGAGGAGTTGAAAGGTTGGCAAACAAAATTTATATTAAGAGCTGCACTAGTCAACAAGAAATGTGCTTTTGGAGGATTATGGCTTCATGAATCCTCAAACCAGCAGCTTGGAGAATTTTAGCTGTCTTGAAAAAGAGCAAATTTTCTGAGCAATGGGTAAAATTGACCTTGCTCAAAAGCCATTCATATCAGACTATAGGATTTGGTGGTCGTCATCATTTATAGCCAAAGAACCGGTGCTATCTGCATCTGCAGACATTTCTGTGGATATGTGGCAGGCATAGAAAGACACAGAACACTGTTTACCTTCCCACCAAAGTGGTACCTATTTATCTACACGCAATTTCTTGCTTTCAAACGGCTAGGTTGGCAGGAACTCGGTCAGATAATGGGAGCACACTCCGTAGGGCAGGACTCGGGGCTCAAACTGCTGACCTACCAACCTTCCAGTCATCAAGTTCAGCATCTTAACCACTAAGAGCAGTGGATAACATCTGCTTTTTTGTCATAATCCCTTTTCCCTCGCTTCTTTGAAGACTACACTAGTTCTATTTTTTTCATTCTCTCATTCCTACACCTTCTTTCTTTGGATCTTCTTCTTTTGATCTGTATTTAACAACCATTTCTGCAATGGGTGCAATTCATGGTATAGTTGCAGCTGTCTATGGCATTGCTTTAGCATTTGGAATGGTTTTATTCCCCTTTGAGCAAGTTGCTAGCGAGTTCATGCTTCAGACACCTATCTGGTGATTCACATGTATTCTGTTACCCTTGGTAAACGGATTTGCACCAGTAGCTTGCATTCATGACAGTCATAGTTCTCCGGGCATCATGAAATTTAATATACATGAGAATTAAAACTGTACACTGTGGCAAGTCTTCAAAGAGTGTAATCTCTACAAGAAGTACCCAGCTATTAACAAAGGAGAGGGCTTTCTTGAGCATTCTCCCTAGCTTCTGCTTTCTTTCCTTCTGCAGGCACACCTGTTACCTGCTGCAGCTCTTTCAGGGACAGGGACATAAGTTCTTGTCTACTCTTTAAAGAAGTATTCCAAAACATTCTTCCTAATGCCAATTAGCAGCTATAATTTTGGCATGTGTGTAAATGTGTAATTTCTTTTTTTTATTTTAGCTCAGATTAATTTCCTTTGTACGTCGCCATTACAGGGTGGGTTTTCTTATACAGTATTTGCTTAATTTGTATTGTTATTCTTTTAATGGTGCAGTGATTAAACTGCTGTACTGCAACCATGTGAGTTTGATCCTGACCAGGAATCAAGGTTAACTCAGCCTTCCATCCTTCTGAGCTCAGTAAAATGAGTACCCAGTATGATGGGGCAGAATGCTAATTAACTTGTAAACAGCCTAGAGTAGTGGTGGTGAACCTTTGGCACATGTGCCAAAGGGAGCACTTGGAGCCCCACCACATAGTTTGCCCCGCCCCTCTGCCCAGCAACCCAGTGGGAGCACTTCTTCCCTCCCCGCAGCACACTCCACTGCTCTGCCCAGCAGCCCAATGGGAGCGCTATCTGGGAGAATGTAGGTGGCTCACAAGCAGTGTGAGGGTGCGGTATGGATGGCAGCCTGTTGAGTCTGTGGCAAAAGTGAGTTTGGGCACTTGGTCTCTAAAAGGTTTGCCATCACTGGCCTAGCAAATGCACCAAGGGCTGTGGGGCAGTATGTAAGTGGGATTGCTTTGCTTAATGTTGTATACTTCCCAGAGTGGAAAGTCACCAAGATAGATAGACAGTCCAAAAAAGGAACTCTTTGATACTCTGAGTACAATCCTGTGTATGTCAACTCAGAATTATGTCCCACCAGTTCAGAGTTATTTATTCATAGTTTCAGTGAGTTTCATTGCTAGGTTTTCCACTTAGGAATCCTGTTTCCACTTACAGTACATGCAGTGGTGTTTTGCAGAACAGATTGGCCTAAATTGTAGTGCAGTTTTCATTTTAAAAAAATTGATCCCACAGGCATAACAAGAGGGCAGCTGAGTATATTCCTAAAATGAAAAAAATTAGCCCTTATTCTGAAGCTACGAATGACAAAAGGTCTTTTAGCAACTCCCTGTAAAGATGCCTTTCTCTTTACTTTCCCAAAGCAGCCTCACTTTGGAAGAAAAGAACTGGATCTAATTTTTTTTGTCCTATGCAGTGCTGATAAACAAGGCATTGCTTTTATAAGGAGCCGTGTCTGACCCGCTATGGTATGAGAGCAGAATTTTGAATAAAGGATAGCCATGAGTCACACTAAGTCTCTTTCTCTACATTGCCAACGAAACCTTGCTACACTGCAGCATTATACGCATAAGAACGGTTTCTTAGACCAAGGGTGGTTAGTGCAATATTATATGATTCAGTGACTTCAATTCTGTTGTTAAAAGATGCTTATTTTGTACATAAACACATCTGAATTTATCCTGGCATAGCCAGCAGGCTGTCTTAATAGTGCCAGTCACTATACAGAGATGAGGTGACTGTACAGAAATCATCAGCAAAAGCTAGTAGATGTATATATATTTTAATGTGTATATTTTTATATACACATATAAGGCACTGCAGTACCTTAGTGGTTAAGATGCTGATCTTGACAAATGGAAGGTCGTCAGGTCAGCTGTTTGAGACCCGAGTACTGCATGATGGAGTGAGCTTCCATCTCTGTCCCAGCTCCTGCCAACCTAGCAATTCGAAATCAAGAAATTGCAAATAGATAAATAGGTACCACTTCTGTGGGAAGGTAACAGTGTTCCATGTCTAGTCAGGCCTGCCACATGACTGGCTTTCAAACAAAGGCAACCTTTACCTATATTTTATATACACATGGTGACTTCAGCCAAGATATCAGAAAATGACTGAGAATGGGTGAGGCAGCAAACAAAGAATTATAAAAGATTATCAAGTATAAGGGTGAGTCACTGGAGACCAAGATCTTTCACACTGTTTTGTTCCCAAATTCCATGTATGGACGCAAAAGCTGGACAGTAAAGAGAGCTGCCAGGAAAAACCCTGGTTCATCTGTAATATGATGTTGGAGGGGGGCTTTGTGGATCCCCTGGACTTTCAGAAAGATGAATAAATGGGTCTTAGAGCAAATCAAGCCTGAACTGTCTCTGGAGGCAAAAATGATAAAGCTGAGGCTGTCCTATTTTTGGGCACACCCTGAGAAGTCAAGATTTTCTGGAAAAGACAATAATACTGGGAAAGATGGAAGAGAAGCAGGGAAAGTGGAAGACCAAGTAAGAAACATGGAGGGAAACCACAGGCTGGAGTTTACAAGAGCAGAGGGCAGAGCTTTTTAGAGAGTTCTCAACCATAGTTCTCAACATACTTTGGAGATAACTTGATGACACATAACAACAACATATTTTTACATAGGACTTGTAGATTGATGCACGTACATAGATTTCAGGAGCAAGCAGATACAAAATTTAGCATTTCTATGTAGGTCTGGAAGGGGGGAACCTGAAATCCCGGGCACAGTCCCCACCAATAGAAACAAAAGCGAGCCAGGTGGCAGCTTCTTATGTTGCTAAAATCTACACTGATGTTTCCAAATTACTGGCCATGTTGGGTGGGAGATGATGGACATGGTAGTTCAACTACAGTATTCTAGAGGCTGTCATGTTGATAGAAGCTGCATGAGAAGATGTGGATGTTTGACCCAAAAACAGAACTTGGAAAAATACAGCATTCTCTTCCTCTTCTTCCATATCTGTATATAGGTGATCCTCATGGCAATCAGCCATGAAGACTGTCTTGAGAATAAAATTGCCCAGAGTGGGATACCACCCAAACGGGCAGTATAGAAATGCAATAAATAAATCAAGCAAGCAAGCAGTGGCCTTTCATCTGGCTTCTGCATTGCAGCTTGTCCCACGTGCCACTGATCCAGTTTTGTGAGTCACTTTCTGGTCCTAACCCCTTTTGGCACACTTCGTCACCCCCAGACCAGTATTAATGAAGCTGCCCTCCATCAAGATGGATTCAAGTGGGATTTAATCCACTTGGGGACCATCACCCTTCCCTGTGGACTTTCGCACCCAAGGCCGTTAGTCCTCAGGGTTGTCAGGTTAGTTAACTGCTCCCTGACACTCTGTGTTGAGTCACTGGCAGTATAGTCTACTCTATTACCATAGCAGGATAACCGGGGCAGACATAGGTATGTTAAACTAGTATGTACACATCCAGAATAGGGGAGGTTGTTCTGAGTATCTACTCCATGTGAGATAGAACATTGTTATTTTTAGGAAATAAGCTTTGTAGTCAGATCAAGGCAAGAAAATCTATATCACTCAGAAGTCTACATGGCTTTCCTTTATAGAACCTGAACCATTTCAGATTCCTTTGGAATTTTGAATTTAACTAAACTACAGTAGACTAGGAATATGTTGTGTGCAGAAGGATAGAGAAAACAGAATAATAACAGCTGACTTAGCCACTGCAATCCTAATACTGGTTCCCTGTAGCTCTTGTTAACAAACTGGGAACCAAGCTCAGAAACGTGGATTCTCTTGTAACCCCATTTGGAACTGATTTTCCATATTTACTTGAAGTCTATAATTTCCTAATTGTGAAGCAGCTTTTTGCCTTCCTGGTAAATCAAATCATGCTTTGTGGTGGACTTCAAGATTAATCCTGGCTTCAAAAACATCCTGATTTCTGTGTGGAAGAAAACTAGGAACTTGACAGCGAGAATGTACCATATGATGTGGAGGACTTGTTTTGATAAATCTTCTGGTCTGAGATTTCAGGGGAAAGACTTCAGTATTATTATACATGATGTTAGCTGAAATTCCATATGGACTAATTTATCAATTAAAATACTATCTGCAAGAATTAAAGAACACTGTCTAAAATTAATAATTCAGAAGTACCGGTACCTCATATCACTGAAAATAATTTATATAGATAAGCAAGTTTTTTTCCAGAAATGTTGAAAATATTGTGGCGATATAAGGACCTTCATTTGTACGTGGCATATTTTGCACATTAGTTTTCACTTTGGAGTTAGATATGAAATGAAGCATCATATAAAAAAATAGAGTAGTCTCTTGTATTATGACAACTTAGCTATATATCTCTCAGAAATAATGCCTTTCTTCATAAATAATAATTTCAACATTATGTCCAGTGAGGAGACTAGTTATAACTTGCTACTGGGTGCAAAAATATTATACTGTACTGTCTCCAGCTGGATGTCTCGAGGTCTAGTGCAGGGGTTCCCAAACTTTTCAAGCCGGGGGTCGGATCACACTCTCTCAGTCAGCTTTGAGGGCAGGATGGCCATTTTGTCCTGCCTGCACAATGGGGATGGCCATTTTATCCCAACAGCTTCAAAAGGACAGCCATTTTGTTTCTCAAATTCCCTTGGAGGGGTACAGGGCACATGAAATGGCACCATGGACTGGATCCAGCCCGTGGGCCTTAGGTTGGGGACCCCTGATCTAGTGCCTGATGGGCAAACTTACTACCAAAGGAATATAGGGAAGCAATCAACTGAATTTCTACAAACATGGTTTCCCTTTATAGAATACATAAATTCCAAGATGCAATATTGGTCCCCTCCAATCTCTCATATTGATTTTTAAAAGATGTTATTTTTAATGGATACATGATTATGTATAATATGAATCATTATATATAAGATTTGTATGAATTCTTGCAAATGAATTTTTAAATTTAAATTAAGGGGATTAAAAAAATCATGGGTGATTAATCTTTCCTCACTTAACCCTTCTGCTTATCTTCAAGATGTTGGAATTTCTACCAGATCAGAAAGTACCTTGTTCAAAGTTAGTTTTCATTCCCTCTCCCCATCTGCCCGGAGGCAGGTTGAACAGGACAAAATTCCCTGCAAAAATCAAAATAGCACATCAGGAAAATGTCTAGGCTGCCTGATTTTATGTGCACAGGGATACCCTAGGGTAAAGTGCTACAGAATGCACCCATGCATGTGTGTGAGCTCACACAAGGGACCAGTGACATGAAATAATGTGACTCAGGAACACTTTTCTGCATTAAATAGCTACTAGTATTCTTCTTCAAGTAATGTAACCAATTCTGAATAATCATCATGGTGATGATCAGCCATGAAGAATGCCTTCTTCATTGCACCATGGCACCCATCCCACTGATCCATTTCTGTGAGTAACTTTCTGGTCCTGAGCCCTTTTGGCATGCAAAGTCCTCAGCCCCAGGCCAGTATTGAGGAAGATGCTGCCCTCCATCAAGCTGGACCATCACCCTTCCCTGTGGACTTCGCCACCTTAGGCCATTATCCTTCTGAATTGTCAGGTTATTTAACCACCATCTGACGATCAGCATTGAGTTGCTAGCAGTATGGTCTACGCCATTGCTTCCCATCCTTTGGTTCTTGGACTTCAATTCCCAGAAGCCTCAGTCAATTCCCAAAAGCACTGATGAGCCAATGTACTGACTTAGACTTCTGGTAATTGAAGTCCAAGAATCAAAGGTTGGGAAACACTGGTCTACTCTATTGCCATAGCAGGATAACCTGGCCAGACTAGCAGCTGCTAGTATACATTGATCTGACGTCTTCCTTCCACCTCTGCCTTGCAATCTGCTTTGTTTGATTTTGCCTCCCCACCCAGCCCACCCTTGTTTATGACAGTACGTTATGCTTTGTTCCCTAGGTACCCAGATGAGCTGCTTTTCTCCAAGCTCCTTCTCTTGGCGCCAGGCTGCTTATGTGGACTCCTATTGCTGGGCGGCTGTGCAGCAGAAACAGCATTCAGAGAGTAACTCAGGACACCTCCCTCTCTGGCTTCATAAAGTTTGTACAGATCAATTCTTAACTCTTTATTACCTCCTTTCTCCTCCTTCACTGTGATAACCCAACTCAGGCAGTTCAGTCTGTATCATTCATATCATCCCCATTTGTTGCTTCCTGGTTTGGAGATCTAACAAGTCACATTGTCTGTTGTTGTATATCATTGTATGATATTGTTTAAATGTGTGACTTTAAAATTTTAACTGGATGCCTTTGTAGATCTTAATTGTTCAAGATGGCTAGCATTTAGGTAAATGTTGCCCTTGCTCGAAAGCCAGTTGTATCCAACTCTATGGTTCAGTGCTCATTTCCGTTTATAGCCAAAGAGCCAGCATTGTCTGTGTCTGCAGATTTTTCCATGGAAAGTGCACAGAATGTTTTTTACCTTCCCACCACAGTGGTACCTATTTATCTACTTGCAATTTCTTGCTTTCAAACTGCTAGGTTGGCAGGAACTGGGACAGAGACGGAAGCTTACTCCATCATGTAGTACTCAGGTATCAATCTACTGACCTGCTGACCTTCCAGTTGTCAGGTTCAGATGTTTCCATGGCCACGTGGCAGGCATGACTAGACACTGGAGTGTACAGAACACTGTTTTTCTTCCCACCAAAGCAGTACCTAGTTATATGCCTGCAATTTCTTGGTTTCAAACTATTGGGTTGGCGGGAACTGGGACAGAGATGGGAGCGCACTCCATTGTGCAGCACTCTGGTCTCTTAACTGCTGGTCTGTCAACCAATCATCAAATTCAGCGTCTTAACCACTAAGCTACTGTAGTGATGGCTAGCACTTACATAACTGTAAAACAAAACATATTTTATACTTTGCCAATAAAACTTTAAAATGTAAAAAAAGGTTTTTTTAAAAAATAAACAAAGAAAAACATGATAAAAATGTATTAAGAATACATATAACTACTAAGTGGCCCCTCCACCAGTAGGACATTATAAACCTTAATTTAACCATTCTCTATATATCATTACATTTTATTTATATATTTGCCCCCTAGGTCCAAAAAATAATAATAATGCATCTTTCTCTGGCTTTGCTCCTTTCACTTTCAAAGCATAATCTAAAAATTCTTCTTCTATTTCTCTAAAATCTGTTATACCCATGCTGGCTCATATGATAGAAACTGTACAGTATTCTAATAAAATCTGGAAGGGAAGCACACTGATCGCTAAGGATAAGAAACATTTCCAAGGAAAGCAAAATGTTTTGTTTGGAGTTCCAGTGTGACAGACCTTGGAGCAAATGCCTTGCAATAGCAATTATACATATATTTTATTTATTATTTATTTATTTATTATTCGCATTTAATATCCCGCCCCAATCGGGAAGACCCGACTCTGGGTGGCTTACAACATACATTACCGTCATAGGTAATGGTCATAACAATATATAAAAACCTTAAAAGTTCATAATAATTCATAAAAATTTAAAACACTAAAACAGATAAAACAGCTAAAAACCGATGCAAATACAGATACAGATGCCAAGTGGGGGGAAGGATGGCTGCCCTTAAATCAGCCATCCTAGGTGGGAACCTGCGTTACTGTGTCCC
Source organism: Furcifer pardalis (assembly GCA_030440675.1). NCBI lineage: Eukaryota > Metazoa > Chordata > Lepidosauria > Squamata > Chamaeleonidae > Furcifer > Furcifer pardalis. The sequence goes on along the minus strand of CP126895.1, from coordinate 105,569,570 downwards.
CACACTTGACCCGCCAGCCAGGTCTTTACGCCCTTTCGGAAGGGCAGGATCTCCGTCTGCAGGCGCAGCTCTGTTGGAAGGAGGTTCCAAAGGGCCGGGGCGAACACAGAGAAGGCTCTCTTCCTAGTGCTCGTGAGGCGAGCATCCCTAGCTGATGGAGTAACAAGAGAGCCCCTCCGATCCGCCCTGGTGGGACGGGCAGACGGGCATATCTTGCACCATAGTGCTTAGTGCACTCTCTGGGCTGGCCATAACTTAATTAGCATTGTTTTTGCTCCCAACACACTGGGTACTCAGTTTTATCAACCTCAGAATGGTGGAAGGCTAAGTCAACTTTGATTCCTGTCAGGATCAAACTTGAAATGTTTTGGCTACAGTACATCAGTGGCACAGTGGTTAAAGTGCTGTACTGCAGCTACAATGTTGTGAGTTTGATCCTGACCAAGGAATAAAGGTTGACTCAGCCTTCTAGCCTTCCAAGGTCTGGTCCAATGAGGACCAAGCACATTGGGGGCAAAATGCTAATTACCTTATAAACTGCCAAGAGAGTGCACTAAACGCTATAGGGGTGGTATATAGGTTTTATTGCTATTCAACCACTGTGTCACCAGGCCTCATAAAAGATTGGTATCCTACCCTAACTAATGTAGGATAAGCCTGGCTTACACAAGGTCCTGGCATAGCAGAAAACAAAATAAAAAACACTGTAGCACTCTAAGGACTAACTGCTATATTTTTATTGTTAACTTTTGTGGCTCAAGGTCCTGGGTTTACTTTCTAGACTCTAGCCCAGTGGTGGCGAACCTATGGCACATGTGCCAGTTGTGGCACTCCAAGGTCTTTCTGTTGGCACACACACTGTCACCCCAGCACCAAGTTTACTCCGCCCCTCTTCCCAGAAGCCCAATGGGAGTGCTTCCTCCCTCCCCCAGCAGAGTTCATCCCTCCCCTTTGCCCAGCAGCCCAACAGGAGAGCTTCCTCCCCCCAGCACAGAGTTCACCCCGCCGTGTTGGCACTTTGTGATAAATAAGTGGGTTCTGGGTTGCAGTTTGGGCCCTCAGTTTCTAAACAGTTCACCATCACTGCTCTAGCCTTTAGAAAGGGTCATGTGGCAAATGACATGAAAACCATCTGCCTGAAATTTTACCCAAAAGCTACAGTAGATCACAGGAAAGAGCAATTTCCCCTCAACTGGCGCCTCCCAGATCTGCTTGCCTGCAGAGCTTATCAGATGCCAACCAGTTTTGACCCATGTTGGCTGGGAACAATACGAGTTATAGACCAAGCCATCCAGAGAGTGCCAAGTTAAAGAAGGGTACAGTACGCAGTACTGGGATGAATGAGCCAATATGCAGATCTGCTGTCATGAATAAGTTTTGAGGTGGTTAAACTTCATGTTCATGTAAAACCTCCTATGCCTGCAGTTTCCTAAGGAGCAATGAAAGTTAAGACACTTCAAGTAAATGGTCCTGCATTGAGAAGCTAGTTAATTGGAAACATGTAAGTAAGGACAGCTGCTTTTTTCTTGTAGCAGAGTTCAGAAAATGACTTCTTTGAACTACAATTCTCAAGTTGCACTTTAATGCTGGCTAGAAGATTCAGGGAATGGTGGTTAAAAAAAAGAGTAATTTTTCCATGCTGGGTTTTAACCCATGGAAACTTGCATCACATAATGCATGTGTTATGTTCTTCTAGCAGAGAAATACACAACAAATGATGAGCAAGGTGGTTTCAGATAATAAAGAAGATGTTGGCAGAAAGAGTTCTTGTTGACACCCAAAAGACATTTTGAAAAGGAAGTAAGGAAGAATGGCATTGGTGAAAAGAGAAAACTGATATTGACATCTAGGACCAGGCTGTGAGCAAATGCTTTCGCCTCAGGATTTATTCCCTAGCTCCTAGGAATCTTTTAAAATCCTCTTGGCATTGAAATGTATGTCCTTCCAGTTTGATTTAATTTATAAGATGCTGCATAGATTGGTTAGATCATTTCCCAGATGTGAGCTCATTTCTCAGAAGAGGAAAGAATGTGCAAGGCAGACAGCCAAAGTAGTATCTGGCTGGCCTTTCCTCCTTTCTGCTCCTTTCCCATTTTCCTACAATGCAGTGGTGTCTCATATGACTTTTTCTTGGCTCTCCTGATCACAGCACAGTGAAATCAGAATTCTAAAAGAATGGCTTGAAATTTCAACTGTCACTTAGTTCCTATGAGGAAAGGCAGAAGGAATTGGGGATGTTTAGCCTTGAGAAAAGGGAAACAGAGCAGATATGATGCCACTTTTCAAAAACTTGAGAGATAGACATAAAGAAGGAGGGACAGTGGTGGCGCAGTGGTTAAACTGCTGTGCTGCAGCCAGAAGGTTGTGAGTTTAATCTTGACAAGGAATCAAAGTTGACTCAGCCTTTCATCCTTCCAAGGTCAGTAAAATGAGTACCCAGCATGTTGGGGGCAAAATTCTAATTAATTTGTGAACTGCCCAGACAGTGCACTAAGCACTCTGGGGCAATCTATAAGTCAAATTGCTACCTGTTCTTGATCATCCTAGAATACAGGACACGTAATACCAGGGTCAAGTTACCAGATATAGGCTGAACATCAGAAAAAACGTCGTAACTGTTAGAGTAGTACAACAATAGAACCAATTAACTCAAGAGATGGTGAGCACCCCAAAACTGGAGACATTCAAGAGAGAATTGGGCAACCATCTTTCAGATCTCCTTTGATTTGAATTCCTGGATCAGACTCAATGGCCTCATCGGCCATCTTCCAACCCAGTTATTATATGATTCTATGAATTAGCATTTGTGTTCTTTTAGCCCTGATTGGTGTATCTTAATGCAGCACAGAACAGCCAATGGTGATGTGTAAATATCTCCCTTGAGCCCAACTTAACTGCTGCATATGTTCACAGGCAGTGTGTCCTAAATCCAGTTACTAATCTCAGCTGGAAGAGACCCATAAGATCAGTGGGATTTATTTCTGGGCAGGAAAACATCTTTCCTGGAGAAAGGTTCACTCATAAAGGGCAGCAGAAATGCAGAATGAGGGACAGGATTCATTGGGAAAGCCATCAAACTGCAGGATTCAGTAGTTTCTGGTAGAGAACAAGAGATAGTTTTGAAATGGGGGGAGAGGGTGAGGATGGGAAGACCAGCAAGTAGATAAATAGGTGGGAAGGTAACAGTGTTCCAGTGTTTAGTCATGTCTGCCGCATGGCGATGGAGACGTTTGCAGACGCAGACAGCACTGGCTCTTTGGCTGCAAACAGAGATGAGCACCTCCCCCTAGAGTCGGATATGACTGGCTTTCAAGCAAAGGCAACTTTTACCTTGATCTTCTAGAGGCATCCAGATCTAAACTAACCTTATTCTGGTGGTTTCCTTTCCCAGTTTTTCCCTTACATCCTTCTGCTGGTTGCAATCTTACTGTACCTGCCATATCTCTTCTGGCGCTTCATGGCGGCACCTCATCTTTCCTCTGACCTGAAATTTATCATGGAAGAACTTGATAAAGCCTATAACAGAGCAATCAAAGCAGCTAACAGTTGCTATAATGGTGACACAAGGGATGCAGCCAGTCCTATTTCGGTCATCAACGAGAATGCTGATCAGAGGTAATTGTTGAATTTATTGTTGTTTCCCACTTTCTAAATTTATTTTTTAAAGGGACTTCCTTTGTCATATCCAGGTATGCAAACCTGTTTTTGTCAGCATGTAACTGTAGATTAGAGGAAAGGCATAAGATTTGACATGTCCAGAATTTTTGTAATTCTTGTTCTCCCAGTGAATGCCCAGATTTTTTCTCCCCCAGCACTTAACGACTGTATTCTTGGAAACAAAATTTACAGTATTCAGAAGGGACTGTGATGGCTTAGTGGTTAAGACACTGAAGTTGATGACTGGAAATTTGGCAGGTCAGCAGTTCAAGACCCAAGTGCTGTGTGACGGAGTGAGTGCCCGTCATCTGTTGCAGCTCCTGCCAACCTAGCAGTTCGAAAACAAGAAATTGCAAGTAGATAAATAGGCATCACTTTGCAAGTAGATAAATAGGTAATAGAATTCCATGTGCTCTGATGTCTAGTCATGCCTGCCACATGTCCATGGAAACATCTGCAGAGGCAGACAGCACTGGCTCTTTGGCTATAAACAGAGTTTTTTTCCTTGTCAGAAGCACACAAAGTGCTTTATTTAGTTAGTTATTGCATTTCTATACTGCCCATTTGGATGATATCCCACTCTGGATGGTGTACAAACAGATAACAAACAACAACAGAACACACAGCAAATCAAAACAAACAAACAAAGAACAAATATGTCACAAACAAAACTAACATAAAATAAAGTAACTAAAGTAACTAAAGACCAGGGTTGAAAATATTTTTGCTAGAGTAACCCCATTCAGGGGATGCCCAGATTAGGCTCCTTTAATGTCCCCAAGATCTTTTCCCACCAAAGTGGTCCCTATTTATCTACCTGCAATTTCTTGCTTTCGAACTGCTAGGTTGGCAGGAGCTGGGACAGACGGGCACTCATTCTGTCATGCAGTACTCGGGTCTTGAACTGCCAACTTGCCTACCTTCCAGCTAGCAAGGTGGGTTTCTTAGCCACTGAGCCACCATAGCCCCTATATCAGTGATGGCTAACCTTGGCACTTCAGCTGTTCTGGAACTTCAATTCCAAGAAGCCTTAATCACCAGGAGTGCTAACCTGGGCTTATAGTATTTCAAGTCCAAGAACAGCTGAAGTGTCAAGGTTAGCTACCAGAGCCCTATATAAACAGAGAAGAACACTAGAGTCAGATACAACTGGCTTTTGAACAAGTGTGACCATTAACTTTACTATAAACATGTTCACAAATAACATAGAACAGTTATCTAAAAGTATGACATAGGCTAGAAAATTCAAGCCATTCCTTAAATTTCTTGACACGACTTGTGCAACATCTAAAATAAAATATAATTTTGATGTAATAGATCTGGATATTGGCTTTTTTCCCCCCTTGCAGTCTCTGGGAGATATCTGACAGTCACTTTAAATATCCTATTGTGGAGCAATACTTGAAGACAAAGAAAAGCTCAAAGAACCTAATTATCAAGTACGTGTTTTGCCGTTTGTTAACCCTGGCCATCCTTGTCTTGGCTTGTCTTTACCTGGGCTACTATATCAGTCTTTCTGCAGTGACCGATGAGTTTATTTGCAACATCAAAACTGGGATCTTAAAGAATGACACGACAGTTCCTGAACGGTTTCAGTGCAAACTGATTGCAGTGGGGATCTTCCAGTTGCTCAGTTACATCAACGTCATTGTCTACTTCCTTCTTGTGCCCCTTGTGATTTATGCCTTACTAGTCCCATACAGGCAGAACTCAGATATTCTCCAAGTGTATGAGCTTTTGCCAACCTTTGATGTTCTCCACGTTAAAACCAAGAGCTATGATGACCTAAACCTCTTCCTCCTCTTCCTTGAGGAAAATGTCAGCGAGCTTAAATCTTACAAGTGCCTCAAAGTTCTGGAGAACTTGAAAGTCAACGGAGAGAAGTTTGACGCCATGCAGCTCTTGATGAACCTTGGCGCAATTAAAACAGACACTGCAGATGGCAAGTCATTGCTTCTGAAAGGGTCTTTAGGAAAGAAGGCTGAAGGTGAAACAGCAAACACTGCAACAGAATTACAGGGTAAAGTGGCTTGCTTTCATTTTACTTGAATTAACCATTAGTAATACATTTTCTCATAAGGTTGATCATAGTGGTTTAAAAACCATTAAAATGCCATGTCAGCAGTGCTTGAAAATGTTACTTGTTGTTTAGCATAGTAAATTGTACTAGAGCTGTGGTGGTGAACCTTGGCACTCCAGCTGTTCTTGGCCTTCAATTCCCAGAAGCCCAAGTCTCTGTGAATCCACATGAATGTGTTTACTGGCACTTCAGGTATTCTTGGACTTCAGTTCCTAGAGGCCCCACACAAATGAGTTTATTGCGTGTATGTGCGGTAAACCCATTCGTGTGGATTCGCAGAGACTTGGGCTTCTGGGAATTGAACTCCAAGAACACCTGGAGTGCCAAGGTTCACCATCACTGTATTAGAGGATGCCCATTGAATCCATGAGGTTTCATTGATTCAAATGGGCACACACTAACTGCAGGGTTTTGGTTTTTTTACCATATTAAGTCTCAGTTAGAATAGACTCATTTGAATCATTGGAACTTACAGAGAAGTTAACTCACCAAATCCCCATTGATTTAGCCAGCCTCTCTAGTGTGATTTATTACACTAAGTGATATAATTTGGGCCAATAAAACAGTTTATTATAAGACAATAACAACAAGAGTACACAGAATCAGCAGAAGCTTCTGCATTTTGCTTAATGTAGGGTTTGGCTTTACAAGCCTGAATCAGACTGCAGATTTTCCTAATCAGGTTTCTCTATTGTGTATTCCCTCAGAACTAAGTTATGCTTAATTCAGTGCAACTTACTCCAGAAGAAATGTGCAAAGGATTGCAGAATAAAGAGTTAGATTCATACTGGCTTATACTTTGGATAAACTCAATAAATCCACTTGCTAGATCCAACTGGAGTAAGCCTACTTAATTGGTGGGATTTATATAAGCATTGACTTAGAATTCAACCACTGATTCAATGGGTCTACTTTAGCTGAGACTAGAGGTTGACCAATGGACTTAAATTAGTCATGACTGAATTAAGTCCCACTGACCTCACCAAATCTTTTTTGAGTAGGTCTTAAAAACAGCAGTTGAATGGAATAGATTGTCATATAGGTCTCATTCACCTATGTCCATTCTTTTTTTTAAGTCTTGATTCACACACACTACAATGCTGCTGTGATATCCTGACTGCTTAGGATTTCATTGGGCAGGTTTTTATGACTTCCAGTTTCAAAAATTGGAAGCACTTCTTTAGAAAAAAATCTCTAGATCACAACATCCTTGAACTTTCTTTGAGAGCAACTAAACCCTTTATGGTTGCATCATAAAAATTAACAAACTATTTTCCCATTGCTGTTTCTTTATGGTCTTCAGATATGAAAGGATCCACTTTGCCTAGTGATGAAGCAAAAACAAGCAAAGAAGATGGTAAACTTCGTCAGAGACTTCTGGATTCTTCCTGCTGATCCCCTGGTTAATTATCTATAGATTATGACAATTCCTGCCGTACACTCCAGTGCAAGTCACATTGAACACTGGATGATTGCCTTCTCATGCAAGGGCTGGAATGAAGGGCATATCATAGTTGTTTACAAGTTTTTTATATGGCCATGTTTACATACCTATTTAGAATCCTGTGTTTAAAGGCATACTGTTGAGTTGTTTTATAATAACTTCATTTGAAAAGAAAACTCAAGTGTATCCTGGAAACAGGATGCAGAGAAATGTACTAGAATAAGTAAATCAGCCTAAGGGAGTAAATTGGGGTAGTTTCAGTCATCAGTCTGATTTACAGCAGAGCTAATTCTTCTGTTCACATCTGTCAAAAGGCATTCCATGGTTATGAATTGGTTTTCCTAGAGCAGGGGTCTGCAAACATGGTTCAGTTCCCAGAAGCCCTGATCAGCAGGTGTGCTGACTTGAGTTTCTGGGAATCGAAGTCCAAGAACACCTGGAGAGCCAAGTTTGCAAACCCCTGTCCTAGAGTGAGGCTCATTCATTATGCTCCAACTCTATTGACTCCTGCAATTTCCTTAATTGTGGGAAACTCAACTGCATAATTTGTGGTGCCTTCATGATCATGGTTATTTATTAGCATCTGACTTAATGCTTAACCCTTATAGGAGTTTAGGGTATGTGAGATTTTTTTATAGAGTAGTTTTACCAATGCTTACCCATACCCCAATAGATTTCCATGGCAAACAGGGATTTGAACTCAGGCTTCCTGAGTCCTAGTCTGTCATTCTGACCACTATACCACACTGGTTCTCACACTGAAAAGTATACTGCCTCCAGTATTGGAATTTATATATTTGAATCCATCAGGGTTCAAGTCAACCTTATCTTCCATGATTTCTTATCACTGATTTACTTGTCATCTTCATTGTTGTTGAGTTGTATGCCTCATTCCCATTTAATTGTGCCTGGAGCAGCTCATTGTCTTGTAAATTTTAAAAAAAATATTAATGACAATGAAATATCCTACTAGCTACACTTGAATAAGTGTAGTGGCATTAAATTGCAGTGGCAAATTTCCACTAGTTAACAAGTCTCTGCTTATATCCTTCATGCATTAGTTGTGTGGGTTGGGATGTGACAAGGGATATAAGTAGCAACTTATTAACTAGTGGCAATTTGCTATTGTAATTCATGGAATTGAACTTAAGTCAGTGTTACTAGCCAATGGGACTGTAGGCATAATGTAAGTAACCACATATATCATGCAATACAATTATGGTATAAAGCAAATGCATGGACTGAATACAGATTTAATAGAAGACGACCTTGAAGGCCAAAAAAAGTCTTCATTCCACCAAGGAAAATATGAGGCTATCCATAATTAATGCTATTTATCAGCCATGCCCCACACAAGTAGTAGCCTGCCTTTCACTCAAATTTGGGTCTCCAGCCTTAAGTCCTTTTCCAGTTTCTCAGAGAAAAGATCCTGGGTGTAAAGCCAATTATCCATCCTAGCTAGATCAGGCCCATTGAATACATTGCTAAATGTGACAGCACTTAAACCACACTGATTCGTAGATCTTTTCTAGATAGAACAAATTAGCCAATTCAGGCCTGACACCTCCTTCAAGCCGAACAGAAACATACTGATTTTGACGTCTCTTCACCTCTCTCTAGTATTGTCTTGAATAGGGTGACATGAGGCAGGCAGAAATGCTCATCAAAGTCCAGTTCTTGCAAGCATATTCAGACTGGATTTCTCTACACTTTCAAATTAAATGATCAAACATTAGCACCCTGAGCATTCTACTGAAATTAGTTCTATTTCAGTGGTTCGGATCAATGTGTGCAGTATAAAATAAGTAGAGTGTAAAAGTGGGGAGATTCTGTTTTTTCAAGATTCCCCTGACCTGATAGTGTGTTTTTGTTATTGTGCATGATAATTATGAAACAAGACTGAAAACAGATTTTTTTTAAATGCTCAAGTCTTTCTTGAGACAAGTCTGTTTACCAGATAAATGTATACCTCTTATTTCTTCTACAGCATTGTCATTACTTTGTATCATAGGGCAGTGGGGTACTATGAAAAGAAGGTAGGAATAATCCAGATTTGGATTTTGTTATAGACTCTTACCAAAAAGAGCTGATGCAAAATTATTACCAGCCCTATTGCAGTGCTGCTTGGGAATTATTATTTTGGGATGGAGAAGCAACGCACAGCTATATTGTCTTGTCCATTTTATTAAGATGCACCTCCTGTTATTGGTGTGTTCGCCATCTGGGTTCGATTGCTTCCCTGAATCAAATCTCAGGATCAAGGGTACCTTCTGCAAAAGATGTACAGTAGCTTTAAACTTACATAGCTGCATGTTTAAGAGTGCAAAATCATTTCCAGCAATCCATGAACAAGCCATCCAAGCCGTCAGCTACCTTTTGGGATAACCTAGTTCAAAGAATGAGAGCCACACAGTTATGGAACGTGCAAATAAGCTTACCTTGTTTTCAGTGTAAATCAGGATAGGAGATAGCTTGAAAACCATCAATTCATGGGTGCATGGGTACATTTGTATTCTGATACTGATACTGTAAAACTCTGTAATATTCCCACTTATGCTAGAAGGAAAGTGGCAAGGAGAGAGAAAATGTCTTAAAAGGGTGAAGGAACTGGACAAGTTTAGCCATGAGAAATTGTAATTGAATCAATCAATCTTTATTACGGTCCAAGACCAGTATGGTACAGCAAAGATGTAATTCAAAGGCAAAATGATAGCCTTCTCTGAGGACTGGAGGGGCAGTCAACAGATGGTGGCGCACACGGGTTTCCCACAAGACTGGAATTAACAGATTCAGATTACTGTGTTGCCCAGAAGAAGAGGAGTCAGCTAAGATGTAGTGCAAAAACACAAACATGCACACCTCGGGTGATGGATAGCCACGAAGGAGAACTTCCTGGTGGCAGAAGCTGTTTGGAAGTAGAGCAGACTGCTTCAGAATATGGTGGACTCTTCTTTGTTTAAACTTTTTAAAAACAGAAGCTGATAACACTGTTGGAGATACTGTAGTAGCATATTTAAAAACCAAGAGGTGGACTGGTGTGGGGGATGCCATCCGTGGGCTTCTCCTTGTGCAACTTACAGAGCTATATGGACCATCATCCACTCTCCCTTCAGCTCACAAGGACTATGACTGAGCAGCCAATTGCAGCACTGGCACAATAATCTTGATGCAAGGATTTTAAGTGTTGGAAGAGGCTTTCTGTTCGAAGATAGCAGGAATGTTGCGGTTCCTGGGAATTCTGAGATGTAACCCAAACTCCACCACCACCAAACGGCACTAATGCTTTCTCATCTCTCAACCTCCAAAGGGCCTCCTTTTCAGATACAGGAGGGAGAAAGAAAGCTGTTGTTCCTCCTAGTCCTGTGATGGCAAACCTTGGTACTCCAAGTGTTCTTGAACTTCATCCCAGAAGCCCTGATCAGCAGGAGTGCTGACTTGGGCTTTTGGTAATTGAAGCCCAAGAGCACCTAGAGTGCCAAGGTTCGCCATCACTACCCTAGTCCTTACTAACCATGCTTGCAAGATTGAACTTTTGCCCTATTTTGTCTAGTGCAGGGGTCTGCAAACTTGACTTTCCAGATGTTCTTGGATTTGAATTCCCAGAAGCCCAAGTCAGCACTCCTGCTGATCAGAGTTTTTGGGAATTGAAATCCAAGAACATCTGGAGAGCCAAGTTTGCAGGCTCCTGGTTTAGTGGCAAAGATGGGCCAGACAGTTGTCCCAGTCTGTTGGCTCATTTGATCCCCTTCTCCCTGTTTATCTTGTTTATTTTTTTATCTTGATTTTATATTATGTTTTCATTGTGTTTTAGGTGTTGAGAGTTGTGCTAGCTGACCTGGGTCTTTTTGAGGAGAGCAGCATAAAAGTTTGCTTAAATAAAATTAATAAATAAAATAACGATACAGTGAGCTCACTGTGGAATATTCTCCAATTCTGAACAGTTTCTGTGGGGAGGAAGTTTTAAGCCTTTGAACCCTTATGTTCCTTGGTAGTTGTGTGTAGAAAGCAAGACACACAAACAGAGAGAGAATACATGGTAGAGTGAGAATATGAAACATAAGGGAGTGGTGGTGGTAGGAAGAGGAGTGTGCATACATGCAGTTGATGTTTTCATGCACTGTATGTAAGGCTTGTGGCCCGTACCAGGAACCAGATTTGATCTTGAAAAATTGTGCATTCCCAAGCTAGAGGATGCTTATGATCTTATCCAAGTCTCTTCTTTGTCTGGTTCAGACATAAAACTGCCAAAATGCAGCCACCTTTGGGTGAATTCATGCTGCAGTTCCTTTTCCTTGACCAAGTGTGAAAAAGATGAGCCGGTACAAGGTGGCCGTTGCCCTAGGTACACTGGATTGTGGTTCAAAAATACCACACTCTTCAAGGAACCTCTTTCTGTGGACCTCATCCAAGTCTCTGATCTTGTGAGAATTTAATCAGCGACTGACAGAATGAAGATCAGCCTTGAACTCATCAACTGTTGCCTTTAACACTGCATGAGGATGGTAGCTTTCTTCTTAAAAACAAACAACTAACACTAGGTAGTTATTTTGGCAAGTGTAAATTATTTCCTCACTGTTAGAGCTCCACCTCCATCCTGTAGCTGACCAAGAAACCAGTTGGACAACTAGTCTCACAAGCAGTGTGAGTTCAGACATGAAAAGAGTGAGGAAACGTCTATCATGTAGTACAGTGGGATTATGGCCTAAGTGTTTGAAAGGGACTTTTGCAAAGTCTTTGCCTTCCTTCCCAAGGGATAGGGATGGACCTTAGATCAGTAGTGGAGCATGTCATACGAAAGGAGAAGGTTCCAGGTTCGAATCCTGGTGTCGCCTCTGGTTAAAGGCTGTCAGAAGAACTTTTGTCTGAAACCTAGGATAGGAGATCCCTATTGCAGTAGGCAAAACTAGACCTTGGAAAAGTTGGTTGTTTGGACTACAGTTCCCCAAATCCACCAACCAGCATGGCGAGTGGCCATGCATTAGCAATGCACAGAATAGTTCCAGGAGAAAGAGACAAGTTGTGTAACAATGTAAACTGTTACTGTGATGGTATTTTGATGAAATGTTTAACTGTAGTGTGGCAATGGTGAAGCATTAGTCTGTGAATATGTAGCAGTATTAATTCTTGTATAAGTGGATTGTATTATATGACTTGTATTTAATGCTTATCAGACTTGTCTGTTTTTGTGGTCCTTCTGTTTCGAAACTTTGCAGGTACTCAGGCTGGGGCAGAAGTAGGCAACTTGGGGCCCTCTCAATATTGTGAAATACAAATCCCATCCTCCCCAGCCATTAAGGCCAAAAGATTGGGTAATAGAATTGGTAGCCAAAATGTGTCGAAAGTGACAGTTCCACCCATGATCTATGGATGTGTTGGGATTTTTTCTTTTTTTCTTTGGTTCATATCTGCAACAAGCCCATGCAATTGAGAGGAGACCCAAACCTCTCCTATAATTTACTCTTAGAGCACCTTCTTTGTGTCTAGAAGGTACTGGGCTGAATCTCTGCTGTGAAGCACTTCCTTGGTTCAATCATGGTGACTCAAGTGGTTAAGATTCTGAACACACTGACTGAAAAGTTGGAGTTCGATTCCTGGGTACTGCATGATGGAGTGAGCTACCGTCTCTGTTCCAGCTCCTGCCAACCTAGCAGTTTGAAAGCAAGAAATTGCAAGTAGATAAATAGGGACCACTTCGGTGGGAAAGTAAACAGTGTTCCATGCATTCAGGTGTCAAGGCATGCCTGTCACATGTCCACGGAAACGTCTGCAGACGCAGACAGCGCTGGCTCTTCGGCTATAAACAGATGAGCACTGAACCCTAGAATCAGATAAGACTGGGTTTTGTGCAAGGACAATGTTTACCTTTACTGGTTCAATTCTAGCAGTTTGAGGTACTTTAAAGGTAAAAAAATTTTTGCTTGAAAAACAGTTGTGTCCAACTCTCTGGGATGGTACTCATCTCTGTTTACAGCCAAAGAGCCAGTGCTGTATGTGCCTGGAGACATTTCTGTGGTCATGTGTTAGGCATGACTAGATGCACACAATGCTGTTATCTTTCCCACTGAAGCAGTTCCTATTCATCTACTTGCAATTTCTTGCTTTCCAAATGCAATGTTGGCAGGAGCTGGGACAGGTGATGGGTGCTTGAACTGCCGAACTGCCAATCTTCTGGTCATTAAGCCCAGCATCTTAACCACTAACCCACCACAACCCTTGATGGTTACTTTACTGGACGACAACAACAACATGTCTCTCCCATGCCGGTAGAAAGATTCAGGGAATACTGTCCAAATTATTTTGGATATATCCAGTGGGAAAGTATCAGATGGGAGGTGATTGGGAAAATCATTGCTTGAAGCTGGGGAGGCAATCGGAGGCAACAGTGGCATGTTAGGCAAAGAAATATTTACCACTGGTTGCTTGATTTCCCTTATGTGGTCACATAACACAACACAATTCTGGTCTTAAATGATTTCCTGCCAGATCTACGACTTGTCCTTTGATGTATTGCTGTAGACCAGGGGTGCTCAGACTCTGGCCCATGGGCCTAATTGGCCCCCTGCATATAATTAATGTGGCCCGTGGTAAGCACCCGGGCTTCACCGTGGCCCGCACCACCCACCCGCCGCCCCCCCTGACGTCAGCAGTGGTGGCGACAGAGGCAGCGACTGCTTTTTCCAGGCTGCTCTGAGCAGCCTCTCACTCGATCCTTTCCCCTCAGCAACCTATGCTGAAGCAGATCGCTGCTTGGGGAAAATTTTCGGAGCCTCCTGCAAGTCAAAATTCACAGCGCTTAGAGAGCCCCTTGGTGCGCTCAGGATGACATCATCCTGAGCACGCCAGGGGGCTCTCTTAGCGCCATGAATTTTGACTTGCAGGAGGCTCTGAAAATTCCCCCATGGGAGCAATCAGCTTCAGCATTGGCTGCTGAGGGGAAAGGATCATGAGAGAGGCTGCTCGGAACAGCCTGGAAAAAGCACAGTTGCTGCCTCCGTTGCCACCACTGCTGACGTCAAAACTCTCAGCAGTGGGAGCAGCCTGCCTACAGCCCCCGCAGCTGTGTGTCGGGGGTGGGACTGGTCCGCAAGAAAAAAAGTTTGGGCACCACTGATATAGACAATGAAATACAACCTACTGATATAGAAAAATAAAGGTGCCATACCCTTGTTCATGTTGCAAACATTCCTAACCAGATGTTTCTATTCCCTTCTATGTTTGAGACAAAAACAAAGTGTAAGCATTCTAATGAACAGCTCATCAAACATCTTGATAAAACATACTGGAAGAAAAATACCAAACTTAAACAAACTATAGTATTTAATTTCTTTTGCATATCAAACACTAACTTTCTTGGTTCTCTTTTATGTTTCTCCAAAAACGAATGTGTCTATAAAAATGAGATAACAAGATTGCTTAAAACTCCCTTTGAAAATATATCGTACCACTCAAAGTAGACCAAGATGAAGAAGATTCTTAAGAAAATTGTCCATAATGAGTAATGTTGGATTTTACTGGAAAGTACTACATTTCTAAGTTGACTTTTTCCTGAACTCTATAAAACAAATGCAGCAGTCTGGGAAGATATACATCAGCAGTTCCCAACTTAAGAACTGTGGGCCGGATGCGGCCCATGGTGTCATTTCCTATGGCCCCCACCCCTCCAGGGGCATTCAAGAAAAATGGCCATCCCTTTGAAGCTGTTGGGACAAAATGGCCATCCCCATCATGCAGGTAGAGCAAAATGGCTGTCTGGCCATCATGACTGAGAGGGCGTGACCCGGCCCCCTGCTTGAAAATGTTGGGAATCCTTGATATACAGAGTGGCAATTTCTCAGTACCAAAAAAAAAAAACCATTCTGAAAATAAGAACAGTTTCCATTCACTTATATAGGTGATTCTAATTTATTTCTCCATAATATTTGTTTTAAAAATAATGGCCAGGAAATTCTTTTAAATGTTTCTCATGAACAGAGAAAATTTCTAAAAAAATTTAAACATTCTACTCTTGTTGTTACTGTTGTTTTAATAAAGAGGGATGGGAGTAATGCTGTTATATTTCCACTGGGCTGTATCCAGAGTTGATCTTCTGTATGTAGACAGAACTGAAATCCAGCAGAACTCCCTGCTAAGTGAAAGGGACATGGTTTCTACCACTTCTTTCTCACCTGCTGATCTGGAGTCACCTTTCCAGGAGATTTCTGACAAGGAAAGAGAAGATGGTGGAGAAAACTGCCTCTCCTATGTCTCCTTTGGCAAGAGTTCAGTACACATGAACCCTAGATCTATGTACTTCAAGTGATATCACACATACAGAAAAAAAGTAACTTCTCCATTGAGAAAACAATGAAATAAGACACTGAAACGTTCTTAGAGGGGAAGCTGCCTACATCTTAGTTCCCTGTAGAATTTCAGATGATTTTTTCTTCTGCTATATACCTCCATACAGTTCTCATCTGTTTCTCCTTGAAGCAAAGGTATTCCTGAATAAATTGTCCTGTAAATTAACAACAAACATTTCATTATAATGTTAATGGTACAACTTTTAAAAATGTAAATAAGTCTTATTTAAACAGATTAGTATAAATGTGCAACAATTTCTACTGGATTTTAGAGAGTCAAAGTGATTAGTGGAGTGTTCTTCATCCCAGGACTGAAAGAAGTGATGGTCTCTGAACTTTATAGCTTTGCGACTAGAATCAATAAACAATTACCAGAAGTATGATCAAATTTCAATAACTATTTCACACCTTGCTCTCCAGTTCTTCTTAAAAGCCAAACTCTCTCTTCCAGGAACAATCCAGTACATTACCTTCTGCTTACAAGTGTGCTTCTGGAAACTTTACTTATGTTTACTTTTACGGTCAATTTTCACATCTGTATAAGATTTGTAGCTAGAAAACATTTCAAATCAGTGGTGCTAGAATAAAGTAAAGGAACATATTTTGGAAAGTACTGCCGTAAAGCTGAAGATTTCAATCTCCCCTACATCACATGGAGAACTCTGAATAGGCTGAGGGTTGGACTCCCTAAATGCAAGACCAACATGCTCAAGTGAGGATTGCTGGTGGACAAGACATGGTGTGAATGTGGAGAGACATAGAGTCCGGCCCATTTGCTGGTCTGCTGATTGCTGCCAGAAACATGCACCAATGGGGACTTGCATTTGGGCAAGGACAAAACAAAGAAAGTGGATTCATTTTGGCAGTCCAGGGTCTGATCAGGACACAAAAGAAGCAGCAGCAGCTGTCAAGTCGCCTCTCAACTATGGTGACCCTATCAGTGAATGAGCTCTAAAATGACCTGTCCTCAACAACCCTGGAGAAACAAGACTTGACAGAAAAGACAATAATGCTGAGAAAAACTGAAGGTAGCAGGAAAAGAGGAAGACTAAATATAAGATAGACTGACTCAATAAAGGAACCCACAACCTTGAGTTTGCAGCAGCTAAATAGGGTTGTTCTAGACAAGATTGTAAGAGAAAGGGAATATTGGCTGTAAGAGAAAGGGAATAGTGAATGAATTGGATTGAACAAGCAGAGCAGACCAAGTATACCTGAAACTTGATTGCCTTCTCCAAAAAAGCAGGAGGAAGAATAGCTTTAAGGGGGGGGAAAGATACTTCAGACTGACACTGAATCTTTCTTCAAATATTTTGCCTTCTAATGGAGGAAACTTATAAGAAATGAAGATCCTAGTAAATACACATTTTACTTGGGATTTCTCTCATCAGATCCTAGCAACTGGTAGTTAACCCAATCAGAGAAAAATAGACACAGTGCCCTGAAGTATTATTTTGACAGTTATTAAGAAACAGCTGAGGAAGAGTGAAATAAACTATTAGAACAAATCTATAGAGCCCTAACACAGAAAAACACTGACCATTAACATTTTGCATACAGATTAATGAAAGAATGACAAAAATTAAAAAAAATATACCTCATCTGATTCAAAGTCTACTCCTTTTGCCACCTGGCTCTGTGAATTCCTAGATGCTGGTGTGCTTGATGATCTAAGCAGACAAAAGAATAAATTTTACCTTCAATGAAAGCATAACTTTAAACATCATTAGTTTTATACCAAGTGCACTGACTTCCAATTAATTTTCTATCCCAATTCAAAGTGCTGCATTTTATCAATAAAGCCATAAATAGTTTAGGACCAAGCAACCTGAAAGACTGCTTCCTTCCATATGAACATGTCTACAAGTTATGGCATTCACAGGGACTGCAGTGGTTCAGTGGTTAAGACACTGAACATGACAACTGGAGGGTCAGCAGGTCAGCAGTTCAAGACCCGAGTACTGCACAATGGAATGAGTTCCCGTCTCTGTCCCAGCTCCCGAAAACCTAGCAGTTTTAAAGCAAGAAATTGCAAGTAGATAAATAGGAACCATTTCAGTGGGAAGATAACAGAGTTCCATGCGCTCCGATGTCTAGTCATGCCTGTCACATGTCCACAGAAACATCTGCAAACGCAGTCAGTGTTGGCTGTTTGGCTATAAACAGAGATGAGCACTGAACCCTAGGATATCGCTGGCTCTCAAGCAAGGGCAACCTTTACTTTCATCTATTCACAGTGAGCTGTGAGGGAAGAGAGCAATCTTATTTCTCTGCCTTTCTTCTGCTCCTGGTTTAGACACAAACTGCAGTCTGCCATTTTGTAAGAATTCAGCAAAGCTAGATGTGCACAAATCAGTTGTATGACCCAGGACAAGGCAAGGAACTATGTTTTTCTACTAAATACAATATGGAAGTGTTCAATCACAATACACAAGAGGAGGCTGCAAGAGTGGGCAGGCCTTGCATTGGTGATAATGTTAAATCATAATCTTCCACCTGAATACTGTGATAGTCCACCTATACTGCAACTATTTATCTAGGTCTCCTGTTCTTTCAATGTGATGAATTCCTGCTTTTATTTTTTTTCAGAAAAGGATATTTTGCCCCTACAAAACCTAATGATCATAGTAATAACTGTACCAACCTTTGCTTTATAGTTGAAGAAGGAGTGAAGGACACTTCTTCCAAATCAGAATCATCATCTTCAATTGCCTGAAGATAATGGGAGAGAAGGATATATGAGTCATTTAGTTACATCTACATCCTGTCTTTCTCCCAATTTGGGGAATCATTGGCCAGTACCTTGTTTATGTTGTGTAACACAAGGCCAGATGTTACACCTGTCAACAAAAGATTGCACACAATTCCACAACAGGTTGCACATCCCCAGCACAGCCGACTGCACAATGTGTCAGTGAATGTGCTTCAAGGGCTGCACTTCTGTCTTAGCAGGTACCATGGATAAAACATCAAGTTGCACATGTGGTTTTTGTGCAAAAAGATTTTGGCTGTTGCAATTTAGAAAATGGTGGTGGAACCTGGCAGATATATATTGTATGTTAATCCATTTTAAATGTCATGGAACAGATTGTTAAGAGACCATTAAATTTTAAACATCTCGACATATTACTGAACAAGACCCTTGGCTGAAACTTATGGGTTGCTACCAGTGTCAGCAATACTGGGATAGCTGGGGTGAGAGACCTTCAAACAAGGCAATTACTGATATTCCATTGCATTCGATACAATGGAATTAGTTAGATCAATAATCATAAAGTAACTACTTACTTCTGAATAACTCTTGGCAGGTACATTCCGGGAAGGCTGCTTCCTTGATGACTTAAAAGCTAGAAACAACCCCAGTACAAGGCATTACTGTGGGACACCAGTATAAATAAAGCTCTTTTGAAGAAGTAACCCCACCACCACCACCCACCCACCCACAACAAAAATGCAAAATGAAAGAAGATGAAACAATTAATAAAGAGAACAAATCTGTAAATAAGTGACAATAGAAAATGCAAATGTTTTCAAAATGTGCATAGTGCAACAAAGACTAGGTTTGTCATGGATATTACATTCATTGTATTCTTCTTTCATGTCTAGGTCAGACTTTAAACTGCTAAAATGAAGCCACCGTTTGGTGAATTCATTCCGCAGTTCCTTTTGCCTGACTGAGTGTGAGAAAGATTAGCCGCCAACACAAGTTTTCCGCTGCCACCACCAACACCAGATGCTCCCTCAACCAGTCTCGGCCTGGAGGGAAGAGGACATGGGTGGTGGGGTTGAGCTGTGAAGGTTTTTTGTATTTTTTGAAGTGCTTGTTGGGATGGGTTGATGCTTTGCGATGGTGGGTGGGATATTTGTTGAAATGCTTCTGATATGTCGAAATGCTTTTGAGATGTTTCTGTGACTGTTATTTTGTAATTTTAACTATGATATTGTGTTTCCTTATTAGCCACCTAGAGTCGCTCTGTGAGTGGGGCGGCATACAAATTGAAAAATTAAATTAAATTAAATTGCCCGGGGTACGCCGCATTGTGGTCCAAATATTCCACTATCTTTGAGAAGGCTATATGGCAATCACAGGTTATTAACTGCATTGTGGAATGCATTGTCTGTGTGTGAAAAACTAGGTGTCAGAGATTAAGAATCAACCAGTGAGTTAAACAAAATGGCAGGGTAGCCATATGAAGCACACGTTTTTAAAGGAATGACAAAAGATGATCATTCAAAGGAGGCCAATAGCATATAACTGATGCAGTACATCTTTATCAACATTCTTTTGAAAGGTGCCAAATGGAGTCTGACCTTTTCTGCACAACTGCTTAAGCATGGTGAAGTTGCATGCTGACATGACCCCTAAGCACTATTAAGGCACATCAGGGCTTGAACCTAAATAAAATCTGCAACTGGCTTCAACATGCTGACACTAAACAGTAGCAGTTGCAGTTTAATCAAATATATGACCTAATTGGTTGACAATTTATCTCTCTGTTCTTCCCCCCTCTTATTCCCCACCCATCAAGGGGCACTTTTGAGTACAGTGGACCCTCACTTAACAAATTTAATGCGTTCTCTGGGACCTTTGGTACTACAAAAAATTTGTCAAGTGAATTTCCCATAAGAATGCACTGAATGTAATGTCCCATAGGAATGCATTGAAACCCAAAATTTGTTAATCAAAATGCAGTTTCCCATAGGAATACATTGAAAATCAAGTAGAGTAAAAACTCACATAAAGAGCACCTCGCTTAGAGACTAAGTCGCTTAAAGAGCAGAATTTTCTCTGAATGGTTGCTTCGCTTAACAACTAAAACAAACCAAAAACTCGCTTAACAACTAAATTGGGGTTCACAATCCCCCCGGCTAGAAGTCACAGTTGGTCACTTACAATGGTGTTTCACTTAAAGAACAAACTCACTTAAAGATAATCCCATGGAACACATTATGCTCTTTAAGTGAGGTACCACTGTAATCTGTTCCAGGGAGGAAATTGTTAACCGAGGCACTATTTTCTATGGATTTCCTTTTGTTATGCAATTTTTGGTTTAGCGAGCCACTTGTTAAGCGAGGTTCCACCGTAGTAAGTATGTTCTCTTAAGGCTCTGTCTATTTTTCTATGACCAGTCACAAAACAAACCACACAAAATGCAAGATACGCTGTTGCAGAGTGTGCGTGCCTCTAATTTATATATTTTTACCTGATATCACAATTTACAGGGTTCTCATGTAGTGTTAAGTTTACGCATCCACCAAGTATGAATAAAAGTCATGCACCCAATGAAATCGACTTTGGTCCGTAAATATTTGTTTTTTATACATTATCACAGCAATCTTTGCTTCTGCAGTAAAAGATTATCACCGTTACCCCCTCTGGAAATATGCATTTGACTCAAATGCAATACAAAAAACATTTCTTGAGCATCTATCTGAAATATGTTTCTATATATTTATATTAGTGTAACAGAAGTAATCATATGTATCTACAACATACCATCCAAAATGGACATATTCTTCATAGGAGATGGAACAGGCTTGTACCTTCCACTGCTCTGCGTTTGCCCAGTGCTCCCTATGAAAACAATGAAATATATTCAGATTTTTATATTTCCTCATTTATTCATCAATTAGAAAAGCATAACGAAAGAGGTAGCCAACACACAAAACCCACTAGTAATTCCTCTAAGATTTTTCAGTGGCCTTCCCAGGACAATCCCCAAAACTGGTCAGCCAAAATTCAGTGCCACTCAAATGGGGAGATCTCACTTGTTTCCCCCCTCAGTTGCAGAAAAAAGGAAACAGTGTGACTGGCCGCCAAATCATGGGATGTAAAGAAGGGATGTAAACTGTGTACCAATTTATCTGAGAAATTGTTGTATTCTTCTTCTGCCATAGCCGAATCCTGGCAATCCTCATGACAATCAGCCATGAAGATTGTCCTGAGAATATAATGCAGTGGCCTTTCATCTGCCTTCCACATTGCAACATAAGTGTTGTTTAATTAGCAGTAATTCTATAGCAGTCATTTTTAGCAATTAATTAACTGAGAGTCAGCCCACTAGCCTCCTCTTCCTCGTCGTGAAGTTCCACGGGCTGTAGCGCTCTGTCCTCTTCCACCTCTTGCTTGGCCTCTCCCTCTTCCCCTCCTAGGTGCTGAAGAATCATCTGAATCATCATCAGCTTTTGGATTGGAAGCAACTGCCTCCATGAGGTCATCATCATCATAATCACTAAAGGCGGAACCTTGTTCTGTTCCCTGAGATCTGTGAGCTTTGGCCCTGTTTATAGCCTGGGAGAAAGAGAAGACATCAGGGGGAGGAAACCTCGATCATCTTACTAGAGAGGTTTAACGCCTCTGATAGGATCTAAACCAAGGATATCCAAACTACGGCCCGTGGCACCAATTAATCTGGCCCATGCCACCCTTGCTACTTCCAGGTGGGAGGAACTACATTTTGACCACGTGACCGGCCCCAGCCTGAAGAGTTTGGGTACCCCAATCTAAACAATGGCTAGCTAGAATACAAAAGGTGAAACCTCCAGGAAGTCAATTGTTATAGGAGATGTCAGAAGAAACAACACAAAAAGAGGAGAAAATTAAAGCAATAAATAAATAAATAAATAATACCTCACTGTAATATTTGGTTTGAAAATAGCAGGAATTTCAGTTTCAAATTGCTTCCATTTTAAATGTGTTTTTCTTTCTTTCTTTCTCCCTCCAAACAAATTTAAATAAAGCAAGCAAATATGCTTCCTGGTCCAATTCATCTTAACAGAGTTTTTCAATTTATGGAAATTACCTCACGGACTTCCTCATCTTCCTCAGTAGCATTCTTTCTTCTGGAGTCTCTAAAGCGCTGCACCTGTATTAAAAAGGCAAAAGGTAAAAATGATAATTATACATGGCTTTAAAAAAAAATTCTGTGAGTCAATGGTTTTATTCAATTTTCCTCTTGATTTTAAAAAATATCCACACTGTTTCCTGCACTTCTCATGTTTTCTTCGACAGTAAGTCTGGAGGAAAGAACAGTAATATTTCCACTGTTAAATATAATAAAGTGTGTCTTATGTGGCACCATCTTTAAAATGTAAGAATAAATTTGACCTTCAAAATCTTGCAGTGAATCCAGTCTGTATCTAACAGCTATTAAGCTTCTGCTATTTTACGTTCCTGATGTGTATCTACTACTGTACTGTATAATGTTTTACTGTATAGCAAACAGTGTTTTGGTCTTTCCATGTCTTTTATATACTACTTTGCTGTCTGACAAATTAAACAATGATTTTAAAATATTTTTAATAAATAAAATGACATGATCAACAGCTTATGGAGGTGCCAGTATGTCTAACAAACTGTCTTAAGAACAGTGTTCCCCAACCTTTGGGTTTGGGGCTTCAATTCCCAGAAACCTACGTAATTTCTCCAAAGCACTGATCAGCCAATGTATTGACTTAGGCTTGTGGGAATTGAAGTCCAAAACTTAAAGGTTGGGGAACACTGCCTTAGAGGACTTGCAGAAAGCACAGAGGAGCTGGCAATAAGATTGCAAGTCTACAAAGTACAAAACTGCACAGAGGATGCTAGGAAAAGCCAAGAGATACCAAGGTAGTAGCAAGTACGTTGAGCCTTCAAAACATTCTGGTATTGGAATGCAAATTTTTATAAAAGATAAAACATCCTTGAATCTATACCTAAATTTGTGTGGAGGAGACCTGGTCAGTTCATATATGAATTTGTAAAGAATACATCAGTTATCCTGTGTGTTAACAAAATGGTCACACTTCCTTACAATTGTTTGACAGGATTAAACACAACAACCACAGCCCTTCAAACTAATCACATTTCTTATAACAAGTTTGTTTCGTTCTTCTAGCACACATTTTTGCAATCTCAAATTGCAGTTCACAAACTGCTAATTTTCAGACTGTCTTTTTACAGCAATGGAACTGGTCTTGACTGAGTAGTCCATTATTATAACTAGAACAAAACATATTTATTGACTTTTGTATCAAACTCTAATTCAAAATATAATTATGGTAATACAAATCTGTGATAGCGTATTCACTTTTTAGTTCATCTAACAAACATACAAATTGAATGCTAATAGATCATCATTACCTAGGAAACAAACCAGGTTGGATATTTTGGACTATCACCTGTGCATTTCCTGATAATCTGATCCAGAGTAACAGGTCATATACACAAGTTTCATATTGCTTCTTTTGCTCTCCATTTCTATAAGCAGGAAAACAGCTTCAGAAGACTTCTGTTAAATGCTAGTAACACTAAGGTAAGAATTACATACAGTGTGTCTTAAACAAATAAAGATTAAGAAGCCAACTTTAAACCATGACTTTCTTGTCCTGGTTTGCTTAGAAGCCACTAGCTATAAGTATGTTGGTGATAGATAATGAGCAACTATGTTTTACAACTTCCTAGTTTGTTTTCCTGTTTGTGTAGGCTAGAGCAGTGATGGCGAACTTTTTAGAGACCGAGTACCCAAACTGCAACCCCAAACCCACTTATTTATCACAAAGTGCCAAGAGGGCAACAGGGTAGGGAGGAAACTCTCCCACTGGGCTGCTGAGCAGAGGGTGGAGCAAACTCTGTGCTGGCGCAACTCCATGGGTGCCCACAGAGAGGGCTCTGAGTGCCACCTCTGGCATGTGTGCCACAGGTTTGCCACCACTGGACTAGAGGGTCTATGACAGATGCAAAAAGCTTATGTATATTCCATCGTCTTAAACCAGATCTGACAACCAGCTCAAGCCAAAGACCAGTAGAAGAAAACTAGATGTAACTGTTCTAAAATGTTACTATATTGTTAAGTAACGACTGTGAAGTCCAAACTACTTTCCTCTTATCAGTTATCAACCTTCATTTCAAGAAAAAAGGGGATTACTATACAAACCTCTTCATCAATTTTTGTCTCCTCTGCATCAATATGCTGCTCCTTTAAAAAACGCTGTGTTTTTTCTAGCTGGAATTTGACTAATTCTTCAATAGCATCTTTCTCCTCCTTGTCTACAAACTCCTGCACGGCTTCTCCCATTCCTCTTTCAGTCAGAAGGGAAAGCTGCACTTTCTTAAGAGTGACAAACAAAGGAATAATATATTAAACATCCTCATATAGACTTTAAAAGATGTCTTTGGCTAGTAGTAATATTTAACAAAAAAATAAAATAAATTCCATTATGAGCATAATATTTGATCCTTGATCTTCTATACACAAGGTAAAGTCACCCTTGCATATCCAACTCTAGGGTGCGGTGCTCATCTCTGTTTATAGCCACTGTCTGCGTCTGCAGATGTTTCTGTGGTCATTGACAGGCATGATTAGCCACAGAATACTGTTACCTTTCCACCCAAGCAGTACCTGTTTATCTACTTGCAATTTCTTGCTTTCGAATTGCTAGGTTGACAGGAGCTGGGACAGACAGTGGAGGCTCACTCCGTCTGTGTACCACTTGGGTCTCAAACTGCAAACCTTACAGTTTTCAGGTTTAGCATCTTAATCACTAAACCACTGCAGTCCCTTTCTATAAGCAAACAAATGCTTTAAAATGCCACTTTAGATATAATGCTAATGTACAGATGTGTTCCTGATGTACAGCCAACCCCCCATTTGTGCCCTTTTTGTCCCTATTTTCTCCTTCCTCAGCTTTTCCAAGAAAATTCAGATGCTCTCCAGGAAAATATTCATACCACCTCACACTGGTGTTTCTGGAGAGGAAGGATCAGCCTACAACTGCTATCATGACCCAGAGAATGCTTGAATGTGTTCACCTTCTTGAGAGACTCCTTCCATGTTAAAATATTAGCATGAAAACTAGATTTACCTTCTCTGCTGTTTGGAAATACTGCTTCACAAGATCTTCTACCCTCAAAGTTGTTCCCTCCGATGCAGGCTTGCGAACTAGCTTTCCAAAATTAATTTCATCTTCTAAAAGAATATGGAAAAAGATGCCAGCATTGATATTAGCTAAATAACTTCAATAAGAAATATATGATCTACAGACTGAAAACAATTCGGACAACTGTGCTTGTGTATCTGTAAACATCTAATTTTCTACCTTTGCAATTCTCTTATTGAAATACTGTTGAAATACTGTTGGGTGAATATCAAAAGGGGAAAACATGCTGAAAGCTGGGTACATAACAGCAGAGAAATAACAGAGAGCACTGTATTTATCAACATTACTGTACCACTATTCCCAGAGTTTTTCCAGTCCTATCTGAGCAGCCCAATAAATGTTCAAAACATATCCTAGTTCAAAGACCAGGATCCAATGAGATGACTCTGCCTATTTATGGCAGTGGCAGTGGGAAGGAGAAATCCCAGGATTTAGATTCTATTCCCAAAGTGCTTTAAAGGTTCCTTTGCTAAGTGTCCAATAGTTTAGGAACATATTCTACTGCTTTCTTCTACTGCCTGTTTCAAAGTCCCACTTGTAGTGTTTACATGCAGATTAACATGCAATCTATGAAGATGGTAACAATTAATCCAAAGGGTTTTCTTCCTCATCATTACAAATATACAGTACTGTATATGAATAATACTGCTTTCCCTACAATCAATTGCTGTTATTTTTTTTAAAGGCTAATACTTGGTTCACTTTCACCCCCTTTTACCATTTTTTTCCTTATGTTCCCGATGTCTGAAAAAATGTATAATATCTTTTGGATTAGCGATCCTATCCATGTACTTTTGGCTGAAACGAACAACGCTGAATGGTTCAAAGCCTCCGCTGTAATCTACCTTCAAAGAAAATACAAAAATAATACGTCTAGGATCTGCAACCATATATATGAAGAAATTAAAAATCAACTAATTAGTTTAATATACTTGTGACTAACCTAGTTTAATACTACATTACATGAGAAAAGATGCCCATTCATTCTTTTAAACATCAAGTTCCTTCATCTAACATACCATAATAACCATGCTTCCTTATTTCTAAATAACTTAGTTGCTTTTGAATTCTTCTATGAATTTGCATAAGACTGTCAGTCCCAAACCCCATGTTTGCATACCAAAGAAGCTGTCTGTTTATTGTTAATCTATTGAGAAAAAGAATTCCTAAAAGCTATGCCAAATGGGAAGGATTTTGCAAAATATCTCATACCATGCCTTTAAACCCTTACTGCATTTAACAAGCGGTTTTACTTTAAAGGAAAATAAGATATTTAACATAAAGCTTTGCATCTTACTCGTAACCTTATTAAAGGCTTCTCAGGTTGTCGGGCATTTCCAAGGCTCTCTCTTTCAGCATTTTCCAGCATAGTTTCCACCTTTTAAAAAAATATAAGGGACTTGATGAGAAATATATATATATTTATTTACTTATTACCTTTTTATACCACCCATCTGGGATATTTCCCACTCTGGGTGGTGTTCAAGCAATAAACAAAAACAACATAATAAAACAGCAACAAAATAGAATAAACAACCAAATAAATACCTCATGGTATTATTATATCCTATTACCTCTTACTATGATTTTTAAAATATTAAATAAATATGGCAATTTCCATTTTATTTATTTATTTATCCCTAAGATTTTACCAAAAATGCTAAGGGGAGGGAAGAATAAACATAGCACATGTTGTTCAAAAGCCAACAGTTCATTTATATAAAATGAAAACCTTTTTCCAAATTATTGTGAAAGGATTTGTTGCTGCAGAAATACTAGCCATCATTGAAAAATTATACTCAAATTATACAGAGCAATATTAGCTTCTAATATATCTTTGAAACTAGTTATGCATGCAACTATAATATAAAGTGTACAGGCAAAGGTGTGAAATGTTGAGAGTACCATATCTGTGCTAGAAAAACTGATAAAGGATCATCAGACGTCAGAACTGACTTGATGGCAAACAATTATTATTAAGCTCCAGCAAAGATTTCCTTAAAATTACCTTCTCCATGCAGAAAGCCTGTACAGCTTGTGTTACTTTTGGATTGTCAGGATTGAAGATGTCTGAATGGTCAGCAAGGACAATGTCCTCAATGTAGAAAGGTCGCACTGTCTGGAGAGGAATCTTTTGCATATTCATTTTTTTACCCTTGACACGCAGAAGGCCAACATGCCTGGAACGAATTGAACAAATCTGTGTAAAGTGTGGGAACATGGTAAAGCCTCAGACAGTAACCCAGAGGTTATCAGCATAGAACCCAAGAGAAAACTGCTAGAGAAATATTTTTTCATCCAGCTTTAAAATAATTCCCATTATATTCAAGGTTTCAACTTTTATTTTCTTCCAATACTCTGTTATAACATCACATTCCCACCACATATGTATATATGACCCCATCTTTTGTTGGCAAAAGATGTTTCTTTTTTTCAGCTGAAATCGTTTCTTTTTAAAGAACCTTTGGGAATGTTTTGACAATGGCTCAGCACTAGGATTCTATTCTGTCTCTCCCCCCACCCCTCAATAGGGCTTTTGTATTTTTAAAATGTGCTTTTAATATGTTTTTAATATGTGAGTTTCGTCTTGTTAGCCGCCCAGAGTAGAAAAACCTCCTAGATAGGCAGGGTATAAATGGAATAAAATAAAATAAATAGAGGTTGACAGCAAGGCAAAGATCTTTCAGATTCACCCTGTCTCTCTATAACTTCCACACCTGAATGATAAGCAATGCCAGGATTGCCCAAACTATGGTCTGCAGGCAGGATCCAACCCACAGTCCCAATTAATCCGCCCCTTGCCACTTCTGGATGGGAGGAACCACATGACCATGTGATCAGCACACAGCCCGAACAGTTTGGGCACCTCAAGCTATGCTGTCTTATAGTAGCTTAGTTTCACTCCAGAATAAGTCAATCAGAGTTATAAAGAAGATCTATGCTTCTGCCCTTTCTGTGTGTGCACTAGTTAATAAATATGTGACATGACTGTATTGAGAACATTGCTAGAGGAATCAGCCCCACTGAGAGATGTGCAATACTGCCTTAGACCAGTGATGGTGAACCTTGGCTGTTCTTGGACTTGGCTGTTCTTGAACTAGCTGTTCTTGGACTTCAATTCCCAGAATCCCTGATCAGCAGGAGTGCTGACTTGGGCTTCTGGTAATTGAAATCCAAGAACACCTGGAGTGCCAAGGTTCCCCATCACAGCCTTAGACCCTAGGACAGGCATGGTGACTAGGAGAGAGGAGACAAAGGATGCTTCTATGTTGAGACCATGTTCTTTCTTAAGTATTTTTGAAACTGGACAAATTCTAGATTGTAGGTAAGAGTAGTTCAAATCAAGAGGCATGCCTTCAAGGAAGAGAAGCTTGCTGTAACTGAATCACTCTGGATACCTGAACTGAAAATCCCAGGGTTCTTTGCCCTATTTCTTTCTTATGAACAAACTAGCAGTGCAAGCAAAATGTCTACCACATGCTTTTATGGAACAGGCAAGGAACAGGCAGTAAACAAAAGCTAAGAACATACTTTTTAGCAGCTTCGCCTGGTGACAAAGAAGTAACCACTGAACTTCCTGGCTGTGAAACATAGAAAAGCTGTTGCTCATTCCGTGTTGGAGAAATTTTACATTCATGCTCGTGACCCCAAATCACGAGGTCAATAAAATCATCTAGAAACTGCTCTGGGATGTAATTCGTGGCTCCGTGTTTACTCCTGTGCCAAAAGAATTCAACAAATAAAGAGATGTTCTTCGTGTATTGAAATTAAACTAGAATATGTCATTAAAAATGCATTCCTACTTTATTTTAATCTAGTAACCTTACCAAGTGTAAAGTAAGAATAATTTCCATAAAGATGGAAAAAGACGCCTCAGAAGAGGTTTACATTACATAGAAGATGATAACACTGTGTTATACTGCTATGATTTAATTCTGGTCTCAATTACTAAAGAGTAATGACTTTTCTAAATACATAATACAACAAATCAAAGTTATAGACAGTCTGCAGCTGAATTCTGTCTCAAGCACAAAAACAATAATTTTTTCTTTTCTTTTTTCCTTTTTGCTGTTTTGTTTGCTCTCCCCTATGATCCTCTCCCAGGATTCAAATCAGGTATGAGTAAGTCCAAGGTTTAGTTTGAATAGCTCTTTGGATCCTACTGAAACAAAGGTCTATCATTTATCAAAATTTAGAAAACAACTTGCTTCTTGCCTTAGGGAGTCCAACAATACAGGTTATGATGTTTTACTTTCCCTGTTCACAAACAAAATCTGTTGTGGAAAGTTACCATGTTCCTCTAAAACAGTGGTGCCCAAACGAAGGCCTGGGGGCCGACGCCAATCCATCCGGCCCGCAAAGCCCTTGTCGCTCCTGGAAGTGGAAGTAAAATGCACCCGTACGGGCGCATTTTACTTCCACTTCCAGGAGCGACGAGGGCTTCATGGGCCGGATGGATTGGCGTCAGGGGCTGCACCGGGCCCCCGGGCCTTAGTAACCGGCTTCCTGAACCACATGATCGGCCCACGGCCCAAAAAGGTTGGGCACCCCTGCTCTAAAAGTACTGACACTTTTAAAAGTACTGCTCTAAAAGTACTGACACTGATCTACCATTCATCTCTCTCCTTTGGATTTCCCACATCATCCTGGATTGTATCCAACTCTGTGCTAGCCCCAGATTTACACAAGGCAGCACTTTCTCAAATGCTTGCACAAGTAGTACAACTAGTGCAGGTGTTCCCAACTTTTTCAAGCTGAGGGCCAGGTAATGTTCCCTCAGACAGCTTTGGAAGCTGGACAGCCATTTTGCCCTGTTTGCCACACATGGCACCTCCAGGTGTGGTGGAGGCAATGGGGGTCACACAAAATGGTGTTGTGGGCCACATCCGGCTCCTGGGCCATAGGTTAAGAACCCCTGAACTAGCGTAACAAAATCCTAATGTACAATGCAAAAAGCTATCTGTATTCCTGGTGCTATGGATTATGCAAGCTGAATTAAGTTACTGCACTTCAGTTGTGCACAAGGATGAAAAATGTGTTGCAAAAAGGATAGCTGCCTTATGCTAGAGGAACTATACTATTAGACATACACTTTTGCCCAGTGGTGGACAAAAAAACCCAAACAAGTTGAGAAATTAACTTGAGAATTAATAAGGGAACAGATTTATTCGCTTTCTGTGCAACTGTTGTACCTGTTCTGATGAATTACAAATAGGTTGAACCAACTATCTCCCTCTTCCTTTGGCCTCAACATAGTCACTTGTTTATTCACAAACATTCGATACAGTCTCTCATCTGGGATGGATCCTGAAACAGACAACGTTTAAGAATGGCTATGTGATGGTTTTTAGAGATCAAACATGTCAACAGCTACACTGCCTACACAGTGCATCAGAGAAATAATTAAATATAATCAAAACTATTACAGTAATACCTCGGATAACGCTAAGACTTGGTTCCACAAGTCTTGGTGTTATCTGATTTTTAGTGTTATCCGATGCATGTTAAAATCCTATGGGATGTATCGGATAACGTTAAAACTCCATAGAGATACATTGTAACCGCACAGGCTTTAGCGGTTGTTATCCGATCCATCCCATAGGACCTTAACGTTATTCGATCCAATTCTCCTCCCCAGATTACTTAATGTTATGCGATTTTAGCGTTATCCGAGGTAAACGTTATCCGAGGTATTACTGTATAAGCATTTAAATAAGGCTTTGTGATCTCCCACTTGCATATTTAAGGAGGGAAAGCATCCCTCAATATCGCCCATATGATGCAATGCACACAATGCCCCTCAACGTGCACTGAGGAGGACCTTATGTTGGCAAGAGGAAATGCTGTCAATGTGGACCAATATTGGGTGGATGCCATCTAATTCCTGTTTGTTTTAGATATGTTAATTTTAGCTTTGTAGGTTATTATATGCTTGTTGTACCTCTGACATGAATAAAGAATCTCTCAATGACCAAGCAGTCCAATATAAAACTGCACCTTCTTACAGTGCAATAATAAATATCACCACTGCCACATGAGGACTGCCACATGGTAAGACTAAATTCTCTGCCATAAAATGCATATGTTTATGTGTTTATTACCAAACCTGCACCTTTAATATGGAAACTGCTTACATTCTCTGTTCTCACAAACATGCTGTGAGTTAATTGTGATTTCCACTTTATAAACAAACCAGAGAAATAAATATTTGCTATTTACCTGCTGTAATTCATAGGTTAATAACTGGTTATTTACTTATTGTTAATATTTGTATACTGCTTTAGTGTGAAACTACTTGGGGTGGTCTCACAGCAATAAAATCAAATAAAACCCATATGGAAAATCACCCATATCCCATAACCTCCAAATCTAAGTGGTAACAAACAAATTAAAATATTATATATATATCTCTCCATGGGAGATTGCTCCACAACCGGGGTTCCCAACCTTTCCAAGCCAAGCCAGGGGCCAGGTCACGCTGTCAGCTTCCAGGGCCGGACAGCCATTTTGCCCTGCCTGAATGATGGGTATGGCCATTTGTCCCAACAGCTTCAAAGGAATGGCCATTTTGTTTTTCAAATGCCCTTGGAGGGGTGGGGGCCACATGAAATGCCACCACAGGCCTGATCCAGCCCACAGGCCTTAGGTTGGGAACCCCTTCTCTACAATAAGGAACCACTACTGAGAAAACTCTCTTCCTGGGGACACCCCTTCTAGTTTCTCTCAGCATGGCCACTTGTAACTATGTGGCCTAGGAGGCCAGGGTACTATGGGTAGGATTCCTATGATTACTAACTAGGGTTACCCCAATCAAGTCCTGCGAATTACCAGTAAGATTATGCATTCTAAAAAGTTCACTGTCTTTTCTTAACAACTTATTCACTATCTTTGCTTAATTAATTTATAAACTACCTTTCACTGTGTGTCCCTACCTTTCTCTATCATATGCCGTCCAGATGTGCTTGATCACAACACACAGAATTAAACTGAGGAAGGCTAGAATTCTTCTTCTTCCAATGCCATATCTGATCCCGAATACAGTCAAACCTCGCATAAAGAGCACCTCACTTAAAGAGTAACTTGCTTAAAGAGCAGAATTTTCTCTGAATATTCGCTTCGCTTAACAAATAAAACCAACCAAAAACTCGCTTAACAAATAAATCGGGGTTCACAATCCCCCCCACAATTGGTCACTTACAATGGTGTTTCGCTTAAAGAGCAAACTCACTTGAAGAGCAATCCCGTGGAACGCATTATGCTCTTTAAGCGAGGTACAACTGTACATGAGAATTGAAACTGTAAACAGTGGCAAGTCTTCAAAGAGTTTAATCTTTAAGCGAGGTACAACTGTATTGTATTGGCTATCCTCATGGTGATCAGCCATGAAGATTGTTCTGAGAATATAATGCACTGCCCTTCCATTTGCCTTCCGCATTGCAGCATGACACCCGTACCACTAATCCAGTTCTGCAAGTCACTTTCTGGTCATGAGCCCTTTTGGTACACAAAGTCCTCATCAGTTCCAGGCCAGTATTAATGAAGCTGCTGCCCTCCATCAACATGGATTCAAGTGGGATTTAATCTACTTGTGGACCATCACCCTCCCCTGTGGACTTCAGCACCCAAGCCCATTAGTACTGTTAGGTTCAGCAATGAGTTGGTGGCAGTATGGTCTACTCTATTACCATAGCAGGATAACCTGGCCAGACACCGAAGACTAGCACAGAATTTCTATTTTGAGAAGACCGGTCCACTTCTACCCGCAAAATGCCTTGCTTAAAATCTACCCAAAAATTCACACCCCACTGTACCTAATCCATAAAGAGCAATTTTTGAAATGCCCTTCTGCAGCAAAACAGGACTAATATCTATTTTCTCAACAGATGGTGATCGTCCAAAATGATTCACAAGTCCTGCACAACTCAGAATGTCCAAAGCACAAAGGGCATCCACCTGTAACATATATAGTAAAATAATGACTATTAATGTCTAATTATCAAAGCTTTGTTCAATTACAGAACATGCACAGCATTAATGACAAACACTATATTTCCCAGGCAAGGTTATACTGGCTAAATAGCCACCAGTCTGCATAAAGTAAAAATAGACTGAAGACAGCTGGAAACATTTTTATCAAGTGGAATGTTCTTCCTTTGTCCTAAGTGAATAACATGTCTCAAATAACTAACTAATATTTTTTAAATGTACAACGTGTTTTAAAAAGTTGTATCTTAGAAATCTTGCAGACTAGCCTTAAAAAATTACATACTAAGGTGTTATTTTAGCGTACATTAATGAAAGAGCTTATTGCTCACTCCTTAAGTACCAAGTGTGTGCTTTCTAATCACTGGAAAACATGGATACAGTTGTTTCAGATTTATACTGAAAAATGCCAAAAGCCTTGTTACCTATCTCAACACCTGGTCTGCAAACACAAGCTGACTCTAACTTAGGCTGAGGGGGAAATGGACTTAGTGAGTGGGGTTGAGATTATTGTGTTTTATTTCAAAGTGATTTTTGAAGTGTTCCTGAAAAGTTTTTATGATGTCTTGAATTTGTAATTGTGATAAAGGATTTTTTGAAATGTTTTTGATATGTGATACTGTATGTGATATTTTGTGATATGATATTTATAGTTTGTGAGACATTGTTTCGCTGTGAACCGCCCAGAGTCGCTATAAGTGAATGGGGCGGCATATATGTCAAACATTACAATACAATATACAGATTTGCTGTATTCTACTTTGCACACTGTACCCAATAATTAGCATAGTCTACTTTTGCTCTTCCTATTTATAACATCCTTACCCCTGTTGGATCATCATGGTTGCCATGAATACTAAACACTGGAATTGAAATGTTGAGATTTCCATCTTGGTAGTTCACCCAGGGAAACCTGAACAGGAAAGCAAAATTTACAACTCAATAAAAATTATTTATGAACAGAAATGTCTCTGTGTAACACAATACTGTTTTTAAACTAGATGCTATTCTTTTTCTTCTTCCTTGTCTAGGCCAGATGTGAAACTGCCAAAATGAATTTTTTGGAATAGTATCCATGTTAACTCTGTGTTGCAAGCATATCAGAGAATAAACAAAACAAAAATGCTGTAGCACATTAAAGACTACAGTTGTACCTCGCTTGAAAAGTTTGGGAACCCCTGTGCTAACCACTCACTCTGTACCTCCGAGCCTTGCTTTTCCTCAAATGTAGTGCTCTTTAGGTAGTAGTATTACCAAGAGATAACACTGAAAGAACTGTAGGCCCCAGCCAGCTGAATTACTAGAAAGGCCTCCACATCTACTAGCAGGGCTGAATTACCACATCTTAACTTAATATATAACTATTTTAGGAATACTCTCCCACCAATTAGGCAAAAGTCTAAAATTACCTAACTGTGCCACTATGTGCAGAAAGTATACTGAGGATAGAAAAAAAATTAGAAGCCTTATAAGTAACTGAATTTAACAATAAATGTGCTTACTTGCTAAAACCAAAGTTGACAGATTGATCACTCAGAATTTCAAACTGCACAGGTCGATCACCCATACAGTATTTCCTTAATAATTCTAAGCAAGTGTGTAACGTTTTCCTGGAAGGTTTGTTTTCATGAAATAGATCACCTCCTAATAAAATAAAATCCACCTGTAGAACGAAAAAAAAAATCTCCTTAACACAATTATTCATCTATAATGCTAAACATACAAATTGCTCTGAAAGCAACTAGAATACACAAAACAGTTTAAACACTTGGCTTCTCAGCAATAGCTAGCCTCCAAGAAGACTTCTGGTAGAAATCGTGAAAGTACAAGGAACATATTTACACCCATTATTTCCTAAAGAACGATGTCTTGTTAGAACTAACCAGCCTGCTGGTACATGCTGCTTGCTTGCTGCACTTGTCTATTTCTGCAGGCACGGCCAAACTGAACAAATTATGGCCCTTTTATGTGCAGTTTGTTCATCACTACATGTGAAACTGGAACTCTAGGTTGTCTTTTACAGAAACATAGAAATTTATTGTTTGTCTGGTAAGACCAATTCATCTAGTATGGCATCGTCAATCGTCAATCATAATAAGTAAAGATAAAGGTTGCCCTTGTTTGAAAGCCAGTCATATCTGACTCTAGGGTTCAATGCTCATTTCTGTTTATAGCCGTGAACATGTGGAAAGCATGCCTAGACACTGGAGTGCACAGAACACTGTTTACGTTCCCACCAAAATGGTACTTATTTATCTACTTGCATTTATTGCTTTCAAACTGCTAGGCTATCAGCAGCTGGGACAGAGATGGGAGCTCATTCCATCATGCACTACTTGGGTCTCCAACTGCTGACCTTCCAGTCAGCATCTTAACCACTTCAGCCACTGCAGTCCCTGTCAATCTTGCAGGATAATTTAGGAAATAATACAATAACTCATTAGGGCTTCTTCCAAAATCAGATAATATTCAGCATGTTTAGAATGATTTGTTCTGAGGGGGTTCTGAGATAAGCAGACATTTAATACTGGAAAATGATCACTGGATTGCCAGCACCAGCAATTTTCTGATACGAAAGGCTACCTTACCCCCTTCCAATTCCAATTTCCCAAAGGCTTCCCCAGGGCAAAAGGAATCCCCAAGAATCCTCAGAAACAGGATGAAGGCCATTTCATTGTTTAAGAAATTTTGGATGGTTTAAGAAATGGTGGATGGTTTAAGAAATTTTGAATTAAAGTAAAACAAATGTTAACATTTCTGGGGGTGGGATATCATCCCCATTTATGGCCGACTGAGTCATGCTTTATCAGCCCACTAAAATATTGGCTAAAATAACTGTTCATAACATTAGCACAGGCAAAATTTCCATAAATTCTTTCCTGGTAAACAAACTGCCATGCGGCAATTCTTGGAGCATGCATCCACCCTGGAGAATCGCAGCTGTGGCAGCTAACTGCAGCTGTCAGAAAGTTATGACTAGGAATATGTTACAAACAGGATTTCAGCCACTAAATCCTAGGAAACATCTAGGCTAGTGATGGCCAACCGTGGCACTACAGATTTCTTGAACTTCAGTTCCAGAAGCCCTGATCAGCAGGTGTGTTGACTTGGGCTTCTGGGAATTAAAGTCCAAGAATACATGGAGTGCAAAGGATGGCCATCACTGATCTAGGCTTTCAACACCAACTCGCGTTGTGGTACAAAACCAACTTGCCTCATGATCTTGTGCAAGTTTCAAGATTTCATCAAAAGTTATAAATGTATCAGTCCCACGGACTGCATCCTTCTCCAAATATCCAAGATGAATGTCAGTAGCAACTAGGATTTTAAACGTGTCTTTTTCTTCTTCATCCCTAAAATCAAGATTGAAGAGGGGGGAAAGAGATGTTATTATGCCATCTATTATTTCAGGATAGGTGATCACAATGAGGTATTTGTGAAGTTATAGGTTGCATTTCTTGATCTGTACAAACGCACAACCTAACTCACTTCCTCGCAGTAATGAAACTTTAAGGAAAAGAATGGTAACTAAATATGTCATTCTTCTGAAGTACAAGAAGGATGAATCAAGGTGCTCGCTTTTAGAGTGAGAAACAGAGTTGTTCCATGCTCTGAATTTATTTGACTTGTAAGGTATAGCTTGGATTATGCACATCTGACAAAGGAGCAGCTGTAGTTTCACTATAATGCATCAGCTGTAGGAAACAGTTAATATACACACCTAACAATTTACAATCCTTTTGAATGTTCTCCATCATGTTTCCCTCCCAAATTGGAACCATTTTCTTCTCTAGAATGAAAGTCTCTCCAAGTTATTAGAATGGGATTTATACAATATAAATCAAAACAAGTACAAAATGTAACCAGTGCCACAAAATCAACAACTAGATATATCTGCTCAGTCCCTTATATAAAAAAAATCTGATTAGCATCCAGCCACAACATATGCATGAGAGACACAGACAATAGCATGACTTGGAATTCAAATGTTGCATTTTGGAACCATTATGGAAGATATATGAAAAAGAGACTGTTTTGGAACAATCAGATTCAACCGAAAACAGAAATTTGCTCATTCCCAGCAAATACTCATTTGAAGAATACAGTGAATTATGAAGACAGTGGGCAGATGCTGAGATTGCAACTTCCGTTATCATGCATTTGAGAAGACATTTCTTATATCAGTTATGGCCAACCTTGGCACTCCAGGTGTTCTTGGACTCCAATTCCCAGAAGCCCAAGTCAATACACCTGCTGATCAGGGCTTCTGGGAATTATTCAAGAACCCCTGTAGTGTCAAGGTTCGCCACCACTGTCTTATACCAATCATAAATAAAAGATTCAGACCAAATGCCTATATAGTCCAGTATACTATTCACATTGCAGACTATCAGATGTCTCTGAGAAGGCCACAAGGAGACCAGAAGTGCAAATTGTGAGTATATTGCAATGCAATAAGTAATATACACTGATGTGCTGTCTCTGGTATTGGACTGATGACATAAACAGATTGACAAAACTACTGTATAAAGAAACAACGGTAGCACTCCACAAGAATGAAACAGATGTCTTTACACATGTACTAAAGCAATGATTCCCAGCCTTTTTTTGGCCATGCCCCACTTAAGCATCTCTAAAATCCTGATGCTTCAAAAAAGCGAACTCCCAGTCACATGGAGGAAGCCTAAAAGGCAATTAACTTGGTCTAAGCAGGAAATGCAAAAACAAAATCACTGCTAATAACTCATTCTCAAATTGCCCCACTTAAAAATCAAATTACCTCCCTGTGGCGGCACAAAACAGTGTGGGTTAGTGGAGGAACTTACATGGAAGCGGCAGGAGTGGTTTCTTCAATCACACTGGCTCCCAAATCCACAAAGGGACTCAGAAAGAGAGATCTAGTGCCCAGACACAAAAAAGCCAATTTAGGTTCAAAATCTAAGCAAAACAGTGCAGGGGAATAAAAGCATATTACGACAACCTTAAGGCCTAAATGTTCAATTGGTTAGCCTTTTTTAAACACTGCTTTTTCATTCAGCAGAAAGCTTAATGAGTCTCACTGACAGTAAACTACAGACAATAACGTATCTACCTAAGGAAAAATGTAGAAAGATTGTGGCCACATCTTTCACAACTGCCATATTTGTGTCTTTTTGAAACAGTACCAGAAGCACTACATTGCTGCCATGTTTCCTCTTGAAAAACCAGAACAGAAAGTTCATGGGTGGGGGGAACCCCACACTTCTGTCTCTTCCCCACCTCCAACCAATTGTTCTACAGAGATAGCAAGTCCTCCCGCTACTTGTTCGAATTCTGCAGCAGGCAGTAGCAGCATCGTCCACCCTGTACAAAAAAGAGCAACATCAAAATCACTTCCATTACCTCTTCTGTACAGGACTCAGGGTAAGGGGGTGGCAGGCAACTTAACAATGGATCTGACTAGTAAAGCAGAAACAGTGAACTGTGCAACCTGGGGAGGTGTGCGCTTCTGCTGTGATGCTGGAATTCAGATGTGGCTAAATTAATTAAAGGTGAAAAGCCACCTTTGCTCGAAAGCTAGTCGTATCAGACTCTAGGGTTCAGTGTTCATCTCTGTTCACAGTCTGCAGACGTTTCCATGGACATGTGGCAGGAATGCCTAGACACAGGAGTGCACGGAACGCTGTTTACCTTCCCACTGAAGTGGTCCCTATTTATCTACTTGCAATTTCTTGCTTTCGAACTGCTCGGTTGACAGGAGCTGGGACAGAGACAGGAGCTCATTCCGTCGTGCAGCACTCGGGTCTCGAAGTGCCGACTTTTCAGTCGTGAAACTCAGCGTTTTAAGTCACCGTAGTCCACAATTAATATACTGATTAATTTTAAAAAAACCGAAGTTAACCCTATTTTTCCTGACACACCCCAATCCCCCCCCTCTAGCCACACTTCCGGTTCCCAACCGTCCTGCTCGCGGGCGGAAGAGCAGTCAGGCATACCTATTCCCGCCTCCTCACGCACCTTCTCGCGAGATTTTGTCTCCCAAATCCAGATAATCCCCGGCCTGCTTCCCAAGGATCCACTGGGGCCGATTCCCCGCCCGCCCAAGATGGCAGGGAGTTCCCAGTGCGCAGGCGCAGTCCCGGAAGGGCGGTGGGAGGAGGGTCCAAAGAAGGCTGGAGAACAGACGAAGGGGGGAGTCTTGCCAATCACTTATTGGCCACGCCCCCTCACGTTAGTAAAGCAGTGTGGGAGGCGGGGCTTCCTCCCTTGCCTTTGAGCACGATAGACCTTAATCCGGATCTATTGGCCGTCCTACCAGTATACATACACATATATGCACACACACCGTTTCCTTTTTTTAGGGTGTGCTGCTTGCATTGCTTGGTCCAGTTGGATGCTCGTGAGCCTTGTGCAGGTATGAGTGCGACTGCATGTTTGTGCATGCGTAAAAATACAGCATAGTGCAATTTTAAAAAAAAATACTGGTGCAAAAAGCTGCAGCTGTGCTCCGCAAAGGAGGAAGCTTGTGGGCATGCATGCACGCGGTGGGAGTGGAATGCGGCCGTTTACCTGAATCCACATTTTACAGAGCAGATCCTTTTATTTTTATTAATATATTTTTGTTATGCTTTTATTTTGGTAAACTTAAAATTAAGGGGTTTTTTGAAAAAAAATTGTTAAACACATTCGGCCTTCCAACAGGAAAAGGTTCCCCTCCCCGCTAAACCAATAGCAATGGCAATTGTGCTTAGTAGTGCACTCTCTGGGCGGTTCACAGTTTAATTAGCATCTTGCTCCTGACATGTTGGGTACCGACCTTGGGAGGATAGGAGGTATCGAACTCGTAACGTTTTGGCTGCAATACAGCAGATTAACTCCTGCGACACCAGGGCTCTTCTCCGCAGAGGCGGAAGCGCGGGCTTGCATTGCAAGCGATAGAAATAAACGCGAGTCTTGGTTCCTTGTGGCCGCTCAGGATGAATAAAGTAGCGATCGGCAGCAAGAAGGCTTTGCGGGAAAAGAGATTGTAGCGAATCGTGCTCTTAAGGTGCACGTAAGGTTTAATTTGGTGGGGGTTTAAAAAATTAGACCCGTAGATCGGTGTTTCTAGCAAGATCCAGTGGTAATATGTTTGCTATCCAAAGAAAATCCCTACTGAGTTCAGTGCGAGTTACTCCCACTCTAACGTTGTATATCTTCTTAACTGGCATTGGGAAATAAACACCATCTAGGACGGAATGAGCTCCCGTCTCTGTCCCAGCTCCTGCCAACCTAGCAGTTCGAAAGCAAGAAATTGCAAGTAGATAAATAGGGACCACTTAGGTGGGAAGGTAACAGCGTTCCATGCGCTCCGGTGTCTAGTCATGCCTGCCACATGACCATGGAAATGTCTGCAGAAGCAGACAGTGCTGGCTCTTCAGCTTAGAAACAGAGATGAGCACTGACCCCTAGAGTCGGATACGACTGGCTTTCGAGCAAGGGAAACCTTTACCTTTACCTTAGGTAAAAGCGGGATTCTTATTGATTTTGGGAGATCTACCCACATTGGAGGCTGCCTTGCCAGGCATTATAAGCCCATTGGCTCTTCCTATTCGGTTTGGTTCAGTGTTTCTCTGCAGGCTTTGAGGCAGAATAATCTTCCTAGCCTTACCTGTAGATTGCGGGGATTGAACGGGGGCGGGTCTGCATGCAAAGCACGTGCTGTGGAAGTGAACCGCAGTTTTCCCCTGAAAAAGCTACATGCAGAAGGTTGGCTACTGCAAACATTCGTAAGAGGATTGTAAATTCTGTTTTGCGCTACACAGTATTATATTATTAGTATACCTTAACATTGTCTTTCTGCCTTGCTCTCCAAAATTATAGGCAAGAATATTTTCCAGGCTGCTGGATCTTCCTTTTCCTCTTAATTGTGCAAATATACACCTCCTATCGGTTGGCTAACTCATTATAGTAGTTTAAATATCTGGCTGTGGAGCCATAAATTGGGAATTTGATTCCCCCATTGTGCCTCTCAGAAGAAGCACCCAGCCTGTGTAGTAATGGGCAAATTGCAGAGTCCCAGGGTGCCCCTAGGAGAAGGGAATTATAACCCATTGCTATGTATTTTCTACCCAAAAAAACCCCCCTGGAAAAATTGACTTAATGGCTGGTGATGGTAATGATTAAAATGACATCTACTGTTGATCATTGGTAATGATGTTAGAATTCTTAATGTTCTTTGTTTCTATGGCACTTCTACCTCTTACTGTAGATGGTGTCTCATTTTGCTGCATTCTGTGTAAATCTTTTTGCTGATTTCCACTAGCGTATTGGACAAGTCAATATCTACATAAATCCCATGGACTCAGTAGTTCTAAGAAGTGGATTTTGTTCTTAGTGCTTATTACCATGATGGCGAACCTTGGCACTCCAGATGTTCTTGGACTTCAGTTCCCAGCAGCCCAAGTCTCATTGAATCCACATGAATGGGTTTACTACACGTATGCACAGTAAACCCATTCATATGGATTCACAGATACTTGGGCTTCTGGGAATTGAAGTCCAAGAACATGTGCAGTAAACCCATTTGTGTGGATTCACAGAGGAATTGAAGAACACCTGGAGTGCCAAGGTTCACCACCACCGGCTTATTATCTTGTCTTTTTTCCAGCTGTGACTTTTTCATTAATTTCAACCTGTTATCAACTTTGAACTTTTGAAGAATTGAGGAATCTTATGAATAAATCATTTATTTATTTATTTATTTATTCATATTTCTCCACTGCCCTTCTCACCGAAGTGACTCAGGGCGGTTTACAAGTAATTAAAAAAAAACATGACAGTAAAACACAAACACTACCTAAAAACCTAAAAACTAGCTCTGCAAGAGGGAACAGGTATAAAACAAGTGGCAGAGTTCAAATACCTAGGAACATTTACTGAAGGTGTAAAATGGACAAAGAGATTAACATATGGTGTAATAAGGCAAACCAAATATTGGGATAGTAAGCTCCACTCTTACAACATAAGGCAATACCTGCCAACAGAAAGAAGCACCTTATACAAAGCATATTCATTCCCACCTTATAGGAATAGGCTGAAGGTCAGAGTTCTTAAATCCAAGATTAACATGCTCAAGTGAGAACTCTTGGGGGACAACACGTCCTGTAAATGTGGAGAGATACAGAAACTGGCACATTTACTGGACTGAGGATTACTGCCAGAAACATACACTGATGAGGACTTAAGGTTGGCCAATGACAAAGCCAAGAAAGTGCCTTTATTTTGGCAGTTCAGGGTTTGATTGGGACATGAAAAAAGAAGATTCCCACCTTATGTTACCAGTACCAAACATGGACACTTACAACAAAACATAAATGAATGTTGGTCGCCACGGAAATGAGATGTCTGAGGAAGGCTGCTGGAGAGATAAAATCAAGAATGAGATTATAAGGGAAAGAATTGGAATAGAACCAATCTTAAATTACATATAGAAACAACAAATACTGTAAAGTGGTTTGCTCATTTGGAGGGGATGTCTTGGAATCCCTTACCTTACAAGGCTTATGTGAAAAGGAGAAAGACAAAGAACATGAGTCAGACCCACAGGAAGGTGGAAAGATAACATCAAAGATATATTGCAAGAACACTAAATAATGCTGGGTGGAGGCCACTAGAAGTGCAATGACCTTGTCTTTCCCTCAACACCTGAAGTGGTTAAAAAAAGAAGAAGAAAAGGAAGCTCTGTGAATAGAGTAAATCAAGCCTGAACTATCTCTGAAGCCAAAAATGATGAAGCTTAGGCTACTCTACTTTGGACACATCATGAGAAGGCAGGCTTCTCTTGAAAAGACAATAATTCTGGGAATGGTGGAAGGCAGCAGGAAAAGAAGAAGACCAAACATGACATAGATAGACTATGGAAAGCCACTGGCATGTGTTTGCAAGAACTGATCAGGGTTGTTGACGACAGGACATATTGGAGAGTTCTCGTTCATAGAGTCACCAAAAGTCAGAAATAACTTGATCACAAGTGCCAATAACAAGTTCTGCAACCTTTTTCTTCCCTGGTTTACACTGGAATAAGTCCCATTAAGTTTTAGTACTTAGTTGTGGAGCCAGGGGTTAGGAATCTGATTCTCCGTTGTGCCTGCTGGGGTGGGTCCTATCTGTGTATCCCTTAAGCAAGTTGCATAGTCTCAGAATAGCCCCAGAAGAGAGGAACAGTAACCCACAACTGAGTACTTTATACCTACAAAAAACATGGAAAGGGTTACCATGTTGGAATCAACGTGATGGCACAGAATTGTTATACTGTACAGTATATGCCAGGAAGCATTTCCC
This sequence comes from Furcifer pardalis, assembly GCA_030440675.1. Lineage (NCBI taxonomy): Eukaryota > Metazoa > Chordata > Lepidosauria > Squamata > Chamaeleonidae > Furcifer > Furcifer pardalis. Next base: position 105,525,847 of record CP126895.1, on the reverse strand, counting down.
GCAGATTTTAAAGCTCAACCTACATTGTGTACCAGCTGACTGGATGAAAGGAAGAGTGAGAAAGATGCAGAAACATGGCTAGTGTTAATGACAGAGGAAGATGTCAGCACTATGTCTCTTAAATATTTCTTTTAAAGAGTAGTAGTAGACTGTAGGAACATGAGTTTTGTCCAAAGAGAGGATTCGCTTGAGAAAGCCTTGATGCTGGGAAGGGTGGAAGGCAAAAGAAGAAGGGGGCAGCCAAAAATGAGATGGCTGGATGGTATTGTAGACACAATGGGCACAAAGCTGAGCGAGTTGAAAAGGATGGTGGAGGACAGAAGTGCCTGGCAGATAGTTGTCCATGGGGTCGCAAAGGGTCGGAATCGACTGTGCGACTGAACAGACAACCTATATGTCTCAGCTATACAGTATGTACTTTCATTTTCAAAAATGACACATGTTTCAGTCGATAATTTGGGTGACAGTATTAATAGTATTCAGAGAAGAAGCCTCCATAACCTGATTTTGGATGTATTGCAATGGCCACAGTCTCTCCACACTTGGCCACAGATAAGTGATCTATTGAAATAACTAAACTTCATTTAATGGCATTAAATGTGTTTTTACACAATATTTGTGCATTTCACTTGACATTTTGAAGGAAGCTCAAGCCATGATGAAGGCCAAGATCAAAAGTAGAAATAGTCTGATAAGCTGCATTCTCCCAATATTTTCTCTACACAGCCTTTGTCCCATGTTGCAATAATTGCTTATTAATTTTTTTCTCATTTCTTTCTCTCTAAAGGTTTTCCTGATATTGGTACCAGCTGTGCCATTTGTCATTAGCTGCTATTAGCAGTCTTACATGGTTTTTGAAGTTGAACAACAAAGGATCGGGAGTTGCAATGAGTTACAAACAGAAGTGGAAACACTGTGTTGTATTTGGAGCTTGAGTATTCAAATCTGCAAAATGAGTGACAGTGGTAAATCAGTTGACAAGAATGCAGGGGAGGAGGCAAAAGATTTGAAGGACTTTCATGAGAGCTTTAACCAACTTGAGTTGTTGGAAATGCACAGGGATCTAATCCCTAGAGGAACACAAAGTCTCTGGTCTGGAGATTCTGATGAGGAAGATCAAGAAGAAAAATCAGAGGAGTGGTACCAAGCTCAAGAGAAAAAATTGGAAAATAACCCAGATAAGCTGCTGCTTTGGGCAGCTGAAAAAAATAGGGTAAGTGCTGAAGTCCACAGGGAAGAGCAATGGACCCCAAGTGGATTAAATCCCACTTGAATCAGTCTTGATGGAGGGCAGCTGCTTCATCAATACTGGACTGGGGCTGATGAGGTCTTTGTGTGCCAAAAAGGGCTCAGTACCAGAAAGTGACTTGTGGAACTGGATCAGTGGTATGGGTGCCATGCTACGATGCAGAAGGCAAATGGAAGACCACTGCATTATAGTTTCAGGATAGTCTTAATGGATGATGGTTGCCTATATTCGGATTCGGATACAGAAGAAGTGAGTTGGGATGTACAGTTGTACCTCGTTTAAAGAGCATAATGTGTTCCACAGGATTGTTCTTTAAGCGAAACACCATAGTAAGTGACCAATTGTGACTTCTGGTGAGGGGATTGCGAACCCGAATTTATTTGTTAAGCGAGTTTTTGGTTGGTTTTATTTGTTAAGCGAAGCAAACATTCAAAGAAAATTCTGCTCTTTAAGTGAGTTACTCTTTAAGCGAGGCACTCTTTGTGCAAGGTCTGACTGTATATCACTTGGGCTGTGCCTTTTTTTAAAAAAAGTTAATAGATTCTTGCATCATTTCTGATGCAGCATAGAGCAGTAGTGGAGAACCTTTGGATTTCCAGGGTATATGAGAACAACTCACAGTTCTTTCCTATTGAGTGTGGCAGCTGGGGCTTCTGGAAGTTGGAAGTCCTAAATGTTTGGAGGATCAACATTTCCACACTCGGACCTTGTGAAACCAAAGTATAATGTGTGCTAGTCTCCTGCACTTTAAGGTCGTTGTTAGAATTTAAGATTCTTTCAAAAATAAAAGGGGTGATGGTATGACGGATGGTTGTGCACTCAAGAGCAGTAAAGCTAGCAGCAATAACATTTTGTCTTGGCACCTTCTGTGCACCGTAATATAGAACTACAATAGTGAAATAATGTATAAAATAAGTCTTGAGTGGCAAGCTAATTTTATCTTTGTGACAATTCTTCCACATGAAGAGGCAAGGGCTTATGTTTATCGCAGGAACTGTATAATCCAGGAGTTCACAACCTTTTAAAGTGGGGGTCTGGTTTACACTCCTTCAGACATTTTTGGGGGCTGGACAGCCATTTTGCCTCTCTACCACCACATGGCACTTTCTGGTGTGGTGGAGGCGGTGGGGGGGGGCACATGAAATGGTGCCACGGGTCACATCTGGCCCACAAGCCACATCTTGAAAATCCCTGGCATAATCTGCAAAGAGATTATGGGGTTTGGGATTTACCTCTGGCAAAGTTGACTGGAATGTCACAAGCATGCTAGATGAGAAGCTGGTAATCACAGGTACTTCACCCCCAACTTCTTGCCTTATACTGAAATCCAAAAGCTGCAGATGTTTCCGTGGCCATGTGGCAGGCATGACTTGACACTGGAGTACACAGAACATTGTTTACCTTCCCACTGAAGCTGTACCTATTTATCTACTTGCAGTGTCTTACTTTTGTACTGCTAGGTTGGCAGGAGCTGGGACAGCTGATGGGAGTTTACTCTGTCATGCTCCACTTGGGTCTCAAACTGCTGACCTGCCAACCTTACAGTCAAATTCAGCTTCTTAACCACTAAGCCACAAATGTATAAATCAGGGGTGCCCAAACTTTTCAGGCCATGGGCCAGTCGTGGTTCAGGGGTGCCCAAACTACAGCACGGGGCCCGGACCTGCCCCCGATGCTAATTCATGGGCATGTTTTATTTCCGTTTCTGAGAGCGACGAGGGTGATGTGGGCCGGATGAATTAGTTTTGGGGGCTGTATCCGGGCCCCGGGCTGTAGTTTTGGCACCTCTGGTATAAATTGTTCCTGTCCTCAGGTTACTTATAAGGATCACCAAACTTTTTTCTTTTAGGTTGGGATAAAAAGATGATTATTAACCTCTTTTCAAAGGCTGAGAAGGAATACATTTCCACAAGGTTCAGTGAACTTCATATGTATTTGGGGCATAGATTTTCAACAGTCAAACTCAGTATTCTGTCCCACATTTGACCTAAAAATGTTTTTTTTCTCTTTCTTTCCTCCTGGCTGTATCAATCAGCTTGCTACAGTCCAAAGGCTCCTGTCTGAAAATCTGGCTCCAGTAAATGTCCAGGATGAAGACCAGTATACTCCTCTCCATCGTGCTGCCTATAGTGGACACTTAGAAATTGTACGTGAGCTCATTGCTCATGGTGCAGATGTTCACGCGTTAACTGTGGATAGCTGGACCCCACTCCACAGTGCATGCAAGTGGAACAACACAAAGGTGGCTTCGTTCTTGCTTCAGCATGGGGCAGATATCAATGCTCAGACTCATGGTTTGCTGACGCCTCTGCACCTCGCGGCAGGAAACAGGGAGAGCAAGGACACCCTTGAACTCTTGCTCATGAATCGTTATTTAAAGCCAAATATCAGAAACAACTTGGATGAAACAGCCTTTGATATTGCACGAAGGACTGATATATACCACTACCTGTTTGAAATAGTTGAAAATTGCACGAATTCTGTGTCAGATGCATAAGAGTTGTAAACTTTTGAATGTTGAATTCACTGCCCATGCCTTTGTAAAAACTTTTTGTAATTGCACTCAGATTCGGTGCTTTCAAGTCCACCTCATGCCATAGCTTTATCCTACGAGAAGGAAATACTGTGTCACTTTGTTACAGTGTTGTTATTTTTATATACCCTTATGTATCTGAAACTGTTCCGCTTTTACTTGAAAAGCTTTGGAGAAATCCTCAGTATCTTGGAATTGTTTTCTATCCACGCTGTTTAAGAAGGGAGAAGTAGCCTGATAAGTTTTTCCCAGTTCTGCAAACAGTATGGGAACATTCTCAAGGATAACTCAAGAGAAACTGACAGTGTTCCAAACAGTGGCCAATACTTTTGTTTTAATGATATTGGAAAATTAATGGGATTTGATGGCTGACTAACAAGTTTGAGCAGAATGGAGACAAATTACCAAAACATAGAGGTTCCAACCAATACTAAGTTCAGCACCCAGCTATCAACAGAGGATGAGGTCTTCTCACCTGCTAAAAATTTAAACAAATTCAAATCAATGATGAGACTTCAAAGCCGTACTCCAGTATCTGGTGCAGCATGGTATACATCTCTTACCTGAATTACTTAACTTTTAGGAACAAAACTTTGTGTTCTCAAGCTGTGCTTGTTCAGGTGACTGTCAATGCCTATGCCTACACGAGGGAATGTTATACAGGGGCAACATTTATCTAATGAATCCGTGATAATAAATGTAATTGATGGTTTCAGTTTTTGAATGTTAAGTGTGTTCATTGTATAATGTCACCATAAAAGGCATTTAACAATGATAGCTTTTTAAAAGGTAGATGCAGCAACACAAAATCTTAAGAACTGAAGAATTCCGAAGAATTAGCTTCCAAGACTTGTTTGGTAGTTTCCTCAGCTCATTATTTGCCTTTCTTTTGGAAGCCTTGGTCCAAAATTCATGAACATGGTAAATCGTTTCTTGCTGTTCATCTTAAGGACACAATGGGCTGGTTCACATGGTGTTTCAGTACACCTGAACCTGAATAAATTAACGTAGACAGTGTTTATTACCTCAAAAGATCTACACAGTTTTGCCCTGTTAACGTGAAAGGTTTGTATTGAGTGGAAGTGGAGTACAAATATATTGGTTGTCATTTATATGTATTGGATATCTGTGTGGAATGGCACATCTGTTTCTTTGCAATGAGTGTAGATGCTGTGCTGACTGTAAGAACTAAAGCTGCTGAAATGAGTCTTAATCACTCTAAAAATATTGACTCCTGAAAAAAGAATTATTGGTATGTGACCCAGGTATAAATTAAAGGCAATGCACCTGTGTGAGTTGCTGTGGTTTGATAGTGCTCCATTGTTATTAGTCAAAATGGGCAACAGTCTGCCTTCTTGATATAGTCCTAGCTTTCTGGTGGTACAGGACATTGGAATTGGAGTCCAACAGTTGAACACCTTAATGATAAATATAAAGCCTGTTCTCTTTCCAACAGGCTAATCCTGAATAAGCGGCTTCAGGTCATAACTACTCAGAACTATAAGCTAAAATCCAATTATCTGTGAAGGAGGATCAAGCAAATGGTTCATGTACTAGAATCTAAAGTCAGAAATACTGTAATATGAAGTCCCACTTCTAAATTACAATTTAAAAGCACAGCCAAAAAAACCTCGATATGGAACTTTCTTGAGGTACATTTGGTTAACTATTGCAATGCACTCCCTAAAGTGAATTGATATAGTGTACTTAAGATTACTAGAACATGATCCTGTTGACTTGCCCTTCTTTTTAAACGTGCCAGACTTGATGCAGTTTTGCTAACTATATTTATTGGAAGGTAAGACTCATTAAAATGGATGGCATTTAACTTTTGAATGAACTGTTGGCAGAAAATTATACACACTGTTTTAAGCACACATTTAAATGATTCAGGGGCTGCCATCTAAGCCATTTTAAACATCTGTATCAACATAAGTGGTTTATAGATCACTGCCTTAAGGTTACACTATAAATTTAAAGTAGTCTAAGTGTCAAAATCTCTTCTTAAACAACTTTGAGAATTGTAATTTTGTGTCAGACTCCTGAAACTCCCTTAAGTGGGAAAATGTTTACCAGAATTTCAGAACTACAATTCCTAATATGGGAGCTATGAGTTTATAATTAATTAAAAAGTGTAATGCAGAGATAAGTAATTTGTGGCGTGCCTTCAGGTAGTGCAAATCAGGAAAGATCTATGACTGAAAGAAAGAAAATATAAGTTCTTTATACAAAGAGAATGGAATATTGTACAAGTACAGATGCAGTCCAAGTTCGCTTTATAATTTTTTTCTTTAATCTTTGTGAGATAACTTGTTCACTTTTGAAAACTGCATGAAAAGTAAAACTGAATGTAACTGAACTTATGCAGGTAACGTTTTGAAAAAGGTATACTGTAATTCTGAGTTATTTAAAAATAAAATATTTAACACACTGAAATTTGATCATTTACTTTTGCAAGTTCAGTTGCAAAGAGCTATGGATGGAATAAGAGCATTAACTGGACAGTAATAAGAGTTCTCAGAAATATTAAAGATAGATGTCTTTAAACCTCTGCCTTAGTGGGAAGTGTATATTTACATTTATTTCAACTTAAGAGGCTTGACTGAGAGCAACAGCACTTTGTGCTGGACTTTTAAAAAAGTGATTGTTGATACCAGGGGTGCCTAAACTTTTTGGGCCATGGGCCGATCATGTGGTTCAGGTAGCCTTACGGGCGTGTTTTACTTCTGCTTCCAGGAACGACAAGGGCTTCGTGGGCTGGATGAATTGGCGTCGGGGACCGCACCCGGCTCCCGGGCCTTAGTTTGGGCACCACTGGTTTATACAGTACAGTACAGTAATACGCCGTTTAACGTTTACCTCGGATAACGCTAAGCTCACATAATGTTAAGTAATCTGGGGAGGAGAATTGGATCGAATAACGTTAAGGTCCTATGGGATGGATCGGATAACAACTGCTAAAGCCTGTGCGGTTACAATGTATCTCTATGGAGCTTTAATGTTATCCGATCCATCCCATAGGATTTTAACATGCATCGGATAACACTAAAAATCGGATAACACCAAGACTTGTGGAACCAAGTCTTAGCGTTATCCGAGGTATTACTGTATATGCCAATGTTTTCTATGAGGATATGGAAGAGGCTTCCTGGCATAACTAGAGCCTGCAAAAATGAACTCTGGATTCTGTACTATAGTCCTTCTCCATTTTCAATCAGATAACAATTGGACCATCCTCTTCCATGGCCTCACTCTTACAAGACTCACTGAAAGCTGTACTGTATTTCAAGAGTTCAGGATAGTGCATTTTACTTGGATACACAGGGAGGATAGTGATTACACAGTTATATTGTATTTCTGATGGGAAAGAACCTGCTTTATATGTTGGCTAGATTTTGCTATAGATGTATGAACTTCAATGCTTACTTCAACATTGTAAGTATGTGTAGTAAGCAACTCTTGTGCTATCTAGTACTTGGCAGGTAACATACTGTACTAGCATTAGGTTGGGTATGAAGTGTTTTGTATTGCCTTTTCGAGAGCAAGGGGTAAGGAATAACTATCACTTAGTACAGTATTCACTTAAACCAATGGCTACAATTATACTAAGGGTCTTACAAATTAGTCATTTTTAAAGAAGCATTGTACAATTGTGTATAAAATGATGCAAGCTGAAGAAAACAATAGCATGTTGGATTTAGAATGCATACGAAAAGTTTAGAAATATGACTTCCATAAAAGCAGGGGTACTCAACCTTTTAAAGCTGCGGGCCAGGTCACGCTCCCTCAGTTGAGTGGGCTGGATTGGTGGTTCCCTCCTGCTGTAAATGCTGCCATAAAACATCTTCAGCTGTTGTAAATGCATTTATGACAGCTGCAGGCGCATTTATGGCTGTTTTCACCACTTGTGGAAGGAGCGGCAGGAGTGAGGGCAGTAGGCAACATGAAATGGCACCATGGATCAGGTTTGGCCTGTAGGCTGTAGGTTGAGAACCCCTACGAAAGAGTAACACATTTATTTTAATGTGGCTTTTTCTCAGTTACAATCCACTTCTTCACAGAAACATAATAAAATCCTGCTAATATAGGGATTTTTTCCATGAGAATTCAGAACTTCACCAGCATGAATTTAGGGGCTGCCATCACCCTCTCCATTCTTGTTTTCAAAAACCTGATGGTGTGCAAAACTGACAGATTATTCATATACACACCCCGCCAGTTGCAACGTCTTGACAGAGAAACTCACCTGTTAAATTCCTGCCTCATACAACTCCAAAAGAGAAAGGACTGGCAATCTCTGGGTGTCAAGAAGTGGCACCCTGGTGACTAGGAAACATTGCAAATAGTTGCTAATTACTGTGTGAACCACCCAATAGTGCACTAAGTACTATAGTGCTGTATATAAGTGTAATTGCTTTAGCTATTTTTTACTTTTATTGTTTTTCTTTCTAAGTATTTTTATTATAGTTGATATTATGTTTACCCTATTTGCTGGCATATAAAGACTCACTTGATTCACTTGAGAAAGCCTTGATGCTTGGAAAGGTTGAGGGCAAAAGAAGAAGGGGGCAGCCAAAAATGAGATGGCTAGATGGTATTGTAGACACAATGGGCACAGAGCTGAGCGAGTTGAGGAGGATGGTGGAGAACAAGTCCTGACGAACAGTGGTCCATGGGGTCACAAAGGGTCGGAATCGAGTGAGAAGACTCACTCCCCACCCCCTTAAAATACATTGGAAAAATGGAGTGCATCTTGTACTGTTTATAGTGGCCTGTAGAGGGCTACTTTGGTAATAATGGGGTATGTCTTATACTCCAGTGTGTCTTATATGCCAGCAAATATGGTAATCCTATTCTTTTTAATCTTTATGGTCGGTAAAGGTAAAGGTCGACCTTGCTCAAAAGCCAGTTGTGTCCAACTCTAGGGTTCAATGCTCATCTGCTATGTTGGCAGGAGCTGGAACAGAGATGGGAGCTCACTCTGCCATGCAGCATTCAGGTCTCTAAATGCTGATATGCCAACTTTCTAGTCATTAAGTCCAGAGTCTTCATCACTATGCTTATGTTATGTACAGTATTTTTATTGGTTTTTTTTAAAGGAAAAAAATAGGAAACCAATCACACTTCTATACTGCCCCATAGTACTTAGTGCAGTCTCTGTGTGGTTCACAAGTTAATTAGCATTTTGCCCCCAACATGTTGGGTACTCATTTTACCGACCATGGAAGACTGGAAAGCCTGCATTCTCTGAGCACTCTTGTTATTACTGTATAGATCTGTATGTAATTTTTTTTTCCATTGAATGTGGACCCTTTTTGCAGATCCTGGTTCAGCTGCACTATTTGCAGCATTGCACCATACGGACCATGGTAAATTCGGCTATAGAAAATTCTGTGGTGCTCCGGCCTTCCCTTGATGCCCTAAGCACGTGCTTATTTTGCTTAATGGTTAATCCATCCCTGGTCCTGGGTCAAGAACTCACTCACTCACAACCTTTGGTTGCAGTTTTGTTGTTCAGTCGCACAGTCGATTCCGACCCTCTGCGACCCCATGGACCACTGTCCGCCAGGCACTCCTGTCCTCCACCATCCCCCTCAACTCGCCCAGCTCTGTGCCCATTGCCTCTACAATACCATCTAGCCATCTCATCTTGGGCCGCCCCCTTCTTCTTTTGCCCTCGACCCTTCCAAGCATCAAGGCTTTCTCAAGTGAATCCTCTCTTCTCATTTGATGTCCAAAGTACTTTAGCCTCATCTTTACTATTTGACCTTCTAAGGAGCAGTCAGGGTTGATTTCTTCCAAGATTGACCTATTTGTGCTCCTCGCTGTCCAGGGGACTCTCAAAACTCTCCTCCAACACCACATCTCAAAGGCGTCTATTCTTCCGCGCTCAGCTTTCCTAATGGTCCAGCTCTCACAACCATACATTGCCACAGGGAATACCATTGCTTTGACTATATGAATTTTTGTTTTCAATGTGATGTCTCTACTTTTCACTATGCTCCCCAGGTTTCTCATCACTTGCCTCCCAAGAATCAAATGCCTTTTTATTTCATGGCTGCAATCACCATCTGCAGTGAGCTTAGATCCTAGGAAAGTAAAATCTGTCACTGCTTCTACTTCTTCCCCATCTATTTTCCAGGGACTGATAGGGCCTGTTGCCATGATCTTGGTTTTCTTGATATTGAGTCTCAAGCCAGCTTTTTCACTTTCTTCTTTCAACCTAATCAGGTTGCAGTACAACAGTTTAATTAACCACAGCGCCAACCAGGGCTCCTAAAAAAGCAAAACTCAGGGACCTCCTCCCCCGCTGCTAGGCTCGGAGCGGAGTAGTGGTTGCTATAGCAACTCCCCCAGCGGCGGCCTAGGCGTCGCCTGACGAGGCTGGGCCTGCAACCCTATATCATCTTTTTTGCCTTCACTCTCGCCGCCGCTCCCCGTTTTCCTCAAGAGCCGGGTTCCCTCCCGGCCCCTGCGCCTGAGGGAGGGCAACAAACACGAGTCCCGTGCTCCCCGTCCATTCTCCCTCTGCCCCCTCCGCCGCCTCATCTACTACTACAGCCTTGGGCTCCTATGGCAACCGGCCTAGGCGTCCCCCAAGCCCGGGTGCGGCTGGTGTTATAATAGGCGGCGGAGGAGGAGGAGGAGGCAACCAAGACAACGGGCCGGCCATGAGAGTGTCGGTGGCCGAGCCACTGGAGCCTCGGGCAGGGGACTCGGGAAGCCGGATCTACGCCGAGTACAATGAAGGGGGGCAGCCTTGTGAGTGTAAGCGGGGTGTAAGATGGGGAAGTGGAAGAGGAGGAGGAGACCCCACTCCATTTGGCTGTGAGAAGTGGGATTCAGACCTTCCATGCTCCCCATCTTTAAGGAGAGCATCAACATCAACTTCAGGGGCCTCCTCACTCCTTGTGTGCTGTGCATGATGGGAGGCAAGGATGCTGCTATTCCATAAGAACAGTGGGATATTTGATTCTTCTCACCACCCCAACTCTACAGGGTAGCCAATAAGTCCCTCTAAATTTGCCACTTTTTGTATCCAGGGTGCCACCATTATTCTTGTGCTCATGGTGTCACAATGCACTCTTCAAATGTAAATGGGCTTAAATTGGCCATATTTTGGGGGGGGATATAATACATGCATAATTGAACATAAAATAATAACATATGGATGGGTAGGGACTTACGGGCCACCCTGTATAGTGGGGGGACGCAACCTGGGGGGTGCCCACTGACACATAACTAAAAAAAGGATGGAATAGGACACTGGTTTGTATAAAACTGCAAAAAAATGTGCAGAATGTGCCAAAATTAGACTTTTAAAAAAATAATTATATGGCACCATGGGCCAGGAATTACAGTGCATCTCATGGGGAAGACAGGGATCAGAGTGGTGCTAACTTCTTCTTTTGCATCCAGATCAAACTTTGGACTGCCAAAATGAAGCCACTTTCTGGGCTTTGTTGTTTGCCAAAATTAAATCTTTATCGATACATGTTCCTGGTATATCACAGAGTAAACAAAGCAAAAGACAAAAAACTATCCTGTCTTCTTAAAGACTGCTATATTTTAATGTTAGCTTTTATAGATCAAGTCCACCTCATCAGACATAAGAGAGAGACTTCATGGCATTAATTTATACATACCCAGTGGTACCTCTCTTAAACAGCATAATGCGTTCTATGGAATTGCTCTTTAAGTGAGTTTGCTCTTTAAGTGAAACACCATTTTAAGTGACTAATTGTGACTTGGGGGGGATTGTGAACCCCGATTTATTTGTTAAGTGAGTTTTTGGTTGGTTTTATTTGTTAATTGAGGCAACCATTCAGAGAAAATTCTGCTCTTTAAGCGAGTTGCTCTCTAAGCAAGGTGCTCTTTATGTGAGGTTTTACTGTATCAGGTACAGAGGTACACAACAGTTGGTCAGTATAACAGATAAGTATGCAAATCACTGTGGTATTTTATGCCTGGTAATAACAAGATATCTCATTGGGGTTCAGATTTATTGCTGTGAAGTTTGGTTCTGTTGAGATGACAAAACATCACTGTGAGGGAATCATTAATTCACACGGCGGAAACATTGCAATCCTAATACACACAGCTCTAAAAGGGAGAGCACCCACATTTGCCAACAAGAGTTCAACATTTAGCCAGTTATGGCATATGTCTGTGATGGTGAACCTTGGCACTCCAGAGAATAAAAAAAATGCTGTAGCACCTTAAAGACTAACTGTTATATTTCAGTGTGAACTTTCGTGGACCAAGTCCACTTCATCAGACATGGGAGTGAGGTTTCATGGCATCAATTTGTGCATATCCGGTACAGAGTGATTGGTTAGCATAACAGATAAGCATACATGCTAACCAGTTACTCTGTACCTCTCTACCTAATGTGTATAAATTGATGCCATGAAACCTCATTCCCATGTCTGATGAAGTGGACTTGGTCCATGAAAGCTCACATTGAAATATAACAGTTAGTCTTTAAAGTGCTACAGTGTTTTTGTTTTGTTTATTCTCTGGTATGACTGAAACACAGACTAACATGGCTACTATTCCAAACTATTTAACTTGGCACTTGGATTTCAATTACCAGAAGCCCAAGCTAGCCCTCCTACTGATCAGGGCTTCTGAGAATTGAAGTTACAGAACTCCTGGAGTGCCAAATGGAGTGTCAAATTGAACCTCTAAATAGTATTGGAGCTTCCATTTGTCTCAAAAGATATGTTTCAATCTTGACACAAACCACTTTTTAATTGCATTGCCCATCTTTTTTTATTGCATAGCATTCCAATAATATTATTATTAATATCTAGTGAAGCTGTGAAACAAACCAGAAAAAGATATTCAATATAAATAACAAATAATTGCTCCTGAGGAAGACCCAAAACTGTTCAGGTCCAAAATGCATTGGGTAGGATTTTAAGCTGTAATGAATCTATAGCTTTTTATACACCCAGAGACTTGGCCCTTCTTTCAAAATTGACTTTATGCATAGTGCAGGTGATGGTGTTGTAGAGCCACAGCTCACAATACTGAAGCAATCTATGTGCTTCTCTTTTCCTTGGATTTAAATTTCAGTTTCAACAACGATTTATTACTGTCAGCTATCCCCAATATCTTGATCTTGACTGGCAATTAAAACCCATGAGATTTACAAAATATCTGTTCCTGGCCTAGAGGAAAACAAATGGCTTAGCTGATACTGTATAAGGTAACAAAATTGCCAGTAATTTTAAAATCTTTTGTGAGCTTGGCTTTTGTGGCTGCTATGACAAGAAATCCCGCTGGGTATATGTAGTTGGGTTTTTGCTTTGCTTTGCTTTGCTTTGCTTTGCTTTGCTTTGCTTTGCTGTTGTTGTGGCCCTACAAGTCTTCCATATCCCCACAATTGGAGGTTCGTTTCTGTCTTCTGAAGGTGTGAAGTGCAATTTTGCTGTGCTTTGAGGGACTCTAGTCTCTTTTACGTTTCCTTTTTCTTTTTTGGCCATTGGAGGATACAAGATTTTTTCCTGTTAATTTATTTTATTATTTATTGAATTTCTATACCGCATTTGTTAAACCTGTTTTTTCAGTTAGTGAAAATTCATTGTGGTGAACATTACACTCAGTTCATTTAACAAAAATCCTTTGTAAAAACCGTAAACACTGAATTACTTTTTTTTAACTAAACAAATGAGCCTCTTTAACCACACCCCATAGGAGTGTAGCCTTTGGCTGGGTGGCAAATCTTTTTATAGTGACACAGATTTATATATAGTCAAGAAACCTATATATATGGTCATTAATGAGAATTGGTGTGTATGTGTGTTTGTTATATACTATGAGCAGTGGTCAGATTTTGAACTATCTCTTACACAGAAATATGGTGATCCAAAAAGGCATTTTGAGTCACTATTACACTTTGTTAGACTTCCCCAACTTTGTATTCTACCGACATATTAAATTACAACTCCCATTTTAGCAAGAACTATGATGAAAGCTGAGATTCTCAGGAAAGTCATTTCTATGACCATGTTCATGTTCTACAACTCACCTCCATTTCTTTTGTAGTACCTTTCTCATTATGCAATGAAAAGTGGCTACTCAAACCAACAGCGATAAAGTTTATTACAATTGCTGGCAGTACTGTATATATAATTTATTTTTGTATGCAGCACCCTCTAGTGCTCAGAATAAATTAACTGTGCCTATTTGCCAAATAATTTACTGTAAAGCCTCGCTTCCTTTTTATGTCCCAGGAGGTTAACTGAGGTTAGATGAGGTAAACTGAAGTCTACAAAACCTCAAAATTAATAAAACTTTCTGTTCTTATGGTGTCATAAGTTTTTTGTTTGTTTGTTTTGTTTTTATTGAAAGAAACTAACATGATTTATCCAATTTCTCCAATTTATGCTTTTAAGGCACTTCCAGATGGAGCATTCCTTTGATATATTTCAAAATACAGTACATCCTTTCTTCCTTACCAGATTTTGATTGAAATGTTTGTTGACATAAAAAAGATATAAGCAGTACTGAATAAACATGTGATGTGTGAGGCTATTTGTTGTTGTTCAGTCGCACAGTTGATTCCAACCCTTTGCGACCCCATGGACCACTGTCCGCTAGGTACTAAGATTATGTTATCCAGACTATCTATACAACTCAGCAAATGAAGCATGGGAAAGTCTCATCTGGAGTCTATAAGGCTAAAACTACTTATTTTCAGAGAAACACCTCTTAATCAGCATTTAGCACTGAGGCATGCAAAGACACAAACAATAGTTCATTCAGATGAGTCATTTTGCTTTGTATGTGCATTTGGCATGATAACAAAGACAAAGATTATTAACTATGACCTAGCTGAAGGCAAACACTTTTTGAGTTGCAAATCATGCATATAAACAGTAGGCATCCCCATCAATGGAGCAATGTAGGACTCATGGGACTCCTGAATTACTTTATATTGGTGCACACATTGTAGGAGGGACACAGCTTTGTCATAAAACACATGTTTTGCATGCATTCCTTGGTTTGACTATTTCAGTCCCCTGGGGCAGGTAAGAAGGATTTGTGTCTGAAGCCATGAAGAATATAGAGAAAAGGTGGAGAAACTTTCAACCCAAGGGCCAAACTTCACTTCAGAGAGGTTCAGGTGGCACACTCCAGTTGTGAGCATATGAAAAGCAGATGTATAAGACCCCAAACACCAGCAGATTTTAGATTAAGGCTATTACTACCGGTGTGGTATAATTGATAGAGAGTCAAACTAGGACTCAGGAGTCCTGGGTTCAGATCTCCACTGGGTTTGTGGAGCAGAACTAGTATAACCACTCCATAAATCTCTCCCAAAGTTTGGAAACCCTAAGGGCCACTGTAAGTCAGATATGACTTGATGGTACAGAATAAATAACCAATAACTAAATCTTAACGGAAGGATTTCCAACTTTCAGAATGGGGAACACACTATAAAGAAGCTGAAAACCACCCAAACCAAGAGTATCAAGGAGAAGAGGCATGGCAGTCTAAGGACCATCTCAGAAGGCCCATATCCAGTCTCCAGGCCTGAGATTCCCCACTCAAGTATAAAGAATACTGAGATATAGATACCAGTTGTCTGAGTTTGCATAATACACCTTTCTATGTCCATTAATGTTTCATGAGAAGATTATGCTGTTTAATCCCCCCATAATTACAGTACTGTATTGTACTTTGCTTCTTTAAAAAAATATTTTATTAACTTTGAGAGAAAAAAAAGAAAAATTATAAGACAACAAAAATCATAACTCATTACATATCAATAACAATAACATACAAAGTACAATTGCTGCTTTTGGCATTACTTCTCCATATCAATTTATAATAATCCCATTTTTAACATTTTTGTGATATACAACCATTTATGTATTCAGCTATGTATTTTATTAAATGTATATTTTATTCTTAACATTCTAATACTGTGAAAACTTTCACTTTAAATACCACCTTAATATTAAATAACCAGGAATAAAAAAAAACACCCCTGTGATATTTACAAATCCCTGGAGACTGCGATTTTTCCTCTAACTCTTACTTTCCCAAAAACTCAGTTGACCTGATACTGGTATGCTTTTACCTTCCATCAATGTGTGCTCCAAAAATCGATATACTGTATTCCAAAATTTATTTTCCTTGATTATACATTTTTTCAGATTAAATTCCCCAGTGAGCTTATCATTGAATGGTTGGCAGGGCAGGTCTGGGGTACTGGAGGCACAACGACCTCAGCCTGCTGGTTGGTTTGACTCCCCCCCCCCCACTGCTCCCTTAAGTTTTTAAGTTATACAAAGATTTAGTTGTAGTTTTAATTGGTTTTAATTATAGATTTTAAGAACTTTTAAAATTTTAATCTATATTGTTCTGATGTTTTTATGATGTGTTAAACCGCCCTGGGTCGCCTTCGACGAGAAGGGCGGTACAGAAATTTAAATAAATAAATAAAATATTTCCCACATTTCTTTGTACCAATCTTCAATTTTTACCAAAGTATCATTCTTCCAATTCCTTGCAATGGATTGCCTTGCTGTTTTCAATATAATAGATAACAAATCTTTTTTATTCAAATCTATATTAATATCCACCTCAGTCAGTAAGGCAGTACCCGATCCCAACTTTGGATCCACCCCATTATTTCTCTAATTTCCTTCTCAATATTTATCCAAAAAAAATCTTTACCATGTTACAACTCCACCACATATGTTCATATGGCCCCAGTGTATTCTTACATCTCCAACACATTTTTTATTTTGTACCATCCATCTGGTGCAACCAAGTTGGGGTCAGGTACCACCTCCAAATCATTTTGTAGTAATGTTCTTTAACAGACAAGGTTATCATAATTCTTCTCTTCCATTTACTTTTCCAACCCAATTCCGTAATTTTAATATTTAAATCTTGTTCCCACATTGTTATTAACACTTCCTGTGCATTACCCTCTTGATTTAAAATCTTACAAAGTTTACTAACCAACCCTTTAATACCTATCTGCCCTCTTCTTATAAAGTATACCATTTTTTTCAAATCTTGTCCTTTCCCTTTATAAACTTGGTTTGTCTAAATATTTTTTATTCCAATTATTTACTAACAATTTGGAACCAATTCAAATTCATTTGTCTATATAATTCTAATCCCCAATCTCCTTATTTCTACACCCAGTCTTTCAGCAGGAACACATCATTTTTAATAAACACTTCCTTTTTTTCATCTATTTTTACTGGGAAACTTTTTAAATCTACTTTGCTTCTGAGAAAGAACTACCATAATCATATACTTAAGCTATAGAGCAGGGGTTCCCAACCTAAAGCCCATGTGCCAGATCCAGCCCACAGTGCCATTTCATGTGGCCTCCCATCCCTTCAAAGGCATTTAAGAAATAACATGGCCACCCCATTGAAGCTGTTGGGACAAAATGGCCATCCCATTGTGCAGGCAGGGCAAAATGGGCATCTGGCTCTCAAAGCTGACTGAGATAGTGTGACCCAGCCCCTGGCTTGAAAAGTTTGGGAACCCCTGATGTAGAGTGTGATGGTTTCTATAAAGCACATTTATTATTTTTCTTAAACATTTATTTGCCTTTTTATAGCAGTACTGTATATGACTTTTATAAAAATTAGTGAGAATAACTGTAGTTTTAAATATGATTATTTACTACCATGTAGCTCTGATAGTACCAAGGCATAGCATTTAGGAACTCCTCAGCTTATATCTTGAACTTCTCTTTGAAACAGGGAAGAAGTTTGTTTATGTTGAACCACCCAGGAGAGTTAAGGAGGTACTTGAAGAGGAGCTTTATTTCCGTAGAGACGATTGCAGAATGAAACACCCTTCAGAAGGTAACTTGTTTTGTCTGACAGGAGTATGAAAGGAAAACAAAATGGAAAAATTAATTTATGTTTTATGAATAGGTTGAATTCATACTTAGAGCAGATTATCTTTCCTCAACCTAGCATTATCCAGATCATCTCAGCATCAACTATATCTGTATGTTCGCAGGTTCTCCCCTTCACAACTTTCCCTTGTTTTCCCACTACTTTTGCCCTCCATAGACACGCTTTTCATTATTGGAATAAAAGAGAACACAAATGTATTTCAATTGATAGTTCTAGGAGATGCTTATCTGGAAGATCCCTCCCTCCTTAACTTACATCACATGATGGTTGTCATGGATATAAAATAATGTATTTTGCCCTGAGCTTCTTAGAACAAGGGCAGCACACAGATGACAAATGTAATGTTGTCAGAAGCCTGTTTCATAATTCGTCCAAACCTGGTTTGCAACTCCCAAGTTGCTGCTACAGATTTGTTTTGCGGGGTTTCATGTAAATTTCAAGGAGGCTAAATACTGTAAAGTGAATTAATAGACAAGTGTTACTTGTGAAAAATAAATATATTATTTGTTATTAAAATTGGGAGGGGGTGTTCAGTTCTGAGATTCATATTTGTTTTCCGGTGAGTAAAACAACAGCAAATACTGTACTTGGTTTGAGCATGTTCTTGTATTCATTCACTGGGACAGTAGCCAAATGTGCAATTGTCTGTTGTGCCAGAAAAAAGTGGTGAGTGTGGAAGATAGATTGCAAGAATGTTTCAACTTCATTTAACAATTATTGAAAGCCGAAGTTTGGCTAGAAGTATCTGAACACAATTTATTTTTAAAAATATATTCTTTATTAATATGATTACAAAAATTAAACAATATACACAAAAAAAGACAATATGCTTCATATGCATCTAATTTCTTGTAACATCCACTTTAAAACAAATTCAATTTTTATGTAATTCTAAGTATAGTAGAACCCCGTATAATGAATGCCTCATACAGTAATTAAATCATACAACAACAAGGATTTGAAAAAATATTGTGTCCCGTATAACAACTAAAATTGTTATGTGATGCAATACATCTCTATGGGGAAATTCATACAACGAATTATTGTTGTTGTATGATTTTTCCCATAGAGTATTTGTTGTATGATGCATCCCATAGAGAAAATCGCTATACGATGCATGCATCGTATAGCAATTTTTTTGTACAACAATGAGCCCCGTGGAATGGATTAAAATAGTTGTAGGAAGTACCACTGTAATATTCATTTTTATCAGTCTCAAAAAAATTGTCGATGCATTTTTCTACTTAATTTACCAACCTCTAGTTTTCACCTTGATGATATAGAGTCCTTGAATTCACCACATGACCGTCATTTTTTATTCATTTATTTTTTCCAAAAACACATTGCCTCTGGCACTGGTCTCACTCCTTTATTAAACTTCAAAGTACTCTAGAAAAGGTTTCCAAATATCCCAAAAATTGATTTTCCTTCACAATACCTTTTTTAAGATTTAGTTCCCATGTAAGCCTGTCATTTAACACCATTCCCCACATTTCCTTAAACCACATTTCCAATTCCAAATTTACATTATTTTCCAAATTTTTGCAATCTGCTGCCTTGCCATAGACAGAAAAATGGAAATCAACTCTTTCTTATTAGCATCAAATTTTATTTCCTTGAGATGTGTTATTAATGCAATTTTTGGATTTAATTTAAATGTAGAACCAATTATTTTTCCAATTTCCTTTTACAACTTATCCCAATACAGTACTCCATTGTAATCTTGCAGCTCCACCACACATGTTCATATATCACCATCTTTTGTTGACATCTCCAACACTTAATTGATTTGTTTTTATCCATTTGATTTAATTGAACTGGAGTCAAATACCACCTCCATAGCATTTTAAAATTATGTTCCTTAACTTTTATTGATAAATTCCTCATAATTCCTCCCTGCTATTTATTCTTCCAATTCTGTTCTGAAATTTTTATCTTCTGGTCCACTTCCCATAATTTTCTTAAGTTATCCTTTTTAAAAAAATAGTAGCCGTGTTAGTTTGTGGTTCAGGCATATCAGAAAACAAAACAAAATAAAATAAACAAAATAAAATAAAAAACACTGTAGCACTTTAAAGACTAACTGCTATATTTTTATTGTTAGCTTTCGTGGATCAAGTCCACTTCATCAGACAAAGAGTGAAACTTACAGGCATGTTCTTTATATACCAAATTCAGGGGCTCAAAGGGAGAAGGGGTGTGGGCAATACGACAGAAGGGGTAAATGCAAAACGACAGAAGGGGTAAGGGCAAGACGACAGACAAGTGAGCACAAGATTGCAGCTTCACACAGCCATTAGCAACAATAGATTATTCAGATAAACTCTAAATGACTCCCTTTCAATCTCAAGGTTGCTGAGAAAGCCCATTATGGTCTCTGATTAACTTGTGACCTGCATGTGGGGGGGAACAAACACCTTTACCTGGTTTCTTTCTGTTTTACTAAAGAAAATTGGCAGAAAAGTTGTAATATAAAATCATATAGCAATCTGGTATCAAATTTGATAATGTCCCAGAAACCCTTCACTAATATTTAGCCCTCTGTGATGGGTATCTAACAGATGGATGTATTTGATTTCTGCTGTCTCCCTTTCAATCCTAGTTTTGTAATTTCTCTGTTCCAGAATTGCAACTTTCAGGTCTTCAATCTAACTGGACACTCTATCCAAGAATTTGCCACACAAAATCTTTTCAGTTTCCATGCCCAAGCAGAGATTTGAACACACTTTTCCTGAACCCTAGTTCAACACACTCTTCTCTACACTACACTAGTTCCAAAAAATCAAGAGGAGTATGCAAATAGCTTTACACTTTACTGTTATTTTAGACAGTCATTTGCTTTCTGAAAAATCCCAAACCGTCAGCTATTGAACTTATATACATTTCAAAGATTCCTCTGTAGCTGTCTATGTTCAAGTCCACAATTCGGTACCATATACAGTAGTAGAACTGAGAATGCATAGCACTATGCAGTGCACATTGATGAAGCCAATTTTATTTTTTGTTGCATTTATTATACCCTCTCAAGTTCACATGAGACATCGGCCCAGGACATTGGATCTCAACTTTACCATGCAGTTAGAGAGCCAGCAAAGCCAGGTTAAGCCATGGTGTTGGTATAAGCAGGTAGCAGAGTTAGCAGGCTATAACCTGGCATGCACCTGCTGAGGTTTAGCCCCTTGTGCAAACAGGCAGGCAGGCAGGCGCAGAACAAACTTAAAGGCCGGTTTACTCAGAAGCAAGGTGCAGAAGTATTTACAGTGCAATAAACAAAGGTCTCTCAGTTACATTCACTGGTTCAGTTCACAGGCACTATATACAGTTCAGTGGTTGTGAGTTAGCTGTGGGCAAGAAACAGTCGTAGAGTTCCACAGCTTTAGTTTCTCACTTTGAGGCTTAGCCAAGTCTATTAAGTGAAGATAGCCTGCCAGGTAGAGCCAGAAACCCAGTCTCCAAGTCAGTAGGCGCAGGAAGCCTTTCTGGATACCTGACAGCAGAGAGTTTGGTTAGTTCAGGCATTAAAGCAAGCAAAACAACATCTGCACACCATAGGCTGGTAGCTGTAGAGTCAAACAGTGATGAAGCAGTCTCTCGAACACAGCTCCAGACATCAGCCTTGGAACAGCTCTTCATATGGTGTCAAAACCACTTCTGAAGGCAACAGCTCATAGAGGCGACAACTCAAAGGAGCTCTCTGTAGCTCCTGACTATATACACAGGCCGATAGCACACAGCAAGGCAGCCAGGACACTTGTGTGCTTCTTTAACCAGGCCTTAAAGAAACACAGCCATAATACACCTTGCAATCTACCAGAGTGTCGGGCAGGCACTTACACATCCTAACACATGGCAACTTAGGGTAGAGCCCAGAAGTACTATTTCCAGGGAACTATGAGTATTAGGCACACAAGAATCTACCTGCTCTCAAACTCTACCATTGTTCCATGCTCAGTAGTTTCCATGCATTGTCACATTGGCTTTCTGAGAGATGGTAAAGATTGAAAGTTGAATCCTTTTGTATATAAGACATGAATCCAATCACTCAGCTAGATCCATCTCCAAAATGTGGACAAGCATCACATCCTACAACACATTGTTTTGTTTCTGCCATATGACACACTCTTCTATCTCTGTGTTTGCTACTTGTTGGCGGAAAATGCAAAAAAGCAAAATATGACAAGATTCCTTTAAGAATCACAGGTGTTCTGGGGGGGGGGGGGGGGAGGATTCCTTGATTTTTGTCTGGAAAGAGTAGGATGGTAACCAAACAATGAATATGCAATCAATGTGTAGATGCTTTGAATATTTTACTGTTAGTTGCTACCTCTCTCCTTATTTTATCAAGTGCTATGCCTGCTAGGTAATTTATTTTATCAGTAGGAGTTGGCTTCAAGCATCCGGTAATGATTCTATGGCTTTCATTGAGTTCTATGCCAACCTGTTACTCATAGGTTGAAGTATCCCACACCCAGCAGTGTACTATAGTGCCTAAGCTATATTTCTTAGTGTTTGTTTTTGTACGTATGTTCCAACTGTTCCTTTTGGGAACATTTTGCTTTGTATTTTAACAGTGTTTCCTATACATCAACATATGACACAAAGGAACACTCAGTATTTGGGGACAAAACAATAATCTAGTAGCTTGTCTAGCCAGGTTGTCCTGCTATAGTAATAGAGTATACCAGGGTTGTTGTTGTTGTTCCAGTTCTTGATGTTGTTAGATCATTTCCAAATTATGTCATTTCTAAGAGATGTTGGGTGGTCGGATGTTCAGGTGTTCTTGAACTGCACTTACCATAAGCCCTGCTGATCAGGGCTTCTGGGAATTAAAATTTGAGAACATCTGGGAGCCCAAGATTGAAAAACCCTTGAGCAGTGGCTCAAGTGGCTAAGATGCTGTCTGGGAGGTGGAAGGTCAGCAGTTTGATTCCCGAGTACTGCAGGACGGAATGAACTCCCGTCTTTGTACCAGCTCCTGCCAACCTAGCAGTTCGAAAGCAAGAAATTGCAAGTAGATAAATAGGGACCACTTTGGTGGGAAGGTAACAGCATTCCATGCACTCCAGTGTCTAGTCATGCCTGCTACATGACCACGGAAACATCTGCAGAAGCAGACAGCGCTGGCACTTTGGTTTTGAAACAGAGATAAACACTGAACCCTAGAGTCGGATCCGACTGACTTTCGAGCAAGGGAACCTTTGCATTTAGACCCTTTCAGTGACTCACAGCTGATCGTCAGGTGGCAGTTAATTAACCCAACAATTCTGAGGACTAACAGCCTTGGGTGTCAAAGTCTACAGAGAAGGGTGGCTGCCCCCAAGTGGATTAAATTCCACTTGAATCCATCTTGGTGGAGGGCAGCAGCTTCATCAACACTGGCCTGGGGCTGAGGAGAACTTTGCTTGCGAAAGGGGCTCAGGACCAGAAAGTGACTCATGGAACTGGATCAGTGGTACTGGTGTCATGCTGCAATGCGGAAAGCAAATGGAAGACTACTGCATTATAGTGTTCCCAGGATAATCTTCATGACTGAGTGCCATGATGAGAGCCAATATTCAGAATTGGATACAGCACTTGAAGAAGAAGTTGGATGTCATTCTAGACAAGCTAAAGTTTTTGAGATACCTGTTTCTTTCTCAGATGCAAAGCACATATTTGAGACTTACTAGAGTTGTAGTTAATTTGAGTGTAGGGTAGGGAGACACAGGAGGAGGCTCCTTGAAGAATGCAAACACATTGGTGTGTCTGCTGGGAACTACAGTACTTGATTGATCCATTTCACTTGTAGTGATATGCTTACTGGATTGTCCTGTGGCTTAACCTTCAACTGCAATAGCAACATGAAACTTTTCCTAATAGCAGATAAAAAGTCTCAGCTCCATCACTAGAGGCCAGCTAGTTAAAGCCTTTTCTTCTGGGCAGAAACAGTACAGCTAAAAGTTCAATACAACAAGTTTATTCTTGTCTTCTATAGCTCCAATGGAGTAAATAAACACTGGCTGTTGTTGCCTCCAACATGGTGGCAAAACTGTTTCTTCTTTGTGGTCTCTGGCAATACTAGATCTTGAGTTAACAAATTTGTTCTTTTGAAGACTATACAACAGTGCTAGCTTACCAGCTTAACGTCTAGCCTGCTCCCTTTTCTGCTGGAGAATGCTGCTTTTATCTTTGCTTCTCCATTTAATTCCACCTTTCCTTCCTAGCTGGCCTATGTTTATTGCCAGTTTTTCGAAGTAGCTGCTGCCAATACTCTCACTATCCTGTTAACTTCTCTTGATGAGTAACCCTTTTCTTCTGGTTCTTTTCAGGCTATAATCATAAAGATTCAAAGTGGAGTCCTGGACAGAAAACAAGTTGATAAAGAGCTTATGTATAATGACATATTAATTTCATGTATTGAGTATACAAAGGTGTCTACATTAGAGCTGTATGAAATTAGGCCAACATGTGTGCTCAGGATAATTCTTTCGTGACCTTAACCCAGGAAGAGGTCTTCACAGTACAGTATTTTGTTTCTAGGAAACTGCAGAATATAATGTTTCAATGATAAGTACTAAACTTTTAGCCAGAATTGTTGTAATATCTAATTTTGGCCTTCAACTCTCTTTGGGTTTCTGCACAAAGGCACACCAATGTCAGGTACTGTATGTGAGTTCCCAGATTTTAATTATATGGTTGTTAACTCATAATTGTTAACCATATTGTCTTGTCATTGAAATAATATGAAACTGGGTGTGTCACACACCTTAAAATATCATGCAGGCTCACTCTATCTGCAGACAAAGGATTGTGTTGTCAGTTGAATTGGTTGTACAGCTGTTTCCATGGGTCATAACTGGTTACCTGTTACATAAAAATAGAAGTGCAGAATGAATCCTTATTTCTAATTATGTTATTTGTCTGTTACAAACAGTTGCTCTGGAAGGAATTTGGAGCTTGAGAAGGAATTTCCCTGTGGGATCCTTCCAGTCAACATCACAGAATGCAAGCAGTTTGCTTTCCCAGCCCAAGTACTACTCTAGGCATGGAGTAGTAAGAAGTAAGAATTTGCTCAATGTCTCTTTCCCCAGCTTATAACAAAATGACCACTTGCAGAGTTAAATATCAGCAAACAGTGAGATACTATGATAAAACCTAAATCTCTCTTGGATGGTTATCCTTTGCATGTGAATGCCATTCATCCAATTTAGAATAGTTCCATAAAATATTGTATGGGTGAACTTTAAGCACTCACCCAAGAGTATTTATTTATTTATTTATTTTCCAATTTTTATACCGCCCTACTCTGATTGGGCCGACTCAGGGCGGTTCACAAGCACAGAGAAACAACAAATTTATAAACACAACATGTAAATATAGGAAAAATAATAATCAGCACTGTATCAACGCCACAAAACATCTCAACATCATTACATAATCAAAATTCAATAGGTATCAATTTCAATAGGTATTCCAACCTTACTTCAAAAGAAATATGCTATTTGTGTTTACTCTCAACAGTCTGGTGGAGTAGGTTTGAATTGAAATCTAGAATGACAATCTTATAATAAGCTTCATAGTTGAGATGAAGCTTGCACAGTGTTGGTCCAGCATTTTACCATCACATTTTATACATTCAAAATGCAGTGAGCAAAGCTAGCCCCCAGATTCATTAAGACCATACTTGGATTACAATACTGTATAGTCTATTTATTCCCATTCATTTTGCTCCCTTGGGTTAGGGAGGGATGGCTTTTTATGGGTTAACCTTCAGGTGCTGAAGAGATGGTAAATGTATGCCCTATGCAAGGAAGGGCTGTGGAAATATCCAAAGATGCTAGTACTGTGTACTGTATTCTCATTATGAATTGAGGAGCCGGAGCCCTGCTGTCTATACACAAATAAGAGCTTAGAAGAAGTACATTCTCTAATGTCGAAGCACCAAAGTGTAGCTCACTTCCCCAGATTATCAAACAAATAATCAGAATAACCTCAAGATCAAGGTGCTGGCCACTTGTTATGAGAACCTGCAGTTATAGTATCAGCTCATTTGCTTCAGGATAAGCCCAATAAAGTTAATTATTTATAGTAGGGCATATGGATTATAGCCTCTCCTACGTTTGTTTAGTAAAGATAAAGGTCGTCCTTGCTCCAAAGCCAGTCATATCCAACTCTAGGGTTCAGTGCGCATTTCTGTTTATAGACAAAGAGCCAGTGCTGTCTGTGTCTGCAGACATTTCCGTGGACATGTGGCAGGCATGACTAGACCCCGGAGTGCACTGAACGCTGTTTACCTTCCCACTAAAGTGGTACCTGTTTATCTACTTGCAATTTCTTGCTTTCATACTGCTAGGTTGACAAGAGCTGGGACAGAGACAGAAGCTCACTCCATCTTGCAGCACTCAGGTCTCAAACTGCTGACCTGCCAACCTTCCAATCATCAGGTGCAGCATCTTAACCACTAAACCACTGGAGTCCTCTTTATACTTATTACATTAATATCCTTGGAAAACACTGACCATTTTCCTTGAATTTGTAAACCTGCAGCTTCTTTATTTACAGAAGCTTTCACATACAAACACCTGCTGAGGTAAACTGCAAACAATTACTGCTCCTAGTTTAAATGATCTGTTTGAGTGCTATATTTCTTACATCTATAAGTTGGTGTTCAGAAACCTGATTCATCACACTTAGTGATGAAAACATACTATTAAAACAAACTCTACAGTTTTAGTTGGAAATATCTATGAATAAAATACTGACAAATGTCTATTTTCCCTTTTTCTCTCTGTAGGATAGTCCCTCTGGGAAGCTGTGTGTCCTCTAAATAAATTGGCAGAAACAAGGCAAATCTGTTGTTACTACTTTTATCCAAATACAGAGTGCTATATTTTAGATCTTGTACAATACACTGTAAAATAAATGTTGACACTATGCATCAGTTGTGTCTCTGTGTTAGTTTCTGCTAGAATCTCCTCAGCTCCAGCTACAACATGTTCTAGACCAGTGTTTCCCAACCTTTGGTTTTTGGACTTCAATTCTCAGAAGCCTAAGTCAATTCCTCAAAGCACTGATCAGCCAATGTACTGTCTTAAGCTTCTGGGAATTGAAGTCCCCCAGTTATGTGTGTGTAAGGACATGTTGGGAACAACTGTTCTAGACCAAACATGGTCAAGTTCTCCAAAATCATAAAACCCATAAGGCAATAATGGTTTTTTAAACACAACGTTTACATTTGAAAATGGCAATATATTTTTAAGAGTTGTAAATGTTTTGATTATGCATTACTAGTAGTACAGTGCAAGTCAGAAAAGGACAGGAGACAGAGAGCCCAATCCTCCCTATGCTTGTATCTATCCTTGTGTTAGAACAGGGGTGTGAAAACTACAGCCCATGGGCCAGATTCAGCCCCTGATGCCAATTCCTCCAGCCCACATCACCCTTGTTGCTCCCAGAAGCAGAAGTAAAACACACACACACACACACGGGCACATTTTACTTCCCTGGTTGCGATGAGGGTATTATGGGCCGAATGAATTGCTTTGGGGCTGAATCGGGTCCACAGGTCATAGTTTGCGCACCCCTGGTTTAAGCAGAGAAAATGGCAGCTTAAAATCTATCTCATCCTGTTGCAAAACAGATTGCAAGGCATGTTTTACTTCTGCTTCCGGTGGGAGGAACCACGTGACCTGCCCACTGAACCATGTGACTGGCCCACAGCCCAAAAAATTTGGGTGCCCCTGCATTAGAACCTGATTATTGGCACTGCTTTGTTTTCCTCCTTTTTCTTTCGCCATGGGTCAAGGTCAAACTGGATGTCATTGTGCAAACACACCCCAGTGGGATGGGGAAGCCACCAAGCAGTGCTGCACAGTGAGAGAGGGTTTTTTGCAAAAGTCTTTCAAGGGAAGTCTGAATGGCAAAGACGAGGAAGCCAACATTCATTTACCAGTCAAGTGGTTCTCCAGTCTGAAAGAACGTCCAAAAGCATAGTCAAGTTCAGAAATGGGTCCAGGGTCCAGGACAAGGTAAGCAAGGAATCCAGCAGAGTGTTAGCCAGCTCGGATGTTAAATGGACAAATTCAAGGCCTCTATGTGCGTTCTTTAAGAGTGCTTGAGGCTAAGGATTCACAGCTGGCAATTTTCTCTGTACACGATCCCTCACTGACATGTAACACAAGTGCAGCTCCTTGCACAGGTGTAATCTACAATGTCATAAGGTGGAGGGTTCAGAATCAGAACTTTCAGATGTTGACTCAGCAATTGCTGGGTCAGCAGCTGTCAAATCTGACAGCTCATGATCCAGTGGAGGCAAATTGAGGTTTGCAACGGACTCCGAAGCTTTTTCCACATTGGGTTCATCTGAGACTGAAGACTGGGCCATGACAGTCACAGCAGGGAAGAGGGCATCACTTCTCCTGAGCAAGGAAAAGAGATTCTCCAGATTGTGTAGCTGGAGAAAGTAAGGTTCACTCTTCACTCATCCATCATTTTTCTAATAAAATTTCCCCAACAGCTGCTGGTTCTGTTACACAGACATTTTAAGAGTAGGGAGAAAATTAAACATGGAACTGTGTGGAGAAATGTTTGGATTTCTCTCTGAACTACCAAATGTCTCAGCTGTCCAATTTATGGTGGTTGTTGGTTTTTTTTTTGGGGGGGGGGGTGATGGTTGGCTTATATACAGTTAGTTGAAAAGGACACTGAAACTAAGCCAACTACCCCTTCAGGAAAATAAAGGGTTGCTATTTCTAGCATCAGCAGAACATTTGAAATATTCATAGTAAGCAAACCTGTTTTGATCTTGAACAATGAGGATTTTGTTACTGGAGGTCCCATTCATGTAGCAGTACTCAGTTCCATTAAAATAAGAATTTTCTTTAAGGAGTAAAATGTTTATTTTCAGTATTCGTTGTTTTTACTGTGAACAGCAATTTCCAACATATATTGCTGTGCAAAACAATACAAAAACATAGCTGAGTTTATAAATACAAGAGAAACTTAGCATGTAAAATATAAAACAACTTAGGTTCACATAGTAACTACTACTACAGTAGCTTTTAATGTTATATATTACTCCAATTACTAGGGTATTGTTTATCGTAATACTAGCTGGATAAACACAGTGTTTTAGATATCTGACTACAGAGCGACAGTTTGGGAGTTCAATTCCCCACGGTGCCTCCGTAGAGAAGACAAGCCTGTGTAGACATGCCCAGAAGAAGGGAATAGAAACCATTTCTATGAATTCTCTATGCAGACTGAGTAACATATTATAGAACAATGATGGTGAACCTTTTAGAGACCAAGTATCCAAGGAGGCAGAGGGAGATGGGCACCAGACATCGCGCATGCCAGTGACATCATGTGGGTGTGCACACAGTCATTGTCAAGCTCAGTGTCTTAGCCACTAATTGCAGAACGGACAACTTACCAGCCAGTGAAATCCATTTAAATTCATAGAATCATAGAATAATTGAGTTGGAAGAGACCGTTGAGGCCACCTCTCTGTTACAAGTAGGAATTCAAATCAAAGCAGATCTGACAGATGGTTATTCAATTTGCTTTTGAATGTCTCTGGTGTTGGAGTGCTTGCCATCTTCTAAGGCCACTGGATCCATTGTTGTATCTCTCTAACAGTTGAGATGTTTTTCTTGATATTAAACCTATATCTAACTTTCTATAGTTTGAACCCATTGTTGTGTCCTGCACTCTGGGATGATTGAGAACAGACTCTGTCCCTTTTCTTTATGACTATCTTTTAAGTATTTGAAAAGTGCTAACATATCCCACCTCAATTTCCTTTTATTACTGTAGTTCTGCTGTAGCTCTACATAAGATGCAGCTACAGAAGAGCTATAAATAAACTGCAAACAAGTGAAGAGTGCCAATTTCGTCCTCTTGTTTTCTTTTTCTGTCCTCTATGTCTTGGGGGGGGGGTAGGTGCCCTGGTGCAACAGTGCTGACACCAAGGTATTCAAAAAAGATATAACACATTGTGCCTGAATCAGGTTAGAGAGCAAGGAATCATTTTTTCTGCATGGGTTTAATCTATCACACTCCCTGAATTTATGCAAATGAATCTGATGCAAAAAAAGGAGGGGAAAGCAGAAACTCCAGCAACAGAGAAAAAACTATGGATTGGAGCAAGGGAAATTCCAGAGTAATTCACATTTCCTTTCATGTCTTGTGGTCAATTGGGAAAGAAAAATGAATAAGCCCTCCTCAATCCTGGAGCATTTCCCACTTCAAGTCTACACCTTTGTTTCCCAACTGTTGGTGTTTTGGACTTCAATTCCCAGAAGCCTAAGTCAATTCCCAAAAGCACTGATCTGTCAATGAATGTACTGTACTGACTTAGGCTTCTGGGAATAGAAGCCCCCCTGTGGGATATGGGTCCACGTTTAGGAACTATTGTTCTACTTCCTAAAACAGTGGGCATCACCACTTGGATAAATGTAATAGTTTGATGGGTAATTCTGTGATTTGAGAGAAAGTGGTAGGTTTTTAGAAAATAATCCAGCATGATTTGTTGTTGTTCAGTCGATTCCGACCCTTTGCGACCCCATGGACCACTGTCCGACAAGCACTTTTGTCCTCCACCATCCTCCTCAACTCGCTCAGATTTATGCCCATTGTAGGAGCCAAATAAGATTATAAATTACTGTATTCTGTATACATGTGAAACAGGACCGTAGACAGAGGGGGCATTTATAGAGGGAAAGCTTTTTAGAAAGAAGAGTTATGAAAGGTAGTTTTTTTGATCCATGAAAGCTAACAGTAAAAATACAGCAGTTAGTCTTTAAAATGCTGCAATGTTTTTGTCTTATTATTTTTGTTTTTGTTTTCTGATATGCCTAAACCACAGACTAACACAGCTACTATTCCAAAAAATTCAACTATGAAGGGCACTATATTTAGCAGAATGGAGTGGAAATCTATCAACCTCATGATATAAACCATGCCTGGAAGTTTTACTCCTTCTCTGAAGAAGTGGACTTGATCCAGGAAAGTTAACAGTAAAAATATAGCAGTTAGTCTTTAAAGTGTTGTAAGAATACCTGTCAATCCAGATATCAAGATACAGTAACTCCTAGCTCTTAGCTCTTGTGAGTAGCCTTAGGGGAGGGCAAAAGGAATCTTGAATTCTGAGTCTAATTTTTGTGTTGTTTGTGGTACTACACTGGCAATAATTTTTATTGGTCTCAGTTGGATTCCTTTGATGTGCTATTGCCAGAATTTGGAAATGTACTTGTAACTAGTGATTAGTTAACTACAGTAATTCCAAGTCCCTCTCCATCCACCCACGTAATTTGCCATTTTAGTTTTCAGATTCTTTCAGGCAGTCTATTGCTTTAATTTAGCGAACCCTGAGCCATAGGTTAGATAACTTACTTTTGGAGGTAATTCTACGATTTCACTCATTCATTACATGCAACATAATACAGATGATGGAGATCTATAGTACTGTACAGTACTGTATTCTTTTATGTTGCTGCTGTTACGTGCTGTCATGCAACCCCTGATTGATGACTTCCCTATGCATTAGAGATCTCCAAAATGTCCTGTTCTCAACCTAAGTGCTCAGCTCTTGCACATTCTGTGATTCCTTTAGGGCCGGAAGTTACTCTTTCTTGTGTTTGGTCTTCCTCTTTTCCTCCTGCTTTCCTAGCATTATTGTCTTTTCCAGGGAATTTTGCCTTTCCTGATGTGCCCAAAATAGGATAGTGAGTCTGTGTTTCATCATTTTTCCACCTCCAGAGACAGCTCCGCTGCGATGCAGAAGGCAAATGGAAGGCCACTGCATTAATATTCACGAATCTTCATGACTCATCACCATGATGATTACCAATATTCAGAACTGGATACACACAAGAAGAGACAGTTCAGGCTTAATTTGCTAGGTAAAGGTCTCCCTTGCAGACAGTGTGCTGTCTGCATCTGCTGCTGTTTCTGTGGTCATGTAGCAGGCATGACTAGATGCTGGAGCGCAAGGAATACTGTTACCTTGTCCACCAAAGCGGTATTTATTTGTCTACTTGCAATTTCTTGCTTTGAACTGCTAGATGGCAGAAGCTGGGACAAACGCGGGAGCTCACTCCGTCCTGCAACATCCGGGTCTCGAACTGACTTGCTCAAGAACCTACTAATTCAAATATGACTCTGAAGACGCAGTTTACTCTCTCTCTCTCTGTAATTCGAGGCGAATCCCGCTCCCCTCCCTCTCCCGGGCCCGGGCTTCGATCCCAGCCTTGGCATTCCCCTCAGCGAAAGCCATTTAAACCCCGGCCGCTTCGCCTTCTCATCTATGAAACCCCCGCTTTCCAGAAGCGCCAGCATAGCCGCTGGGGCCTCAGGATGGAGCGGGCGGGCGGGCGGGCCGCGCCCTCCTCACGGTCAAACAGGCAGAAGTCCAACCAATGCAGCTCTAAGAAAGAAACGACGGCAACGCTTGCTAAATTAATTTTATTCATTTCAGGCGTTGGTCTTTTAGGTGCCACAACGTGGTTGTTTAATTTTTCTCTTTTTGTTGTTGTTTACTCTCTAACATGTTTGAAACACAGACTGACATCGCGACCGCTTCAAAATAAATTTAGCGTACTCTTCTTCTTCCCCCCCTGCCCTGGGCTGCCAGTCGGGCGAAGCGCTCCCGGTCGGGTTCCCGCCTTTCCCCCCGCGCGTGTGGAAAGCGAGAGAGACAAAAGGGGAACAAGAAGGTCCTCTTGCGAGGAGAGGGAGGGAAAGGGGAGCTGAAGGGGGCCGGCCCGGCCCGGCTGAGGAGCAAAGAAGGGCTCCTGAGGAGGCGCGATGGCAGAGCCAGGGAGCGCCTCCGGGCTGGCTGGGAGGCGCCGCTACCTGAGCCTGCCGCGGGAAGGGCGGGACGCCGGGGTGGGGAGGAGGCGGTGGTGGCCTTACCACCAGCGGCAGCGGGAGCAGCCCCCGCCGCCTCCTCAGCATCAGGGGCAGAGGCGCCATGCGTCCTGGGCGCCTCATTCGTCCCTGTGGCCGCCTCCGCCGGCCGCCACCACAGGCCGGGCTCCTTTCCTCTCCGGAGAGATGGGGCCGCGGGGCGCCCAGACGCGGGCCCAAGAAGAGGCTCCGACGTGGCGGGGGCGGCGGCCCTCCATGGAGCTCCCGGAGCCGAGCGGGGGCTGGAAGGCGCGCGGGCGGCTGCTGCTCCTGCTGCTCCGGCGCCGGGCCCGGCGCCAGAGTTGCGCCTTGCTGAGCCTGCCCAGGCGGCCGCGGCGCGTCCTGGCGGCCGGGCTCACCTGCTGCGCCCTGCTGGCCTTGTGTGCCGTCAGCAGCCTGCGGGACTTGCTGCCCGTGGGGCGGCCGGAGGAGGACGAGGAGGAGGAGGCGGCAGTCCCGGTGACGGTGCTGCTGTGGTGGGAGCCCTTCGGGCGCAGCCGGCGCTTGGGCGACTGCCGGCGCCGCTTCAACGTCAGCGCCTGCCACCTCACCACCAACCGGAGCCGCCTGTTGGAGGCGCAGGCCGTGCTCTTCCACCACCGGGACCTGGGCCTGGAAGGGCTGGCCCAGTTGCCTCAGGCCAGGCCTCCCGCCCAGCGCTGGGTGTGGATGAACTTCGAGTCGCCCTCGCACTCCCCAGGCCTCAGGGACTTGACAGGCATCTTCAACTGGACCATGTCCTACAGGGTGGACTCAGATGTCTTTGTGCCCTACGGGTACCTCCGGCCCAACCAGGCACCCATGGCTCACCTGGCCTTGCCCAAAAAGACCAAGCTGTTGGCATGGGTCATCAGCAACTGGAATGAGGACCATGCCCGGGTGCGCTACTACCACCAGCTGAAGAACTACCTCCCCATCGACGTCTATGGGTCCCATGGCCTGGAGCTGAAGGGCGGCAGTGTGGTGGAGACGGTCTCCGAGTACAAGTTTTACTTGGCCTTCGAAAACTCCCAGCATCAGGACTACATCACGGAGAAGCTCTGGAGGAATTCCTTCAAGTCTTGGGCCGTGCCCATAGTTCTGGGCCCTCCGAGATCCAATTACGAGCTCTTTGTTCCCTCTGATTCCTTCATTCACGTTGATGACTTCTCAGGCCCCAAGCAGCTGGCCCGTTACCTGAAGTTCTTGGATAAAAACAAGAGATGGTACAAGAGGTATTTTGCCTGGAGGAAGCATTATAACGTCAGTGTGACCTCTTTCTGGGATGAACATTGCTGTAGGGTTTGTAATGTGGTCAGGACAGCAGGAGAGCAACCCAAGACCATCCAGAATCTAGCCAACTGGTTTGAGAATTGACCACATCATATTGACTACACTTCTATGTAGGATGTTTTCCCTTGAGGGAAAGGAGTATGAGATTGATAAAGAGCTGGTGTTGGTGGGTTTTCACAGCTGGAAAAGGAAGGGGAGAAATCTTAAACTTCCGACTTAAGGAGTACCTTAATTGTCTGTCATCAAGTCAATTCTGATTTATGGCAATCCTTCTCAGGGTTTTCTAGGAAAAGAATAGTCAGAAGTGGTTTTACCATTCCCCTATGGTACCATTTTGGAATTGTGCAATTTGCTGAAGGCCATACAGGCTTTTCTAGGATGCACACTGGGAAATTGAATTCCCAGCCTCTGGCTCCACAGTCAGTTCTCTAACTCAGTGAGCTATCCAACCAGCCTCATACCTTTATTAGGTAATGGTAATGGTCTCCCTTGCTTGAAAGCCAGTTGTGTCCTGGGGATTAGGACTGGTTAAACACTATAAACATCTGCATTTTTTTCAAGTGCTCCAGGATTCTATCGGGCTACACGGTACCAAAAGAAAAATGTACCACTTTGGATTTGGGGAAAGAGCAGGGTTGTTCAAAAAAATCCCCCCCCCCCCATTTTTCTCCAAAGATCAAGTCACAAAACTATTGCTTGTTCAATCTCCCCATAGTAGGCCTATGTCAGTTTTAGCGAGCCTTATGGCACTCCAGCTGTTCTTGAACTTCAATTCCCAGGAACCCAAGTCCTTGTGAATCCACACACTAGGTTGACTGCCCATTTGTGTGGATTCACAGGGACTTGGACTTCTGGGAAATAAAGTCCAAAAACAGCTGGAGTGCCAAGGTTTGCCATCATGTGTTTATGCTAATTGCTGAGTTCCAAATAGGTATAGGTAATAGAACACTTATATGGGCCATTTGAATGCTTCCTTGTATTATCCTCTCTCCTTCACAGC
The DNA here is from genome assembly GCA_030440675.1 of Furcifer pardalis. NCBI lineage: Eukaryota > Metazoa > Chordata > Lepidosauria > Squamata > Chamaeleonidae > Furcifer > Furcifer pardalis. Next base: position 105,490,997 of record CP126895.1, on the reverse strand, counting down.
TAGAGTGACTGTGTTTTAGGGAAAGATTTAGTTTGGAGCTTACTGATACACTGTTTCTGTATGCAGGGAGCTTTTAACATTAGGGGATTTTAAGATGTGTATGAATTTTTAATGATACAAATTATGTTTCCCTTCCTCATATATACTTGAAGTGTGGGTCTTGGGAGAGTTCCATACAGTATGACAAATTTTACTGAACTTGTAATCCAATCATAATTTTTCAGAGGATGGCTGAGGTAATACCCTTATAGTAACTTCCAACATGTCAAATATTATTGTGTCGTGATGTCTGATGTTGAAAATGGCCAGACAGTTTGAGATGGTGACTTATTTGCTCTTGATTATATCCACATTTGGTGGGCTTTGCTTGTCATGGTGAGGCATGAAAACTGATCATTTCACAAGATGTGAAATCAGCTGAAAAGACAAACACAAACTCTCTTGACCATGTTATTTCCCATAGGAAATAGAATTGCCTGAAAGTCAGGCCAAATGTTTGCATTTCTACTAATTACAAAATAATAACTGCAGAGTTGCTGTATTAAATACTGTATGTAGCTCTCATTAGATGCTGTCTTATATTGACTTGGTCAAGTGGCCTTTTGTTGTTCAGTTGCACAGTAGTCTGGTTAGTTATGTAACCACCAAGCTGGAACAGAACTATGATGACCCCAATAGGGCTTTTCATGGCAAATGAGATATTTAAAAAGTGTTTTTACCAGTTCTACTCCCTCAATGACAAGGCCTAGTCCATCACTCTACACAAAAAGAAAGAAGCTCAGCAGAGTGTCAGATAGGAGTATTTCCCAGCTGTATCTCAGTTTCATAGGTATTGAATTTGGGAAGCATTTGCTTCACCAGTGAGCTATGATCTGCCTTGACATGATATTCAAAGGAAGCATTCAGAATTCAAACAATAAAATCCCATCACTGAGTCCTGATAAACTCAATGCTCCTTCAATGTTCTGATAGATACCAACCATCTTGACTTTTATAACTTGAATCCATAAATGCTGCACAGATTTGATGCATTATGTGAAGGAATTACTGAAAAGTTATCATTTTTATTATTTGGATTTTATGCCTAAATGTTTGTGTAAATCAAATTTTCATTATGTGTTCAAGGAACTTGGAGGTCCTTCAAGAACCTAGAGATTCCTCCTCCTCTTCCTCTTTCTATCCCTTCATGTGTCAAGGGAGATACAAGGGATTCCTTGATGGGATGAGGTTTGGCAACTGTACAAAGCTTCTCTAAGAAGCCCACTGTCCACCACTACTGAATTAATTTATCCTACAATGTGCAACTCTAGCAGTGTGTCTATATATGTTTCATACTGCTTGGATGAAGCTAGAATTAATAATAAAAAAGAAATGGTTTCTTTTTGGTTTTAGATATCTGTGCAAAATCTGTATGCCAGTGAATGGGTCACCAGTTGAGCCATAGGATCTGCTGCTTCTGTGTGCCCCTTCATATTACAGAGATTTAAAGTATTATATACCACACCCATGTTTATATGTTAATTCATTACTTGCCCCCCTCCACTCCTGTTTTTTTTTAGTTTTGTTTTTAACACCACTCTTCTAAAAATATTTTCAAGTTACTCATTGGGCTTAGAGGAGAAGGTAACTATCCTACCAATCACCCAAAAGCTCAGTTCTTGGGAGGAGAAAGTACAGTTGTTTGGAATGCAGTAAAAGTGCTTTCAAACTACTTATTCTATCTGTAATAACTTTTCATGCATGCAGATGAATGTCAGGGTTCATCAGAACTGTAGAGTTTCTTGCTTGTATGAAGAAAGAAAAGATTATGGCTGAGTGGTAGAGCATTTGCTTAGGAAATTAGACATCCCAGGATTGATCCCAAAGATTGCAATTCTGCTACAAAAGGATCAGGAAGCAAGTGATGTGACTCCTTGTCTGAGTCCTGGAGATCCACTGCTGGGCAATAATGAACCAGAGTGCTGAGGCAGCTTCCAATGTGTTTTCCTGTGTTTAGACTAAGCTGCTGTATTTATCAGGCATATATGTGTAAGCACACAAAATCTGTGTTCATGTTTTTTTTCTGGGCATTTCACATTTTGTCCTTGTGCATTTACTATCCAAACTGAATCTCACCTACATGCATTCATGGGAATGCTTTTAGGAGTACAGTAATAGCACCCAAGAAGTCCATATCTATCAGTCTTATGAAAAATCCCAGTAGACAAAAATTGCACAGGTTGTTTTGTAACCAGGCAAAGGTACCATAAAAACAAACAGTCCTGGAGGATATAAAGGGTTTCTTTCACTAAAAATAACTGTATGTATGCCTAGGGAAAAAAGAAATCAACAGCAAAACACAGCAAAGCAAACACCTTTCTCAGCCGACAGTCTATATGTGTTTACAGGCAGTTCGCACAGTTCTACCAAGATGTCGGGGGGGGGGGGTTAGACACGATTTCTAATGCTGTCAAGCTTATTTATGATGAATTAAGGCTGCAGTCTTACACAGAACTACCTTTTGCTTATGAAAGACAGGCACTGTGTGCTGTTGTAATGTATTGATTGTGTTTATATTGATATTAGTAGTCTATGTTGTGCAGTGATTCATCAAGAAATGTAGATTATAATAACATAGTTGGAAGGTACAGTATTTTGCAAATCAGACAAGTTTGCATTCATTACAGAAGTTCAGTTGCCTAATTGCAATGTGAGAATATGAAAAATTTGCCATAAAGGCTCACTGTCTTGCAATTGGAAAAGAAGCACTGACTTTAGATAGAGTGCAAAAGAGGCCAAGGGGAACCACATCAACCCTTGATTTGAGGATTCCAAATACAATTTTTTTATAGTTGTACAGTATCTATTTTATCAGGAATTGCCACATTATTTTTTCAGCCCATTTTTCTACAACAAATATGCGGGCTAGTAACTTGCTTTAAACACAAAGAATGTAATCCATCTCAGAATCTTGAGACTGATTTTTGTCTGCTGAATTCTCTTATTAGTTCCATGGTACAGCTATTGTATACCTAGCCTCTTTGGAAAACTGTGATATATGTTAAGCTTCTTCTGATGCCTATATCAAAAGGTGTACAGTTATGAATGATGTTTGGTAACTTGTACATTAAATAATGGGAGCAGGATAAGAGCTTAGGTTATAATTTGACTGTACTGTACTGTGTCAAATGCTTTTACAGAGAGGAAATAAGACCTTATTGTTTCATTGGGCACAATCTAACTGCAATTAAACACTTGGAGCCTTAATGTTGCCAATGGGAAAATTAAACATGTGCTTGAATCTCTTCAAAAATACTTAATTTTGGCTTTAATTTTGCTTTATTTTTCATCTAAAAGTGCATAGTTTTGGGGATGTTTGCTCTCTTTAAAACAGGAGTTCTCAACCTTTAAAAGCTGGGAGCCAGGTCACGCTCCCTCAGACAGCTTCGGGTGCTGGACAGCCATTTTGTCCTTCCTCCATCACATGACACTTCCGGGTGTGGTGGAGGCAGTGGTGGGTCACATGAAATGATGCCATGGGCCACATCTGGCCCACGGACTACAGGTTGAGAATCCCTGCTTTAAAATAATAATTAGTTGACAACAGTATATATTTAATTTGTCCAAAACAAGAATTTGGTGTTTTCATAAATAGCAGATATTTTCACATACCTTACGAAACTGTATCCTATTATGACCTTAACAAACAAAGGCAAGTTTTACACTCATATTGTACTTTTGCATTCCTCTCTCTGTCAGCTGTAAAATGGTACAGTATTTAGAAACTTTTGCTTCCATTCCTACTGAACCACAGCTTAGTGTTTCACCCAAACCCAAAACTGTGATTGATATTATCTATATTTTGTTTAAATGTTTTATTCCCTAGCTCATGATTTGAAGTTGGATTTTTTGAAGCAAACAACATTACCAACAATTTTGTTCTCTGGACCACTTTTCAATAGTATCTTTGCTTTTTGGGGAAACAAAGTTTTAATCCATTTTCTACACAGGATCTCAGAAACAATGCAACTGAAAAGCTCCCCCATACCCAATGTATGTTTTAATCAGTGTCTTAAGAGGAATATAAATCAGTGGAAACAAATGATATTTCACTTCTCTGATCAACTGCAACAGCAGTGTTTAATGTTCCATATCATTAATGTACTTAATGTACTTATGATGCAGATAACTCAGGGGATTTTCTAGTCTTATTTTGCTTCCTATTACAAAAAAGAAGAAAGATAGAAAATATTTTTATATTTGCAATTGTACTTTTGAAGAATAAAGTTGAGTGAAAAGTGAATAAAGATGAGTATGGTGTGTGTTTTTTTCATTTCCTAAATATTTGTAACATGCTTGGAAGTATTCTTTCAAGTCCAAATGAAAAGTAGGTAAAGGTTTTCCTTTTCTGTTAAATACAGCATACTTGTACTTCACCTTACTCATAAAAGAAGTTTTCCTGTTAATGAAGATTTGCAGAAACTAGATTTTTTTTTTCCAGATCTGTAATGGACATTATTTCATCCGATACCTCCAGGAGAAATACACCTTTTTAGTTAATACTAGGTACAGAAGTTTTTAATTTCTCTTTCTTATGAAGAACAAAGCTGCTTTGAACCCTGACTATGTTTTGTTGTTAAAGTTTCCTTCCAGTATAAATTTCTGGTATCATGATGTGACTTAAGCAAAGGACTTCAGAATATCAGCAAAATGAATGCTTACCCTCTGCAGAGATGAAGGGGAAGTGAAATCAATATTTTGACTCTGCTAGACCATTTGTTCTTGACAGTTATTTGCTAGCATGTATGCAGTAAAGAGAGACTGTGGTGGCTTAATGGTTAAGACGCTGAACTTGACAACTGGAAGGTGAGCAGTTTGAGACCTGAGTGCTGCATGACAGTGAGCTTCCATCTCTGTTCCAGCTTCTGCAAACCTAGCAGTTTGAAAGCAAGAAATTGCAAGTAGATAAATAGGTACCACTTCAGTGGGAAGGTAAACAGCATCGCATGTACTCCTGTGTCTAGTCATGCCTGCCACATGTCCACGGAAACATCTGCAGACACAGACAGTGTGGCTCTTTGGCTTTGAAACAGATATGAGCACTGAACCCTAGAGTCGGATATGACTGGCTTTCGAGTAAGGGAGACCTTTATCTATCCAGTAAAGAAAATTGCATGCCTATGCCTGTAATTCCAAATACTGTAACTGTAAATAGAGAAAACTTTTTTATTCTTTCTCTTACGAATGTCTCAGAGCGAGTCATTGAGACAGTGAGTACCAGTTGATTAAAAGGAAAGACTCTGAGAAAATTCACATCTATTCTCCTGTGTGGGTCTCTGCATTTATACTGCTCAGCTAAAGGAAAGTTTACAAAACATTCAGAATTCTGCAACAATTCTATCTGTTCGTACAGCCCTTAAAATATTCTTGTATTTCTGATTTCTAGGGATTACAAAGAGAACCTTATGTTCAGGCCTGCTTCTGTTACATCTAGCTTGGTTCTTAGCCTCAGCTTGGAATTACAGAATCATAAAATGTTAAAGTTGGATGGATCATGTATTCCAAACCTGTGGGTAGGACTTTTAAGTATGTTTCGGTAGCAATTGCAGTGATCATGCCTTAACACTAATATAATTTATACTTGGACATGTGTCAGATAAAGAGCTTAGAAACAACTTGTTACAAATAGTGTAGTTAGCTTTGACTAGTTACTTTTGGGTAACAAATATGTAACTATCACTTCAAAAGAATTTAGTAAGCAGATTGGAAGGTACTTTTGCTTTTTGAGTAAATTTTTTTAGTGAGTTTCAAAAAATTTTTTTTTAAAGGCATATTTTGAAGAATTTTTCAAGTAGTATGCTATTCTCTTATCTATCCTAAATTGTACTTTTGTATCATATTTTTGTAATATTTTCAAGATTTGTCCCTAGAAAGTATTTCCCTGTACTGTATTTTTCTGCTGTGATAATATTGTAATAACATTGTATTTTTCTGCTGTGATAATATTGTAATAACATTGTATTTTTCTGCTGTGATAATATTGTAATAAAATATAACATATGAAATAGGCAAAAGCTGGTTCAAGGCTTCTGAGGTTTCTAGTCTATGTAAATAACTTTTTGAAATTTTGCATTGAATATCAGAGTGCATGGCAGAGGGGTTTTTTAAAGTTAGACCCTGGGACAACTGGGGCTGGAACTACACCTTTGGAGTAAACTAGGGAACGTATACTTGCTGTGGATTAGCTGTAAACAGGCACAGCCCCTGTATGTAACACTTGTCTGAGTTGCAGTACTTTCCCCTTTGATTTAATGTTATGTGAGCAGGTGTGTACGGGCGCGTTTTACTTCTGCTTCCAGGAGTGACAAGGGCTTTGCGGGCCGGATGAATTGGCATCGGGGGCCGCACCCGGGCCCCGGGCCTTAGTTTGGGCACCACTGCACTACATGATTAATCACTGTAGATTTGATATGGCTTCTCCTCAGATACTGTTATTGCTGCAGTTGGACTTTTGGAAAGACCCAAGGGGCACCATTCTTACAATGAAAATGTGCTAAATTGCATTTTATATAATAAGAGATGGTTGGGCACATTATAGGTTTGTAAGATGTATTATGTTTTTCATTAGACTATAAAGGCTCACCACTTGCATCAAGGTACAAAATGTGGCTCAGGTCAACATATATGAAGACAGGTTCAGTCCAGAAATTCATGATTTATACCAAGACTAAATTCATATTCTTGGAAGAGATCTGTTGTTTTATCAGAAATTTGTTGTTACATGCTGTCAAGGTGCCTCAAACTTATGGCAACCCTAAGAACAAGTGATTTCCATATAACAGGGGTTCGCAACCTATGACCCATGGGCCAGCATGGCACCATTTCATGTGGTCGTTGTCGTCACCACCACCACCACCAGAAGTGGAAGCAGACACCTTTATGACAGCCCTAAATGCACCTGCGGCTGTTGTAAATGTGTTTACAACAGCTGCAGACACGTTTTATGGAAGCTTTTACAGCAGGGGGAACCACCATTCCAACCTGCTCAGCTGTTGGAGGGGGCGTGCTCCAGCCCTTGGTTTGAAAAAGTTGAGAACCCCTGCTTCCAAGTGTGCTCATAGAAATTTTCTCTTCAAAGAGAGCCAATCAATCAAACTTTATTGCAATCAATGACCAGTACAGTAAAAAAGGGTTTAAGTGCATGAAATAACATCAAAATGCACCCCTGTAAACACATTTGTTTGAATTAAAACAGAATAGAATAAAATCAGTTTTTAAATTTATGCTACATTTGGGACAGGTATCCGGTTTAAAAAGAATAAAACAGCACATAAAACAATTTAAAAGTTATAGTTACAGTTATAAAATAAGGATAAAAATGTTGACATATAAATGCACATAGTAGATACAATTGCATGAGTAGGCTATAAAACAGAATTACAGGTACTAGTGCAAAATAAAAATCATTGTTGTTGGTTTTTAACCTGTCCCCGCTGTAGCTGGTTCTCCCTAATGCTACATACCCTGGTAGCCCTCCAGACAAATATGGTAGCCCTCCAGACAAGTCTGGCAACAGCAGCTGTCAGGTTCGTGGTTCTATCTGGAAGCATGACTAAACATGTGGTTATTCAACTCAATCTGAGAGAAGGCAGCAATGAGGTCACATCTGAGGTTGTCATAAAATTGGAAATCTAGGGGCATGTGTTTAGATGTCTCCACCTTCCCAGCCTGACAGGTACATAAGCGCTCCTGAACAGGACCTTTCTTAAATAACCCTTCTCTGAATGCTGATGGTAACATGTTAAAAGAGAATACCTGCTGTATATTCTGTCCTAACAGTTGGGGTTTTACTGCAGTATGAACAATCAAGTGCAAAAGCACACTATTTTCCTTTCAGAATCTGTAGCTTTTCATGATCCATGCAGTGAAACATTTTGCTATAGTCTACAAAGCATAGATTTATCTTCTAAAATTCTTTGGTGTCCTCCAGTAGCTAGCATATATTTGTGGAATGACTTGGAGCAACTCTTCCTTTTCAGAATCTAGCTTGAACATCAGACATTTCGCACTCCATAAAGAATAAAAGTCTGCAGCAACACCTTGGGCATGGAAAATCAGTGTGATGATATAATATAGTTATTGCACTCCTTGGCATATCTTTTCTTAGGGATTAGAACAGGAATTCTAAACCTGTGGCCCATGACATCATTTCATGTGCCCCCCGCCACCGACTCCACCACACCAGGAAGTGCCATGTGGTGAAGGAAGGGCAAAATGGCCATCTGTCCCCCGAAGCTGCCTAAGGGAGTGTGACCTGGCCCCCAGTTTAAAAAGGTTGAGAACTCCTGGATTATAATGTATTTAAGAGGAAGTCTTCATGATCTTCTGACTCAGAAACTGTCCTTCCTACCTTATCAGGAATGGATTCTACTACCCTCTTTCCAAGAACCCACAGATTTCTGAAAAGGGGTCTACTTTTCAGTGTTATCTGGCCCTGAAGGCTTTGGATTATCTTTCTAAGAAGATTTAATTCCAATAAAGTCATGCTGTGTGCCTTCCAAAGAGTAGTTTTCAATGTTAAAGTTCAGATTCCAACTCTGCCTTATGATCACGTTTTTAGCCAGGTTACTTTTCATTTAATATCAGTAGTTTAGCTTCTAGGAAATGCACTTTTGGTGATCAACCAGATCTTTATGGCACCCACTTCGTCCATAACATTCTCTCAAAATGTCAAATGAGCTCACTGACCTAAAAAAAGCTAGAAAGATAGTCTAATAGGCAGCCGGTCTCCATATTCACTACTTAAACATTTAGGTGGAAATGATCACAACACAACTAGCTATGCCAACTGAAGTTCTCTTTTCTAACAATTGCTAGAGATAAAGTAGTCCCACCCTCTTTCCCATGTGGCCAACTTAACCAAGAGTCTGAAGAAGCTACATACAGTATTTAGATTACAACACCCAGAATCTCCCAACCAGAGTGGCCCCGGAAATTGCCCAAGACTTTCTCCATGTAGAACAGGCGCTCTTACCTCTAATCCAGAGATTCCCAACCTTTTCAACTTTGAAGACCAGATAGCCACTTTGCCATGCCTGCACAATGGGGGTGGTCGTTTTGTCCCAACAGCTTCAAAGGGGATAGCCATTTTGTTTCTCAAATGCCCCTGGAGGGGCAGGGGGCACATGAAATGGTGCTTCAGGCCAGATTGGTCCACGGGCCTTAGGCTGGGAACTCCTGCTCTAATCTATTAACCTTCCTCATGCATTGTAGTGATTTCTTGATGTTTGTATTACATTTCTTTTATGGGTTTTACCTGACAAGACATAATCCCTCATGGTAGCTGTAGGCCAAAACAACCAGGAGATCATTATCCACAAGTGCTGTCACTCCTCTTTGTTTTTCATCATTGCTACCACTAGACTCTCCTCCCCCTCAGGAGGAAGGAGCAGGTGAATTGGCAGGTTGCAATGATGAAGAAAAAGAAGCAAGTTCTGGTGCTGCTTTTCACAGGGCTCTATTGAGCCATTGAGCAGGTGCCTCACTATGCCTATTCTTGGTGTTAGCTCAGGGTGTAAACAGAATACATGAAATTTAGCCTTAATAAAGTGTATAGAATTTTTAGAAGTGAACTAAAGAAAAATCTCACTCAATTTAGCCCATAAGGCAAGGCAAGGAGGGGGACTAGTCTCTCTCTCCTGAGCACAGACACTAAGCTAACCATCATTTTCTTTCAGGTGGTTTAAGCTTGAAACCCTGTATCCCCTTTAGCGGGTGCACCACTGAATATTTCCACTAACTACCAAAACATGATTCAAAGCTTATTCTTAGCCAGGATGTGCTGCAGATAACAAACTGCGCATTGTCTTCTTCCCTGCCCTGCCAGGTGACCCTCCCCTACTGCAAAGTTACACAACTGTTTTGCAATGATCTTCACCTTTTCCTTCAGGCAGTCTCATACCCATTAAGTTTTGTCAATCCCTTTTAAATGTCAAAGCTCAGAAGAAAAAAGCTTAATTCCAGGCTAGAATCAATCTGTTTTGCATGCAGTTCTTCTTTGCACAGGACTCAAATGTGTTACTTTTGGGTAAATTATCATGTGTACCACCTCAACTGCATGAATGCCAATCTCTCCTGTGATCAGGGTCTCCTTCCTAAAAATTGTTTCAACCCAGGGTAATCTCTGACATGAAATTATTACTGCATACCTTGAACTCTGAGCCTCATTCCTGAGCCCTGCCTATGTGTCAGAGATTTATTAGATATCAACGGATGATAGCCCAAAGACATTGTAAAGCCTTATCCTGGGACATCAACATGTCTGAACCTGTTAAAATTCCTTTGTTTGGAATGTTGAAGTTCTGGACCATTTGGTTGTTTCTCATAGACCTGAGAGGAGGGCGGGGGAGCTATTGTGACTTTCCCTGTCAATTTTGGGAGGGGAAAGTGGAGTAAGAAAAAAGCTCTTCTTTTCTGATTGAAACTTTCAATCTTGTGCATAATTGCATAGATGTACATCCTACTGAGTTTGGTAGCACCACTGAATGCGTGTATCGTTGCAGACTGTTGCAGAACTGGATAAAAAAACATGATTTCCATTTGATTGTATGGAAGACCAAATGCACTCAAGTTAATCCCTGGGTATAGCTCAGATGAGAAAACTAGGATCAACTCAGATGATAGAAACAATTTAATATATTTATAAAAACTGGTATGCCTTCACATTTTGAAAAATACCAGATTGCCAAACATGTCATTCTCTCTCCCACCCATATTGCATTTAGAAGAACCATTACAGGGTATGCATAAGGTTAATTTACAAATGTGATTGTGGAGACATGTATCCCTGAGGAAATCTGTTGTGGGTAAAGATGTAAGATGACTGCAGGTGATATCCAGTACATTCCCCTTAATGTCTAATTTGGCTCTTAATTCAGCCCCATTCTTAGTAGTAAGAGCATGAAATGGAACAGGCAAGACAGTTTGTGTAGAATAGAGGTGGCCAACCTTGATACTCCAGGTGTCCTTGGACTTCAATTACCAGAAGCCCAAGTTAGCACACCAGCTGATCAGGGCTTCTGGGAATTGAAGTTCAAGAACACCTGGAGCACCAAGGTTGGCCAACCCTGGTGTAAAAGTTCTTTCTCAGGGCAACATGTCCCCCCCCCCCCCGCCCCTTATTTTTTGCTCTGCACATTTCTGGTTGGTGCCTTGCAAACCCGTATGGTGAAATATTTCTAAGAAGCATCTGACATAACAAGGAGAAGAACAATAAGAAGAAAAATAGTAAATGACAACCTTATTTAGCCAAATACCTTTTAATATTCTTAGGCCTACGAATGTAAGAGATGGTGCTTTAGCATTATTTTATTCTGCAATTTTAAAGAAATTCTTCTCCATTGAATTTTAATCATTTATTATTCAAGAAATATTTTCCACTGCTGTTTTTTTCTTCCTTTTTATTATCTCAATTTTAGGGAGAACAGGAAACAGTTTTCCGTGATTATGTGCTCTAGTCCTATACATAACCAAAGTCAAATTCCATTTCACAGTTCTTTTTGACCATAACCCTTTAGGACAGGGCTTTCCAACCTAAGGCCTGACTGAGAGAGCATGACCTGGCCCATGGCTTGCAAAGGCTGGGCTCCCCTGCTTTAGGACCTCACCAATAATTGGAAAGTAGGAAAAATAATCTATTTCATTAGTTTACTGCAGACAAAATAAATCATATTTCATATAATTATAATTTCATGAATCATATACAGTACAGTAAATCATAAATCATTACAAATGCTAATCAGAATACTATTTACAAATGCTATACAGAATACAAGTCTTCAGGAGGTCACAACAGGGCTCTCTAATCCAGTGATGACGAACCTTTTAGAGACTGAGTGCCCAAACTCAACAGCAAACATTTTGGGGCTAGCCTTATAATCAGAAGCACTTCTAAAGAAGTGCTCAAAATTGAGTTATGTCTCAAATCTTGTTACTTGGTTTGTATATATCTCCCATGTTCTTTGTGTTTATTCTTACTTTAAATATATGCCAATGTTTACTTTTCTTATACTGGATGCTGTTTGAAATTATTCCTTGTGATTATTATGATAGGTATGAATTACAATAGTTACTTTGTAGCACCTTTGTTGACATTTGTACAAGCATTTAAGAGCACAATCTCTTAAATAATGGGACATAAGAAACCCAATTTATCCACCGTGTAGACGTCAGCTATGTTAGTCCAGTGCAATAAAACAGATAAAGCGTAGCATTTAACTTAAATATTAACATTTTATCTGGCATAAAATAATCATATTTTATAGTGTACCAAAGCTTAAGTAACATAAAACTTGTATGCATTTAAGTTGCTATAAGACTTTAGCTTGTTTTTGCTTCTTTAAAAATCTTGTGTCAACATATTTCCAAAATGAATTTACAATAATAGTTTTTAAAAAATGCTTAGCAGCAGATTAAATAATGACTCTGTCTAGCAAGTGTTGTTTCTCTTTTTGTTAGTTTCCATGACGGGATGGAGGAAAGTTCTATGGGGAAAAAATCTGTCTGACATGAATTTTCTAAAGGGACATTAAATTTGGATAAGATCAAACAAAACCAATATGGTGTCAACTTTATTAATATGTTTGACCAACGTTACTATTTCTTCTTTTGTTTCCTGTCCAAACTTTAGACTGCGAGAATGAAGCCACTTTCTTGGCTTTGTCGGTACATGTTTATGGTAGTACAGTAATCGGCAGACCAACAAATGAGCCAGACTCTGTATCTCTCCATATTCACACAGTATATTATTGTCTGCCAGCAGCCCCAGTTGAACATGTTGGTCTTACATTTAGAGCAGGGTTTTCCAACCTACACCCCCTGGGCTGGATCCGGCCCCTGGGCTGAATTGCCGTTGATGTCGGAAATGCTCCGACATCACTGGAAGTGCCAAAATCGTTGCATTTTTGCACTGAAACACTGCAAAAATGCAGTGAAAAAAATTAGAAAAATCTTCCTCCCTCCTTCAAGGGAAGCGGCAGAGGTGGGAAAACTGCCTGGAAACGCAGCACAAATCCATGTGCCGACACTTCACCACGTGACCGGCTCTCAGCTGACTGAGGGGGCATGGTCAGACCCCTGGCAGGAAAAGGTGGGGAACCCCTGATTTGGTTGCGGAAAAGGTTGGGAACCCCTGATTGTTTGGTTTGGTTACACTCATTTGTGTAGACTTTTTCTTTTTTGTGAGCTGCCTAGGGTCAGGTTCACCTGATTGGGGCGGGATAATAAATCTAAATAAATAAATAAATAAATAAATAAAATTTGAGACTCCTATTCAGGGTCCTCCAAGTGGCATAGAGGAAGTCAAGTTCCTACTTCTAAGTTACTACTTATTCACTTCCACTCTCTTGCTAGGCCCATACAACATTCCTTTGAAATATATACGGGTGCCAAAATATATATACCGGTACACATTTTAAGAGATGTTATCTATGTCTTATTTTTCAAAGTCCAATTGAATTACAGTAGCAACGTGTAGTATAACGTTCTCTCAAAAGAATGCATCAAATCAGATCAAACTTTAGATTGCCAAAATGAAGCTGCTTTCTTGTCTTTGTCAGAGGCCAAAATTAAATCTTTGTCGGTACATGTTTCTAGTAGTAATCAGCAGACCAGCAAATGAGCCGGATTCTGTATCTCTCTATATTGACACAGCTTGTTGCTCTCCACCACCAGCCCCCATTTGAGCATGTTGGTCTTGCATTTAGAGACTCCAACCCTCAGCACAGAAAGAGCCTCTTAGAAGATTGTGGTATTTTTGAACCACAATCAGGCGTACTCTGGTAACGGCAACCTTGTGTTGCCAGCTAATCTTTGTCACACTAGGTCAGGCAGAAGGAACTCACCAAAAAGTGCCTTTATTTTGGCAGTTTTATGTCTGGCCTAGACAGGAAGAAGAAGAACCCTCAGCCTATTCAGGGTCCTCCAAGTGACATAGGGGAGGGCAAGTTCCTACTTATAGGTTCCTACTTATTCACATCCACTCTCTTGCTAGGCCTGTACATTGTTCCTTTTAAATATATAAGGAAGGTGCCAAAATCTGTATACAAATTTTAAGAGATGTTATTTACGTCCAATTGAATGTGTAGCAATGTGTAATACGATATTCATTCAAAAGAATGAATGCTAGCACATGTGACAGGTAAAGGTAAATGTCGCCCTTGCTCGATAGCCAGTCGTATCTGACTCTAGGGTTCAGTGCTCATCTCTGTTTATAGCAAAAGAGCCAGCACTGTCAAGAGCTGGGACAGAGACAGGAGCTCATGCTGTCATGGAATACCCAGGAATCAAATTTCAACCTTCCAGTCAGCTATTGCAGCGTCTTAACCACTTGAGCCACCACAGTCCATGTGACAGGAGGTAGAGTCAAAGAAAACACTGTGTTTTAAAACACAATGTTTTATGTAGTGTGCTTTTATTTCTATTTAATGTCTATTTTAATTTGTATTTTTATGGTTTTTTATTTCTATTTAATGTCTAATTTGTATTTTTATGTTTTTTATTTCTATTTAATGTCTATTTAATTTGTATTTTATGTGTTTTTTATTTCTATTTTTATGTGTACTGTATTTTTATTTATTTTTTAATTTGGCTCCGCCCACATTGTTGGCTCTGTCCATGACATCATGACGTCATGACATCGGCTCCGCCCACAGTGTGGTAGTAAAAATATTGGCTGCCCACAACCTACAGCCACTCAGTCTTGCCAGGATTCAGCTGTAGCCCATTGTCCCCATCCAGACTTTAACAGCCTCCAGACACCTGGATAGGACTCCAACTGCATCGCTAGGATCACCATGGGCCGAGATGTATAACTGGGTATCATCAGCATACTGATGATACCTCACCCAGTGAGAATGGATTATCTCACCCAGTGGCTTCATGTAGATGTTAAATAGGAGAGGCGAGAGCAGCGGGCCCTGAGGCACCCCATATTGGAGGAGCCTAGGGCTAGAACTCTCACTCTTCAACCACACCAACTGGGTCTGGCCCCTGGATCCCTAATCCTCAGAGCCTCTCCAGAAGGATACAGTGGTCGACAGTATCGAAGGCTGCTGAGATGTCAAGAAGAGCAAGGACGGATGGATGACCCGCGTCCTGCTCCTCCAATAGCGTGACCAATGCAGTCTCGGTACCATACCCAGGCCTGAATCCTGACCGAAAAGGGTCCAGATAATAAGAGTGAGACTTCATGGCATTCATTTATACATATCAGGTACAGAGGCACACAATGGTTGGTTAGTATAGCAATCTTGTAATTTTTTTTTTTTTTTTGGAATAGTAGCCATGTTAGTCTGTTATCAGAGAATAAACAAAACAAAAATGCTGTAGCACTTTAAAGACTAACTTTATAATTCAATGTGAGCTTTTGTGGATAAAGTCCACTTCATCAGACATGTATGAAGTGGACTTGATCCATGAAAGCCCTCATTGAAATATAAGTTAGTCTTTAAAGTGCTACAGCGTTGTTTTATTCTCTGACATAATCTTGTAATTGCAGAAGTCAAACATAACTTGTATTCATCTTTTGTTGGGACTGTGTTGGTTCAGTGATGAAGAAGCTTGCCTTGTTAGCTGGAAGGCCAGCAAGTCTGCCGTTTGAAACCCAGTCATCTCTGTCCAGCTCCTGCTAACCTAGCAGATCAAAAGCAAGAAATTGCAAGTAGATCAATAGGGACCAGTTCGATGGGGAAAAGATCTTGGGGACATGAAAGGAGTCTCATTTGGGCTTCCTGAGCAGAGTTTCTCCAGAAAAAAATCCTTTCAACCCAGAATAATATCTGACACGAAATTATTATTATTATTACAATTTTAATACAGATTTTTTCCTTTCTTAAAATGTGTATACATTTTTGGGCACGCTCTATATATTAAAAGTTCATTGTTCCTACGAGGATTTGATGTTGCACTAAAGATGGGCGAGAGGAAACCCCTTTAGCTCCCTCTCCTGCTGGCAGAAAGAACCAAGGGCAATCCAGAGTAGACTAGGATGGTGCGCTCCTCTGATAGTCAGGCTCCTGATCCAATCACAACGAGGAGAGGAGGAGAAGGTGGAAGGCGGGACCTTTCCTTATTTGGGCATAGCCTAGAACCCAGATTGGCTTGTCAGCAGGGAGCAGAGGGTGTTGTCGTCTCGTGTGAACGTGCGAGTCTTTTGTGGCAAAGCCGCCTGTTGGTGAGGGCGAGCGAGGATAGCACCTTGCCTTCCAATATGATGCAACAACCATTTTGAATTCAGCATCTATCTTGTTCCAGGACACAGTCGGGTGGGGGAGGATCCCATACTCGTCCGTTTTGCTTTTATACTCGTCATGTTACTAGTTCTCAAGGAGTTAATTTGTCTCTCTCTCTCTCCGCGAATTATCGAATTATTTAGTGAGACCTAAATAATTCGATAATTCGCGGAGAGAGAGAGAGAGAAATTAACTCCGAGTTTGGAAATGCTGGTTTAATGATGATGATGATGATGATGATGATGTGTTGCAATTTACTGCCATACTCAGTACAGTATATCCCCAGCAGGCAAGGAGATTCTGGGAGTTGTGGATTAAAAAAATTAACTTTTTAAAGCTCTACTGAGACCAAGGCGACGTGAGCGGTTCTCATTTTGCCCTCGCAGAAAGATTGTTCCAAGTTGAGAGGCTGGTCCTGGGTCATAATTTACAAAGAAAATTCACTTAATTAAGATTGTATCTATTGTATATGTGCTACACATTTTATTCAGTGCACATGGTTTTTCTTTTTTTCAGTT
This sequence comes from Furcifer pardalis, assembly GCA_030440675.1. Taxonomy (NCBI): domain Eukaryota; kingdom Metazoa; phylum Chordata; class Lepidosauria; order Squamata; family Chamaeleonidae; genus Furcifer; species Furcifer pardalis. The sequence goes on along the minus strand of CP126895.1, from coordinate 105,474,211 downwards.
TAGCCTCGCACCATTTTTCTGAGGTGGTTCAATCTATCTCATCATTTAGATTTTTTTTTAACCTGTTTCTCCAACGAACCCAAGGATGTGAAAACGACTCCTTTCTCTGCTTTATTGTCTTTATTGTTGCTATTTTTAATGTATTTTGTGCATTTATTATTTATGTTTAATTATCTAGTGTAAATAATATTTTAATATCTTGGAAGCCCCCAGAGTGGGAAAATATCCCAGATGGGCAGGATATAAATGTAATAAATATATTTATCTCACACCAGCCTTGAGAGGTGGGTTAGGTCAAGGTAGCTGAACCATCTTTTTAAAATCACATGAATGTGAACTGGGGTTATGGTTGACCTAACCACATAGGGACCTCTTGGCCATTATAAATATAGCTGTTGATTGATACTTGAGAACAATAAATTTAATTAGATAGGCTAACTGAGCTATATTTGCTTAATATATCGCCCAACTGACCAAATCATTACTCGGCAGTGCATATAAAACATAAATATAGAACACTTTCTGTGGCCAAAATTTGACAGTGTGCTAGCAAACTGAGATGGAAAAGAAACACCTTCTTTTTGCTTGAAATCACCTGTCTGTGCTAAAAAAAGAGACATGGAAGAGAATCAAACTTCTGAAAGGCTTCTCGGAAGATCAGTTAACCTCTAATTAACACATCCAACTGCTGGTATGCTATGCTTTGTCATACCAGAATTAGTGGTATGCCACTGCTGGCTACAGAAATAGCTCAGGGCTTTGCAGAACCAGCCAGAAGGCTGCACGTGAGTCATGTATTGCTTATGGTTTAAAGACCACGCTTAGCTGGCTTACTGGAAAGAAGCAAAATCTAGGTTGTACTGGATCCAGATTCAAAACAAAAACTGGCTGATGAGAGCAGACATACCTGTAAAGATTAAGAGGGACTTTCTGAGCCAACATAGATTTGATGTGTTTAGGTGCTGGGGCCACATTTCAGGTCCTGGGAAATGGCATTCGTTTACTCCATAAATTCCATACTGGCAAAGTATAGTTACCAACAAACTAGCCCAAATTTTATCTAAAATTCAGAGTGGGAAGATATTCCAAAATGGGCTCTATAGAAACACAATAAATAAATAAATGTAATTAATTAATCAGTTAATCTTAAAGGCCTCCGGAAATAAAACTCTTGTAGTCTAGATTTTGTTTATTGCTAAATTGTCCAAGTTGTTTTCTTTATGAGAAATCATGCAGAGTAACATATAGGCATATCAGTACTGTATCTGAATGCTGAATTCTGGAATATGGAATTCCTGTTTGTTCTCTCAGAGTAAGGACTAGCAGGAATTAAGCAAGATCATTTTGGAGATTGTGGAGAGCACGTCCACAAAAATCACTGGTGCAACTTTTATGGCTGAGAAAGAAACCATGGTACATTAGTACCCCGGATAACGTTATGACTTGGTTCCACAAGTCCCGTCGTTAACCGGTTTTTAACATTGTGCGATACATTGATCACACAATGTTAAAAAAAGCCCTGTTTCCCTGGAGGCTGCAGCAAGCCAGAACGTCGGGATTTGAATCCTGACATTTTGGCTTGCTGCAGCCTCCAGGGAGGAGGGGGAACTTTGGAAACAGCTTGGATTGGGTCTCCCCACCTCCCTGGACCCGGCGGGGGGGTCAGAGACCCCAAAATTGGTAAAAAAAATGTCCGTTTTTTAAAACCAATTTTGGGGGCTCTGACCCCCCCCCCCCGGCTGGGTCCAGGGAGGTGTGGAGACCTGATCCAAGCTGTTTCTGGGCTTCCCCGATGTCCTCAGCCAGTGCAGCAAGCCAGAATGTCAGGGTTCGAATCCCGACATTCTGGCTTGCTGCACTGGCTGAGGACGTCGGGGAAGCCCAGAAACAGCTTGGATCGTGTCCCCTGCCTGCTCCAGAGAGATCAGAGGACCCGATCTACAGCTGCAGGGTGGCTGGGGAAGCTGACGGGGGCTCCCTGTCGGCTTCCCTAGCCACCCGCCCTTGCCTCCGCAGCTGTGGGGTGGCTGGGGAAGCCGACAGGGGAGGCCCCCGTCAGCTTTCCAGCCTCCCCACTCCTGCCTCCGTAGCTGCAGGGTGGCTGGGAGGCTGAACGGAGAACCCCGTCCAGCTTTCCAGCCACCCTGCTGCTAAGAACGACTGTATCGGATAACGTTAAAAATCGCGTTATTCGAGACAAGATTTTTCCAAAAATCTTGTGTAACGTTACGCGGTTTTCACGCTATACGGTACTCACGTTATCCGGGGTATTACTGTATTTTCAAATGATCTTAGAAGAGTGTGGATTGGTTAGGTTCTTTGTAGATCCTTTGATACATTCCTAGCTTTTTCTATTACATCTCTTCTGGCAGTGCCTGTTGCTGGTCATGCAATAGTTAAATGGATAATGTTCATTTCCCATCTCTGGATTTCACTCTGTGTTTGTTGTTTTTTTGTCAGTGAGTTGGAATGATGAGTGGACGGGCTCGAGTTAGAGCCAGAGGCCTTTCTAGAGAAGAAGGAGCATATCAACAGCCTGGTTCTCCCAAAGAGGTACATCTGACTTTTACAGGATATTCTCTTGTGTGGTTTAGAGGTTAAACCTATTTTAGCAGCACATCAAAAGCAGGAGCTCTTGAGCAGCAGAAGTGCAGTTAAACCCTAGACAAATATCAGTTACGGTTGTGTATTTTCCCCACTAAAATATGTAGTCTGTGTGAGTACTGGAATATTGCTATACTATATTATAGGCATACTATTAGGCATTCAAATACTAGTCAATGTTATTTTTAATATATTGATGTATGGGAGAAAGTTAGAGATATGTTTTAATTTTGTGTTGTACTATATATTAGAAATTACATTTAAACTGGTTAGTCCTCTTTTTATTTTTTAGGTGAAATGCAAACAGGAACATATGTTCTTCAGCACTATACATGTTCTGCCCAATTTTTCTTTGGCATGTGTATTTTAGTAAGGACATACTATACTAGTAAGAACATTTAGTAAGAACAAACTGTATTGGAGGTGTGCACGTAGAGAAGTAAAATTAATAGTAGATTAAAAACTGTACACTTAGGTTGAGAAAGATGCATACAACAACCTCTAGATCTTAACAGTTGTGATTGTAGAGTACCATGGATTTATAAATGATGGTTAAATAATTCTTATAACACATGAATCAATGGAGAAATAGTTGTGTTTTCAATAGCCCTTAGTTTTTACTTGTGTGTCTTTATTGTTTCTATCCTGAAGGGTTCCTCGAGGAATGATGATGCCTTTGCTTTGCAGAGTGGGAAGGAAGATGCTAATAGCCATGCAAGAGCTGGGAAGAGTCCACCAATATGTATGTGTGTGAATTAAGAATGGGATAATTATTGATAAGTATCCTGGGCTTCAAGGGACTGTGGTGGCTTAGTGTTTAAGATGCTGAACTTGATGACTGGAAGGTCAGCAGGTTGATACTTGAGCGCTGCATGACTTAGTGAGCTCCCGTCATCTATCCTAGGTACTGCCAACTGCAAGTACTGTAGATAAATAGTTATCACTTTGGTGGGAAGGTTAACAGCGTTCCGTGCACTTTGATGTCTAGGCATGCCTGCCCCATGTCCCTGGCACTGGCTTTTTGGCTGTAAATGGAGATGATCACTGAACCCTAGAGTTGGATAAGACTGGACTTCAAGCAAGGGTGACCTTTACCTATCCTGGGCTTCAGATCTTGAAAACTGCTGTCTCCAGAAAAATTCACCATGTTTCAGCCAGTCAGTAATTCTCACTTGGTTGTTGTTTCGAAAAGAAATCTTAAGTTTGCAAAACAGGCACTCAGGTTGTGAGAGCTGGACCATTAGGAAAGCTGAGTGCAGAAGAATAGATGCCTTTGAGATGTGGTGTTGGAGGAGAGTTTTGAGAGTCCCCTGGACAGCGAGGAGGACAAATAGGTCAATCTTAGAAGAAATCAACCCTGACTGCTCCTTAGAAGGTCAAATAGTAAAGATGAAGCTAAAGTACTTTGGACATCAAATGAGAAGAGAGGATTCACTTGAGAAAGCCTTGATGCTTGGAAAGGTTGAGGGCAAAAGAAGAAGGGGGCGGCCAAAAATGAGATGGCTAGATGGTATTGTAGACACAATGGGCATAGAGCTGAGCGAGTTGAGGAGGATGGTGGAGGACAGAAGTGCCTAGAGGACAGTGGTCCATGGGGTTGCAAAGGGTTGGAATCGACTGTGACTGAACAACAAAAACCAATAATCAGCATATTATGTTGTGGGTTGCATAATAACCGAACATTATTACAATAATGTTGTAATAACTAGCTACATTTTTGGTTACAAATATAATTTCTTATGTTTTGCCATTTATTTAAGAGCTTGTGATATGTATCATTCGTTAACTTCAAATATCATTTTTCTTTCTTTCTTCAAGATGGCTTTTCTGTCGGACATTCAGGTTATAAAGTAATGGAAAGAGGGGGAAGGATCCGTTGTAACTTTGAAGATATGGGAGTAAATACCAGGGAGACAATGCTACATGTTAAGGATTCAAAGACTGGTACCGTATAGCATTGTTTCATTTTCATTTTGAAAGGGCCATATTTCCTGGTAGAATGGCAGCAACATAGCTTTTGCTTGGTAGCATGGTAGCATTTAATGGTTAGCTCCAACTTTATCACCTACTCCTGTGTAATGGCAGAGGACTGTGTTGAGGAGGAATATCCTTGTCACATTATCACAAGTTTATTTTAAAGGTAGGAGTTGTTACCTCAGTATTAAAGTAATCACATCATTTTCAAAGGTTCAGGAAAAGTTCAACACAAATCATAGTTGATTTGTAGTACAGTACTCTGTGATGTGCTCAAAATGTAATAACTGTTGAGCTCTCAGCTGGAATTTATGTACAGAAGAGACATGTTTCAAGTTGCCAAGGAATATTGCTTATTTCTTTTTTAAAAGCCCAATGTATTCTGGCATGTAGGTATTCAAATATATTCTCGAAGGGGTTTAAAGAAACAATATACAAAAGATTCAGCAGAAAACAACAAGTTGTTGTTGTTGTTTCCATTTATAGCAATAGCAGCAGTAAAATTTACGCTTATATCTCGCCCTATAGCTCTTCATGCATTCTCTGGGCAGTTCACAAGGTTTTGCCCCCACAAAAAATGGGTACTTATTTTATCAGCCTTGGAAGGATGGGAGGCTCAGTCAACCATGTGCTCAATGAGATCAAACTCAGATTGTGAGCACAGTTTTGGCTGCAGCAGCTTAACCACCGTGCCACATGAGCTCAATCAAGTTAATAATGACTACCACAGAGATTTTCAATAATTATCTCCTACAGTTCTTTTAATCCCCTTGAAAAGCTTTTCCAGGCCAAAATATAGTGTGATTTCTAAGGGCAGGAAATACAATTTCTTGGCATCCTGAGATGTTTTCCAAATAAATAGTCATACATGCAATTGCAGCATTTCTAATCTGCCTGTATGTCAGTGCAATGATCCCGTTACTCACAAGTAGAACCTCATTCTACACGTAAGTGGGACCGCACCTGAATCCAGAATTTTGAGCTTACCTTCTCACGGGTCCTGATCTAAATCTAAGCTGTAAATAAAGTAGCACACAGGAAAATAAACCATTCAGGTCATCTTCTTGTCTTTTAAAAGTACAGTGGTACCTCATACAATGATTTTAATCCGTTCCATGGGGCTCATTGTTGTACAAAACAATTGCTATATGATCCATGCATCGTATAGCGATTTTCCCTATGGGGTCCATTGTACAATGACTTTTTTTGCTAAGTAGTTTTTCCCATTGAAAAATTGTTGTATGGTTTTTTCATAGGGAAAATTGTTATGCGGGACGCCATTTCCCTCCCAAAATCTAATTGTTATGCAATTTTGTTGCTATACAGGGCGATTGTTGTATGTACAGTATATATATTGTACAGTATATATATATTGTAGCAAAAGCAGGGTTACAGATTAAATAAGCAAATAAAACAATCTTAGTTCAGAAAACACATTAAAACAATGAAAGCCTATCTAATGGGGGGAAACCTGGGGGCCCCTCTTAGCTTAAAAGCCCCTATATGACTTACTCAGTATTGAGCACCAGACCAAGAGAAAGTCCTGCCTTTCCATCTGGTTTTTATCTCCTCCAAGAATTTCCACCCTCTTGCCATTCCCCTAAAGGAATCCAGCCGATGACTATACAGTGTCACATGTCTGTCCAATTTAAGTTTCATTTCTTCCAAACCATGAGGGTTGAGATGTTTAATCTGGCAACCAGCTTCTGCTTGATGGTACCTATGGTGCACTGTAACTCCTCCCTTCAATACATACTCACACTAAAATCTCAATTAGAGACTCGAAGAACACACCTTAGACTCCATTCTGACCACGACAGTCTCTAGATGGTTCTCTGTTTGGCATGAATGTAAACCTGTTAGTACTGGAAGGCCATTTTACAAGTCAGGTGCTACTCATCTGAAAAAACTATCTAGACAAGCAACCCATTAAACATCTGCAGCAGTACATTATTTGCAAGTGCAAAGTTTATTACAAATAATTTTGTTATTTCAGGCACTAGTGGGATTCCTGTAAAAGTTGCTACAAACTTGTTCAGCTTGGGTTTGCCAAGAGAGTGGCAACTTTACCAGTACAGTGTAACTTTTGCTCCAGAGCTGGTATCAAGAAGTTTGAAAGTTGCACTTTTGTATAGCCGCCCTGAAATCACGGGAAAAGCCAAAGTGTTTGATGGAGCAATACTGTTTCTTGCATGCAAATTAGAAAACAAGGTAAAGCACTGTATGTATGATTAAAAATGATCAAAATGATTTGGTGGCATTTTTTTAATATTAAAGGTTTCTGCTTCCTGAGACTCAAAAGGTTTCTCCCAGGGAAATAGGAGCCTTAGAGCTGATCCAGGCAGGGCATGAAGCCTGCTCATTGAAGCTCCTGGGGGTCGCTCTTAGTTATGGCTTCCAACATTCCCCCGAGTGCTCCCATTTTGAGCCTCTTGTCAGGGGTCCTGCTATTGGGGTGTGTTACCTTTTAGTCAAGTCAGGAGTTTGAGAGCTGAGTGTTGCACGGTGGATGAAGCTCCCATCCCTGTTCCAAATTGAGAGGAAGTGAGGAATTATATTTTCATCAGTGGATGTCAGCACCTGCGTGGCAGTGGCGGCAGCACCAGGCCACCTCAAAGGTGTCATCGATACTTCCGTTTTTTTGTCTGGATACAACATTTATCTGATGTGAACCAAGCATGGTGGACCCATAGTTAGCAGGCCCACCTCATATTCAAGAGGCCCCAGGTTCAATTCCTTTCATTGTTGTTTTGGAATCATTACCGGCTGTTTTTATTCATTTTTATTAGCCTCTGCATTTATCATTTTTACAAGTTACTTATCTAAAAGTAACTTGTAAAAATTACAAAATAATAGTATTTTCCCCAGTTTTCCATTTCCCTCCAATATTTCCCAGTTTTCTTCCCTCTTTCAAAAGTCCTGGAAAGTTTACATCTCTAGAACGTTGTGGAATGATTTTGGAAACTACTATCTGAAATAAAATTAAAGGAATAAAAAGGATGACATTTTTGGAAAAATCTATTGTTTTTTTAAATGTATTTATCCCCCCCACCCACACATACACATAGACTCGACATGCTTTACTTGTGTGAACTTCCCTCCTTTCAAAATTCCCAGGAATATTACATCTCTAGGCGTGACTTATGCAAGTTTATGGTGCTCTGTGCCATGTGGAATTGTATGTTCCCAGCCTGCTAGAGGCATTTCTTTCAAAATAACTCACACCCCTGAACTGTAGAAGCATTGATTGTGTTTTTTTTCCCCATTTCCCCTCCATTCAATTTCTCCTTCCCAATTTTCGGGGGGGGCCCCCCACAAAATTTCACCGTTTCCCCCCCCTCCCCACCACTTTTACATCTCTAACCCTAGAGATGGATATGGCTGGCTTTCGAGCAACAAACTTAAGGTGTTAGTTTAAAAAGAAGTCCTACAACAGATCTTCCCACCACGTATTCAGAACAAGGGTTTTGCTGGAAACCAACCTGATGAGGTAAACGTCGTTTAAGGACAACCACCTAGGTTCTGTATCTTTTTTCTGTAGGTCACAGAACTATCTTGTGAAACCCAAAGAGGTGAGACTGTGAAGATTACCATTACATTAACCAACCAGCTGCTTCCAAGCAATCCTGTGTGCATTCAATTTTTAAACCTTGCCCTTAAGAAGTAAGTGACGTGTATTTAAGTGTATAGAACAGTAATGGCGAATTTGGCACTCCATGTGTTCTTGGACTTCAATTACTAGAAGCCTAAGTCAGCACTTCAGGGCTTCTGGGAATTGAAGTTCAAGAATACCTGGAGTGCCAAGGTTCCCCATCACTGGTATAGAACAATAGGAGTTATCATTAGACTGAACGAAAAACTGTAGAAAGTCAGAGTATAAACGAGAAAGTTTATAGCCAAAAAGCAGTTAAACATCTTGGCCTGTCTATCAGCCTTCTCTTTGTAATTTCTCAGAATAGTTTTATCAATATTTAAGCTAATACAGACATCTTTTCTATTATATTATTATTTTTTTGCAATTAAATACAGTGGAACCTCGGTTAACAATTACATTGAATAACACTAAAATCAGATAATTTTGTAAAAAAAAATGCATCGGATAATGATCTTGTAGCGCTATCCAAGGTAATTGTTCGTAGCAGCAGCGTGGTTGGGAAGCCGAACAGGGTCTGCCTGTTCGGCTTGCCAGCCACACCACCACTACGAAGGGCGCAGCGGCAGCGTGGCTGGCAAGCCGAATGGGAAGTCCCTGTTCAGCTTCCCAGCCATGCTGCCCCTGCAACCTTCGTAGTGGTGGCATGGCTGGCATGTCAACTGGGGAATCATGCCGCTGCTACAAAGGGCGCAGGGGCAGCGTGGCTGGGAAGTGGAATGGGGACTCCCTGGTCGGGACTCCCTGGTTGGCTTGCCAGCTATGCCGCCCCTGAGCCCTTTGTAGCAGCGGTGTGACTGGGAAGCTCAACGGGAAGCCCCTCTTCGGCTTGCCAGCTATGCCGCCACTACGAAAGGCGCAGCGGCGGCTTCAACCCCCAACCCAAGCGCCAATCCCACGCTGTGATCGGTGCTGGGGGGGGGGGGAAGAATGCTCAAACCAGATCAACCTCCCTGTTCCCTTTCCTCTTCGGAAAGAGAACAGGGCTCTTTTTTTAACGTCGTTCAATCAATGCATCACACAACGTTAAAAACCGGATAACTATGACTTGTGGAATCAAGTCATAATGTTACCAGAGTTACTAGCATATTGAAATTAAAGTTTAAATACTTTTTATTTCAATTAAATATTCTAGTCATAGAGAGAGGGTTGTGTATTTTCATAGGTAGGCTTTACTGGAAACTAAATGACTGCAAAGGTGAAGTTTAATTTGATTTTGTAAATGTATCTTCTGCAAATTTATTTTTTCCAGGATTATGTGTATGTTTTATGATACATTAAACAAAAGCATTTAATATTTAATAGGGTTTTGAAAAAGTTATCAATGTACCAGATTGGACGAAACTTCTACAGCCCGTCCGATGCAGTAGAAATACCCCAGCACAAGTAAGTGTTGGCTGCTTCTTTCTTAAATCTAGATTTTCATATATATATATTTGCACTAAGTGTTAATGGTTAAATTCTGTTCATGGGCATCTTCACAATCTGTTGTATAGTCCTATATACACTGTTGCACTTAAAAAGCTTCTCTTATTCTAGCAGTTTTCCTGGATATAATTTCCTCAAAAGGCTTTGCATCCTTAATAATAAACCCCCGTAAACTATCTTTTCTGCCAGCTTTGGATCAGTGTGTTCAGAAGAACACACACTACCTAAGACCAGGAGAGAAGTAGCAGCAGGCACTGAGAGAACTAAGCAAAAGAATGACCATCAACACCCTCTGAACAGATATGAGCCTCAAGTCTGCTGGCTCAGATCCAGGAAGAGCTTTATGGCAAGAACAAACATTCTTGAGGGTACATAAGAGCAAAACCAAATTAAAAGACGGAAGAAGGAGCTCATTGAACAAGGATCTGCAGTTTTGGCTGCAGTGTATGGAGTAGACCATACAGCCAGTGACTTGATGCTGAGTGTTGGGCAGTGGTAAATAACCTGACTCCCTAAAGGGACCAATGGCTACAGGCGGATGAGCCCCTTTAGGTGGGGTGATGGTCCCCTCAGTGGAAGAAATGTCACTGGAAACCATTATATTGGGCCCAACAGCAAAATGAGCGGAGGAGGAACTCTGATTCCCAACAGTCATGGAGGCAGAAGAGGCCATGCCAGATGGACTGGCTGTGAAGGTGCACCTTGTCCATACTCTCAAGGCTGCAGCAGCCCATTGCAGTCCTGGTGTTAAATCCTGCATGTCACATTTAATATGTGCCGCAGGATATGGCTCTGAGGTTATAGTGTGTGCATCACCAGAGCTCTATAACTTAAATGTAGAGCAGCGGTTCCCAACGTGAGGCCCACACCCTACTGGAGGATTCAATTCCCAGAAGCCTAAGCCAGTACATTGGCTGATCAGTGCTTTGGGGATTGACTTAAGTGTCTGGGAATTAGAGTACAAAAACCAAAGGTTGGGAAACCCTGATGTGGATGTCCAATGACCATGACAAGGAATGTTTGTAACCTCAGAACAGTGCCCCCCATCTGTTTTCAGTTCATATGTATTGTACGTGTCTGTGGCAATGAGGACAAACCACTAGACATCTCAACTCCTGTCAACACAGCACAGAGGGTCTGATCCTGCATTGCTCTTCTTCTTCCCTTGCTGCTACCCTTCTTCTTTCATGCCTCTCCCTTCTTCTACATCTGTTGAGGAAATATATCCTCTTGTTGGTATTGTTCCACCTAAGATCAGGAGAGTAGTAGCAGTGGATGCCAAGAGAACTAAGCAAGAGAACAACCCTCAACACCTTCTGGATGGATATGAGCTTCAAGTCCACCATCTCAGATCCAGGAAGAGTTTTTTAGCAAGAACAAACATTCTTGACACGCAAGAGCAAAATCAAATGAGAAGATGGAGGAAGGAGGTCATTTGACAAGGAATAACATTAAAGGAGGATATGGCTGAGGAACTCAACCTCCCCTATATCACTTGGAGGACCTTAAATAGGCTGAGGATTGGAGTCCCTAAATACAAGACCAACATGTTCAAGTGGGGACTGGTGGGAGACAACAACATACCGTGTGAATGTGGAGAGATACTGAATCTGGCCTTTTAACTGGTTTGACAATTACTGCTAGAAACACTTACTGATGAGGATTTAATTTTGGCCAACAAAAAGTGAAGAAAGTGTCTTATTTTGGCAGTCCAGGGTTTGATCTGGACACGAAAGAGAGACCGCCACTTTCTCTCTTGTCTGTTTCTTTTGCCATCTCGAAAGGTACACAGATTTGTTCCTGCTTCCCAGACCATGGTTTTTGCTTTAAAATGTAAATATATCCAGACTCCCATCATTGTTATTTTGAAACTTCCTGCAGGAGGCAAGGTTGAATCTCTTTCGTTGTCGAGGCAGGGTTCCTCACTCATCCATAGTTTGACTTTGGGCCAGAAAGAAAGATGTTTTCTTCACCCATTACAAAGCTGTACGTAGTTTGGAAAGGAAACTTATTGGACAGTCCAAATAGTAACTGTCTTTTTCTTCCTTCTTTCAGGCTTACTCTTTGGCCAGGCTTTGCTGTGTCTATTGGACAATTTGAGAATAAAGTGATGCTCTGTGCAGATGTGAGCCACAAAGTGCTCCGAAATGAAAATGTTTTGGAATTCATGGTCACATTGTATGAATGTGTAGGCAAAGAACGTTTCACAGAAGCATGTAGAAAAGAACTATTGGGACTTATCGTTCTTACAAGGTAATGTAGTTTGGTTTCTTAAGAGAACAGCCTTGGGTGCCGAAGTCCACAGGGAAGGGTGATTGTCCCCAAGTGGATTAAATCCCATTTGAATCCATCTTGATGGAGGAAAACAGCTTCATCAATACTGGCCTGGGGCTGATGATGACTTTGCATGCCAAAAGGGCTCAGGACCAGAAAGTGACTCGCAGAACTGGATCAGTGGTATGGGTGTCATGCTGCGATATGGAAGGCAGATGAAAGGCCACTGGATTATATTCTCAGGATAATCTTCATGGCTGATCACCATGATGCTCGCTAATATTCAGATTTGGATATGGCAGAAGAAGAAGAGAACCAGAGCCACCTGCAAAAGACATGCACTGAATATTAAACAGCAGGATGTCTATAAACATACATTATTCTGAATCTGGCAATTTTCCTTGTCACTACTAAAACTGTTCTTTGACCCAGAAGTCCACTCCTACCAGTCTAGCTTTTTTTACTGTAAAGCTTCATTTAGGCAAACTACTGAGAGATAGAAAAATAAAGGTATAGAAATCTATTAAATTAAATTAAACTAAATAAATCTCTCCTTTCCTTGACAGCCTGCCTTGTCCAATTCTAGGGGTTGGTGTTCATCTCAGTTTACAGGCAGAAAGCCAGTGCTGTGTACGTCTGCAGACATTTCTGTGGTCATGGAGCAGGCATGACTACATGCCAGAGCACTTGCAATGCTGTTACTTCTGACAAAGTTGAACCTATTTATCTACTTGCAATTCCTTGCTTTCAAACTGCTAGGTTGGCAGGAGCTGGGGCTGAAAATGAGCACTCACTCCATCATGCAGCACTATGGTCTTGACCTGGTGACTTTCCAGACAAGCTCAGCGTCTTAACCACTAAGCTACTATTGCCCTTTTTGAAAGATAGAAAGCCATACTATAAATCATCGACATATAAACCAATAGATCTCAGTTGTTTTTGGGCACTCTCACCATGATGAACAAGATTGATGTTGGGAAAGAACAGCTTATTTCTTTATCGAACATAATATTTGTGGAATTTATGGTGTGTTTCTATTGTGTTCATCTAATTATCACTCTGGTGATTGCAAGGCTGATGAACAAGTAATCAAATAAATATACCTAGGACAAATTTGAGTTTAATAAAACAAATCCTTAGAGGTTATCATGGCTCCCCTTTCCAAGAAATAAATGTGACAAGGTGTGTTTTTTACTTTCAAATATCAGTGGGGTGTTAGAGTATCCTAATGAATCAGGTTTGCAACAAACTAGAGTAGTATTTATATACGTTGTACACTAGTACCCCGGATAACGATGAGACTTGGTTCCACAAGTCTCGTCATTATCCGTTTTTTAACGTTGTCCGATGCATTGATCACACAACGTTAAAAAAGCCCTGTTTCCCTGGAGGCTGCAGCAACCCAGAACGTCGGGATTTGAATCCTGACGTTTTGTCTTGCTGCAGTTGCTGAGGACGTCGGGGAAGCCCAGAAACAGCTTGGATCGGGTCTTCCCACCTCCCTGGACCCGGCAGGGGGGTCAGGGCCCCCAAAATTGGTAAAAAAATGGACTTTTTTTTTACCAATTTTGGGGTCCTTGACCCCCCCTGCCGGGTCCAGGGCGGTAGGAAGACCCGATCCAAGCTGTTTCTGGGCTTCCCCGATGTCCTTAGCAACTGCAGCAAGCCAAAACGTCAGGGTTTGAACTCTGACGTTTTGGCTTGCTCCACTGGCTGGGGACATCGGGGAAGCCCAGAAACAGCCTGCCTCCTCCAGAGAGATCAGAGGAAGCTGACGGGGACTCCCTGTCGGCTTCCCTAGCCGCCCGCCCTTGCCTTCGCAGCTGTGGGGTGGCTGGGGAAGCCGACGGGGGAGCCCCCCCGTCAGCTTTCCAGCCACCCCACCCCTGCCTCCGTAGCTGCAGGGTGGCTGGGAAGCTGAACGGAGAACCCCGTTCAGCTTTCCAGCCACCCTGCTGCTAAGAACGACTGTATCGGATAACGCTAAAAAGAACGTTATCCGGTGCAAATCTTCCCCCCAAATTTGTCGTCGTTATGCGGTTTTAGCATTATCCGATGCAATAGTTATCCGGGGTATTACTGTATATGTAATCCTTTCAGGTATAACAACAAGACGTATCGCATTGATGACATTGAGTGGTCTGTAAAGCCAACAGATACATTCCAAAAACGAGATGGCACTCAGATCTCTTATGAAGAATACTACAAACAGGTAAATAAGAAATAGGCTATGGTGGGAGAGTCACTTTGTGTAGTTGCTTCCACAGCACACAATAAAATTATATAAGGAATGAAAGGAAAGATCTCAGATGAGAATGTAAAAGTCTCCCTTGCTCAAAAGCCAGTCATATCTGACTCCAGAGTGCTCATTTCTATTTACAGCAGGGGTGTCCATACTATGGCCAGCCTGTGGCACCAAATCATCTGACTTGTAGCATTCCGGGAAGCGGAAATAAAACGCATGTACACTGCCGTAAATGACCCGCAACTGTCATAAACGCATTTATGACAACCGCGGGCCATTTATGGCAGTGTTTTACACAGATGCACATTTTACTTCTGTTTCCAGAACTATGTGACTGGCCCACAGCCTGAAAATCTTGTGCACCCCTGCTTAACTGCCTAAGAGCCAGCACTGTCTGTGTCTCCCAGAGCACACAGAACACCCTTACCTTTCCCATGGAAGTGGTGCCTATTTACTTGCAATTTCTTGCTTTTGAACTGCTAAGTTGGCAGGAGCTCACTCCATTGCGCAGCACTCAGGTCTCAAACTACTGACCTGTCTACCTTCCAGTCATCCAGTTCAACATCTTAACCACTAAGCCACTGCAGTCTGTCTCGCATGAGAAATAACAGGAAAAATGGGATAATGTTGTTACAGATGCAGAATAGTCTTAATTTAATGTGATGTCCTGTTTTGTCTTGCAGCATATATTTCATTCCATGTTTTGCTGCCTTGTGTCAGGGGTCCCAACACCCTTCACACACACCTAAACACACCTCACTTAGCTTTCCTTTGACTAGGCTTTAACTCCTTGCCAAACAGGACTCCTTGCCTGGGCCCTCCTATGACCTTGCCAGATCCCACTTAGACTATATTTTCCCCAGGACCCACACAGGTCTCCCCAGACTCCATGGAGATGTCTGCTTGGACTTCCAGCTGACCACCACAGCTGCCGGAGATCTACTACTCTAGAGATCTCAGAGGAGGGATTGTAAAGTATTTTAACACAGAAGCTGTGACCTCTTAGAGGCCTGGCAAACACTCTTTGTTAAGACACTTTTTAATAACCACGCATGGTTGTAAAAAACACAAACCATACTTTATTGAAGATTAGGCAAATGTTCCTCATACTGCTTTAAACAATTATAAAAGTTCACAATACAGGACATTCTATAAACCTCATTTTCCTCCCAGGAACTTACAGGTACTTGGTTCACCCCAAACATAAATAGAACCTAACTGTTCTAAGTCATGGCAACTTACATACATTTGCTCTTTGTTGTAGAGAATCTCTGCTTTCTCTCCTGCAGTTTTATTCTGTCGTTGCTTCTGTTTTGGTTCTTTATGTCATCTCTCATCTTTATGTCTCTCTCTCTTTCTCCTCTCTCTTGCCTCCCTCCTTACCAAACTGCCAATTAGAGGCTTGTTTCCAACAGGTAGGGAAACCTGGTTTTCCTATCACATTTATTCCCACTCTTTTCCACCCTCCCTCCTTACACATTAATTTCTACCAATAGGAAGAAACATAGAGGGATACCTTGTTCCCTTAGTTTACCACCAATGAAATCTCTGCCTCTAAGGGGTTTCAAAATCTTATCTTTCCAGTGACAAGACTGTTATATCATCACTGCCTCTACCCTCTATAGGTTAAACAGAGAACATAGTACTGTGACCTAAGGTTGACCCTGTAAGCACTTTCCAGTATCCAAGCATTAGAATATGGCATTTTGAACCATTTTAAAACCTTTATCCAACTTTTTAACTTTTAGTAAATCAGGTTTCAATAATGGTATGCTCATGGAATGGCATTCTCATGACACCTTGCAAACAGGATGGCAGTGCCTTCTGATTCTTTGAGTAGCACACAGCTGGGCTGACACTTGAACCTGTTTCAGTATAGTGGTGATGGAATAGTATCTTCCACCACATCTGTGACCAGAAGCTAACTTAGTAGCTCTAGGACAACCACAATGGCATAAGCAGCTTTGGCTTTCAACAGAAAAGATGGCTAGGGAGAATAGCTGTGAGACTGCCACCACTGCCCTCCCCAAGTATCTTATATAAAATGCTGTCTGCTTCTCAACTCATGAAATGGACTTGCTGACTTCTAATTTTATATTTTTATGAACAGGCGTATGATGTAGTCCTGAGTGATTTAAATCAGCCAATGCTTGTTAGCCTCTTAAAAATGAAAGGCAGCAACACTCCTGAACCTCGTGTTGCACATCTCATTCCTGAACTCTGTTACATGACAGGTAAGTAGTTCTTAACTTAAGAGGCCAGAGACGTTAGAACAGCACTTTATTGGGATCCTTGACTTAAAGTTGGTGGTCTGGACTTGATTTTAGTCTGGCCTCAAATGCAGGTCAAAAGTTTATGCAGTACAAGCAGAATGTAATAGTCTCTGGCTTGCCATTGCAAAGGGTATAAAATTACTCTGTGGAAACCAGATGGCTAATCTTTCTCATACTGTTGACTGGTGATGTCCTCCAAGTATGAAGCTCAGCTTAATCAATTTAATCTCTGGCAAAAGTTGTGTTTTAATTTGATTTAATAAAGGTAAAGGTCGTCCTTGCTCGACAGCCAGTCATATCTGACTCTTAAGATTCAGTGCTCATTTCTGTTTATAGCCAAAGATCCAGGGATGTCTGCATCTGCTGATGTTTCCGTGGACATGTGGCAGGCATGACTAAGCATGAAACGCTGTTTACCATCCCACAGAAGTGGTACCTATTTATCTACTTGCAATTTCTTGCTTTTGAACTGCAAGGTTGGCAGGAGCTGGGACAGAGACAGGAGCTCACTCTGTCGTGCAGTACTTGGGTCTCAAACTGCTGACCTGCCAACCTTCTAGTCGCCAAGTTCAGCATCTTAACTACTAAGCCACTGCTGTCCCTACTAATTTTATTTAGAACCCCTCTTATTTGTCTTTCTGTTGGGCCTTGCAAAGTTTTACACTGCCGGGGGGGGGGGGGGGAGCCAGATGCACAGTTACAAGATGGGGGATAGTTGACTCAGTAATACTATAAGTGAGAAAGATCTTAGAATTGGTGTAGATCACAAGCTAAATATTAATCAACAGTGTGACATAGCTGCATAAAAAGTATAGTCTCCAAACTCTGCGAAGTACTAGTCCCCCTCCATTCAGCGCTAGTTAGACCCAGAAGCATAGCGAGGGGAGTGGCCCGCTCTGGGTGCCACTTTGTGGAGGGCACCACCGTCGCTGCCCTGGACTTCCTGATGGCCGGGGCGGGCGCCGGGACCTTCTGTCACTGCCGGTGCCCTGGGCCCCGTCCCGGGCTAGAGGGTGTGGGCCCGACAGCCCAGTGGACACCAGGGGGTGCTCCTCTCCCTTCTCCGTCCCCCTTCTCCCCAGACGCTCCCTTTGCACGGTCTGCCGGGGTGGGGTGGCGTGGCACGTCCTCAGCTGGGAGCCCACCATTGAGGTCCCAGGCGTGCAGTCACCCGCCTCCAAGCCCGGCGGTGGCAGCTTGCCCACCTTTAGTGGCAGGGGCGCCCAGGAAGCCAGGAAGCGAGGCCAGAGGTCGCCATGGCCCAGCACCGGCCAGGCTGAGGACACCTGCCCCCCGCAATGCCTGGCCGGTGCTGCTTCGGCTGCTGGGCCACAACGACCACCGGACTTGCTTCCTGCCTTCCTGGGCATCTCTGCCATCGCCAGGCTAGGAGGCGGGGTGGCCGTGTGGCTAGGACCCCGACAGTGCAGATGATGGTCTGGGGTGGGGCGGGCCCAGTGGTGAGTCCACTGCCGGCGTCCCAGGTGCGCAGCTGCCCCGCCTCCGAACCCAGTGGTGGCAGCTCATTCGCCTTCTGTGGCAGCTGCACCCAGAGGGGCGAGGCCGGTGGTCTTTGCGGCTCAGCACCTGCGGCCTGAGCAGCACCGGCCAGGCATTGCGGGGGGGAGGTCCTCCAGCCGTATGTGCTGGGCCGCGGCGACCACCTGCCTTGCTTCCTGGGTGCCCGCTGCAACTGAAGGAGGACGAGCTGCTGCCGCTGCCGGGTTGGGAGGCAAGGTGGCCGTGTACCTGGGACCCTGACAGTGGGCTCCCTGCTCAGTCTACGCCACACTGCACCGCCCCAGACCCTCGGCCTCACCTGTGCTGTTGGGGTTCCAGGCCCACAGCCTGGGGTGAAGCCTGAAGGTAAGACTTTCCTACCTGGGGGGCGGGGAGCCTGACATCCCCCCTCCGGCAAGTTTGGCCTGGGGCCCCAGGTGGCTGAAATCCACCCTACGCCACTGGTTAGACCACATCTAGAATATTGTGCCCAGTTCTGGACACAGGACTTTAAGAAATATGCAAACAAACTAGAGCAGGTACAGAGAAGGACAACAAGGATGCTCAGAAGACTGCAATCTGAGCCCTATGAGGAAAGACTGAAAGAACTGGGCGTGTTTAGCCTTGAGAAAAAGAGACTGAGAAGGGATAAGATAGCACTCTTCAAATATCTGAAAGGTAATCATAAAGAGGAAGGGCAGGATCTGTTCTCAGTCAGTCCAGAGTGCAGGACGTTTAATAATGGTCTCAAACTAAAGGAAGCAGATATAGGTTAAATATCAGGAAAACGTCTTAACAGTTAGAGCTGTACAACAGTAAAACCAGCTGCCTTGAAAGGTGAACACTCCAGCACTGGAAGCATTCAAGAGAGAATTGGACAACCATTGGTCAGATTTGCTTTGATTTGGATTCCTGCATTCGGCAGGGGGTTGAACTCAATTGCCTAAAAGGCCCCTTCCAAATCAGTGATTCTATGATTCTAAGTTTTTATGTATGTGAAGATGTTTTTGTTTCACATTCGGGAAACATTTAACCATACCGATCCTTCCTCCTCTTGGTTTCCAGCACCATCTGACATGATGCTGTGAGATTACTGGGAATATCTTGATCAACTCTTAAGCATTCTAAGCACAAATTGTCAAGCTTACGGGACTATAAAGACTATTGCTTGACTGAATCATGCGATATTGAATGTGCTTGTTCCTCTGCTATCTGACCAACATTCCGACTTGCTACCATGTTCTGTTTTAAAGCCATTTTTCCCAGTGGGCCACAAAATTGATTTCCTGGGACATTAAAATCCTCCCATTTATTTATTTGTCAGGTTTGGGCAGCCGTGCAACTTCTGACTTCCGTTTGATGAAGGATCTGGCTCTTGAGACTCACTTGTCACCTGAGAAAAGACACCAAAGGCTGTCTAGGCTTGCTGACAACCTTCAAAGGTAACCTGGTTAAAAAACATGGTACTGCCAGATTTGTTTGTTGATTTATGGGTCTGTCATGTGTGGGCTTGACAGTGGTTCAAGCACTGCATCTGCAGTGAAATGTGTTGAGTATATATATTAAAGCAGGGATTTGCAACCTATGGCCTGCAGTGCCAATTAATCTGGCCTACAGTGAGGCCTCGACCACTGGAAGTGCCAAAAATGCGCTGGAAGCACCCAAAACGTGACAGATGCGCCTGAAAATGCGCTGTCATCGCTCCTACCACTACGGGAAGTGGCGAAAACATCTGTGAATGCACCTGCCGCTGCCACCAGAAGCCTGTGGGAGGAACCACGCCTCTGGCCCGCACAGCTGTGTGAGGGGATGTGACCGGCCCACATCGGGTAAAAGTTGCAAACCTCTGTATTAAAGCAACCCCACCATGCAATGGATTGTTAATGTAAATTATATCTATAACCAACCAGTAAGAAAAGATTTCTAGTTTCCCACCTCTAGGGTCACCTGACTTGTATTAAGTTGCTTGCTGTTTGGGTTTTATTCAGTCTTGTGGTGTTCCAGTTTATTGTTCTGCTGCTCTTTCTTTCCATCTCTCTAATTGAAATGATTGCTTTACAAGCAAAGCATGTTTGCCTATGATGAAACTTATTGTAAAGAACTCTTTTTATCAAGCATGGCAACTGTTTACTAATCTTTC
This sequence comes from Furcifer pardalis, assembly GCA_030440675.1. Taxonomy (NCBI): domain Eukaryota; kingdom Metazoa; phylum Chordata; class Lepidosauria; order Squamata; family Chamaeleonidae; genus Furcifer; species Furcifer pardalis. Next base: position 105,454,121 of record CP126895.1, on the reverse strand, counting down.
TAAAAGCAACTGTAAGTAAAGAACTATTTCCTTATATTTCTAAACACGTATGGAGAGTTTAATTGCTGACTAGAGTGGGGAGGGTAATGCTTGGGAGAACTAGCAAACTATAGCTATCTGTAAAGCTGCCCTGCCTACTGCTGTGTATAAAAAAAATTAACAAAATGTGGGCAGTAAAATACCTGAATTCTATAATGGTTGTATAGGAATGGCCTATACCAGTGGTTCCCAACCTTTTTTGGCCCCATCTAAGCATCTCTAAAATCCTGATGCTCCTCCCCTGTGACATATAATTCTTCTTATTCAAAAAGTGAACTCCTTATTCACATGGAGGAAACCTAAAAGACCATTAACTTGATCTAACTCATTCTTGAATTGCCCCCTTAAAAACCAAATTGTCTCCCTGGGGAGTGTGTGGGAACCACAGGTCTATACAGAAGAGTTTTGCAGTTGTTGCCACATGTTGTGGGAGAAGAGCATGCTGGACCTCAGATATGTGTGTGCTAAAACTTGGCTTTTTAAATTTTAATTTTAATTTAAATTTATTTTTGGGTTCAGCTGCCAGGCCTCTGGCTGGGGAAATTCTTGTTGAATTGTGGTGCTTATAGTGATGGTGGTAATGGGGAAATCAACCATGTCTACATACACTACTATGTTCTGTTTTAGTCAGATCTGTGATATACAGTAAAATATCACAAAGTTATAGATTTTGCAGATTTAGCTCTGTTTGTGGTGGCAAAGTGGTGTGTTCCATTCATGCCATGTAATGTTGAGTTTGCAAAATTTTATTTCAGAAACAAAGATGCTCGCTTAGAATTAGAAAGCTGGGGATTACAACTGGAGCGCCAGGCTTGTCTGACTGGTCGTGTGGTCACATCAGAAAAAATCCTCATGCAGAATGAGAGGGTAAGTATTAGAGTCAGTGGCAGCTTCTACTTTTTTTATGTCAGAAGGATTCAGTCAGACATTTTTGTAACACAAGCAGTCATTTCAGTGTATAAAAGGACAGGTGTGTGTTTATGGGTGGTGCTGTGGTGATAAAGCCAATTGGACATGCTATTTAAGAATTGCAGGGTACATTGCAGGGGAAACATTCTTGAGGGTACACAAGAGCAAAATCAAATTAAATGATGGAGGAAGGAGCTCACTGGGCAAGGAACATCATTAAAGGAGGATATAGCTGAGAAACTCAGTTTCCCCTACATCACTTGGAGGACCCTGAATAGGCTGAGGGTTGGAGTCCCTAAATGCAAAACCAACATGCTCAAGTGGGGGCTGCTGGCGGACAGCAACACACAGTGTGAACATAGAGAGATATGGAATTAGATCAGTTATGGCCAGCTTTAGCACTCCAGGTGTTCTTGGACTTCAATTCCAGAAAGCCCAAGCCAGCACTCCTGCTGATCAGGCTTCTGGAAATTGAAGTTCAAGAACACCTGGAGTGCCAAGGTTGGCTATCACTGATCTAGATCATCTTCTGGTCTGCTGGTTACTATCAGAAACGTGCACCAATGAGGACTTATGTTTGGCCAATGACAAAGGCAAGAAAGTGGCCTCATTTTGGCAGTCCACAGTTTGATTGGGACATGAAAGAAGAAGAAGCTGCCCCTGAGTGTCCCTGAATTTTAATGTAAACCACCCAGAGTGGGAAATATTTCAGATGAGCAGGATATAAATGTACAGTGGAACCTCAGATAACGAACGGTCTGGATAGTGAAAAACTTGCATAACGAAAAGAAATCAAATGCAAATGGCACCCTCAGATAACAAAAAAAAATTGTTGCAGATTTTTCTGTTTTCAATGCATTCCTATGGGAAATTGCGTTTTGCATAATGAATTTTCACTAAAACTGCATTTATAGCAATGTGTTCCTTTGGGAAATTCACATAACAAAAAAATTCACTACAGTATATGAAAAAACTCAGGGAACACATTATTTTCATTATCCGAGGTTCCACTGTAAGTAGGTAGGTAGGTAGGTAGAGAGATAGAGCAAGCTGATTTGTTGTATTAATATACCAGAATAGTGCCAGCTGGTTCTGAATTAAGAAAAAAAGAGCCAAGGGAAAGGAAGTAGATGGAGGAGCAATTTATGTTTGAACTTGTTAAATTTTTTTTGTTTAAAGAAGCTGTTAAGCTTCTAAGAAGAGATGAGAAAAGATGAAGAAGTGTGGAGGAGGCAAAGCTGTCTGAAATCATTGTGTGTGAGAGAGTTTGTGTCTAAAAAGGTTTCAGGCTGCCTGCCTCTGATAGACGATTGGGCAGGAAGGAAGGAAGAGAAAGGAAGGAAGGAAGGAAGGAAGGGGGCTTTGAGCTCAGAAGTCTTGACAGGTTGGCATCAGGTTGTCTGTACAGAAAAGAATATTTAGGTGACCTTTTTTAAAAAGAAGAAGTAAAAAATGGTTTTCTTCCTCTTGGCCAAAAGGATGCAGCTGCCCAAATTTCTGCCCTTATAGAAAACATAACAACTGACCAGAGACAAAGAAGGTCAAAATGTATGCTAATTGGAGCCAGGTAGGCCAGAAGTGGGAAAGGCCTTTTGATCGGTTAACTAGAGAAAAAAACCTTAGATTTACTTAGAAGTGTGTGTGTGGGGGGGGGTTTGAACACAGAAAGAGCCTCCTTGAAGACTGGTATTTTTGAATCACAATCGGGTGTACTCTGAACAACAGCAACCTTGTTGTGCTGGCTATTATTTCTCATACTAGCTCAAGCGAAGGGAACTGAGGAATGAATTCACCAAAGGTGGCTTTATTTTGGCAGTTTAAAGTCTAGCCTAGACACGGAAGAGGAAGAAGCTTAGAAGGGAGCATTTCTTCCCACAATACTGACTGTATGTTTTTGCTACATGCTTGGGTTGGATTAGATGTCTAACAAAGACCAGGTGGCAGAAACAGCATTTAAAATCGCTGTTCACAGATAGTTTATAGGCATATCAGAGAGTAAACAAAATTTGCCTCTGTCCCTGATATGTGTAAATTGATACAGTGAAAACTCACTCTTATGTCTGACAAAATGGACTTGATCCACGAAAGCTAACATTAAAATACAGGAGTTATTCTTTAAGGTGCCACAATGGTTTTTGTCTTTTTCTTTTGTTTTGTTTACTCTCTGATATGCTTGGTCAGACTAACACAGCTGTCCCTTCAAAGGTTTATAGGCAGTGTCTTTGACGTTTTCTTATTTTGGAGAATCAAGTTGAATATTGAAAGAAAAATAGAATATAAATAGAATTTTTAAAAAATGTATTGGTTTACTTTCCACTTTGTTACTTTTTCATTCTTGTGACAGTATCTGCCGATGAATGCTGGCGACTGGCTCAGAGATATGAGGAATATGAAGATAATTAGTGTGCCATCACTAGAGAAGTGGCTAGTGCTGTCCAGCAACAGGAATTGTGAGGCAGCGCACAATCTTGTGAGCGCCTTGAGAAGAGTATGCGGCCCTATGGGTTTTCACATTCAACACCCCACAATGTGAGATATATTAAATTACAGATTCCCTTTTATTTATTTTTTACAACATTCCTCAAGGCCTCTTCATACTTGAATACCTTTCTGAGGTGTACATAAAAGATTGTTAATTATGCACAACCGGCCTGTGGCAACAGACTTTGCAAATACATGGGGTAAGTCAAGATCCACTGGCTGTTTTAGTTGACACTATGAAATCGGTGATTGATATTTTGATGGAACACTTTTCCCCTTTTCCAAAATTGTAATTTGGCATATTAATCTTTGCAGGAAAGTTGAGTGCCTAGATAGAATGCCAACGCATCCTGTCTTAAATTCAGTGTTGCATTCTCAGGAAGCCAGCAGTATCTTACGTTCTGTCAAGTGTGCTTCTTGCAAAATTTAGCATGCCTAACACTCTCCAATGTGTTTTGTTTTTCCATCCGCAGCGTGCAAGTAGAAGATAGCTCCATGGCATTTGTGCGAGGACTGAAACAGCATGTGAATCCTGAGCTGCAGTTGGTACGTACAAAGGATCAGCACTGCTTTGAAAATAATGGCTGTAGAGAAGCTTGTTGTTGTAGTTATATGTTGTCAGGTTGTTTCTGACTTGTGAATGAGAGATCTCCAAACAGCCTGTCTTCAACAGCCCTGTTCACCTCATGCAGACTCAAGCATGTGGTTATTCATGATGGAAAGGCAGTCCATCTTGTATTTTTTCCTCCTCTTTTCCTTCTGCTTTTCCCAGCAGTATTGTCTTCAGCTTTTAAAAAATGCATAATTAATAGATTCACCTTGTAGCTCTATAAAATCACATTTCTTTATCAGACCTTTCTTTAATTTTAGTTCACATGTCAACATATCATTTATAGCTTCTTCTTGTTCTGCCATATCCGAATCCGAATATTGGTGATCATCATGGCAATCAGCCATGAAGACTGTCCTCAGAATATAATGCAGTGGCCTTTCATCTGCCTTCCGCATTGCAACATGACACCCGTACCACTGATCCAGTTCCATGAGTCACTTTCTGATCCTGAGCACTTTTGACACACAAAGTCCTCCTCAGCCCCAGGCCAGTATCGATGAAGCTGCTGCCCTCCATCAAGATGGATTTAAGTGGGATTTGATCCACTTGGGGACTGTCACCCTTCCCTGTGGACTTTGGCACCCAAGCCGTTAGTCCTCAGGGTTGTCAGCTTAGTCAATCACCACCTGACACTTGGCATTGAGTCGCTGGCAGTATGGTCTACTACTCTATTACCATTGGTGACCCATAGGTTACGCCAGCCTGCCCTGCAATGTTACAACAACCTCAGCAATGTGTCCTGTTTGTGTAGGTGTTGTGTGTCCTGTCTTCCAGTCAGAAGGACTGCTACGATGCTGTAAAAAAGTTCCTGACTCTTGAGTGGCCTGTGCCCAGCCAGTGTGTACTTTCTCGCACCCTGAGCAAGCAAGGAATGCTGATGAGCGTAGCTACCAAAATTGCTATGCAGATCTCCTGTAAGCTTGGAGGAGAGTTGTGGGCCATTGAGATACCAGTAAGTAATTTGGTTTTATCATCCCTCCTTCCCTTCCCAACAGAGCAGTTGGAGTCAGCTTTTAAGGTAGTGTTTCCTAACCTTGGGACTGTGGTGGTTTAGTTTTTAAGATGCTGAACTGAATCCACCCGCTGTTTTTCCCTCCCAACAGCTAAAATCACTCATGGTGGTTGGCATTGCCATCAGCAAAGATGCAGTTGCCAAAGAAACGTCAGTTATTGGATTCGTAGCCAGCACAAATACCTCAATAACTAGGTGAATTTTTTTATATAAATAAAATACATTTAGAAGGGGTTTGTGTGTTGGATTTTGCTGCAGCAGCTATGTTGGGCTTCCCTGAAAGTAGTAAAATTCAAAACTACAGCCCCAAGAGCCATTTTGGACTATGGTGGCTCAGTGGTTAAGAGGCTTGCCTTGTTAGCGGGAAGGCCAGCAAGTCAGCAGTTTGAGACCCAGGTACTGCATGACGGATTGAGTGCCCATCTGTCCCAGCTCCTGCCAACCTAGCAGTTCAAAAACAAGAAATTGCAAGTAAATAAATATGGACCACTTCAGTGGGAAAGATCTTGGGGACATGAAAGGAGCCGCATTCGGTTATCCCCTGAGTGGAGTTTCTCCAGCAAAAATCTGACACAAAATTATTATTATGTTTTTAAATAGACTTTTTTTTTGGGGGGGGGGGAATGTTGGACAGGAGAGATTTTCTCTAGCAAATACTTTGGGGCTGCAAAAATGATCTTAGAGTTTTGTTGAGCTTTAATTGCTATAACAGTGTAACAGCAAATATCAGATTTCTTTTTATTTTATACCCAGGTGGTATTCTCACTGTGTTCTACAACGTGCCGGAACAAGCACTGCAGATTGTTTAAGAGTCTGTATGGAAGGTAGCTGTATTGTTTGATGCAGTCTCTAGACGTTTAACTGTAATATGTAAAATCTGCTCTTAACAGTTTATCACAGTTGTGGCAAATTATTTGAGGGGATGTGCAGGGGGAATTGGTAGAAGGTGCTTAAATCATTCTCCATGTCTAGTGTTTCTTTCACCTGATCAAGGCCAGAAGTAGAAGAGCCACCTCAAAGATTGTGGTATGTTTGAACCACAATCAGCCATACCCTGGGCAATGGCCACTTTGTGTTGCTAGCTAATCTTTCTCACACTAGGTCAGGCAAAAGGAACTGCAGAGTGAACTCACAAAAATGTGCCTTCCTTTTGGCAGTCTGGCCTAGACACAGAAGAAGAAGAAGCAGCAGCTAAATGTTACACTAGGAAACAGTGCTTCTTTAGATTCTGAAAATCTGATTGTCAGGTCAGAAAGTCTGGTACCTGGACCCCACTTTATAGACACCTAAGAAAAATCAGAAGCCTGATTTTATCCCAGAAACCATTTATCCCAGAAAGAGATGCATATTATATCCCTTCCCTAACTCCTCCTCCTGGGGATCTTTCCAGACTCCCTCCTTCTCTGTCTCAGCCTTCTTGTTGCCTTGTCTCTTTCTCCTCTTCTGACTTGCCATCTCCTCAAGGGCTCCCTTTATAGCTCCCTTCTCTTCTAGAAGTCACTCGGTGCTTTCCCTGCTATGGTTTCATCTGTGATTGTTTCCATCTGAGTCTGACTGTCTCCGGCTCTTGCCTTCCCAGCTGCTGTCTCTATTGGAGTCCTAGTGGCATTGTACTCCCTGGGGCCTGGGCTTAGCTTTAGACCAGTGATGGCAAACCTTTTAGAGACCAAGTGCCCAGACTGCAACCCCAAACCCACTCTGTGCTGTTGGGCGGGGGGAGAGAAAGTGCTCCCATTGGGCTGCTGGGCAGAGGGTCGGGTGAACTCTGCTGGGTGCACATGCCCACAGAGAGGGCTCTGAATGCCACATTTGGCATTGCCTCCTGGAATTGCCTCCAGGTGCAATTCAAAGTGCTGGTTATCACTTTTAAAGCCTTACATGGTAGTGCTCCAGGTTATCTAAGAGGCTGCATCACCCCAAGGTTATCTGCCCATCCCACGAGAGCAGACTGGAGGGGCTCTCTGAAGGAACTATCCATCAGAGAGATTCACCTCTCCAGTATGAGAAAGAAGGCCTTCTCAGTATCTGCTCCAGCCCTTTGGAACTTCCTGCCGACAGATCTTAATCTGCAGCCAGAAGTGTTAGTTTTTAGGAAAGGGCTGAAGACATGCCTGGCCCAGCAGATGTGGGGAGCTGAGAAAGGAACAGCTGCCCCCTGTTGGCTGATATGAACATGCTAATCACCATCTGGATTTTTAAGTTATTTGTTTGTCTGTTTGCCAAGAAGATTTTATAATGTATTTTATGTAAGATTTTAAATTGTTTTTAATGGTATGTTGGGTCTTTTGTATAAAGTTATGTGCAATAGGATTGTGAGCCGCCAGGAATCACTTCGGTGAGTGGGTGGCTATACAAATCTAAATAAATAAATGTGTGCTATAGGTTTGGCACCACTGCCTCGGACAATAGTGCAACTGGCCCTTTATCAGGGATTCTGTTGTTGCATTTTAGTTCCTGCATTTGGTAAGGTTTGTATGAAATTACCTCCAAAATTCTGTCAATAGATGTGTTAGATCAGTGGTGGCGAACCTATGGCAAATGTGCTAGAGGTGGCACTTGGAACCCTCTCTATAGGCACCCATGCGGTCGCCTCAGCACAGAGTTCACCCCTCTGCCTAGCAGCTGTATGGAAGTATTTCCTCCCTCCCCTGTTGCTGTGTTGGCACTTTGTGATAAATAAGTGGGTTTTGGGTTGCATTTTGGGCAGTCAGTCTCCAAAAGGTTCACCATCACTGTGTTAGATCAACCAGAATGATAAATTCATTCCTTCTGAAATATTTTCACTCTAGTTTGTCCTATGACACATGAAACCCCAAATTCCCACATCTTGCTGGTATTTTTGACTATGAATGGGATAGCTTAGCACAGTGATGGTGAACCTTGGCACTCCAAGTGTTCTTGGACTGCAATTACCAGAATCCCAAGTCAGCACTCCTGCTGATCAGGGCTTCTGGGAGTTGAGGTTCAAGAACATCTAGAGTGCCAAGATTCGCCATCACTGGCTTAGCAGAACTGGAAAGGCACCCCAAAACTGTGGACATGCCATGTTGAGGCCCATGGACCCTGTTGCTTGTTCTTATGTGTGTTGTCTTACAGCTTGTGTCATCAGAGACAAACTATTTAGACTTGGTGGTTAAGACTTGACAACAGGAAAGTTGGCTGGTCAGCAGTTCAAGACCCAAGTGCTGTGTGACGGAGTGAGCTCCCATCATTTGCCCCAGCTCCTGCCAAACTAACAATTTGGGAGCAATAAATGTATTTATTTATTTCAACTTCTTTAGCCACCACCTTGCCAAAGTGACTCCAGGCAGTTTACAGTGCAAGAGACAACCACTAAACATAAAACAATCCGACACCTCATACACATAAAACTCTAAAATCTTAAAAATCTCAGATCTAAAACTCTAGAATACAGATGGCAGAATTGACCAATGATCATATGAGCCAGCCGGGGCGGAGGGAGTGTAGGTCCATTGGCAGCACCTCACACCCGCTGAGCCAATCATGTCTTCTAAAGTCGATAAGTAGGCACTGCTTCTGCAGGAAAGGTAACAACATTCGATGTGTCTAGTTATGCCTGCCACATAACCTTAGAAATATCTGTAGATGTCACCAGCACTGGCTCTTTGGCTGTAAGCAGAGATGACCACTGCACCCTAGAGTCAGATACGACTCACTCACACTTTATCTAAGTGTATTCTGAGATATAATGATGTTCTGTAACTTCAGTTCTAGAGGCAAACAAAACTGATATCACTATTTGGCTTCTCAAGGGCAGCTCTACTGTGGTCTTCTTTTGTGAGTTTTTTGGCTAGCTTTCTCTCTATAGGGCCAGTTATGTGAATCTGTTCTGTGTGTCTTTATTGCTCTAGGTGCTCTGAACCAATGGCAGAAGTGTAACGGTCAGCTACCTGCGCGGGTCATTGTGTACCGTGATGGTGTTGGAGATGGGCAGCTGAAGATGGTGGTGGAGTATGAAGTCCCACAGTTACTAAGCATCCTTAATGACCGCAGTGGTGGCTTTGGGTAAATAAGTCCCGTCTTATAACAACATAAAGCAGGGGTTCCCAACCTTTTCAAGCCAGGAGCCGGGTCATGCTCTCTCAGTCAGCTTTGAGAGCAGGATGGCCATTTCACCCTCTCTGCATGATGGAGATGGCCATTTTGTCCCTACAGCTTCAAAGGTGATAGCCATTTTGTTTCTCGAATGCCCTTGGAGGGGTGAGTGCCTTAGGTTGGGAACCCCTGACATAAAGTCTAGCATAGTCCAGCTCGCTCAGCAAGGAAAGATCCCTGGAAAGAGAGACCCTGAATGTAGACGGACTTCATAGCTAAAGAACCTGAGAGACTGGTGTGGCATGTCTTCGGAAGAACTGTTCTGAGAAGATAAGAACAGGAAAACTACCGCCATGATGATAGCCAATATCCGGAACGGATACAGCACCTGAAGAAGAAGTCCTGTCTTGCCATTTGTTTTACCCAGTGGCTGGTTCAGAATGGGACATGTGCCCCGTGTGGTTTTTCTCTGTAGTTTGGAGAGAAAGAGCCATTAGTGACAGTTCTTGTACAGAAATTGAGCTGAATGTGGTTCTGAAAATGCAAAAGAGGTCAGGTTTGAACCTAAGCACTTCCCATCCTTGGGTAGGAAGTGTGGTAGCATTACATAAGTTTCTTGAAAGTATGGAGCATGTCATCTTTCAGGCTACATACTAGGCACCAAGAACATGACACAGCCGTCACAGCAAGACTTGCTTTGTCTCAAATACTGTACTCCCATTTAGCATACCGGAGAGTAAACAAAAACTGGGAAAGATATACAAATTTTAGGTTTGAAGGTACAAAGATGTATGGGATATGGCCATAAATGAAAAGTTGACATGAGATCTAAAAAAAAGTGGTGAAAATTAATGAGGAGTTAACATATTTGCGGCCGCTTGTGTGGTTACAGTAGCAGAATAGCGCTTAGCTAATGCGACAGCAGAAGCTTAGCTTTCAAGTCACACATACAGTCTCAGTGAACAATGGTGCACTTCTGGGTGAGGGAACACTCAAAACAACAGACACAGTCTATCTTGGCAATGTACAGAACTATATACAGGTAGCAGTCTGGCTTCAAGCTCCACAGTACAGTTGTACCTTGCTTAAAGAGCATAATGCGTTCCACAGGATTGCTCTTTAAGCGAGTTTGCTCTTTAAGTGAAACACCATTGTAAGTGACCAATTGTGGGGGGGATTGTGAACCCCGATTTATTTGTTAAGCAAGTTTTTGGCTGGTTTTATTTGTTAAGCGAAGCAAACATTCAGAGAAAAATCTGCTCTTTAAGCGAGGCGCTCTTTGTGCGAGGTTTGACTGTAGATTCAAGGGTTGGTATCCTGATAGCTCAAGTCCACTGAGAACACACAGAGTCCTGCCACAGCAAACACTGACTGCAGTTTGCCCAAGGCCTTAGTCAGTGTGCTTTCCTTAGCAGTTCAGAGTATCTGTTAATCCTTTGCCTCAGCAGCAGTTCTTCATCCCTCGTCTGTCAAATGTCCGTCAGTCTCTTCCCAATTCTCCTCAGTCAATCCTCCTCAGATTTGCCCATCTCAGGTGGGCCATTGATATACAGCATTTTCTGTTGATTCACTCTCAAAGTGGCTACACCTGTGCACAGTCCAGACTCATGTCCCCAAGTGGTTACAGCTGTGTGATCAGCCTCTGCTGGCCAATACCTCTATTACCAACAGCTGTGTCTAGACCCTTACAGGTCTCTTAAAGGTACAATAGCTCAGTAGGCAGGCATCTTTCTACAATACCCAAAATATGCCCTGGCAGGATTAAAGATATTTGGGGGGAGTGGCTCAGTGTTTAAGAAACTCACCTTATTAGCTGGAAGGTCGGCAGGCAGTTTGAGACCTGGGTACTGCATGACAGAGTGAGCTCCTGTCTCTGTCCCAGCTCCTGCCAACCTAGCAGATTGAAAGCAAGAAATTGCAAGTGGACCACTTTGGTGTGAAAATACCTTGGGAATATGAAAGGAGCCTCATTAGGGCATCCCCTGAGCAGAGTTTTTCCAGCAAAAACCCTTTCAACCCAGAATAATTTCTGACACAAAATTATTATTATCAACTATGTATTTGTTAAGGGAAAGAGTCAAGAATTATACAGTGTTTGGAAATCACAGGTGAGTTGTAATCCTTGGGTGATGGGTACATATCTGTAATTGTATTTTATTGTAATTTGTGAATTGTATTGTTTACATTTTTTAGTATTATGTTTAAATATTTTTTTAAAAACTATGGCTACTATTTTTTTTAAAATCCCATTTAGCAAGAAGTGTAAAGCAAAGTGGCCAGCTGTACAATTACTCATTGCTTTTCTTTGTGTATTCCTTCTTCTGATCAGAAAACCCAAACTGTCTGTGATTGTGGTCAAGAAGAGAACCCTTTGTCGCTTTTTCACTGAGGCACATGGGGGTCTGCAAAATCCTCCTGTCGGAACGGTTATTGACTCAGAGGCCACTCGGCCAGAATGGCAAGTATATATCGGCACAGAAGTTAAAAATGGCTAACAGTTTCTGGTCATCTTAATTGGAGATGGTAACTTTATTAAGCAATTGCCTTCCTTCAGTTTTGGTCTACAAAGACACTCTTTCTTAGAGACTGCTAATGACTTGAGTTGCTTGTCCAGATTATTGGTTGCGCTTGCTAGAATTATGGTGATAATTGTCTTTGAATAGCCATGGTGAAGCCTCATGTAACAGAAATATGAGTGGCCCATCCAGGAGGATTCATAGTAGATCTTCTTTACTAGCAAAAGGTACACTTAGATAAAGTGTACCTTGCTCAATAGTTAGTCATAGCCGACTCTAGGGTTCAGTGTTCATCTCTGTTTACAGACAAAGAGCCAACACTGTCTGCATCTGCAGATGTTTCTGTGGTCATGTGGCAGGTAGTAGTAGACAGAAGGTTGATACCTTTCTTACTAAAGGGGTACCTATTTATTTACTTGTAATTTCTTGCTTTTGAACTGCTAATTTTGTAGGAGGGTATGCTTAAATTTGCTAATTATATGATAAACGATGGGTGAGGGTGTTTCTGAAGAGCTTTTTCATTCATGAGTGAAGACCCTCATCTGCCAACAACAGTGACTAAGTGAGGATGTGTCTACTCTTTACAATTGCTGTAGTTATATTCTGCTTTTGCTCCATTCTCTGGAATCCAGGGATTTGCAGTTTTGCATTGTACAGGTACTTCAGAGTCTCTGCTAAAGAGCTCTAGTGCCTACTCCAAACTGTGGCTTTTTGTTTGGAGACCAGGGTTCAAATTTCCCACTCCAACATGGGTACCCACTGGGGGAGTAAAACTGGTAAAACCACTCCTTCAATATCTCACTTTGAAACCCCTATGAGATATGCTATAAGTCGATGGCTTAGTGGTTAAGACACCTAGTTTGGGGACCAGAAGGTTAGCAGGTCAGCAGTTTGAGACCCAAGTGCCATGCCTCAGAGTGAGCCCTGATCATCTGTTCCAGCTCCTGCCACCCTAGCAGTTCAAAAGCAAGAAATTGCAAGTAAATAAACAGGTACCGCTTCAGTGGGAAAGGTAACAGCATCTAGTCATGACTATGGAAACTTCTGCAGACGTAGATGGCACTGGCTCTTTGGCTGTAAACATAGATGAGCACCACTCCCTAGAGCAGTGATGGTGAACCTTTTAGGGACTGAGTGCCCAAGGAGGTGGCGAGTGGGTAGGCACTGTGCATGCATACACACCCATGTGATGTCACTGGTGGACCTCCTGCAACATCTTAGGAGGGGGCGTGTCTGGTCACCTCATCTCATCCCCACCCTGCCTTTTGGGCAGGATTTCAGCCTTCCCTCTCGCCTCCCCGTTGATATTCTTTGAGAGGAAAGAGCTAGAGGCAAACATCACTTTATATATTGAGCTTTCAAAATTACTATATGACTTGTTGTAACAGAGATCAACAAATAGTGGAATTATTATTTCCCCATTATTAATTCTGAGTCTTGTCCAACAGGTATGACTTTTTCTTGATCACCCAAACTGCACGTCAGGGGACTGTCAACCCTACATATTATAATGTGATATATGATGACAATGGATTAAAGCCAGACCATATGCAGCGCTTTACATACAAGATGTGCCATCTGTACTACAATTGGACGGTAAGTATCATGGTTGCAGGACTGCTGTGGCTTTGTGGTTAAGATGCTGAACTTGACAACTAGAAGGTTGGCAGGTCAGCAGTTTGAGACCCGAGTGCTGCATGACGGAGTGAGTGAGCTCCCATCTCTGTCCCAGCCTCTGGCAACCTAGCAGTTTGAAAGCAAGAAAGTAGTAGTTGTTGTTGTTCAGTTGCACACTTGAGTCCAACCCTTTGCACCCCCATGGACCACTGCACGCCAGGCTCTATGCCCACTGTGTCAATGATGCCACCTAGCCACCTCATCTTCTGCCTCCCCCTCCTCCTTTTGCCTTCTATCTTTCCCAGCATCAAGGCCTTGTCAAGTGAGTCCTGTCTTCTCATTTGTTGGCCAAAGAACTTGAGCTTTGTCTTCAGTATTTTTCTCTCCAATGAGCAGTCAGGGTTGATTTCCTTCAGGATTGACTGGTTTGATTTCCTCACAATTTCAGGGGACTCTCAAGAGTCTCCTCCTAGCACCACAGTTCAAAGGCGTCTATTCTTCTGCGCTCAGCCTTCCTTATGGTCCAGCTCTCACAGCCATACATTACTACTGGGAAGACCATTGCTTTGACTATGTGGACTTTAGTTGGTAGGGTGCTATCTCTACTTTTTATTATGCTGCCTAGGTTTCTCATAGCTTGCCTCCCAAGAAGTACTTTTTAATTTCATGGCTGCAGTCACCATCTGCACTGATCTTGGATCCTAGGAAAGTAAATTCTGTCACTAGAAATTACAAGTAGATAAATAGGTCTCACTTCGATGGGAAGGTAAGCAGCATTCTGTGCACTCCGGTGTCTAGTCATGCCTGCCACATGACCAGCTCTGGCTCTTTGGCTGTGAACGGAGATGAGCACCAGAGCCTAGGATCAAATATGATGGGCTTTTGAGCAAGGAAAACCTTTACCTTTACTAGTGTTTAAAGCAACCTCTGAGCAGTTCACAATGTACAGTCAAACCTCGCATAAAGAGCGCCTCGCTTAAAGAGTAACTCACTTAAAGAACAGAATTTTCTCTGAATGTTCGCTTCGCTTAACAAATAAAACCAACCAAAAATTCGCTTAACAAATAAATTGGGGTTCGCAATCCCCCCCACAATTGGTCATTTACAATGGTGTTTCGCTTAAAGAGCAAACTCACTTAAAGAGCAATCCTGTGGAACGCATTATGCTCTTTAAGCGAGGTATAACTGTAATTAGCATTCCCCCCCACATGCTGGTTACTCATTTTACTGACCTCGGAAGGATGGAAGGCTGAGTCCATCTCTAGCCTGTCCAGAAGCAAATTCACAATGTGAGCAGTTTTGACTGCAATACTGCAGCTTAACCCCCACACCATGAAGGCTTAGTGCAGGGGAGCCCAAACTTTTTGAGCTGTGGGCTGGTCACATGCTTCAGGGAACTAGTCACTATGGCCTGGAGACTGGATCCAGCCTCTGGCGCCAGTTCATTCGGCCCACAAAGCCGTCATCGTTCCTGGAAGTGAAAGTAAAGCACGCCCATACTTCCGCTTCTAGAAGCAACGAGGGCTTCGCAGGCCGGATGAATTGGTGTTGGGCCCGGACCTGGGCCCCAGGCCATTGTTTGGGCACCCCGTAAGGCACATTTTACTTCCACTTCCAGGAGCAACAAGGGCTTTGTGGGCCGGATGAATTGGTGTTGGGGGCCAGATCTGGGCCCCAGGCCATAATTTGGCCACCCCTGGCTTAGTGTTTTGAGGCTTCCCATCAAATTATGGGAGCGGAAGTTTGTTAATTCCAAAACTCCCATTCCTGTTGCCCACCTGGAACCATATGAGCTTAGAAACATAGGAAGCTACTTTTATTTTAAATCTAACACATTTCTAATAGTTCTTTAGATTTTCACTCTGGATTCATTTCTCGTCCTACCTGGAGAAACCCTATTCTTTACTAACGATCTCCCATCCAAGTACTAAGCAGCCCCGCCACTGCTTCTTCTTCTTGTTCTGCTGTATCTGAATCTTGGTGATCCTCATGGTGATCAGCCATGAAGACTGTCCTGAGAATATAATGCAGTGGCCTTTCATCTGCCTTCTGCATTACAGCATGACACCCTTACCACTGATCCAGTTCCACGAGTCACTTTCTGGTCCTGAGCCCTTTTGGCACACAAAGTCCTCCTCAGCCCCAGGCCAGTATTGAGGAAGCTGTTGCCCTCCATCGATGGTTCAAGTGGGATTTTAACCCACTTGGGGATCATCACCCTTCCCTGTGGACTCTGGTACCAAAGGCCGTTAGTCCTCTGGGTTGTCTGGTAGGTTAACCACTGCCTGACCCTCGGCGTTGAGTTGCTGGCAGCATGGTCTACTCCAGCGATGGCTATCCTTGGCACTCCAGGTGTTCTTGAACTTCAGTTCCCAGAAGCCCTGATCAGCATGAGTGCTGACCTGGGCTTCTGGTAACTGAAATCCAAGAACACCTGGAGTGTCAATGTTCACCATCACTGGTCTACTCTATTACTATAGCAGGATAACCTGTCCGCCAGTGCTTAGGCTGCCCAAACCAAACAGGATTAGATATTCACAGGTGTTACAGTAACATAAGACCATACCAGTGGGTGAAAAGTTGTGGTCTGCCAACAAAGATATCTTTTGTTGCATTTTGGAAGCATCTTTCAGCAGAGAGCAGTAAGGCTGGGTTTCTGATTGGAATTCCTCATTTTCCTTTCTAGGGCGTAATCAGAATCCCAGCAGTGTGCCAGTATGCAAACAAACTATCTTTCTTAGTGGGTCAGAGCATCCATCAAGAACCAAGACTGGAACTTTCTAACAAGCTCTTCTATTTGTAAATGGGTGTTGTCGGTTGTTTGGTTTGTTTTTGGGTAAGGAACGGGTTAGTTTTAAAATATATTTTCATTTTTTGCTAGTATGACCATTGATCAGTAAAGAAAAACTGGGTGAGAGTCCTAGTAACAAAACACTAAAGCAATGAAAAAGAGAAGGAGGAAAGAACAATATGTTGAACGTGAAGTAGGATTTAGTTTTCTTAAACGTAATTAATAATCTATAAGTACATTTGCACTTTTCTGCATTTTAAAAATATGTTTTCTCTGTTATTAAAAGTCAGATATCCATAATTTTAAATGACTGGATAGTGATACATGTTTGGAATTATCCTTGTTGACAAGTGACAATAAATAATGTTTGCAAATCTCTCTGTCTTCCTTTCTCCTTCTTAGTATCTCATCTGTTTATTCATCAACATTTCATTCAAAATGGAAAAGATTATGTCTCTTTAACGGTCCTGGTTGCAGGGTGTGTGTGCACTGTTAAGTTTGCTATTAATTTTGGTTGATTTTTTTTGTAATGTGATTTTTCTTAATTCATAGTGTTTATCTTTCTTATTGAGATTGACGACTGGAAGGTAGGCAGATCAGCAGCAATTGGATAAATAGATACAACTGGTTTCGACCAAGAGCAAGCTTTAAATTCAAAAATGAAAAATAAAAAGTTAACATTTTATATATCTAGATAATATCCACAATTCTTTTGGTTTGATTTCTTACTGCAAGAGTAACAAATGTCCAGATGTTTGTAATTTCTGCATATATAGGAGCGTTAACAGCCTTACTTAAAATTTCAGTTGGAATTAATTTTTGAGTGGTGAAGATGTCTAAACCTAATCCATCAAGATGGATTCAAACGGGATTTAATCCACTTGGGGACCATCACCCTTCCCTGTGGACTTTGGCACCCAAGGCCGTTAGTCCTAGGGTTGTCAGGTTAGTTAACCACCACCTGATACTTAGCTTTGAGTCGCTGGCAGTAGGGTCTACTCTATTACCATAGCAGGATAACCTGGCCAGACTGGTTCATATAGACACAATTTTTAGTCCACTTTTCCTTTATGTCTTTCAAAATTATCTTTCCCACCTATTCACTCTTAGGAATAAATAACTCCATTTTTCTTTTTCCTATTCCCTCACACATTTATACTTTCAGGTGACGGAGAAACAAATTAGTGATGCTAACATCCCCTTTTGTCAAGGATGTTGACATAGCAACTGTCAGGAGGGGGCAGTGCTGAGCATAGTCTTGGTTTAGTTGACAGTAGAAATTATGAGAATGCTGCATTTTAGGATCTTTTATCATGCTACAGAAAGGAACGGCTGTTTGAGGCATGGTAAAGTCAAAGGTTACAGACTGCAGCGGCTTAGTGGTTAACTGGAAGGTTGGCAGGTCAGCAATTCGAGACCTGAGTACTGCATGACAGAGTGAGCTCCCGTCTCCGTCCCAACTCCTGCCAACCTAGCAGTTCGAAAGCAAGAAATTGCAAGTAGATCAAAAGGTACTGCTTAGGTGGGAAGGTAAACAGTGTTCCATGCATTTTGGTGTCTAGTCATGCCTGCCACATGTCCACGGAAACATCTGCAGACACAGACAGCTCTGGCTCTTTGGCTATAAACAGGGATTAGTACCGAACCCTAGAGTCGGAGACCGAGCAAGGGCGACCTTTACCTAATGTCAAATGTTAGCCTACAGCAGGAGTGAAGGGAGTCATCACGGACTACATACCAAGCCATCATAGCAGATTATGTAGGTTATCTGCGTAACCGAAAAGAAAACGAGCAGTTTCTTTGGTTATTACCGAAAAAAGAAGATGTCAAAAGCATGTTAACTACATAATCCATCTAAGAAAAAACCCACAGAGGCCAAAGTCCTGTTACTCAAAGAGAGGGGAAAGTGTTAACTTTTAGAGGAAAATGTCACACAACTCAGTGGGCAAACAGGTAGTGTTCTACAGATAATTTAAAGTGGTGGTAGTTCGCCTCTAAATGGTATGGTATGTCTTGTGTGCCTGCAATAGGCTTTTTGCCGTTATGTCCTAATATGCCTGTACTCTGATTTTTGCCTGTTTCATCATGTCATGAGTGATTTTTCTGAAGTATAAGTCTTAATAATTGCCTCCTTCTGTGTTGTAAAAGTTAAGTGAACAAGGCCTTTTGTGGATTTCTGGCCAACCTCACCAAAGAAAGTCCTCCCCCAAAACTAACCTTTTCAATATGTCTCTTTCTCCTCAGCCCTGTCGAACTCAGTGCTTAGATGGTGCTGTCCTGTGAGCAGCTTGTCTATAAGTAGTTCTGTATGTGCTAGAATCAACCATGTTCCAGAGATCCAATTCTGCAATTTGCATTGAGTTTTCGGTTCTGCAGGTGGCAGAATAGTTCAGTGAGTTAACAGCATTAGATTACTTTGCAGTTTTTCCATTGACAAGCATAAATAAAATGTAAAAAATTTTCACTTGGCAAATGAAACTGTCAGGTATTTTAATAGGTTGGTGAATTGTTACCTTTTTTTAAAATGTTAGGATAACATTTGCATGTTATGAAGTCCTGTGTGGCAGTGCTGTACTTCACCTTGTAACAGTGTTGATGAAAAGCAGGATATTTGGTTCAATATTGCTGCAGCGATACGGAGAGAAGGCCTTGAATACATAGAAGATCCTTCTGGAGATTGTGTTTGAACTCTGCATTTCAAATGGATCCAAGAGAATTAATGGTTTATATATAGATCTAACATTTACTCCCCAGAAGCTTTGAAAATTTCTTTGAAAGGTCAAGTTTCATTTCCTATTAAGACACATCATGTTGGCTTGTAGCTTCCACTATTCCTTGATGGACAGTTTGCCATAATCCCAATGGTAATACTTAACATTTCTAGGACTCTTGCAATTCATTACAGCACTCCATGTACATTATTTCATTAACCCTCATAACAACTCTATTAGGTGAATGAATGAATAAAATCTTTCAATATTGAGGGAAGAGAAATATTTTGAGTACCTCTGAGTATGTGCAGAAGATTTTTTCACACTTCTGAATAACTGAATCCTTTGGCTCTTAATTGATTTTGTAGCAGGATGTACTGTCCACACAAAAAATCTGCAGTAGGATGCATGTTTTGCATTTAGGATCTTCTTCTTGTGCCATATCCAATTCCGAATATTGGTGATGATCATGGCGATCAGCCATGAAGACTGTCTTGCAAATATATTGCTGTGGCCTTTCATCTACCTTTCCCATTGCAGCATGACACCTGTACCACTGATCCAGCTCTGATTTCAGGTCCTGAGCCCTTTTGACACTCAAAGTCCTCCTCAGCCCCAGGCCAGGATTGATGAAGCTGCTGCCCTCCATCAAAATGGATTCAAGTGGGATTTAATCCACTTTGGAACTATCACCCTTCAATGTAGACTTCACCTAGGCCACTAGTCCTCAGGTTATCAGGTTAGTTAACTGCCCCCTGATACTCGGTGTTGAGTCACTGGCAGTATGGTCTATTCTATTACCATAGCAGGATAACCTAGCTAGACTCGATTTAGACTTGTTCTAGGATCTAGATATCCAAAATATGATCCCGGGCATTTCCAGTGTAAAGGGTTGGACCAATCCAGTCTTCTCTGCCAACTCACTTTGTTCCCATTGGAGGAGGGCTTAGTGTGCGACTACAGAGCAATGGACATGCAAAGTAATTATGAATTCACATCTAGGAAGTAGGGTGAATTTGTTTTAGAGAATCACAGGCAGCAGCAAAGAGGAGGAAATTATCAATCTGTACTCACCTTTTAAAGTGCTTCTACAGCAGCTGTTTAGGTTTACAGGAGGCACTGCTACAGTGCAGCTTCCTTAACAAGCTGTAAACAAGGGTAACCTGCTAATTTCCTCCTCTCGCTATCCCCCTCTCATTCTCTTTCTGCTGTAGGGCATCTGAACTTGCACCAAGCCTTAAAGAAAAATGATTTGGGTACAAGAGGTGTTGGGGAACACAGCCACCCCCAAGAATGCCTCTTTTGTTTACTTTCTCCCAGCTTTGAACTATGAAACTAAGAAAACAAATTCTTTTTGTTTGGTTTTTTTGCCCACTGCAATGATCACACCATCTAAACCGATGCAAATGGATTTGATTCAAAAAGAAGAAAACTCTTCGGCAGGAAAAAAAAATATAGATTGCAGAAAACACTCTAGGCTGAGTCACACTGACTTCATGACATGGTGGTGTTGTTTTTTTGTTCAGCCACACAGTCGAGCCCAACCCTTTGGACCACCACACACCAGGCTCCCGTGTCATCTCCCATCCTCTGTAGCCCGCTCAGATCTACACAAACTGCGTCAACAATGCCATCTAGGTATCTCATCTCTGTCCCCCTTCTCCTTTTGCCTTTGATCTTTCCTAGCATCAGGACCTTCTCAAGTGAGTCCTCTTTTCTAATTTGGTGGCCAAAGTACTTGAGCTTCGGCTTCAGTATTTGTCCTTCCAAGGAACACTCAGGGTTGATTTCCTTTAGAATCAACTGATTCACCTCCAGGCTTCAACATCTTTTAATTAGAAAGGGATGATGTAATAGAAGGCAGAAAAACAAGAACGTCTAGCCAAGATAGCTTAACAAGGTTTAGCAATATGTCAACAGGTTTGAGTGTTAAATAGAACATATGGAGTGAATAAGGTGTGGCAACCTTTCACACATTCTTGTCTCGACAACGACAACAAAAACTTTCTCAACCAAACCCATCAGAAAGTAAGTCATTCTTCATGTAAAGAAGGGAGGAAGGGAGGTTGACTCTCAGAGGTAACCAAGGTGCTTAACAGGACACAATGTTTCTCTGATGTTATCCCTCCACCTTCCTCTGGGTCTGCCTCATGGTCTTTGTCCTTCTCCTCTTCTCACATATGCCTTATATAGCGTGGAAATCCAAGACATTCTCTCCAAATGGGCAAACCACTTTATCTGTTTATTTTGTTAGTTCTATTCCAATTCTTTCCCTTATAGTCTCATTCCTGATTTTATCCCTTCTAGTCACTCCGGCAGCCTTCCTCAGGCCTCTCATTTTGGTGGTGACTAACTTTCATTTCTGTTTTGTTGTCAGTGGCCATGTTTGGCACTGGTAACATAAGGTGGGGATGAACAGGCTTTATGAATATGAATATGGCTTCTTTCTAATAATAAAGAACTTCTTTCCTTGGGAGATGTGGTTCTCCCCCCTTCTCCTACTATCAGCAATTGAAAACATGCCTCTCTGAGGCTTTGGGGGAGTCAGTAGTCAGTTTAGATCCAGTTCTGCAGGCTTTTGAAATCTGTATTTTATAGTTTTATATAATATTTTTGGGATACTGCTATGTTATAGCTTTTAATGTTCAATTAGTATATTTTAATTATTTGTGCATTTTAAAATATTTTCTTGTAAGTTGCTTATTTCCCACAAGGAGTGAAAGGAAGGGCAGGAATTAAACAAGCAAGCAAAGCAAATCCAGCTGTAGATCTCCTGGTGATGTACAGTGCATTAGCAAGAATTTCTGGCTTCAAGGTGTTTCACAATAACTGCAACAACATGGATGCCTCTCTGTTGGCTAAGGGTGTGACTCCCATCAGCTTGATTCACCCTCTGTTTCCTCATTTCCTCTGTCTGTGACCACACAAACACCCAGGGTTGTTTTAGCGCCAGTGTCCATGCTGACCCTCAAGCTGGTTCAAGTTGATCCAAGCCCATGGCCCCTCTTCCTTTCATAGTACCATAGAATCACTGAGATGGAAGGGGCTTTTAGGCCACTGAGTCCAACACTGTAGAGCACTGGTGGCAAACCTACGGCACATGTGCCAGAGGTGGCACTCAAAGTCCTCTCTGTGGGCACCCGTGCAGTTGCCCCAGCACAAAGTTTGCTTCTCCCCTCTGCCCAGCAGCCCAATGGGAGCACTTCCTCCCTCCCCCAGCACAGAGTTTGCTCTGCCCAGCAGCCCCATGGGAGTGCTTCCTCCTTCCTCTGTTGCTGTGTTGGCACTTTGCGATAAATAAGTGGGTTTTGGTTCACAGTTTGGGCACTCAGTCTCTAAAAGGTTCCCCATCACTGCTTCACAGAAATCTGAATCAAAGCAGACCTGACAAAGGGTTTCCCAATTCTGTCTGGAATGCTTCCAGTGTTGGAGTGCTTGCCACCACTTGAGGCAGTTGGTTCCACTGTTGTACTGCTCTAACCATTAAGATGTTTTTCCTAATATTCAGCCTATGTCTGTATTCCTGTAGTTTTAGCCAATTGTTACACGTCCTGCAATCTGGGATGATTGAGAACAGATCCTTCCCTTCCTCTTTATGATTACCTTTCAGGTATTTGAAGAGTGCTCTTTTATCCCCTCTCCATCTCCATTTCTCAAGGCTAAGCATTCCGAGTTCCTTCAGTCTTTCCTCAGATGGCTTGGTTTCCTTACACTGCTGCCCTCCTTGGCTTTCCTTTTCTGGTCTACCATCATGCCTTTTGGGCTGTTTAAAGCAGGGGCTCTCAACCTACTTCCTGGGGGGCAGATGCAGCCCACGACACCATTTCATGTGGCCCACCACCGCCTCTGCCATATCCAGAAGTGCCATGTGTAGCAGGCAGGGCAAAATGGCTGTCTGGTCCCCAAAGCTGTTTGAGGGAGCATGACCCAGCCCTTGGCTTGAAAAGGTTGAGAGCCCCTGGTCTAAAGGGTTGTATGAAATCATAGAATAACTGAGTTGGAAGGGGCCTTGTGGGCAGCAAAAAAAAAATTGCTACCACACCGTGGGTTAAGCCTGCATCATGGGTGGAGCCTATGTCATGGGTGGAGCCTATGTCATGGGCGATGTAGCCATGCCTGCCATATATACATCTGCAAACACAGACAGCACTGGCTCTTTGGCTGTAACTGGAGATGAGCACTGCACCCTAGAGTCAGATATGACTGGCTTTTGAGCAAGGGAGACCTTGAACCACTTGCAGGGACAAAACCTGATGTCAAATTTGAATACCAATGAGGGATCTTCTGTTATTAGATAAAGGTTGCCCTTACTCGAAAGCCAGTCGTTACCAACTCTAGGGTTCAGTGCTCATCTCTGTTTATAGCCAAAGAGTCAGTGGACTTGATCCACAAAAGCTCACATTAAAATACAGCAGTTAGTCTTTAAGGTGACACAATGTTTTTGTCTTCTTGTTTTGTTTACTCTCTGATATGCTTTCACAGAATTAAACTTTTTAAATGGTAGCTGTGTTAGTCTGGGCAGGGCAGGGAGGTGGGTGTGGTCACCCACTTTCACTACCCCCCTGCCCAAAGGCTACCCAATTTTGCTTTAAAAAAAAAAACCCCGCCGGGAGAGTGTGAACCTGTTCCTGCCCACCACTGCTTTTGGCTATCGAATCCAACCCCCTGCTAAATGCAGGAATCCAAATCAAAGCAAATATGACAGGTGGTTGTCCAATTCTCTTTTGAGAATTCTCTTCCAGTGTTGGAGTGCTCACCACCTCTCAAGGCGGTTGCTTCCACTGTCGTACTGCTCTAACTGGATGCCGGTAAAAGAAAAAGGATAGTTTCCCAAAGTTCTTTAAATGTACACAAGTACAATAGAAGCACTGAAGTGTTCGGCTGAGTTGCTCCAATTTTTATTGATTTCTATCTTATGTCTGTGCTGTGTTTAAAAGCAAACGAAAGATATTTTGGGGCAACTAAGAGAAAGATTATGGAGATGGGTGTTCCCACTGTCCCAAAACATCACACCCCGTCATAGAAAATCATGCCCTCTAGTCCTTTAGTAAAACAAAACAAATGACTGCACAGGCAAAATACCATTTGGATTGTAGGGGTTAGAAAAAAAGTAAAAGCCCGCAGTGACAAGGGTGAAAAGTCCAAAGTGGAAGGAGAAAAAAGATGAGCTGATTCACATTGACCTTTAGAGTGTGTTACCATTGAAGAATTAATTCACTTGTGCCGATGCCAGAGGAAATAGTAAAGTATTTTCCAATATTTTGACTGTAAGCCGCCCTGAGTGGGCGGCAATATAAATCTGAATAAATAAATAAATATAGTTTCAACTAAAAACTAGCAAAACAAAGCATGTTTAGAAGTGGGTTGTTGCATGGAAGTAGATGCTGAACTTGACGACTGGCAGTTGGCAGGACAGCAGTTCAAGACCTGAGTGCTGCAAGATGGGGTGAGCTCCTGTCTCTGTCCCAACTCTTGCCAACCTAGCAGTTCGAAAACAAGAAATTGCAAGTGGATATATAGGCACTGCTTCAATGGGAAGGTAACAGCATTCCATATGCTGCAGTGCCAAATGATCCCTGCCACACGAACATAGAAATGTTTGGCTGTAAACAGAGATGAGCAAAAAATCTTAGAGTAAAATACAACTGGCTTTCCAGCAAGAGAGACCTTTACCTTTATTTAGTATGATCTCCATTCAGTTCTACTGCTTCAGCTTTGAGATTCCTTAACTGAAATATTATGATGTTTGCATCATCTTCTGTAGATAGAATATTAAACTTCTCAGCATCTGGAAGGCCCTTTTTGCCTTTCCTCTGTTCATCCTGCTATGTCTCAATATCCCAGTTATAAGGACATAAATGTAAGAAACTCAGACCTTTGGGCCCCAGAGATTGCAGAATTCATCTCATGTATTTCCCCATCTCCATTTTTCTTTCATCCTTCCAAATATAATGATTTAATTTTTCAGAGTTAATTATATGACTCTGGACAATAAATATGGATTTCAGATACTCCCCATTTTCACAGTTCTTACTGGGAGACTGGGAGGAGTCTTTTCAAGTGCACTGGAAAGGCAGGAGCAATTAAATTCCAACCCTTTCCTTTCATGAACCTTAAGCAAGTCCAGACAACAGCCACATATTTTAGAGAGAGTCATCACCGGATGAAGAACAAATCATTTGCAAGTGGATTAGTCTTTTGCTTCTTACCACGTCAAGGAGAAACGAGTTGGGAGTGTTCAGGTAAGAGTTTTCCCTTTGTTATTTGGCAGATATTAGGAAAGTTTCTTAGGTTTTTATTCCCTTCAGTTTTGCAATGTTTACTGTTGAAAAATGAAAAAACAAAAGAAAGTTGGTTCATCGCTTTCAGAAAGAAGCCTTTGGAAGAGAAAGTGCAGAGAAAATATTATGTTTTACAATGTCCTGTTTATGGGATTTTCCTGTCCCTAAATACAGTACAGTACTTAGGTTTGTACTGGAGCAAATAACCTGTTTGAGGGGGTTGCTTTTTCACATCCTTTGAGTTGGGTCCAGTTTTCCACTGGGTACAAGAACAGACAGATCCACACGATGAATTTGATGCTGTGAAACTAAATAGACAAGAGCTCTGCTATAGGATCAGTTTTCATGTCTGGATCATCATCATTGTAGGTCTGGAAGTAGCCATCTTTCCCCCCGGGGGGAGGGGGGCTTTCACACCACTCAGTAAACAGGAAATCCAAGGTCTGAGCTCTTCTGGAGAACGCCATAGATCAGTGATGACTAACCTTGACACTCCAAGTGTTCATAGACTTCAGTTCCTGGAAGCCCTGATCAGCAGGAGTGCTGACTTGGGCTTCTACGAATTGAAGTCCAAGAACACATGGAGTGCCAAGGTTAGCCATCACTCCCATAGATAGAACAGCAGGTCACTTTTTAATTTAAAGTGGTTTAACTTCCCAATATAATGCCTGAGGAAAAAGAAAAGGTGGCTCAGAGGGGCGCTCTGGCTTGGAGCTCCCGCGCCCTCCTGTCAATATAATGAAGTGGCTGTCTTTTTAAAGCTATGCCACACCATGGGAAATTCAAAGAGGAGGGAACTGAACCAAACAGGTTTGCTTGATATGAATATGTTATATGGTGGGTATGGCATTTGGATGCAAGATGTGCGCAAGATGTCATAAAGACTCGACCTCTATTGACTTTTATTTAGCCGGCCCCAAACCTTTCCAATCAGCCCATGTAGAAAACCCAGGCTAGGAGTTAGAAAACCTATGCTGGAATTCCATGCTCAGCCATGGAGGCTCACTAGGGGTGGCAACAGTGAAATCACTCTTGCATACTACTGAAGCTGAAGCTCAAGTGCTTTGGCTACTAAATGAGAAGAGAGGCTCACTGGAGAAGGCCCTGGTGCTAGGAAAGATTGAAGGCAAAAGGGGTGGCAGAGGGTGAGATGGCTAGAGGGCATCAGTGACGCAATGGGCGTAGGTCTGGGCAGACTGTGGAGGATGGCAGGTGACAGAAGAGCCTTGTGTCTGGTGGTCCATGGGGTTACAAAGTGTCGGACTTGATTGTGTGACTCAACAACATATCCTGAAATCCTATCCAATCATCAAAAGTTGGATGCAAGATGGCACAATCAGTGAAAGTTGCCATCAACATTAAGTTGGAGGAAGAAATGCATGCATTACCTCTCTGTCCCTCTGTTTTGAAGATCTAAGCAGGGATCTGGGCATCTAATGGGAAAAAGAGGCAGGGCAGCAAATAAAAGGTAAAGGTAAAGGTCTCCCTCGTTCAAAAGCCAGTCGTATCCGACTCTAGGTTTCAGTGTTCATCTCTGCTTATAGCCAAAGAGCCAGCACTGTCTGTGTCTGCAGACATTTCCATGGACATGTGGCAGGCATGACTAGACACCGGAGTGCACAGAACACTGTATACCTTCCCACCAAAGTGACACTTTTTTTATCTACTTGCAATTTCTTGCTTTCAAACTGCTAGGTTGGCAGGAGCTGGGACAGACAACAGGAGCTCACTCCGTCATGCAGCACTCGGGTCTCGAAATGCTGACCTGCCAACCTTCCAGTTCAGCATCTTAACTACTAAGCCAACACTGTCCCTTTTAGCAAATAATAGCCATGGTTTTAAATTCATGTCGCTTAGTAAGAAATTGTTTTGAATGCAACAATTTTTCTGTGCTTCCTAACCACTTAAAAAAATATCTTCAGGGTTTGATGGGAGATGCCTGTCAGTTTGTTCATGTTTCCTCAGAAATCCTCCATTCCATGACTTGAAAAATAATTAAAACAAAGCATAGCAGTTGCAAACAAGCCTGCAAATGCTATTAGCCCATCAAAAGGCTTATAACCAGGTTGCTGAATTATGTCTGTCATCTGTGCCACAATAGTGGCTGGAAAGAAAGGAAGAAAGAAAAAGAATGAATGAATGAATGAATATTTTATCATTTCACAGCAACTCCCAAGGCTGATTTCTAGGATACAACTTAGGCTCTAAAGCTTACACACTTGTCTAGAAGCACTACCACAAAAATCAGAATGGCTTCCTTCTGAGTAAATGTGTATAAGATTGCACTGTTAGTTTGGCATCTCCTCACTTATTTACTTCCAATCATCAATGTGGCAATCCACTGTCTAAAGGTTGTCGCAGTCACTACAGAGAACTTAGTAAGTTAATATATATATGGAACAAAACCTTACATGTGAGAAATGTGGAAAATTTTGATCCAATAGGCTGGGCTAGAATAACTAGACATTACTCCGAAGCAAAGTTTGTAAGTTTCTCTCTTATAATAACTACACAGTAGGCTGGTGGGGGGTGGGGGTGGAGTTTTCTTGGTATCAGAAAGGTTAAATAAAGAGTCCTTACAGCACAGTGGTTAAGATGCTATAAAGGTAAAGGTAAAGGTCTCCCTCGCTCAAAAGCCAGTCGTATCCGACTCTAGGGTTCAGTGCTCATCTCTGTTTATAGCCAAAGAACCAACGCTGTCTGCGTCTGCAGATGTTTCCATGGACATGTGGCAGGCATGACTAGACATCGGAGTGCACGGAACATTGTTTACCTTCCCATCAAAGTGGTACCTATTTATCTACTTGCAATTTCTTCCTTTCGAAGAAGAAGAAGTTGGCAGAAGCTGGGACAGAGATGGGAGTTCACTCCATCGTGCAGTACTCGGATCTTGAACTGCTGACCTGCTGGTCTTCCAGTCAAGTTCAGATGTTGTGCTGCAGCCACGACTCTCAAGGTTGACTTAGCCTTCCATCCTTCTGAAGCTGCTAAAAAGAGTATCCAAAGTGTTGGGAAGCAAAATGCTAATTACTTGTGAACCAACCAGAGAGTGCTCCAAGTGCTCTAGGGCAATATATTAAGTGTGAGTGATAGTGCTGTTACTATAAAAAGTCTCTTCCCAGTTTGTGCTGTTGTCTGGGGGGACTGCGGTGGCTCAAGTGGTTAAGACGGTGAACTCGCTGAGTGGAAAGTCGGCGTTCTATTCCCGGGTACTGCATGACAGAGTGAGCTCCCATCTCTGTCCCAGCTCCTGACAACCTAGCAGTTAGAAAGCCAGAAATTGCAAGTAGATAAATAGGGACCACTTCTGTGGGAAGGTGAACAGTGTTCCGTGCACTCCGGTGTTGAGGCATGCCTGCCACATGTCCATGGAAACGTATGCAGACACAGACAGTGCTGGGGCTTTGGCTATAAACAGAGATGAGCACTGAACCCTAGAGTTGGATACAACTGGCTTTCAAGCAAGGGCGGCCTTTACTAGGGGAAATCTCCCCTTTTAAAACCCCTGGCACAGTGGCTAGTTATGCCTTGAAAGCAGAAGAGAGCCTGATCTAACCTTTGGTTTTTTGAAACATGTTTGCAAATAATGAGAGCATCACAGAAAGTTCATATGACAGCTAGGCTTACAGTGACAACTAAGGAATTTTCTGTGCTCTCATATCTCGTACAACTTTCAACAAAGCAT
Organism: Furcifer pardalis; assembly: GCA_030440675.1. Lineage (NCBI taxonomy): Eukaryota > Metazoa > Chordata > Lepidosauria > Squamata > Chamaeleonidae > Furcifer > Furcifer pardalis. Next base: position 105,425,410 of record CP126895.1, on the reverse strand, counting down.
TGCAGTAAAATGGAGTGATCCTGCTCACGGTTGGAACCCAATCCCTGGTGCAATAACAACAGCAATCACACTTATATAACCACCCCAAAGAGCTTAGTGCACTCTCCAGGCAATTTACAGGTAATTACCATTTTGCCCCCAACATGCTGGGTACTAATTTTATCAATCTCTGAAGAATGGAAGGCTGAGTCAACCTTGATTCCACCAGGATGAAACTCACAACATTTTGGCTGTAGTTTAACCACTGCACCTCCAGGGCTCCTTATACAGGTTACTCCATTCCATTCTCTCTCCTCAACTTTGGTTTTCATTCCTGACCCCTACAGTTAATCGTGAACCCATCTCACTAAGCTTCCTCATTTTTCGTTGGTATCTCCTTCTACCCCCAAAGATGTTATCCTTTAAAAAAGAAAGGGGATGGGGGCTTCTCTAAACCCTGGGATTTTCTAAGGCCTGGGAGGGAACCCATCCTCTTATATGGAAGGCATATTCCTGAACACACAAGGGCTCATACTTGTAGAGAAAGTTAACTTGAAAGTAGATATTTACTCTGGTTTTAAAAAAATCTGCATTTTATTTTAAAAAATATGTATGTTGTGGGGTAGTTTGGGGGCAGGTTGATCCAATCAAGGACTGCAGTGGCTTAGTGGTTAACATGCTGAACATGATGACTGGAAGGTTGGCAGGTCAGCAGTTTGAGACCTGAGTGCTGCTCAAGGGAATGAGTTCCTGCCACCTATCCCAGCTCCTGCCAAACTAGCAGTTTGAAAGCAAGAAATTGCAAGTAGATGAATAGGGGACCACTTTGGTGGGAAGGTAAACAGTGTTCTGTGCACTCTGGTTTCTTGTCATGCCTGCCAGATGTCCATGGAAACATCTGTAGACACAGACAGCGCTGCCTCTTTGGCTATAAACAGAGATGAGCACTAAACCCTAGAATTGGACACGAATGGCTTTTGAGCAAGGGAGACCTTTACTTTTACTGGATCCAATCAAATGCACATATGTTGTGTGCTGAAGAAGCCTAACCCACCCATACCTGACCCATTTTGAGACCCCGCTATTGGGGGGAGGGGGTCTTCTAAATTGCCTCACAATTTTATTCCGTTCCCAGTGTATTTCTATGCTGGGGATGGGATAAATTACTGCACAGCTGTAGGTGCTGTTTCCCAGCTGATTGTACTTAGTGCTCCCTCTGATCAACTGGGAAACATCTGCTCCAGCTGTGCTTGAGCAGCTCTTTCATGACCCTTTGGAGGAGCAAGCTGGTGGACATGGGGCTTGCACCAACAGGCCTTTTCGCTTCCCCCGACCTCCCCCTTGCTCAAAAGCCAGTTGTATCCAACAAGTTGCACTATACTGGCATGGGCAGGCTAGTGTAGAGAGGCCCTCTCCCAGGAAAACAAGCCCATCCTCTTGAATATTTAAAATGTTCTATATTATGAATCACAGAAGCTTTGGCAGCTACATATAAATATCTGGAAACAATAATGAGCTATCCAGTACCCCACACAAACAGAAGATCTTCTTCTGTGTCCAGATCAAACTTTCTTCTTCTTCTTTTCTTCCTCTTACCTCATCAGGTGTCAAGGGAGATTCAAAGTTCTTGGTCGGGTGTTTCTAGCAACCTACGCTGGTGTTATTTGGTGTTGTTGTAAAGTTTCTTTGATGTTAACTCTCCACCATCCTCTGGGTCTGCCTCTTGCTCTTTTGTCTTCTTTTCTTCCCACATAGGCCTTGTTAAGGTATGGAATTCCAAGACATTATCTCCAGATGGGCAAACCACTTCATTTGTTGTCTCTGAATGTAGTGTAAAATTGGTTCTGCTCCAATTCTTTCCATCCTAATCTCATCTCTGGTTTTATCCCTTCTAGTCACTCCAGCAGCCTTCCTCAGATGTCTCATTGGCATGGCGTCACATCAAACTTTGAACTGCCAAAATGAAGCCACTTTCTTGGCTCTGTTGTTGGCCAAAATTAAATCTTCATTCTACATGTTTCTGGCAGTAATCGGTTGACTAGTAAATGAACTGGATTCTGTAGAAGATGTGGTCAGGAAACTGTTGCTGTACTGCACAGCTAAAGACCACAGGTTGGATGACGATAAAATTAAACACTCTTCCATGTTAAAATAGCAACCACTGTCTGCAACAGAATGCTGGCCACTAAGTTACAATTCATCTGATTCCCCCTCTTTTCTCATTTGCTTGGCTTTTCCTTCTTTCCCTAACATTTCATAAGTCAAAGACTTCATGACAAATGTATTAATAAATCTCTCTCGCTTTCTCTTTCATTTTTTGCTGCAATAAATTAGCTGCATCTCAAATTATTCATTTACCTGAATAAGGATGATTTACACACACAAAAGCTAAGTTACATCACATACTATAGTAAATTGGAGAACTGCTACAAAACGGGGCTTATGCTAATATTTTAACCATATAAAACGGGTCTTTTTCACCATTATGTAACCAACATCACTAGACAATCTTTGCAGTTAGGGGATCTGGATACTCAACTAGTTACTAGTAGGTACATCTTTTACTCAAAATTAATCCCTTGAGAGTAGAGTTGCAAACGTGCTGAAACATAAAAAATGTATTCTGAGTGTGATTGGTAATTACGCAAATAGTGTGTGTATTAAAGCAAATCATTTTCTTTCTGAACAAGAAGGAAATCAGAGTTGTCTTTCTAAACCAGTGGTTCCCATTGTGGGGCCCATGCCCCACAGGGGGACTTCAATTCACAGAGCCTAAGTCAGTACATTGGCTGATCAGTGCTTTTGGGAATTGACTTAGACTTCTGGGAAATGAAGTCCAAAAACCAAAGGTTGAGCAACACTCTTCTAAACCCATGTCCTACCACTAAACCCGAAGTTTTATTCTTCCTATTTTGCTCCCATGTACTGGAATTTAACAATATATTTTGATGATGAGGGATGGATGGGTTTTGAGAAGTAGTTTAACCCTGTATCCTATCATTGCTATTCATGGCAATCAGTCATGGCCTTTTCCAAAGTTCTTAAGGGCTAAGATATGAAGCTGATATGAAGGAGCCCTGGTGGTACAGCGATTAAACTGTTGTCCTGCAACCAAAAGGTTGTGAGCTCAATCCTGACCAGAGCACAAGGTTGACTCAGCCTTCCATCCTTTTGAGATCAGTACAATGAATACCCAGCATGTTGGCAAAATGCTAATTAGTTTGTGAATCTCCCAGAGAGCATACTAAATGCTGTGGGGCGGTATATATAAGTGTGATTGCTTTGCTTTGGTGCTTAAATGGCATAGGGCAGTGATAGCAAACCTTGGCACTCCAGGTGTTCTTGGACTTCAGTTCCCAGAAGCCCAAGTCAGCACTCCTGCTGATCAGGGTTTCTGGGAATTGAAGTTCAAGAACAGCTGGAGTGCCACGGTTCGCCATCACTGGCATAGGGCTTTATATGTAATTATCAGCATTTGAACTGGCCCTGGAACCAAAGCAGTAGTCAGTGCAGTTCTAACAGTTGTTTTAGCACAGTTATTATATGCTCCCTATAATTGGCCCCAGTCAGCAGTCTGGCAGCTGCTTGTTGAATTAGCTGATGTTTCTGAACCATCTTCAAAGGCAGCCTCATGTAGAGTAATCCAAGCGGGATGTAACTAAGGCATGTGTGACTGTAGCCAAATCAGACATCTAAGAGGAAATCCAGCACATGAGGGTGGTGGAGGACTACAGCACACACAGTTCAACTCACAATGCTATGTGCGCTGAGTAGCCACTCTTCCTAGTGTCCATGCCTTTATCACGATGGCAAACCTTGGCACTCCAGGTGTTCCTGGACTTCAGTTCCCAGAAGCCCAAGTCTCTGTGAACCCCCCTGTTCAAAGTTCTGGTTTTTGTGGATGCAACACAAAGGCCTTCATGTTCTGCCAAGGACAACACATTTACCTGCTGTGTCGAATTTTACAGAGGCAGCTTCCCTGGCTTGTAAAGGCTTGAACATTGGGTAGATGTCTGGTCCTAAATGCATAGCATTTAGGAAGCCGAAATCTACCTTCTATCAAGTTTGCCTCAACGGGTATTGTTCAATGTAGACACATATTCTTTAAGAGTGGCCAGAATCCTACTGCATATTTATGCTGGCATAGCTGCACTGGTATTTCATTCTGCCTCCTGATGGGGTTTCAAAAAGAACAGCTTGTGGGGAGGTCGGAATGTTTCATCATCTGCAAAATGTGGACCCATGGAGCCAGGACTGCACCCGGAGAGCTCCAGAGAACAAATTGAATGCTGGAATAATTCAGAGCACAAACAGCCATTTACCCCACCCTCTAGGGATTCTCAACCTGCAGTTCAGGGGCCAGATGTGGCTTGTGGTGCCATTTCATGTGGTCCTCCACCACCTCCACCACACCAGGAAATGCCATTTGGTGAAGGAGGAGCAAAATGGCCATCCAGCCCCCTAAGCTGTCTGAGGGAACGTGACCTGGCTTGAAAAGGTTGAGAATTCTTGCTTTAGAGCTCTTGAGAGTTGATCCTCTGTTCACATTTCACAGACAGTGGAGTGACCCAATCTCTTTTTGAGCTTCTGCCAGTGCATTCTACATTTTTATGGCAATCCCATCTATGCTGTTCCCAGGTCCTGTGGATGCTGGAAATGATGTACATTTTAGTGTTATTCGATACTAATGTTATATGAGGTATTACTGTATAAGGAAGGCTGGTAGCCATCAAAGTCTGCTTCAAGATAAACATCTGGTAGGATGAAGGGGCCAACAAATCTCTTCAGCATATTGGATGTTTGAATTAAACATTTTCTCTGCTCCTCTGCAGAAGTGTTTCATTTGCTCATATGGAGAAATAGCTGGACAGCCAGTTCACCCTATGGGCAAATATTGCTTGGGGGGTTTGGAAAAAGCAATCTGAAAATCAGCAAGCCCAGAACGCTCCACAAGGGGCAGTCTGGATGTACTTTCGTTTGCATTGCAAGGAATAACTTCAGTGCTTTTGAAAAATGAGTAGAACTTTTAAATCAAATGATGTGATTCTGCTGAACTCCCTGCTCCAAGCACTTTCCCTGCAGTCCAGCCAAGAACACCTGCCGTTTCTCCCCCGGGCACCACCCATGCCCGGGGGATAAAAAGCTGAGCCGGCTCCTTGTGGCAGAAGACAGCTTGCTGACCTGCACTCCAGCCAAGAACACCTGCTGTCTGGTTTGATCTATTGTGTATGGACTTATCATGTATTGATCTAGTTATGTGTATTGATTTATTATATACAGTAAAACCTCATATAACGCTAAAACCTGGTTCCACAAGTCTTCGTGTTATATGATTTTTCGTGTTATCTGATCCTCTATGGGATCCATAGAGATACATTGTAACCACACAGGCTTTCGCGGTTGTTATCTGAAGCATCCCATAGGATCTTAATGTTATCTGATGCAATTCTTCCCCCCAGATTCATTGATGTTATGCGATTTTCGTGTTATTCGATACTAATGTTATATGAGGTATTACTGTAGTAACTATTGTACTTATTGCTCTGTTATATTGTATCCTGCTGTATTTTTGTTGTATTGTAACTTTGATATTGATGGATTCTGTAAGCTGCCCTGAGTCATTTTTTACTGAGTAGGGCGGCATAGAAGTATAATAATAATAATAATAATAATAATAATAATAATAATAATAATAATAATAATAATAATAATAATAATAATAATAATAATAATAATAATAACTTTGTATAAATACAGGCACAGTTAACTTTTTATTGTTACATTTACAATCTCACTAAATGGCAGAAGAGGAAATACTTCATGATTTTCTGGCTTATGTTGTGCTTTTTGCTCTGCTGTATTTGTTGAGGAGATAGGAGGAGGAGGAGGGTTTATTTCAGGGGTGCCAAAACTTTTTGGGTCACAGGCCAGTCACATGGTTCAGGGGGCTGGTTACTACAGCCTGGGGGCCAGATCTGGCCCCTGACGCCAATTCATCCAGCCCGTGAAGCCCTCGTCGCTCCCAGAAGCGGAAGTAAAATGCTCATTTTACTTCTGCTTCTGGGAGCGATAAGGGCTTCACAGGCTGGATGAATTGCACCAGTGTTTGCACGTAGTTTGGACACCCTGGTTTATTTGTACCCAGGCCTGAAATTTGTCATAAATCGCCTAGATGGGTGGAGTATAAATGTAATAAATAATAATAAATTTTAAAAATATATTATAATGGTAACTGTTTTTGGAGTGATAACTGTAACCTTAAAAAAAAAAACAATTTTCCGAGCTCTAGTTTAACAGATTTAAGACCAGCCTTGTAGCATATGCAGTCCTCTCACTCAAGAAGGGTCTGGCCTAGGGATAGGAGACAAAGGATGGATGGTCTGCCACTGATTCCTCCAAGTATCTGGAACCTGAGGCAGTATCCCTGCTTAAAAAGCCCTGGTGGTGCAGTGGTTAAACTGCTGTACTGCAGCCAAAATGCTGTGGGTTCAATCCTGAGGGGATATAAGGTTGAGTCATCCTTCCAGCTTTCTGAGGTCATTAAAATGAGTACCCAGCATGTTGGGGGAAAATGTGAATTGACTTGTGAATCACCCAGAGAGCACACTAAGTGCTCTGAGAAGAGACATTTTTAAAGTTCTTTCAAATACAAGGACTACTTCCCTTCTACACTGACGTTTGCTGGAGGAGAAAAAGATGTTCTTTTGAACAACCATCTGATCACTCTTTAGTTGCATGTAGAATTGCTTGACTTGATTTTCTGCTGTACAAGAGCAATCAGTTAAGGTGACTGAGCAGTGGCAGAATTGTAAAGGGAAGGTCACTCTGGAAGAGATGTCAAGTCTTCATCCTTTAATGAAGCAAGCTTCATCAAACAAATATTCTCCTTCGTGTTGTTTGGGGATGCACACTGATGGGTTCTGCGCCTGCGCTGAATCCGGAGCGGAGCTGGAAAGCTGATTGGATAAAGAGTTTTGAATGTGGGACCGCCCACCATGCCCAACCCCTTTAGGCGCCATTTCGCGCTCTCCCCTCAGTTTGCTTTTTTCCGCTGCGCAAGCAGGAGCCTGGAAAAAAAGCTGTGAGTACTTTGCTGAGATTGTCTCAGAATCTTCCAATTTTTCCTACTTTACAATTTTTCTCGGACTAGGGGACTTGTTCCCTTGGTCCTCGTGTGGCTGGGGCTCGCCCTCAGCCGCCGTTTAAAAAAAAAAAAAAAAAAAGACCAACATCTCGTGTCGGGGCCTCCCGGCCGGGATAATTTTTTCTCTTCGGCCATCTACTTCGGTGGATGGCCTCAGCGGCAGCGTTCAAGCAGTGTCCGTCCTGCAAGAGAAAGTTCCCTAGCTCGGACGGACACGTGCGTTGTCTTCGCTGCCTCGGGGAGAGTCACCAGGTCCAGACCTGCGAAGTCTGTCGCGGCTTCTCGAAGGCCGCCATCAAGAACCGCCAGTACCGCCTTCAAGCCTACCTCATGGAGGCCGCACTGGCACCACCGGCTCCCCCAGCTCCAGAGCAGGCCGCTTCCACGTCTGCTCCTTCAACCTCCGCTTCTTCTTCCAGGCCCTCGGCCTCTGAACTGTTCAGGCGGAAGAAGGAGCAGGAGAAGAAGAAGAAAGACAAAAAAGAGAAAAAGAAGCGCCGTAGCTCTTCGTCTTCTCTTCCTCCGACCCCGGCACCGGCTCAACTTTCGCCGCCACGCTCCCTAGCATCCGCCCCGGTCGCAGCTCCACCTACGCCGGGTAGGATGTCGACCGAGGCCCGGGACGCCACGCCGGAGAGGGCCCACAGCCCTCCACCGCCGCCGGAGACTCCTCCACCTGTACCACCGCACAGGTCTTCCTCCCTCCGCAGTCCTTCCGTGGTTCCTGGTCCGGCTACCGAACCGCCGCCCCAGTTGAGCCTCATCGCCCCGTACATCGAGGCGATGGTGCGGAAACTGCACACCGAGCTCTACGGCCCGCAGACGACACCGTGGGAGCGCCCTCTGCCCTCACCACCAGCCACGGAAGCACCACCGCTCCGTGAGGAGGGCCCCGCACCGAAGCGGCAGAGGGTGGAACAGGCGCGGTCGGAGGCCTCTCTCCCTCCGTACCAGCTGCCTTTGCCGGGGAGCGATCCGAGATCCGCCAGGCCGTACTGGTCGGACTCGGACCCCGAGGTCTACCTGCCACCGCCCAGCGTCTCGGCGCGGTCAGGAGACTCCGACTCGTCGGATCAGGAGGAGGAGCAGCATCAGCCACCGCCGGTTGCGGTCGACAAGTCCCCGGACGACAACATCGGCGCCGTCCACGGATCCCAGCCGGAGGATTTGAAGACCTACACCGGACTGATCACTCGCCTCGGATCCACCCTTGGGATTCGGGCGGAGGCTCCCCCGGACGACTGTGAGGATGTCGTCTGCGGCTTGGCAGACCGCAAGGAGTTGGTCCCCGTCCGCCTCGGACTGCTCCCTAAGATTGCGAAAGCGGCCAAGGAGGTGTGGAAGAAGCCGGTTTCTTCGCACTCCGTATCCAACAGAGTGGACTCTATGTACAGACTGCTGGACGATTCCAACTTTCTGCACATTCACCCGGCACCGAACTCCCGAGTGGTCAAGGGCTCCCAACACCGGACGCCGATCAGCAGCACTCCCATCCCGTCGACCCAAGAGGGGAAGAAGCTGGACGCACTGGGCAGGAGGTTCTACGCCAATGCCTCCTTGTCCTTCCGTGCGTCCAACTACGCGACGGCCATGGGAGGCTACCAGTGTCGACTCTGGGAGCAAGCGGAGTCGTTCAAGTCCCTGCTGCCACCTGATCGACAAGCGGACTTTGAAAAACTCTGCATGGAGGGCAACCACCTCTCCCTCCAGCAAATCCGCACCGGCCGCCACGTCACCGAGTCGGAGGCAAAAAACTTGGCCTCCGCCATCCAGCTCCGTCGCCACGCCTGGCTCCGTTCGGCTAACCTGCAGGACGATGTCAAGCGGCTCGTGGAGGAGCTCCCCTTCGATGGCGAGGGCCTCTTCGCCAAGGAGACCGACACCTCCTTGGGAGAGCTGAAAGGGGACTACGCCACAATAAAACAGCTCCGCCCTCCACACCGTGGGTCCGGCCGTTACCATCAGGACCAGCCGTCGACGTCTCAGGCGGGCCCATCCTATCAACCTCGCCCGCCACAGAGACAAGGGGACTACTCCCGGTACCAGCCCTACCGGCAGCGCCAACAACCCAACCGTCCACGCTACCAGCAACGGCCTCAGACTGGCAAGCGTACGGAACGGAAGGGCAAACAACGTGTTTGACTCTTCCGTGACCGAGACTCTACCCTACCGCCCCCTTTCCGACTACCTATCGGCGTGGTCTGCCATCACCACAGACCGATGGGTTTTAACCATCTTAGACTCTGGCTACGCGATCGAGTTCGAGAGATGCCCTACTGTCGGACGGATCCGCATCACCGATCCATCCCCACCGCTCCAGGAGGAACTAACAGCTCTCCTAGAGAAGGGCGCCATAGAGCCGGTCGCAGCGTCGGAGTCTCACGAAGGGTTCTTCTCCCGATACTTCCTTGTGGACAAAAAAGATGGGGGGGCACGTCCCATCCTGGACCTCCGTCTTCTCAACAACCATATCGACGCGAGGAAGTTCCGGATGGTAACCCTTCACTCCATCCTCCCGCTGATCAACCACGGGGACTGGTTCACCGTCATCGACCTGAAGGACGCCTACTTTCACGTGTCCATCAGGAGGGAACATCGTCGTTTCCTCCGATTCCAGGTGGGCGGCAACATCTACCAGTACACATGCCTACCCTTCGGCCTCTCCACCGCTCCGAGGGTATTCACGAAGTGCATGGCACCGGTGGCTGCTCATCTGCGACTGCAAGGCGTCCAAGTGTTCCCGTACATAGACGATTGGTTGATCTGCTCCCCGACCCAACAAAAAGCCAAGGACGACGTTGCACATTGCCTCGCCCTTATGCAGAGCCTCGGTCTGCGGGTCAACTTCAAGAAATCCCAGTTGACCCCCACTCAACGAATAGAATACATCGGAGCCGTTCTAGACTCTCTGGCTCTAAGAGCCTACGCCCCAACCAAACGTCTGCTCGACATCCGCACAGTGGTGGCACGGATCCAGGGCAGACGTCGGGTCCGTGCGAGGGACGCCCTCCGTTTGCTAGGACTCATGGCGTCGACCACGGCGGTGGTCTCGCACGCCAAACTCAAGATGCGCTCCCTCCAGTCGTGGTTCCTCTCCTCCTTCAACGGCACCCACGACAACCTCGGGAAGTGGCTCACACCGACTCCCGAACTCCGAGACCAGTTAAACTGGTGGACAATGGACCAGAATGTGACCGCGGGGAGACTCTTCACCCTTCCCGCACCGTCCATCCAAGTCACCACCGACGCGAGCACCCACGGATGGGGTGCGTGCTGCCGCGGACTACGGATTCACGGCATATGGACGCCCGAGGAAGCCGACCACCATATCAACTTCCTCGAGCTGCTAGCGGTGTGGAAGGCGATGAGGTCCTTCAGACCGTCGATCGCGGGCAGTGTGGTGCAGATCGCCTCGGACAACACCACGACACTAGCCTATCTCAACCGGCAAGGAGGGACCAAGTCTCTCTCCCTCCTCTACCTGACCGTCCAGATGTGGGAGTGGTGCCTGAAGGTACATGTGTTCCCCATAGGTGTCCACATCCAGGGCACCCTGAACTCCGATGCAGACTCCCTGAGCCGCAAAGGGACGGCAATGCACGAGTGGGAACTGGACGAATCGGTGTTCGACCGCCTGTGCCGACGGTGGGGCACACCGACCCTAGACGTTTTCGCGTCACAGACCAACTCCAAGTGCCGCCGTTACTGCTCCCGAGCAGGGATCGGCCACGGATCGGAGGGCGATGCCTTCATGGTGCCGTGGCACCAGGAACTGCTGTACATGTTTCCACCGATCCCTCTCATCCAACGGGTCCTGATACGGATCCGTGCGGAGAACGCCTGGACGATCCTGGTTGCCCCGTCCTGGCCGCGCCAGCCGTGGTTCCCACTACTCCAAACCCTGGCTTGCGATCGTCTCCGCCTACCCACCGATCCGAATCTCCTCCGCATGGAAGACGGTCGGATCCTTCACTCCGATCTGCCGAGCCTACACCTGACGGCCTGGCTTATCCGCCCAACATAGCACGGATCCTTGATCTGTCAAGGAAACCTTCCACACGGAAGTCCTACGATGCCAAGTACCGTCGCTTCACTGACTTCCTAGCATCCAGCGACCGCACCGTGGACTCCGCATCCCTGCAGGATGTCATGTCCTACCTCCTGCACCTCGCCGAGTTGGGATCCGCACATTCATCATTAAAGGTCCACCTAGCTGCTGTGGTCGCCAAGGCCCCACCTTCTTCAGTATTGTCCTCCGCCTTCAGAGACAAAACTGTTAAAAGGTTCCTTCAAGGGCTACGCAACGCCTATCCTCCAGTGAAGATACCACCCCCTCAGTGGTCCCTCACTACAGTGCTCACCGCACTCACGAAGGCACCCTTTGAACCCATGGCTTCGGTGGACATTAAATTTGTCTCCTACAAGACTGCTTTCCTTGTAGCTATCACTTCTGCCCGACGGGCAGGGGAGCTGGCAGCCCTTCGGTCTGACCCTCCTTTTCTCAAGTTCTACCCTGACAGGGCAGTATTGCACCCAGATCTGACATTCCTGCCCAAGGTCCTGACTGAATTTCACCTGGCCCAAGCCATCACGCTTCCAGCATTCTTCCTGAATCCCTCGTCTCCACAAGAGAGAGTGTGGCACTCGTTGGATGTCAGGAGGGCTTTGCTGTTTTACACCCAGAGGACTGCGTCCTTCAGGAGAGCAAAACAACTGTTTGTGGCTTATGGTGGCAAGACTAAGGGACAGCCTCTGTCTGCCCAGAGACTATCTAAATGGATCTCAGGTACCATTTACCTGGCCTATCAGATGTCATCCCTGCCACCTCCGCCTCATGTCCGGGCTCACTCCACCAGGACACTGGCTTCCTCCACTGCGTTCCTAGAGGGCATCCCGATGGAGGATATCTGCAAGGCTGCCACTTGGTCCAGGTCCTCCACCTTCATCACCCACTACCGGGTTGATACAAGGTCCGCCCCTGATGTCAGACGGGGCAGGTCCATCCTGACGGCTGGTCTCCGATCCTCTTCGCTGATGACCGCCCATCCATGATGCCATCGCGCTCTCCTACATCTCAGGACGCCGGCTGCCCACCATCCAAGTAAGTGAGCTTGTTAGTCACCCATCAGTGTGCATCCCCAAACAACACGAAGGAGAAGGACAGGTTTCACTTACCAGTAACTGTCGTTCTCCGAGTATGTTGTTTGGGGATTCACACAACCCAACCCTGCCTCCCCTCAGGGCTGCCGGCCTGAGATGGCCTTAGGCTTAGCGGGCAGCTTTAATATCAAACTGAGGGGAGAGCGCGAAATGGCGCCTAAAGGGGTTGGGCATGGTGGGCGGTCCCACATTCAAAACTCTTTATCCAATCAGCTTTCCAGCTCCGCTCCGGATTCAGCGCAGGCGCAGAACCCATCAGTGTGAATCCCCAAACAACATACTCGGAGAACGACAGTTACTGGTAAGTGAAACCTGTCCTTCTCCAGGTCTGTTGGGTTACAGGTTCCCACTATCCTTAATCATGCTGGCTGAGGATGTTGAATTTGCAATCTAATCTAACCTTGAGAAAGGCTGCTTTAAAAATCTAAATTGGTTCTTCTTCTTCTTCTTCCATGTCTAGATCAGACTTTAAACTCCCCAAACAAAGCTAACTTTTGGTGAATTCATTCCGTAGCTCCTTTCACCTGACCTAGTGTGAGAAAGATTAGCTGGCATAACCAGGCTGCCATTGCCCGATGGTATTTTATTTATTTATTTACTTGAATTTGTATACCACCCTCCTTGCCAGGGCAACTCAAGGCGGTTAACATCTCCGTCTTTGAGGAGGTTCATTCTGTGTACCCCGTCTGAAATCAGCACTGGATATGGAAGGAGAAGAATATGTTTGGAGTGCATGAGGTATTTGAGAGAGGGAGATGGCAGTTTCTTATTAAACTCTTGTAGAAGGCATTGCAATGAAGACAAAGTGGTCCATGTTGCATTTAGTAATAGATGGGCTTAGAAAACCTCATAATTCCACCCTTTTACTAATGGGCACAGAAAACCTCATTATTCTGTCCCTTTGCTAAATCACTCTCTCACCTCCATCAAACAGTTATATAAGTTTCAACACCAGCCTTCACTGGTTGGAAGAAAATGGAAAATATCCCTCCCTCCTTTTTGATCTCAGCCATTTTTATCCCTGCTGTCTGCTGTGATTTGGTTTAATAAATGTTGTGAAGGTCTTTGCTTTCTGAATGCCTGGCAGGCAGCTCACAAACAGCAATGGAACCAGACGTTTTTGTGGCTGCACTTGAAATAATTTCACTAGAGAGGAGCCGTCTGTTGGGTTTTGATCAGCCAAGGACAGGCAGCTGGCAGAAGGATCTTAAGACATTTCAGCTGCGCAGGCTAGCCACAAAAAAGTGCATTCAGAATAAGAACTTGGGAAAGTTACTTTTTTGGCTACAATGTGTAGAATTTGCCAGCTGCTGGGGTATGCTGGGAGCTTTAGTCCATAAAAGTAACTCTTCTTAAACTCTGCTGGGAACAGGAAGGAGTGTCGTCCCCCCACTCTTTTTATGTAAAAAAAACCCCTCCCAAAATGAAGCCATCGTCTTGGCTTTGTTGTTGACTAAAATTAAATCTTCAGTGGTACATGTTTCCAGTAGTATCTGGCAGACCAGCAAATGATCTGGGTTCTGTATCTCTCCACATTCACACAGTGTGCTGTTGTCTGCCAGCAGCCCCCACTTGCACATGTTTAGATACTCCCAACCCTCAGCCTATTCAGGGTCCACCAGTGACATAGGGGAGGTAGAGTTCCTCAGCCCTTTTCTCCTTTAATGTTATTCCTTCTTCCTCAAGAATGTTTGTTCTTGCCATAAAGCTCTTCCTGGAGATGAATCAGTGGACTTGGGGCACATATCCATTCAAAGGATCTTGAAATCTGCTGCTACTTCTCTCCTTGCCTTAGGTGGAGCAATACCAATGAAGAGGGTACATTTTCTCAACTGATGTAGTTTTGAGGCATCCTGTCACTATCTGCATGGCTTCATTAACAACTATGTCAACTTGTTTTATGCCTGCAGATGTACTCCATGCTTGAGCAGCATACTCTGCTGCAGAGATGCTCAGGGCCATGCAGCTCCCCATATATAGTCTGTCAGTTTCTTAATGATATTATTCCTCAGACTAACTTTAGCCTTGGTGTTCAGGCAGTCCTGCTAAAAAGAGAGTGCCCTGTGAAGTGTCACACCATGGTATTTCAATGCTGAACAATGCTGTAATTGATTCCCTTGCCACATAGCATCTAACTCAACCCCTTCCTCTTGATTTTGAAAGTGAAAAGCACACAGTTGAGTCTTGTTTGGATTAGGCTTCAAATGGTTGATGGTGTAATACTTTTCTAATTCTTCAAGTGCTCCAGTAGGTTTTCCAGCTATCTCATCAAAACATTGTCCTTGTACAGCCATTGCTGTGTCATCTGCATAGATGAAAAATGGGGCTAAAAAGCTGCCGCCGCTGCATGGCCAGGGCTGTAAAGACACTGTTGCCTTACTCATGGCTGGAGCTGAAAAAGCTGCTGCGGGCACAGGAGGAGAAAATGCCCCGCTGCCTTGGCAGAGGACTTCCCGCCACCCAAACCCCGGGTCCCACCAACAGCCAGGGTGTGTGTTATGCTATTGTCGGGACTTGGCCATTGTGGATGGGGGCCAGACGTCACCCCTGGCTAGCCGGGGCTCGGACTTTCCTGTTGGGCATTTTTTTCTAACTTTTTCTGTGGTGGGTTGTACTGGGATATATTGTGTTTTTGATGTATATATGATACTTTGTGATATTTTGTGGTACTTTGTTAGCTGCCCTGAGTTGCACTGGTGAGTGGTTGGAATACAAGTGGAAACAAACAAACAAGTAAATAAATAAATTGTCAGGCACTGGTTGATTATTTGTGTATGCTATACAATTTCGGAGACAATACACCTCTTTGGGGCAGTCCATTCTTCTGCAACTTCCAACCTATTCTTACCATTCATCATCACATAGACCAGGGGTTCCCAACCTAAGGCCTGCAGGCCAGATATGGCCCACAATTCCATTTCATGTGGGGCCCCATCCCTCCAAGGGCATTCGAGTAACAAAATGGCTACCCATTTGAAGCTGTTGGGACAAAATGGCCAACCCATTGTGCAGGCAATGCAAAATGGCCATCCAGCTCTCGAAGTTGACTGAGGGAGTGTGATCCGGCCCATGGCTTGAAAAGGCTGGGAACCCCTGACATAGACTCTCTTGTTCTGGAGAAAGCTGCCAATGATCCTAGTAAGCTTGTTATCTCTGGTAAGATTATTTATTTTACATAGCATGTCCTGTGATTGACAGTATCATATGCTGCAGTTAAGTCAATGAAAGCCACTCCCATACTTAGCTTTCAAATTTGTTTGCTAAGCTCACTTTTGAGCAATTTTCAATGCATAGGATAACTATGATCCATGTAGTACAGAAACCATTCATAGGAAACTGACTTTTACCAAGTCAGTTCTCTGAGGTCCTAGATTATATCTGAGGAAGTAATGCCAGAGATAAAATCAAAAGCCATAGAACAAACAGCCTAATGCCATGATGGTGAACCTTGGAACTCCAGGTGTTCTTGGACTTCAATTCCCAGAAGCTCAAGTCTCTGTGAATCCACATGAATGGGTTTACTGCAAACCCATTCATGTGGATTCACAGACTTGGGTTTCTGGGAATTGAAATCCAAGAACACCAGGAGTGCCAAGGTTCACCATCACTAGCCTAATGTCTGGCAGGTGGAACATTATTTCTGAGCCTGGCTTGCAGTTTGTCCTCATGGTTAGTTAAAATGCAATGGGACATACCAAATAACTGAAGCATTACTTGGTTGGTTATTTTTAATTTGTTGTGTGTTTTATTATGTTATTTTGATATTTGTTGTACACCGCCAAGAGTGGAAAATTTCCTAAATGAGCGGGATAAAAATGCAATAAATGAATGAATAAATGATTAAAGGTACGGTATTGATAAACTGACTGGAAATAGTTATCTAGTGTTTCAAAAGTCTCCAGCATAGGAAAAATGGGAAATTGTTGCTAAATGTACCTTTATTGACAAAATATTAATTACAAATTTTTACAAAATATTCTCTACATGTTGGCCACCCCTTTTTACACACATGTCTTCTCCCCCAATCATGGCGAAGGAAGTTCCAAGATATCTGCTTTTCTATAACCTTTAGAACACAGTGTATAAGAATAACTGATGTTGGAGTGCAGTAGGCTAGACATAAACATGTAGACCAGGGGTGCCCAAACTATGGCCTGTGAGCCAGATCTGGCCTGCAGCACTATTCCATCCAGCCCACACTGCTCTCGTCGCTCCCAGAACTGGAAGTAAAACACACATGAGTGGGTGCGTAATGCACAGGCGCATGCACGTTTTATTTCCACTTCCAGTAGGAGGAACCATGTGACCACATGGCCAGCCCAACCACATGGCCGATCCACGGCCCTAAATGTTTGGGCACCCCTGATGCAGACCTTAACTAGGCGAAAGTACTGCGATGCTCATTATAGTGTAAGCACTAAAAACTGACTTAGAAATCTACCGTATTTATTCAGAGACATTGTAAATGGAAGAGTCCTAAACTTGAAGTCCCAACATCTGGTTTCACACCGTAACACTCCAACCCACCAGGGCATCTCACATGTTTACTTGGACATTAAAAAAAAAAGGGTGAGGGTGTTAGTTCCATAATTTATCTCTGAACTGCAATTCTGGGCCCAGTTTGTTTTTGTTTTGATTCTATTAATGATCAGGAAACCAGCTGTGTTAGCCTGTTGTAGCCCAGACCAAAAAGAATTTTGTTGTACCTTAAAGAGTAGTCTTATTTTGTGAACTACAGTCTGCTTTATCAGATGAATCTGTGAATTATGCCTTCCAGTGCAACTTATATGGCCCATAGATGGTGAATGACATAATGCTACAATCATTCAATGAATTATATTTAAAAATGCAGCAGAGAAATAGAAAAAATTGCAGAACAGTGCCAGGGAATTCTTTTGACATAGGTTATAGCACTGTTTACAAGCCAGAGGAAGCTGGGCTGTCGCTTTGTTGTATATTGTTGTTAGCTGCTACTCATATCCAAGTATACATTTTTCCCTGAGAAATCATTTTCACAGATGAGGGATGTGAAAGAAGACTGACAAACAGGAAAAATGCCATTGGCGTGAATTTGTTTAAGGTGGATCCCAGCTTGCCATGAAGTGACCCGTACACTGATCACAGAGCCATCTCCTGTGGCAGTATGAAATAGACATACAGGATTTAACATTGGGACTGCAATGGACTGCCACAGCCTTGAAGATATTAAGAAGGTGCGCTTGCACAGCCTCTTCCGCCTCCATGACCATTGGGAATCAGAATAGTGAAGTGGTTCCTCCTCTGCTCATTTTGGCCTACTGTTTCATACAATCATCTGCTATCTTTTCATGTGAACTTTTAGCAGTCGTGTCAGAAAGGTCATGTCCACTAAATAAATATATATAACATAATACAAGACAATTAATGTTATATAATTCTATATTTTACTGGAGCAGATGTCTTTTTTTTAAAGTAGCATCATTAAAAATAGGTGTCCTAAAGGAAGAGCAGTGGGAATATATCTATACCTCTTTAAACCATTGATAGCCTCTGCCTAGCTTTTGAAATTATGCAAGGGGAAAATGTCTTAAATATATCACAACATTTCCATTTCTATAGCAACCCCCTTTAGTAGCCAGGCATGAATAGCTACCATGATTAATAGTATGCTCTGGTGTTTTCTTTGGAAGGAGCTGCTGTCTCTTCACATCTGGTAAAGTTTTATATCTTCACAAACCAGCACTTTACCTTGCACAGAAAGATGGACTTGAATGAAGACTGGAACTTGGATTATATGAACTGGTTGGCCCATAGTGGGATCCTTCATTTTGTCAATGCATTGAGAGGTAGGTTGCTTCTTCTTTTTTTTTTTAACACAGCTGTTACTTTTAATCTGTTTCCGACTCCCAAGAGTCAGTTGCAAGGATACAGAGGGCCCTTAGGCTGGAGGAAATTAGAAGGAAAGGTTTAAACTTATTTCCTAAAGAAACACATACTGTACTTGTTTCGTCTCAGATGAATTCTGATAAAACATGTGAGTTCCTGGTGAGATCATGAGGTGCATTACATTTGCCTGAACCTACAGTTTATCTGTATAATAACTATTTCATTTAGTAGCGTGGTCAATGCTAAATCACCCCTCATGCATCACAAGTTCTTCTTCTTTAATGTCCTGATCAATCCCTGGACTGGCAAAATGAAGTCACTTTCTTCACTTTGTTGTTTCCAAAATCCAAGCCCTCATCTGGCAGCAATCGGCAGACCAGTAATTGAGCTGGATTCTATGTCTCTCGACAGTCACACCATGTGTTGCTGTCTTCCAGCAGCCCCCTCTTGAGCATGTTGGTGTTACATTTAGGGACACTAACCCTCAGCCTATTCAGGATCCTCCAAGTGACGTAGGGAAGGTCGAGTTTCTCAGCCATATTCTCCTTTAATGCTGTTCCTTGTCCAGTGAGCTCCTTCCTCCATCTTTTAATTTGGTTTTGCTCTTGTGTACCCTTGAGGATATTTGTTCTTGTCATAAAGCTCTTCCTGGATCTGAGCCAGCGGACTTAAGGCTCATTTCCATTCAGAGGATGTCAAGCACTGGTGTAGGGGGGCGGGGGCGGGCGGGCAGGGGGGCAGCCTGCCCTGGGCAGCACTTTGCAGGGGGCGGCAACATTTCACAGGAAATGGGACGCTGCTGCCCCAGATGGTGGGAAGTCCACCATGGGGATGGGTGCCAGGACCCTCTGCTACCGCTGGTGCCCTGGGCCCTGCCCCAGGCTGAAGGATGCCAGGAGGACGTGGGCCCAACGGCATGGTGGGGACCAGGGGGCGCATTTTCCTCCTCTGCCGCCTTCATCCTCCTCTTCCTGAGGCTTCTTCATGGCCAGCTCGTGGTGCCGGGTGGTGCTGCACAGGGCCCAGGGCCGCCCTTGGTCCTGGGTCGAGACCCAGAGGCTAAGGTGGCGTGGCGCAAGCCCATCAAAGATCCCACCATCGGCATCCCAGGCATACAGTTGCCCCACTTCTGAGCCTGGCGGTGGCAGGTTGTCCACCTTCAGCGGTGGCAGCGCCCAAGAGGGCTGGAAGCAAGGTCGGTGGTCATTGCACCTCAGAACCGACAGCCGGAGCAGCACCAGCCAGGCCTTGCTGGGGTGTGTGTGTCCTCAGCCTGGCTGGTGCTGCTCCGGCAGCGGGTACTGGGCTGCAACGACCACCAGCCTCGCTTCCTGCTCTCCTGGGCACCGGCACTGCTGAAGGTGTATGAGCTGCCGCCGCCAGGCTTGGAGGTGGGGCGGCTGTGTGCCTGGGATGCCGACGGTGGGTTCTTTGCTGGGCTTGTGCCGCCTCAGCCTCTGGGTCTCGATCTGGGACCAATGGCGGCCCCAGGCCCTGTGCAGCACCTCCCGATGCCACAAGTTGGCCATAAGGAAAAGGAAGCCTGAGGAAGAGGAGGACAAAGGCGGAGGAAAAAGCGCCCCCTGGTCCCCATCGAGTTAGCATTTTCGTCTCAATTTGAGTGCCTAGAGGGGGGGCAGTGAGCCTAGATGTGGGGGAAGCAAGTTTGGCCTGTTCCCCGGGCGGCTGAAACCCACCCTATGCCACTGATGTTGAGGGTCATATTCTTGCTTAGTTCTCTTGGCGTCTGCTGTTACTTCTCTCCTGGTCTTAGGTAGAGTGTGTTCTTCTGAATACACTGAGTCAAAGCTGGCACAGAAGATAGTTGCAGGGGATGATTATCAAGGATGCAAAGCTTTTTGAGGAAATTATAGCCAGGAAAAATCCTAGAATAAGAGTAGATTTTAAAGTGCACCAGTGTATATAGGACTATGCAACAGATTGTGAGGAAGCCCAAGAACAGAATTTAACCATTAGCACTTGCCGCAAACAACAACAACAACAACCTAGATTTAATTTGGTTTTGCTCTTGTGTACCGTCAAGGATGTTTGTTCTTGCCATAAAGCTCTTCCTGGATCTGAACCAGCAGACTTGAGGCTCATATCCATTCAGAGGGTGTACTCAAACCATCATGCAGTACCCAGGTCTCGAACTACTCACTTGCTGAGGTTCTTAACCACTGAGCCACCCCAGCCCCTTAGTAAAAGCTGATGAATGTGACCAAGGAAAGTGGTGGAAAGATCTTCTCTTGGTACAACCCGCTGAGGCTCTTGCTTTGTTATTTGTCCACAATTTCTTAAATCCACTGCTTTTTATGAAAATGTGGCTCTACATTTTTGCTTCCCACCCTCTGTTTGTATGACAGGTCTGTTGTAGATATCATTGCTCCAATTATTCTGGTTTGTTGTGCGGCATTTCTTGCTTTGAGCATCAGGATCTTTTCATCAGATGTGACAGCATGGAACAGGGAGATTAAGATGGAGGATCATGAAGCTGGAGATAAATAGCTGAAATGTCACTTGGTTTCAAAATCTCATGTAGCTCTGAAACTCACTGAGTGATAGTGATGTAGACAGGTGGGTAACTTCCATAAGTCTTGGGGATAAAGGGGCTCTTAAATTTGCTTCCAGACAGGGCCATAGCCCGGCTTCTAGATGTGTGTATGTGAGGGCGGGGGGGGGGGGGGGGCGACAGCGGTGGTGGTGGTGGTGGTGGTGGTGGTGGTGGTGGTGGCGGCGGCGGCGGTGGTGGTGGTGGCGAATAGTTTTTCAGGATGGGCAACAGAGCTTCTTTTCAATGTATTCCTACACTTTGCCAGGGTAGGCAAACTCACGATGGGCCAAGCCCATTCTGGGGCCCCTCTGGCTATGGCCCTGCTTCCAGCACATCAGAGGGCACATTCCTTAATATCGTCTGCAGTCTCTAACACCCCAACTGCTCTCCAATTGCAAATTTGTAATTATGCCACATTTGCAGGCCATGTCAGGAATTGACTTTCCATTCAGCAAGCTCAGCATCTTAACCAATAAGCCATCATGGCCCCTGTCTGAAAATATAATGGGGTGGGGGAAAGAAAATTACTATTTCTTAGATAACTATTGTTGCTAATGGCTGTGGGAAACTGTATTGTTGTGCTTGCTTGTCTCTCATTTTGCTTGAACACACCTTTCTCCCTTTGACCTCCTGAATTTGGTATATAAAAACCATGCCTGTAAGTTTCACTCTTTGTCTGAAGAAGTGGACTTGATCCACAAAAACTAACAATAAAAATATAGCAGTTAGTTTTTAAAGTGCTACAGTGTTTTTTTATTTTTATTTTATTTATTTTGTTTTGTTTTCTGATATGCCTTAGATAAAAAGTTATCTTCGCCTCCACAAATCTTTATGTGACGTGTGGGTTATTGCTGCAACTATTTGCTGTAAAGGAAGAGAACCTTGGCATTTTGCAGACTTAAACACAATTTAGTTCTCGTAATCGCATGTATGATATGAGAATAACATTGCTAAAATGCAGCCTTAAAAAAGGATGAAGAGTTAAGGCCTGTTACGTCTGCAGAATATGCCTGCTTCGGTTGCTTAGCAACCGGCGTGAGGCAGGCAGGATGGCAAGAAGGGGATTGTGTTGACGGAGAAGAAGTAGCTGTGTCAGTTCAGGTGGGTGTATTGTCGGAATGCTCCATTTCATGGTTGTCTCTCGGAAAACCATGGATGGCTTAGCGGGCGGAAAACGCTGGCCTCTGGAATAGGAGGAAGATGGGACCAAGGCAGTTTTGCCAAAATAAGGAGGTGAGGATGGACAATGATCCTACATACCCTATAGCTGTCTCTGAGTGGCCTCCAAGAGGTGGCCCTTGCAAAGTTTGTGGGTTGATGGGGACCATAGTACTATATTGTTATGCAATAGAACAGTATTTGTGCAAAGTTAGTTTGGATGAGAGCAAGAAGGGATATGGAAAAAGTGTTAAATTTAGGCACAGCGTCACCCTAGTGCCGTGATGACGAACCTTGACACTCCAGGTGCTCTTGGACTTCAATTACCAGAAGCTCGGCTCAGCACTCCTGCTGATCAGGGGTTCTGGGAGTTGAAGTTCAAGAACAGCTGGAGTGCCAAGATTCGCCATCACTTCCCTAATATAAACTAATCAGAACAGCGAGTTCTTAGCACATTTCCACTCTAAATTGATTAATACAATGTGATTTCTTGGTTTGGGCTGATGATGTTTCAGAAAGGTGATGTTTCAGAAAGATGATATGCTTTTCTTGTCTCAGAGGCAGAGGTTTCCAAAGTCAGGTAAGTAAATGCAGAGTGCATTGCCTATTAAAAATATTTTAAATTCTCTACCTTTCCCCACCGCCACTGCTACTACCATGGTACCTGTATTTAGATTTGGAATGGACTACTTCTTTTAAAAACAGGGTAGCTTCTAGCTGTGTTGTGCTGCATCTGTGCTATGGCATATCAAGAGCTTTTAAAAGCTTGACTTGGTGTGGTATGTGATTTCAATCTCTGTGTGTCGTGATTTTTCCAGTCACCTGTGTTGTGGATTTAATGTGAACCTAGTTTTCTAAAGAGGTCATAACTGCAGAACTGCTGCTGGCAGGTTTGGTATCGGTGGAATCCAAGTCAATTCCAGATGTAAATGGATGGGCAGGCAACTCAGACAACGAGAACCTTCAGTGACCCATATTTTCCATTTGTGTTGGGAAGGAAGCAAGGAGCTGCAGCACAGGAGAAATGTTAACTTGTGGGTTCAACCTTTTGAAACTCAGAATGATTACTTGAGCGCCCTTCCTCCTTTGTAAGGGAATTGCTTCCACAACTTTTTCTAAAAAAAAAAAAAAAGAGCTTACGTTTATTACAGACTTCACTTGTGATAGAGGTCCTTGTTCTAGCTAAGAGGTAAAGCTAGGTAAAGGTAAAGATCGTCCTTGCTCAAAAGCCAGTCATATCTGACTCTAGGGTTCTGTGCTCATTTCTGTTTATAGGGACTGTCTACACCAGCCCATATCCCACTGTTTGGGTATTTTTGCATCAGGCTAGTCTTCTTTTTCTTTTGGCATCTATACATGATGGACATCGGAGCCGAGCAATGTATTGTCAAGCATGCTTTCTGAGCCCCCATCGGGGGATTCTAAATTTTGTGGCACTGTCTTTTATCCCACTTCCAGTGTACATAGATGCTGGGAATGGGATAGAAGAGAGGGAAGCAGCTGTCAGAGATGCTTCCAGTGTTATCCAATATTGATCATTGGCTGACATTGTTACCAGAAAATTAAACACTTCCCTGATTGTCTGGGGATATCTGGGACAGTGTATTTTATTCTTAAATTCAGTAGATGCAGCAGAATCATCTAGACAGAGGAATTAAGGAAAAAATGATATTTCTCTTGATCCAGACAATCATGGAAAGTGTTTCCTTTGCTGTGATCACACAAGATAGCAGCAAAGTAAACAATTCACATTGTTGCTGCAGCTATATGATCACAATAAATTTGTCTGGGGATGGTCAGGAGTATAATTTGGAGAAGCAAAATGTTGTTATGACATGGGGAATGTGACAAACAGTGCTTTCCTCTTCCCCATTGCTTCGTCCCATACAACACTACTCTAAAATCTGGCAGTTTAGAGTGGCTCTTAGTTGGCAATGTCAGGAACCATGGTTGCCCCTTGCTTCTCTAGAGAACAAGGAAAATATGTCTTATTTTTGGATGTGCAAGATAAAGGTGTAACAAAGAACACTGGCTTGGCTTGGCTTGGGTTCAGCTGATGTGGTGGGATAGCAATAGCAATTAGACTTATATACTGCTCCATAGCGCTTAGCAAACTCTCTGGCTGGTTCATAATGTACGGTAATTAACATTTTTGCCTCCAACATGCTGAGTACTCATTTTACTCAGTGGTGGGCAGCAACTGGTTCGCACCCCCGGGAGGGGGGTTAGCAAAATTGGGTGGCCTTTGGGCAGGGGGGAGCGAAATTGGGTGGCCACGCCCACCTCCCTGGCCTGCCCCATCAAGTTTTGTCCCTGCAAGTGGTTCAAGGTCTCCCTTGCTCAAAAGCCAGTCATACTCTAGGGTGCAGTGCTCATTTCCATTTACAGCCAAAGAGCCAGTGCTGCCTGTGTTTGCAGATGTATACATGGACATATGGCAGGCATGACTAGATCGCCCACGATGTAGCCCCCACCCATGATGTAGGCTCCGCCCATGACATTGGCTCCCCCCATAGTGTGGTAGCGAATTTTTTTGCTGCCCACCACTGATTTTACTGACTTCAGAAAGATGGAAGGTTGAGTCAGGCTCGAATTCACAACATGAGCAGTTTTAGTTGTAATACTGCATCTTAACCACAACAAACAAATAAAACCACACAAACATCTCCAAAACAATGTTATGACTCCTGGCACACTCTGAGCCCTCTGCTTCTTTGTTCTCCACCAGCCCTGAGAATTGGGGAGGGGTTGCATTCTTTCACCTGCCATTCCTTTGATCCAGAGGTTGCCAACCTTGGTGCTCCAACTGTTCTTAGACTTCAATTCCCATTAGCCCTGATCAGCAGGTGTGCTGACTTGGGCTTCTGATTCTTCTTCTTTCATGTCCTGATCAGACCCTGGACTGCCAAAATGAAGCCACTTTCTTCGCTTTGTCATTGCCCAGACGCAAGTCCTTATTGGTGCATGTCTCTGGCAGCAATCAGTAGACCAGCAAATAGGCCGGATTCGGTGACTCTCCACATTCATCAGCAGTCCCACTTGAGCATGTTGGTCTTGCATTTAGGGACTCCAACCCTCAGCCTATTCAGGGTCCCCCAAGTGATGTAGGGGAGATTGAGATCTTCAGCTATATCCACCTTTAATGATATTCCTTTCCCATTGAGCTCCTTCCTCCATCTTCTAATTTGGTTTTGCTCTTGTGTACCCTCAAGAATGTTTGTTCTTGCCATAAAGCTCTCCCTTGATCTGAGCCAGCGGACTTGAGGCTCATATTCATTGAAAGGATGTCGAGGGTTATTCTCTCAGTTATCTCAGCGTCTGCTGCTATTTCTCTCTTTATCTTAGGTGGAGCGATGCCAACAAGAGGGTATATTTTCTCAACTGGTCTAGGTTTAAGGCATCCTGTCACTATCCGCATGGCTTCATTAACAGCAATGTCAATTTCTTTTTCGTGTGTGGATGTGTTCCATACTGGAGCAGCACACTCTGCTGCAGAGACGCTCAGGGCCAAAGCTGATGTGTGTAGTGGATGGTTGAGTTCCCCATTTATAGTTTGTGAGTTTCTGGATGATCTTCTGTTAATTGAAGTCCAAGAAAAGATGGAGCACCAAGGTTGGCCACCCCGATTTACTGATAATGTCTCTGACATTTCCTTGTAAGTGACATTAATTTAATTTAAATTAATTGATTTATATACTGCCCTATTCAATGGACTCTGGGCAGTGTACACAAGTTAAAACCAATATAAAACAATAGCGCTTAATTCCCTTAATATTTTGTAAGCTTAACCACCATCATACTGAAAATGACACAGTAATTAGAAAAATAAAAATTGTTTGGAGTAGAGACAATGGAAAAGACAGGAGTGTTTCTACTCTACACTGCCATACCACACCCTGCAGAATATGTCACTGTCAGGACACATATACCCAGGCCACTTTAGAGCAGTAGTCAATCATATATGCTGGAAACTGAAATGCAAAAATGCAAGCCCAATCACTGACAAAAAGAAAGTGCAAAAAGGTCCAAATGGCTTTGGAAAATTGGTTGTACAACATGAAAAATACACTAAAACCTCTGAAAGTTAACCACCCAAGGAACTGAAGGAAAATGGTTAACATACGAACCAAACTGATATGTGCACGTGCCTCGTTTTATTTTTCTTAGAGCATGTCATACAGAAACATACATAGTGAAAACCCAGGAAAATCATTAATTCAGTATTGTATCATACAAAATCAATAAATCTACATAGGTATTATTTTCTCATAATTTGATCATTCTTTCTGAAAAGAGTCATTTTTAGTCTGTTACTTATTCTTTTTATGAATGTAAGAGGAGAAAGCACTCTTGATGCTGGCTATCCTACTTTCTTTCTTGTTTTTCTTTCTTTCACAATGGTTAGATCCATTGTTAATTGCACACTGTTAATCGTATGACTCACATGTGTCTATATTGTATTGTGTGTGCATTTGTTTCATTTTACTATTTTTTTATCAATCCTGAAAAAGGAGAATTTTAAGGTTTTGTGTAATTTGTATTACAAAATGAATCCACAATTATCATTGTTAAACTGTCAACTTAAAATTAAAAATATTGTATTATTTGATATTATTTTAAAAGGAAATTCATAGCTACCAATTCTGCATTTCACTTTTCTTACCCTTGGTGCAGACAAAACTAAACTGGTCAAGTTATAGAGAGTAAATTAATACCGTGTGACAAGGTCCAGGTGGTCAAGATACAACTTACAGAGGTGGTCAATATAGAGAGGTTGGCTATTGTATATGTCTGGTCTATGAAAATTAGATCAATTTATGGAAGTGGTCATTGTAGGCAGGTGTTCAACTATGGAGGCTATACTATGTATCAGACTAAACCATGCCAATAGCAGTACAAACTGAAGGATAAGTCACAGTTTTATCACATCCCATGGTTTAGGGTAGAGCTGGTTGGATAGTTCATTGAATTGGAATCTTTGGCAGCTGAACCAGGGCATACAGTTCAATTCTCCAATGTACTTTCCAGGAGTAAAAACTAGCCTGTGTAACCAGGGGCAAACTACGTGGTACCAGAGCACTGCCAGAGGAAGGGAATGGTAAACCACTTTTGAGTACTCTAAAGCAGAAGTTCTCAACATTTTTAAACCGGGGGCTGGGTCACGCTCCCTCAGACAGCTTTGGGGGCCAGACAGCCATTTCCCCCTTCCTTCATTACATGGCACTTCCTGGTGTGGTGGAGGCAGTGGGGGCCACATGAAATGATGCTGTGGGCTGCATTCAGCCCCTGGGCTCCAAGTTGAGAATCCCTGCTCTAAGGCAAGCCTAGAAACTCCTCAGAAGGGTAGACATAAGTTGGAACTGATCTGAAGGCACGTAATGGCCAAAAACCATTAGCACATTGCACCTAGACTAGGCCAACAGAGTGAGCTAATGTGTCTATAAATATCACCAGTTCAATGGGGCTAGTTTAGTTGCAACTTACTAAGCTAAGCAAATCACAACTACATTAGCCCCATTGAATCAATGGAATTTATGGAGGAGTTGACTCATCAAATCCTCGCTGATGGGCCTAATCTAGTTGTGATTTATTATACTAAGCAACAGGATTTCATCCATTGCCTATTTTTCTCTGTTTTGTTTCGTTTTCACGTTTAATTTTGTTTGTTATAATTTTATGACGCTTTTGTATGTTTTAATCCTGTTCCTTGATTGCCCATACTAACAGATTCTGCTTGATGGTTGGTATATAAAATGAATGACGTCAATCTCTGTAATGAATTATGTTTTTCCTCTCTTTCCTTGGAGAGCTATTGACAATGTTATAGCCATTTTCAGGATAAACATAATGCTAAATAAAATTGGAACACAATGGAATTTCAGTGTTTAAATAGTTCAAAGTTAGTACAACGAACATCATCAGGAAACTCACAAACTGTTGCCAGTTGGTTGAGATGTTTAGTTAATAATTAAAGACTTCCTGTTTCTTTTCTCTAGCTGAAATAAGATGTGTCATATTGTGTTGTTAGTTTTTGAAAATACAATATGGATAATTCCACAGGGAAATCCCAACCCATCCAACGTATCTTTCATCCCTTACTTTATTTCACCTCCTTATGTCTAAAATGGTTTAATATATATTAATAATGGGTTCCTTTTTCAGTGAAAAAATATTTAGAGAGGATTTTGGAAAATAATCTTCAGGTTTTGGGCTGTACCAACACAATGCACATAGAAAAACAATTATTTTCTCCATCTGAGATTTTTTACTGCACGTTTAACAGTACATTTGAAGCTGAGAATTGATCAGGGTGACCATATGTCCTACTTTTTAGATGACAGCACTAGGCTGGGAGGACTGTCAATGCATTGTTTTCTTTTTTATCTCCTATATCCGTGATGGTGAGCCTTGGCACTCCAGCTGTTCTTGGACTTAAATTCCCAGAAGCCCAAGTCTCTGTGTACACACAGTAAGCCCATTCGTGTGGATTCACAGAGATTTGGGCTTCTGGGAATTGAAGTTCAAGAATAGCTAGAGTGCCAAGGTTTGCCATAACTGTCCTATATGAAAGGCTCTGTGGTCCAATTCCAGCTGAAAGATTGCTGTTGTTCAGTCACACAGATGAATCCAACCCTCTGTGACCCCACGGACCACCGCATGCCAGGCTCTTCGGTCTTCTGCCATCCTCCATAGTCCACACAGGTCTACGCCCACCACGTCAATGATGCCATCTAGCCATCTCATTCTCTGCCACCCCCTTCTCCTTTTGTCTTCCATCTTTCCTAGCATTAGGCCCTTCTCCAGTGAGTCCTCTCTTCTCATTTGGTGGCCAAAATACTTGCGCTTCAGCTTCAGTATTTGTCCTTCTAAGGAGCAGTCAGAGTTTATTTCCTTTAGGATGGACTGATTTGATCTATTTGCAGTCCAGGGGACTCTCAAGAGTCTTCTCTAGCACCAAATTTCAAAGGTGTCTATTCTTCTGTGCTCAGCCTTCCTTATGGTCCAGCTCTCACAGCCAGACATTACTACTGGGAAGACCATTGCTTTAACTCTGCTGACTTTTGCTGGGAGGGTGATGTCTCTACTTTTTATTATGCTGCCTAGGTTTGCTATAGCTTCCCTCCCAAAAAGTAAGCATCTTTTTGTTTCATGGCTGCAGTCACCATCCACAGTTATCTTAGATCCCAAGAAGGTGAAGTCTGTCACTTCTTCCATTTCCTCCTCTTCTATTTCCCAAGGAGTGATGAGGCCAGATGCCATGATCTTTTTTTTAAAAAATGTTAAGTTTCAGGTCTGCTTTTGCACTCTCCTCTTTCACTCTCATCAAAAGGCTCTTTAGGTCTTCTTCACTTTCTGCCATTAGGGTAGTGGCATTGGCATATCTCAGATTGTTGATACAAGTTGTACCTCGCTTAAAGAGCATTATGCGTTCCACAGGATTGCTCTTTAAGTGAGTTTGCTCTTTAAGCGAAACACCATTGTAAATGACCAATTGTGGGGGGGGGGGGATTGATAACCCCGATTTATTTGTTAAGCGAGTTTTTGGTTGGTTTTGTTAAGCGAAGCGAACATTCAGAGAAAATTCTGCTCTTTAAGCGAGTTATCCTTTAAGCGAGGCACTCTTTATGCAAGGTTTGACTGTATTTCTCCCAGCAATCTTAATCCAATCCTGTACTTCTTCCAACCCTGCATTACTAATGATGTACTCTGCATATAAGTTAAATAAGCAGGGTGAAAGTCAACCACTCATCCACAACTCATTTATTGTCCATGTTCCTCTACAGAAACTTGGTTCAATGATGGAGGTGTATCTAAAGGATGTATCAATGATGGGGCTATATCTACCCGCCACGATTACATTTATTTATTTATTTATTTATTGCATTTATGAGATGACTTTCTTCTTGTTGGAGACTCACACGCATAGGGCATTTCCCAAGGTATTTTGTAACCAAATTAAAACAGCAACAATAACATTGCCAAGTTTGGTCCAAGACAGAATGTAAGGTTCACAAAGCCAGAAAAGCTATGTTGACATATTGGGTGGGGTAGAGATCCTACATGTCCTTATTCCCATCTCTGGCAGTAAAAATGAGTGTTTGGAAATGTCACTTTCTAAGGCAGCAGTTTGCAGACTCAGCCAGCCAAGCATGCCCATTGGCTTGTGATGGCTGGAGAATTCTGGGAACCGTAGTCCAGAACAGTAAAGTTTCTGATCTCTAATAGAAATATAATAATAGCAAGTTAAATAAAAAATGTGCTTGCTTTTTTATGTAACCTCAGGCCTACTGCCTGAGATGTACAATTCTCCTTGACTAACCTGGAAGTTGTATGTATGTAACTTGTATTCTGCATGAGCTACTTAGGGCAAATAATGTCCCAATTATTGCCTTTCATCCTAATTTAGGGAAGGCAGCCACAATGTACTTACATAAAGGACTAGATAGTAGTTTAAATGGGGAGCTAGGGGTCCTTTTGAGCATGGGTCTGAAGCTAACTCAGAGTATACTTGAATGCCAATTTGTGGACAAACATTTAAATGGAGATCCAGCAAGTGTGGTGATGACAGCTGTCAAAGCTTTTGTGATTCCTTCTTGTGCTGTGTCATAATTGCAACTAGGAATCCAGTCCTTTTTGATGTTCTTTAAAACCAAAATCCCCTTGCTGTTTATCCAGATTACTTAGCAGCCATCCAGCTGTGAGAATTGGCTTTTTTTTTTAAGTTCCCCCTCTCATTCTGACCTAGTCTGAGCTTGGAATGAATCCAAAGAGTTCTGCCTCACAGCATCCTCTTGTCAGAAACAAAAGAAGTCAGATTATTAAAGGAGAGAAAGAACTGGGCGTTCTTTCTCAAAATAGAGAAAGCAGATGTATGCTGACTTTTTTCAGTGCTCTTTCCAGCTGTAGTACTGAGTATTGGAGAAAAGGAATTAAGGGGGTTTGTTATAAATAGAAGAAGATACATTGGAGGAATCTGTATAAATATGTACTATCATCACCATAGTAAAGATCTCATGGTGCGGATTAATTTTAGGAGTAGAATGCAAGATTTGCTTTCCGTTCCTAGTACCAGTTTCAAATGAGAGTGTGTTGCGCAGTAGCAAGAATTTGGTCTGATCATCTCCTCCAGATGGAACTTTGCAAATGCTGTCAAGCAATATATGTGATAGTGAACTGCTTCTGTTCTTAAATTTTTTTTGGCACGTTGGTGAGTCTAGACTTAAGGCATGCTACAATGACATGCTATGTTTCTGGGTGAGGTACAAGATTTGATACTAATTTAAAAATCAGAGTTTTCTTCTGCAGCACAGAATGGAAAGATGGTAAGTGATTCTTTTCTTCTTTTGTGCTAAAGCTGATGAGCAAAATTCAATTTGTTATTTATAGTGTTGATCCTATATTTGGGGAGAAATCCTTCTAGGACTGTGATGGCACATTTAACTTCCGCTTCCAGGAGCGATGAGGGCAGTGTGGGCTGGATGAATCACAGTAAACCCATTTGTGTGGGAGCTTGGGTTTCTGGGAACTGAAGTCCAAGAACATCTAGAGTGCCAAGGTTCGCCATCACAGTTCTAGGATTTTACCCCTTATGTACTAAAATAAATTGCTGTCATACAGGATCCCCAGGCAGCAGAACCTTGTAGTTCTTCAGCCCCATTGCAGTTATCCACTGTGTATGCCACACAGCCTCTGTTAGGCCCCATAACCTAGCCTTCTAATTTAGATACAATAAATTACACTATTCCATTGCCAGCATTTGTTGTTGTTGTTCAGTCGCACAGTCAATTCCAACCTTTTGCGACCTTATGGACCACTGCCTGCCAGGCACCTCTGTCTTCCACCATCCTTCTCAGCCTGCCCAGCTCTGTGCCCATTGTGTCTACAATACCATCTAGCCATCTCATTTTTGGCTGCTCCCTTCTTTTTTTGCCCTCCATCTTTCCCAGCATCAAGGCTTTCTCAAGTGAATCCTCTCTTCTCATTTGATGTCCAAAGTACTTTAGCTTCATCTTTAATATTTGACCTTGAGCTCCCCTCTTTGTCTCAGTTCCTGCCAACCTAGCAGTTCAAAAGCAAGAAATTGCAAGTAGATAAATAGGGACCACTTCAGTGGGAAGGTAACAGCGTTCCTGCCACATGACCATGGAAACGTCTCAGAAGCAGACAGCGCTGGCTCTTCGGCTTTGAAACAGAGATGAGCACTGAACCCTAGAGTCGGATACGACTGGTTTTCAAGCAAGGGAAACTTTTACCTTTACCTAAGGAGCAGTCAGGGTTGATTTCTTCTAAGATTGATCTATTTGTTCTCCTCGCTGTCCAGGAGACTCTCAAAACTCTCCTCCAACACCACATTTCAAAGGCATCTATTCTTCTGTGCTCAGCTTTCCTAATGGTCCAGCTCTCACCAACCATATATTACCACCTGGAATACCATTGCTTTTACTACGCGAATTTTTGTTAGCAAGGTGATGTCTCTACTTTTAATTATGTTCCCCAGGATTCTCATAGCTTATCTCCCAAGCATCAGTCACCTTTTTATTTCATGACTGCAATCCCCATCTGCAGTGATCTTAGATTCTAAGAAAGCAAAGTCTGTCACTGCTTCTACTTCTTCCCGATCTATTTTCCAGGGACTGATAAGGGCCTGTTGCCCTTGTCTTGGTTTTCTTGATGTTGAGTCTCAAGCCAGCTTTTGCACTCTCTTCTTTCAACCTAAGCAGGATTTATTTACTATCTCACTCAGTTTCTGTGCTTTGAATGGGGAGGGTACACCATCCTATTTTTAGGAAGCTTAGGATGCTGCTGATTATTATTAAATACAGTAATAATAATAATTTCGTGTCAGAAATTATTCTGAGTTGAAAGGATTTTTGTTGGAGAAACTCCGCTCAGGGAACACCTGAATGAGGCTCCATTCATGTTTCCAAGATCTTTTTCCACCGAAGTGGTCCCTATTTATCTACTTGCAATTTCTTGCTTTCGAACTGCTAGGTTGGCAGGAGCTGGGACAGAAACAGGCACTCAATCCATCATGCAGCACCCAGGCTCGAACTGCTGACTTGCTGGCCTTCCAGCTAACAAAGTGAGCTTCTTAACCACTGAGCCACTGCAGCGTCTATTATTAAATATTTAATATATGGTATGTTTAACGTAGGGTACAGTATGTTTTGAAAAACAGGTTGTATATTGCAGGGATGCAAGGCTACCCCTACCATTAGCCTGAGTGAGGCTGCTTCCTCAGGCAGCAATGTTTAGTACAATGAAAGAACAAGAAATGGATAGTTATTTGTTATTGATGCAATTTATTGATATATTTGGGAAGAGGTCTTTCTAGGATTTTAGCCCTTATTTACTAAAATAAATTGCTGTCCTTGCATTGAGTGTGTATTTGCTGCTCCATCTGAGGCAGCAGAATGGCTTGGTCAGGCCCTGTTTAGGGATTTGCTCTGTCATGAGATGGGCTTGAGGCATACGATTTTGAAGAGCATTTCTTGGATCACTTACTTGATGCATTATTGTTTTCTTCCGTTGTAGGAGTACCATTTAGATTTTTTAAAACACATGCAATAATATATTTTAGGTTAGTTGTGAGGTTGGAAGGGGAATTTGATCCCCCTGCCCCAATAATAACGATTTATCCTGAAGATAATACTGGTGTCAATTGCATTGTTATTACAGGCAGTGCCAAAAATGTTGCAGCTTTCCCCCTTCCTCCTAAACTGGGTTCCTTTTCTTTGTGGTTTTAGCCAGTCACCATTTCCTCCTACCAGCATACAGTATTCCATAATTACTAAGCAGCCCTAAGGCATTCCCTGGGTGGCTTGGTCACTCTCTCTTTACACAGTGCTGACCTGAGACCAACCTCACAGGGGTCTTGCAAGGATAAAATGAGTGGTCTCAGGTGCTGTGGGTTCATTGTAAAAAAAAAAGGGGGCAGAGGGAGACAGATATAGATGAAAGAAATTGCATTGTCAAAGAAGTAACCTTGTTAGTCTGTGCAAGCATCTCTTTAAAAAAATACAAGAGACAAATGGCTGATTCTAAGGCATGAGGAAATGGACTTGATCCATGAAAGCCCACATTAAAAATACAGCAGCCAGTCTCTAAAGGTGTCACATTTTTGTCTTTAATGTTTTTTAACTTTTGTTTTGTCTAATGCTTCTGAAGGGGTGGACTTGATCCATGAAAGTCCACATTAAAAATACAAGTACAGTACTGTATTAGTCTTTAAATTGCCCCAATGTTTTGGACTACCTGTATTATTATTTTTATTCTTGTTTTGTTTCTTGCCTAATACTTCTGAGGAAGTGGAAACTGACCCACAAAAGCCCACATCAAAAATACAGCCTCCTTTAAATTGCCCAACATTTTTGTCTCTTGTAGGTCCTGTGGTGGTATGGTTCTTTTGTAGGGGAAGTTTAAGACGCTGACTGGGAGTTTGAGTCCCAAGTACTGCAGGACGGAATGAGCTCCCGTCCCAGCTCCTGCCCAACCTAGCAGTTCGGAAGCAAGAAATTGCAAGTAGATAAATAGGGCCCACTTCGGTGGGAAGGTAACAGCGCTCCGATGTCTAGTCATGCTTGCCACATGACCACGGAAACGTCTGCAGAAGCAGACAGTGCTTTGAAACAGAGATGAGCACTGAACCCTAGAGTCGGATACGACTGGCTTTCTAGCAAGGGAAACCTTTATCTTTACTAAACAGCTCAGGACGGGGTCAGAGTCCTCTATGCATGGCATACCAGTGGTGGGATGTCAAAATTTTTACTACCCCACCGTGACGCCATCACAGTGTGGGTGGAGCTAACGTCATGATGTCATGATGTTGTGGGCGGGGCCAAAGAAAAATAATCAATAATAATAAAATTAAAATAAGCACACACACACACACCTCAACCCACCCACCCACCCACAACACAAACCCGTAAATAAATTAAATAAATAAAATAAAAATTACATTAAAGGAGGCCTTGCATACGCGCCAAGCACTGTAGGCATGCATGCACACCAAGTGCTCGGTGCGCATGTGCATTGGGGAACAAGTGAAAAGGTAAGCCCCAAAGGTGGTTCCCCCAAAAAGCTGCTACCGGTTCTCCGGGACACTGGGGAAAGTTACTACCGGTTCTGGCTAACTGGTGAGAACCTATTACATCCCATCACTGATGGCGCACACACCATGCCCCCTCTGTTAGCTGGTCACTGGAATCTCCTCCGCACTTCAATTCCCAGAAGCCTTGCTCATCGGGTATGCTGACTTTGGGCTTCTGGGAATTGAAGTCCAGGAGCAGCTGGAGTGCCAAAGTCACTATTATGCCCAACTCCGCCCTGCCGCCGGGGGAAGCGGAGGCGCTAGGGCCTGGCGGGACCCGTCCCGAGGGCGGCGTGGGGCTTCCCCTGCACAGGGCGAGCGGCGGGTCGAGTTACTGTCCCAGCCCCCCCCAGCCCCCCCCTCCGCTCCGCAGCCCCTTGCCTTGCAGGGACCGGGCTTGTTCGGGACGGAGCGACCCGGAGAGGGAGAGGCACAGCAGCCCAGCCAGCCTTCGCCGGAGGACAGCCCATGGGCCAACCCTAGGACCTAGAGAAGTGGCTATGATTTGGGCAGTAGGTAAAAAGGCTGGCATCCCCTTCATTCGAGCCTGGGAAATGGGTCTTCTTTTTCCTTTCTGGTTTTCACCCTTTTTTCCACTTCGGTGATGGTGGCAAACAGGGCTTAGACTTCTTAGAGGGATGCTGTCTTTTCTCTTTTTTTGCAAATGCGACGCCGCCTGTCAACGCTACAAAGTTGCACGCCCGGGAAGCGTGCAACTCCCTGGTTTCCCCCTTTTTGAACATTTATTTACATGTTGGTTTTTTTTTAATTGGACGGGTTTAGGCGGGCTAGAAAAGCTGCTGCCCGGCTAGTTGCATGTAGACAGAGCTCGGGGGGAGCTTTTTAGAGGGAAAAATAACTTCGAAACTAACCGATCGCCATCCCTGGAGGAGAATAAACCCGAGTTGTTCGGCAGCATCAGTTTTTTTATGGAGGGGGGGGGAAACCCCTCCGAGCTGCGTGTCAATTTTGGGATTTTCCTTCCCTCCCCCAGCATCCGACTCACCGACACGGATGTTCATTTGAGGTCTAACTGGCAAAGGGGGTTATTTATAACTTGCAAAAGGGTTCAAGGCGCTTGAACATATGGTGCAGGAATTCGGTCTCCTCCCTCCCCTTTTTAACTTAAAAAAATATGACTTTGCAAAAGGTGGAGGGATTTCCTTTGATTGTAACAAGAAAAGTTGAATCTTATCTTGATTCTTCCTTTTATAGGTCAAATAAGTAAACCAGCAGGGAGAGTGTGTTAGGGGAAAGGTGGTTCTTGAATGTAAGAGTGTTTACTTATTCCCCCCCCCCTCCTTTTCAGCTATGTTGTTGTCACATGCTAGTGTGAAGGTTGTGGACTGTAGGGAGGAAAAAACCCTTTAATTGTGCATTGAAAGAATTCTTGAAAGAAGCCTTTTAAAACCATGCCTCTCCCTCTCCTTCTTATTACTCTAGAAGAAGGGGTGCCCAAACTTTTTTGGCCACTGGCCAGTCACTAGTTCAGGGGGCCAGTCCGGCCCCTGACACCAATTCATCAAGCCCACGAATCCCTCATTGCTCCCGGAAGTGGAAGTAAAACACACCCGTACAGGCGCGTTTTACTAACGCTTTTGGGAACGAGGGCTTCACGGGCCGGATGAATTAGCATTGGGGAGGCAGGAGCTGGCCCATGGGCCGTAGTTTGGGCACCCCTGCCCAAAGGAGGTTTCTTTAACATTAATAGATTGCTTTAGCTGCCCCTACCTGGTTGGGCCTATGCATTTTGTATTTTCAGGAGCTGCACTGGTTACCAGTTTGCCTCCGGGTGCAATTCAAGGTGCTGGTCATTACCTTTAAAGTCCTACATGGTAGTGGGCCAGGGTACTTGAGAGACTGCATCTCCCGAAGGGTATCTGTTCATCCCACCAGAGCGGATCGGAGAGGGGCCTTAGTTGTGGCATCTAGAAAGAGGGCCTTTTCCTTGTTCGCTCCGACTTTGTGGGACCGCCTGCCTTTGGAGTTGCGCCTCCAGACAGAGCTACTAGCTTTCAGGAAGGGTGTGAAAACTTGGCTGGTGGGAATGGTGTGGGGTAACGATGGCTTATTGACCCCTCCCCGCTGGTTTATTTAACATCTCACACTTACCCTTTTATTCCTCTTACTCCTTTACTTAAATGAATGAGATGTTGCTCTAAATGGTTTTTTAATTTGTTCTTTTAGAGTTTTTAACTATGTATTGTATATTGGTTGTAATCCGCCCTGAGTCGCCTGTGCGAGTAGGGCGGAATATAAATCTAAATAAATAAATAAAATTTTTCAGAAATAACAGAATGGCCCCTCTGCCTTTCAAACAATATCAGGGATAAACAGGATTGTTTCTCTAATCCCATATTCACCATGCGGGGCTGTACATTTCTGCTTGGAAGTAACATGCATTGAGAGGGGTAGGACTTGGGATCCCAGCCATTGGTCTTTCTGGGCTGAAGACAGACTTGCTGTCTTTAAATCGGAATGATGTCTGATTGGAAAATGAGAGAGAGTTCGAGGTAATAAGAAATTCATGTCAGAAATTATTCTGGGTTGAAAGGATTTTTGCAGGAGAAACTCTAATCAGAGGATGCCTGAATGAGGTTCCTTTCATGTCCCCAAGAGCTGGGGCAGGTGCCCCAAGAGCTGGGGACAGAGACAGGTGCTCAATCTGTCATGCAGTATCCGGGTCTCGAACTGCCGCTTGCCTGCCTTCCAGCTAACAATCCGTCATGCAACACCTAGGATGTAGATGACAATTGCAGTTAGGCCCATCTATAAGGAAAGGTGATAATAGCTGTGTTATCCCCTTAATTTTTAAGACTGACAGGGCTTTGGTCTCATAAGGCCTGCCAGCAAGTTACAGCTCATTTTTTGCAGCTTTTACTGTAGATTCAGAATAGGAGTGTTTGTATTCAAGGATGAGAAAAATGCACTTTACCCATGTGCAGAAACAGCCTTTTCATTTTCACAATATATTGCTGTGGCATACTTTGTGATATTCAGAGTAGGTTCTTATTTTGTCTCTCAATTCAGACCCATTTACCTAAGATGTTAGCATGTGGCTGCAGTACAATTACGATATAAGGAGCAGTTTATATTTCAAGCTGATAGATAATCATGAATGGTTATCACACTGTGGCATGTTTTATCTTCAGTGTTTCCTTGTAATGTTTCGAGAAGATATTTGGATTGCTTTCAGATAGATGACTGGGATATTGTCATTTGTTTGTATCCTGTTATAAAACTGTTTAGCAATGCGTATTTGACTGGCCTAATATCAGGAAATATTTTGTTTTTCTTAAAACATCAAAAAAATATTTTAAAAACATTTATAGTTATCAAGTATTATTATGAAGCAAATAAACTGAAAAAATTATTATAACTTTTAATACAATTAGGTGGGGTTTTTTTTTTGTAAATGAATAATTTGTTTGAACACTTCTCTTTTATCCTGGATAATTAGATTAGTAAAGGGTTAGAAAATCTGTTTTATTTCTATAATGGTTT
Source organism: Furcifer pardalis (assembly GCA_030440675.1). Lineage (NCBI taxonomy): Eukaryota > Metazoa > Chordata > Lepidosauria > Squamata > Chamaeleonidae > Furcifer > Furcifer pardalis. The sequence continues at coordinate 105,386,956 of CP126895.1, read as the reverse complement.
TTTAAAAAATAAAGCAATGTAGCAGTAATGCTTAAGGGCCCAATAGCCAGTTTGTAAAAGTGGTTTACTAAGGAAGCCTATACAGTAATACCTCATATAACATTAGTATCGAATAACACGAAAACCGCATAACATCAAGGAATCTGGGGGGAAGAATTGCATCAGATAACATTAAGATCCTATGGGATGCTTCAGATAACAACCGCGAAAGCCTGTGTGGTTACAATGTATCTCTATGGATCCCATAGAGGATCACATAACACTAAAAATCATATAACACGAAGACTTGTGGAACCAGGTTTTAGTGTTATATGAGGTTTTACTGTATAATGATATTCATAGAATATAGTGTAATAATTGTGTGCCATCTAGTCTATATTGACTTATGATGACCCTTTCCAAGATTTTCTAGGTAGAGAATACACAAAAGTAATTTATCATTATTAATCTGACAACCTTCAGGACTCCACAGGGAAGGGTAATGTCCCCAAATGGATTAAATCCCACTGGAACCCAGCTTGATGGATGGCAGCAGCTTCATCAATACTGGTTGGGGCTGAGGAAGACTTTGCGTGCCAAAAAGGCTCTGGACCAGAAAGCGACACATGGAACTGAATCAGTGATATGGATGTCACACTGGGATTTGGAAGGCAAATGGAAGACCACTGTATCAAATTGTTCCCAGGTCAATCTTCATGGCTGATCGCCAACAGCAAAGCCAAGAAAGTGGCTTTATTTTGGCAGTCTAGGGTTTGATTGGGACATGAAAGAAGAAGAATCACCATGGTGGTAGCTAATATTTGTAATCAGATATGGCAGTTGAAGAAGAATAGTAATTTACTATTTCCTTCTTCTGTGGGTTCCCTAGTCCTGCGCAGTTTGCACATGACTATGCAGGTTGGCTCTCCTCCAGGGAGGCACAGTAAGGAATTGAACTTATGGCCTCTGTCTTCACAGCCAGATACTAAATCACTTCATCCTATGATCATGGTCAAGAGATAAGTAGTCAATTGGCATTATTAATTGGTTATTGGTAAGCATGAGTACTCTCCCTGATGCAATTTGAGACCCTATCACCAGAACTCAGATCGCCAGATAAATGAGCAGTGGTGGGCATCGGCAGGTTCGTACTAGTTCACCAGAACCAGTAGCAGAAATTCTGGCTGGCCCCACCCATCCAGGTTTTGAAATAAAGTAATCCTAATTTGAGTGCAATGCAGGGCTTTCCCCCTGGGAACGCCCACCATACCACACCCACAGTGTGGTAGTAAATTTTTTTGGAGCCCAGCACTGCAAACAAGTAGATGACTAGATGCTTGTGTTCTGACTTGTCAGCTTCAGTTGTCCAGATGTTTACATCCAGAATGCATGTATTACACATCCCATGTGCTTCCACTGGTTTTGTGTGACACTTTGGTGTCCAGTTTTGTTCAATAATAGCTCTCATATGTTAACAACATGCAAAATTAAATAGTTATTAAAAATCTTGGTTTCATATAATTTTTTCAACTAGCAGCAAGGGTTGAATTTGGGGCATCCTTGTAAAATTCCAGCCAAGAGGCCAACCATGTGTCTGTGGGGTGGTATGTGATTAGACCAGTTCAGATGACTTGCTTGTTTAAGGGTAGGAAACATTTCAGGCATTCTCTTGGTTTTGACTGACATACATTGCCACAAAATGAAGAGTGACTTAATAATCCAGACCCTAAGTGGTAATAGGATCTTCTCCCTCTCACACAGTGAAATGGGGGTGGTGGGATGATTTCCAAAAGCATGACAGCTGGATTATAAATCACCTCTTGACCAAAGCTTACCTGGTGCATTGCAGTGCTTATGTTTCTTTAAACCATTGATTTTGTTAGTTGAAACAACTGGTTTAGTGGCCAGTTGGAGAAATGAGGAGGCCTGTACTCAAATTTCTATTCCACTGCAGCCGGGTATCAAACTCACTCAGCGATCCAGCTGACTCCTTAAAAGAAGGGGAAACTGTAAGGAAAACAGATTGTATTTTATCCAGGATTTCCATAGCTGAGTCATGCAGTTGTGAACTTTGGAGATTGTGACGTATATGTTGTGCTCTACTTTCTTAGAATCTGGTCTGCAATTTGCCCACTTCAGTCTAGAGGCAGAGACTATCCATACCATATGTCAGTGGTGGCGAACCTTTTAGAGACTGAGTGCCCAGACAGAAGGACTGGAGGGAGGGAGAAAGCGCTCCCATTGTGCTGCTGGGGAGAGGGGCAGGGTGAACTCTGTGTTGGGACAACGGCACAGCACATGTGCCCCACAGAGAGGGCTTCGAGTTCCCCCTCTGGCATGCATGCCATAGGTTCACTACCACTGCCCTATGTAGATCAACTCCTATGAAATCCTAGCATGTTTATTCAGAAATGAATAGTGGTTATATGTCATCAATTCAATTCCAATTTATGGCTACCCATTCCTGGGTTTTCTAGGTACAGAATACTCAGACTCGATTTGCCATTCCCTTCTTCTGTGGTGCTCTGGGATTGCACAGCTTGCCAGAGGCTACACAAGCTGTCTCTTTCCCAGGAGGCACAGTGGGGAATCATACTCTCAGTCTTTGACTCCAAGCCAGGTACTCGCCGAGCCGAGCCAACTGTTACTCAGAAATGAGCCTCACAGAATTCAGTAAGATTTACTCACGGGTAAATATACTTAGAATTACAACCTTAGTGCCTTATTTGAAGAAGTGGTAGGAAAAGAGACGAGGCATTTTTAGTAACTATTCTCCAGATTTGGAATTCTTTGTTCCCAGAACTTTGCCAGTTCTTGAATGTCTTACTGTAAGCACTGCAAATGCCAAGAATAAATAGCAGTGACCTTGGAGTGAACCCTAATTTGTCTGTTTTTAAGACATTTTAAAAATTGCCTTGGTATTCTGCTATTATAAGCTTGCTGTCTAACTGAGTGACTACAGTAACAACGCTTAAAGAAATGGGGCGTGCTAGTGAATTGAGAGAGAACCGCTTGATTGCCATAGGAAAAAATATGCTGCGTTAAAAGCTTACATGTGCCCCAAACGTTCACCCCATGGTGTGCGTTCCCTGCTGTGCATCTGTATGATTCACTGATGAATCACTACCTTATAAGAAGATAAGAACATATGTTACATCACGCCTATCTGTTCCATCTTCCTGTTCCCCACAGTGGCTTATGAAAAGCATGTAGACAAGACTCTAGTGGATAACCATCCTGCTTACTAGCAATTAGTATTCAGAGGCACATTGTCTCTGGTACTTTACCTTGGATACCTGGGAGTCGTTATTCAGCAAAGAGTCCTCACATGAGTAGACGTCTGCAGTGACTTTCCGCACAACTTCTGTCCATAACGATGTGTTCCTGGCATTCTTCTCCATGTTGATCCAACATATTTCTTGAGAAAATCTTCCGACCTCTGAGGTGGTCTTCCCCTAGGTCTTTTGCGATCTTTCAGATATGAATTCATTATTCTGGTCCTCCATCTATTGTCTCTGGTATTGTAGATAAAAATGGAGCCACAATGACTACTGATTGGTGATAGCCTAAACTTCCGTGACATTGTTGGCCATCACTATATCTGGTGGTAGTGAGTTCTAGATGTTGCGTGAAGGAATATTTTCTTTTTTTAGTCTGCAATATCCCATCCAGTTTCATTGGATGACTGCACTCTTGACCACACAATGCGATTTTTTTTTTTGCATTTCTATTATGTTCTCCCAACCTCACCTCTTATTTTGAACCCCAAACTCCCCATACGGGAGCTGCTTCTAGCCCAGTGTTTCCCAACCTTTGGTTTGGGGACTTCAATTCCCAGAAGCCTAAGTCAGTATGACTGATCAGTGCTTTTGGGAATTGATTTAGGCTTCTGGGAATTGAAGTTCAAAAACCAAAGGATGGAAAACACTGTTCTAGTGTGTGGATTTGTCCTTTCCAGCCCCATCTATTTAAGGTGTTAGAAGGACTGTCTAATTCTGCTGCAATACCAAGGTTGAAAGAGGATCTTACAGAAAGCAAACCTGTCTGCCTTCAGATGAGGCAGGCTTGTTTGGTCTCTTGGTAAAGCAGGCCTACTTCCTCTCAGGAGCAAGCTTTAGAAATGTTTGTCCTTTGGGCTGTTTGCAAGTTGGAGCATTCGAGGAACTGTGTTCCAGAAATAACTTTCAAGCTTCCAAGCCTTTAGGAGGCTTGCCCAGATCTTGTTGACTCACGTCACGTGAAAACATTGAGATGGATTCCTTGAAGGATTGTGAATAATCCTTACCTCTCATGCACGTGATTGAAAGTTAAACTTTTCAGTGTTTGTGTGAGAAGTGTGCTTTCTGTTATTTGATTTTTTGAAAGTGTTTTTCAAAAATCGTATGTGTGGGGAATGCTACTCTGTGAGACTCGTTTGGGAGTCAGGAAAGCATGTGTCAAGATTGTTCTAGCACCGATCTGATTAGACAGATCTCAGATTCACCTTGCCTAGCCTCACACAGTCTGTAGGATAAAAATAAAATAATCCCATGTATAAAAATAAAATAATCCCATGTATAAAAATAAAATAATCCCATGTAAACTCATCTGCATTGCCTAGAAGATTGTGCAGGAACATAACATGTGATACAAATACTTTATCCAGAAGTTTAGAGATCCTGTAAGAATAATCTGTATTGGTTGTAGGGCAGAATAATGGGGCATGATAGTGTCAAGAAATAGGACCTTGACATATGTTGTCCCAGATCTACAGAATGAATGTTGTTCATAACTACATTTCATTCTATTGATATTTAGGAAGAAGGTGCAAAATAACTTCAGATTTTTCAACAGGTTAGTTTGTTTAGTTTGTTCTTTCTCTGCAGTGTTTTTGCCTTTACTGTATTTTTACACCAAATTCAGATTTTTCTACTGTGACTTTACATTGGAGGGGTGGTGGCAGTGATGGGATGTTTAGGCAGCTTTTGTGTCTTTTTTAGTAATAGGTAAAGGTAAGATAAAGGTTGTTCTTGCTCAAAAGCCAGTCCTATCCAACTCTAGGGTTTGGTGCTCATCTCAGTTTACAGCTGAACAGCCAGCGTTGTCTGCATCTGCAGACATTTCTATAGTCATGCAGCAGGCGACAGAATGTTGAGAGTAAAAATGCTAATTAACTTGTGAACTGCCCAGAGAGTGTGCTAAGTGCTTTTTGTTGTTCAGTCGCACAATCGATTCCGACCCTTTGCGACCCCATGGACAACTGTCCGCCAGGCACTTCTGTCCTCCACCATCCTCCTCAACTCGCTCAGCTCTGTGCCCATTGTGTCTACAATACCATCTAGCCATCTCATTTTGGGCCGCCCCTTCTTCTTTTGCCCTCCACCCTTCCCAGCATCAAGGCTTTCTCAAGTGAATCCTCTCTTCTCATTTGATGTCCAAAGTACTTTAGCTTCATCTTCACTATTTGACCTTCTAAGGAGCATTCTGGGTTAATTTCTTCTAAGATTGACCTATTTGTTCTCCTCGCTGTCCAGGGGAGTCTCAACACTCTCCTCCAACACCACATCTCAATGGCATCTATTCTTCTGCGCTCAGCTTTCCTTATGGTCCAGCTCTCACAACCATACATTGCCACCGGGAATACCATTGCTTGACTATACGAATTTTTGTTTGCAATGTGCTATGGGGCAGTATATAAGTATGATTGCTTTTTGCTTTATGACTAGATGCCGAAGAGCATAGAATGCTTTCCTTGCCAAAACAGTACCTATTTATCTACTTGCAATTTTTTGCTTTTGAAGTACTAGGTTGACAGGAGCTGGGGCAGACAACGGGTGCTCACTCCATCATGCAGTACTAGGTTCTGGAACTGCTGACCTTCAAATTCAGCATCTTAACACTAAACCACCACAGTCCTTCTTTTTAGTAATGACAGGTACCAAATCCCTTTCAAAAAGTCAGATCGGAATGGTTACACTTCTCCTTTCAGTATATTCTGCATGAAGCACTGGGTGGTTTGCATAAGAAAAACCACACACTGGTGTTAATGATCCTGTTAATTGTATGATCAATTCTAAATACAGTAAATGATCCTAAAAGGTTTAATAAACAAAGTCCTAAAAGGGGTTTCCTTGACAGAAAGCCTTAAAAGGGTGGGAGAAAAGAACAGGCAAATTGTGTGTTGACTGCTCTAAATACCAAACATACAACAGGGATTATCTTCTATTATTTACTTTTCAGAGTTCTTTTGCCTTGGAATCTGCAACTCGGTTTAAAGGTAGCATGAGCTTTAGCTCAGTAAGAAGAAAATCCTGTTTTCTTTAGTAGTGATAATTTTCCCCCATGGGCAAATATTAATTATTATCTTTGTTATACTTTGTAGGGGCTGTGGTGGCTTAGTGGTTAGGATGCTGAACTTGATGATTGGAAGGTTGGCTAGTCAACAGTTCGAGACCCGAGTGTTGCACGATGGAGTGAGCTCCCATCTCTGTCCCAGCTCCTGCCAACCTAGCTGTTCAAAAAAAAAAATGCAAGTAGATAAATACCACTTTGATGGGAAGGTAACAGCATTCTGTACGCTCCAGTGTTGTAGGCAGCGCTGGTTCTTTGGCTGTAAAAAGATGAGCCCCGTACCCTAGAGTCAGATACAACTGGCTTTCAAGCAAAGGCGACTTTTACCTTGTAAGTACTATTACTTGTGTTAAGCTGGTAAATATACACAGCTAATATATTTACCAATTTAACACAACTAATACTATTTACAAAGGTAAAGGTGCCTTTGCTCGAAAGCCAGTCGTATCCGACTCTAGGGTTCGGGGCTCATCTCTGTTTACAGCTAAAGAGCCAGCGCCGTGGGGTGGTGGGGAGAGAAGACAAAAGAGAGAGAGAGAGATACAGATACAGAGAAAGCAAAAATATTGTGGCATTTTAAAGACTTAACATTTGTTTCAGTGGGAGTTTTCTCAATGAAATAAATCTGTTCATTCCTTAATGTGCCACAGTATTTGGGTTTCTGTTTCTGTCTCCTGAGTTATTAGCAACTCTTCTAAGTTTGATGTTATCTGCAAATTTAATGAGCATCTCCATATTCTCATTCTAGTCAGTAATGTATGTAAAATAGCTCTTTAGACATTATTGTGGATACTAGAGATTTATATAGCTAAGGTATTTCTTGTTGTTTGAATTTGACCATTAGTTAAATTTGCAACCAACTGTAAAAGGGGGTGCGGGAGATAGTGAGCAATTTGTTTTTTTTAATAAGTGGAGCCTTTATTGAACTGTGTAGTTATTTCCTCCATATAACACCTACCTTATCCATAGCAGAAACAGGCTAGTGCAGTGGTGCCAAACTTATGGCACCCACACCATTGCCCTAGCACAGAGTTCAACTCACCCCTCTGCCCAGCAGTCCAATGGGAGCGCTTCCTCCCTGCCCCAGCACAGAGTTCACCCCAACCCTCTGCCCAGCAGCCCAATGGAGTGCTTACTCCCTCCCCCCAGCACATTCACCCCATCTCTCTGTGGCACGGACAGCAGCCTGTTGAGTTTGGGCACTCGGTCTCTAAAAGGTTCGCCATTCCTGGACTAGTGGATACGAAGCGCTCCAAAGTTGTAGGAGAAGCATCTGTCACCCAAAGGAAAACTGTGATGGATAGGATAAGAGTCAACCTGACCCAGATTTACTTCTCTTCTTCAATAGCTCTGGCTTTCTTAGTAATTCCACATTTAAGAAATAGTGCTGTAATAAAATGCTTGCCTCTTTTCTTTAGATTATCAAAGAATTAAAGAAAGGCTGTTGCATTTTAGGAGATGGAGAATGGGGGCTTGTGTGTGTGATGAATCACATGCTGGGCTCGCTTAATCCTTCGTCAGATTGATTGCTCACTTGGCTACTGGGTTATTTGGTGCTTGATTGCATGGTGATTCTTACAGCATAAGGTATGATTTGATTCAGTTGAGAAAAATTCCAGCAGATTTTTAAGTGCCTGTAAAAGAAATGAATCTGTGAAAACAGTGAATTCTTAAGTACAAGTCTTTGTTCAAAGTAAAGCAGGTACGCATGGGTAGTAATAACCCACCAGGAACAGAGTGAATTGTGGCATTGTCTTTGAAAGCCAAAATAAACCCCCAAGTAGATGCACAGTAGAAAGATTTGCTGTTCACTGGGTGGTGATAATTCATAAGGATCTCTCTATTTGAATTGTTGCTTGCAGTCCAAGTTGTGTTTGAATGCAAAAATGAAAAAGGGAAAGAAGAAACCACAAAAAAGAGAATGGGGCTTTCAAGTATTTTGTCTGCTGTCAATAAATTAAAGCGTTGACTTGGTCAGGTGAAAAGTGCACCCTGTAAATCAGGGCTTCTCAACTTTCTTGTGCCATGGGCTGGACCACTCTCCCTCAGGCAGCTGAGCAGGCCAAACACTTGGTTTTCCCCTGCCATAAACACTGCCGTAAACTGTGGCTGGTGAGTTTGCGCATGCGCAGGTGAGTTTACAGCTGTTGTAAACACGTCCGCTTTTGAGGTCATCACCACGTGCCAGATTATTTGCTGTTGCGGGCCGGGTCTCACCTGCAAGCAAACTCCTGCTGCAATACACCGATTCAGGGCGGCTCACAAAAATCACAACATATCAAACATTACAGTACAATAAAATATAGCAATACAATAAAATGTAATAATGCAATAAAAATAAATAAATAAATAAATAATAAAGCATTAAAAATAAATAATGCAATAAAAAGTGCTACAGTGTTTTTAATTTTATTTTGTTTATTTTGTTTTGTTTTCTGATAAATTACAATGCAGTAAAATATAACAATACGATAGAAGGTAACAGTGCAATAAAACGTAAAAACCACCACATACATTAACAGGTGTGGCAAAGGGACCATCATCTCCTGAATCAGCAACCAGCCCTCCCCAGCTGTTCCTCCTTCCTCCTGTTGATGTTTCTCCCAGCAATTTTGATTCCAACTTGTGATTCATCCAACCTTGCATTGCACATTATGTGCTCTGTGTATAACTTGAATAAGCTGGGTGACAAAATGCAGCCTTGTCTTACTCCTTTTCCTATTCCAAATCACTCCATCATTCCGTATTCTGTCCTATATGTTGTTTCTTGACTCTTGTACAGATTTCTCATGCAGCATATAAGGTGTTCTGGTATTCCCATCTCTTTAATCACTGTGCTGGGAAAAGGGAGCGTTCTCATTGGCCTATGCATGGGGTGAACTCTGTGCTGGGAGAGGGAGGAAGTGCTCCCATTGGATTGCTGGTGAGAGGGGTGGGTGAACTTTTTGCTGGGGAAGGGAGGAAGCACTCCCATTGGGCTGCTTGGCAGAGGGGCAGGATGAACACTGTGCTGGGGTGACGGCATGGATGCCAACAAAATGGGGTCTGCATGACCCTTCTGTCACACCTGCCATAGGTTTGCCACCACTGTGAAAATCTATGGGAGGAGTAACCAGTTGTGGCTGTTTACATGTTGTTGTTGTTGCCTACAATTCCTATTACTCTTAACTAGTATAGCCAGTGGTGGAGGATAATGGGAGTTGTATTCAGTGATGGGATGTAACAGGTTCTCACCAGTTCTCCAGAACTGGTAGTAACTTTCCCCAGTGTCCTAGAGAACCTGTAGCAGCTTTTGGGGGGAACCACCTTCGGGCCTTACCTTTTCACTGGTTCTCCCACTGCGCATGCATGCCAAGCACTTGGTGTGCATGCACGCCTAGTGTTTGGCACATATGCACGGCCTCCTTGCTGTCCTCCCAAATGGGGAGGAGGAAGAGAAGCTGCTAGCCTGAGGCTCCCTATAGCCTGAAGCTCCCTATTTTTATTATTTTGTATTTTTTTCTTTGGCCCCACCCATGACATGACATCATGATGTTAGCTCCACCCACACTGTGATGACATCATGGTGGGGTAGTAAAATTTTTGACATCCCACCACTGGTTGTATTCCAAAAATGTCTGGACAACTATAGTTGCCTGTCTTTGATCTGTGGCCATGGCTCCCATGGCCACAGGAGGGCAATTTGATTTTTAGAGGGCCCCCCCGGAAATTTGGAAGCTTATTTAGACCAAGTTAATGGCCTTTTAGGCTTCTTCCACATGAATAGGAGTTCACTTTTTGAATAATAAGAATTATATATCACAAGGAGTGGGCATCAAGATTTTAGAGATGCTTAGGTGGGGCATGGCCAAAAAGGAAGTTGGGAAGCACTGATCTATGATTTAGCATTAACACAATGATGATTAATGTTGTTGTTATTATTGCTTAGTAACAGGCTCATTTTCTACAGTGAGTTCAGGGCAACATACTTTGTTCTCCTTCTCCTCGTACTATTACAACCATCCTGTGAATTTGGTCAGGCTGACAGAGAATGAATGACCAAATACCATCCGGTGAATTTCCTAGTAGTCATAGGGAGACCTGAAGCTGATTCTCCATACAGCAATCCAGTTGCTATGCCACACTAGCTTTCTTGATTATTTATTGGGAATATGAACTAATTAATAGAATTTATTATAAATTCACTATCTTATTTGGAAGGAGCTATCTATCCCAGGACTCTGGAATGCTCCAGATGTGGTTGAACTGCAGCTGCCATCCTGTCTAGCCAACTTAGATTATGATGAAGGATGCCGGCTGTTGTAATTCAACAGCATTGTTAGGGCCATATGTTCCCCTTCCTTAATCTTGGATGACAATTGTGACCTCCTGGCATTTGCAGGGTGATTATTGAACTTATTTATCTAGAATGTGTATTTTTACCTAAAGAATGGTTAAGGTGGTTTTTATATACAGTAATTATAATATCAGATATTGTTCTGTTTTTGTTTTTTTTTTGTTTTTTTGGTGGTGGGATTTCCTGCTGCTTTTCATGGAGGTAATCTAACTCACCATTTTTAGAGGCAGTTGACTCCTGTGAGTGCCAGATGTTGGGGGGATGTTTTTTGTTGTCATCATCATTCCCTTGCTCAGCATCATCACAGTATACTGCTTTTGAGAAGCCAGAAGCTTTTATCTCCTCACTTGGGGGGGGGGGTGATCAGACAAGAGAGACTTTATTCCAGCCAGCAGGGGATTTTTAATACATTCTCTAGACCAGTGATTGCAAACGTGGGGCACATGCCCCACAGGGGGGCAATTTGATTTTTTAAGGGGGGCAATGTGAGAATGAGTTATTAACAGTGAATTTTTTACATTTCTTATAGTTCTAGGTGCCTCATATATAGCATATAAATATATATTGTGACATACACATTTAAAAATTAAAATCAGAATATAGATGGGGTGGGGCATGGCCAAAAAAAAAAAAAGATTAGGAACCACTGCATCTACCAAATACAGGTACTGTATGTCAATTTTTTCAACTCTTATTTATTCAATTTTATTCAAAATTCACAAGTACATAGGCAGACTATCTTATGGTTATGTGTGGGAGGGCAAGCGTTATATCATGTACGTAAGTTTTTCATTTTAATTGATCTTATTCTGGTATTAAAAACAAGGGAGGAAGAAGGTCTAATTTAGGTAGTTTGCAAAGGAGAGCATGCATGAAATTTGTTCCTAGGGATGTATTGGTGGTTCAGGCTGGTGGCATTCCACAGTGCAGAAAAGTAGTTTATACATTTTAAAATATATTACAGTAACCATTTGCCATTTTCCTATTCCTTCTGATGAGCTAGTTTAATTTTCTGCTTTGCAGAAATAATCCTAAAGGTAAAGGTAACCCTTGCTTGAAAGCCATTTGTATCCGACTCTAGGGTTCAGTGCTGATCTTTATTAATAGCCAAAGAGTCAGCACTGTTTGCATCTGCAGATGTTTCTGTGGACATGTGGCAGGCATGACTTGTGCACAGAATAATCCTCCTTTAGGATTAATCCCGACATTAAGATGCTCATACAGTTAGAAATGTTTTGTTAATGGAAATAGTTCTCTCTGTGTGTTTGAAAGAGAGAGAAAACAATAACCTTCCAAGTGGCAGTGGCAGGAATAGGTATATAAAAACTTTGGGTTTTAAAACCAAGACAAATTAAATAACCTATAGCACGCGTGCCAGAGGTGGCACTCACAGCCCTCTCTGTGGGCACCTGTGCCATCACCCTAGAACAGAGTTTGCCCCGCACCTCTGCCCAGGAGCCCAATGTCAATGCTTTCTCCTTTCGCCCAGCACAGTGTTCCCTCTGCCCAGCAGCCCAGTGGGAGCACTCCCCCCCCTCAGGACAGAGTTTACCCTGCCCCTCTGTTTGAGCACTCGGTCTCTAAAAGGTTCGCCATCACTGTTCTAGACAAAAGACTCCCTAGTGCTACCAGTCAGAAGGTGTTAGGTCAGGGGTTCCCAACCTACAGCTTGTAGGCCGGACCCACCCTGCAATGCTATTTCATCTAGCCTGTGGCCATCTCCACCACACCTGGAAGTGGAAGTGGGTGTGTCTACTTCAGTAGTAAAATGCACCTGCATATGTGCAAAGGTGCCTGTGGCTATTGTAAATGTTTCCATTTCCAGGCCCGCTCAGCTCTCTGGAGGTGTGCTCAGGCCCATGACATACAAAGGTTGGTCACCCCTGTGTTACTACTTAGTAATTAAATCTATTTTAAAAAGATGGAAAATATTGTTGCAGGTGCAGGAGGGCTTTTATATAGACCACTACTTATAACTGTCCCAGGTTCCTGATTATATTCTCGTATACATCGTCCAAAGAAAGGAATATTTATTCTTTCTCTCTCTTTATGCTCAAGCTCTGTAAGGCAGCTGTCCCCATTTTTTACCCTCCAGGTACTTCAATCTGCAGCAAGGATAGCTGATGATCAGCAGTTTTAGTTCAAACATGTTTGGATGAGGCTGAGGAAGTTTGCCCAGGAACAATTTCTTGATTGTACTTCTGTGACGAGCCTGTGAGATTAACTCCCATTCTTATTGCATAAAGGTGTGTTTCCCTACACAGTCCCATGTGTAGGTGGATATTTGAAAAAATGTGACTTGCCAGGAAGCCTGTATGCACCCAATATCACTTCTTAGGTGGTTTATTCATCTAGTTACATTCAAGAGTGACGAACCATGGAGGGGAGGGAGGGATGTTTTTCACATGAATTGTTTGTTTACAAACAACTTTGTTATTTCTGTGTTTGTTTTTATGGCAGGGCCTCCATCAATTTGCTATTCTTCCAGTATTCCTGCCCAGATACTGGAAGAAACTGGCTGCTTTAATGTTGAACCACAGCTCTTTGGCAACAATCAAGATGGCTCCCCGTTAATGGTTAAGGTGATTGGTGATCTCGAAGGTGAGTTCTTTGTCCTTGTGAAACTGAATTCTGGCTCAGCCTTTCACAGCCTAATGCTAAATTATAGCTCTCCCTTCAATCTCAGCAGGCTGCGGTCATTTTGGCTATTGACAGAAGCATTGAAAACCTAGCATGTCTGAAAGACAGCTGAATGGCAGTCATTCTTTAGTGGCATTCTTTAATGCTTTTAATCCTTTCTTGCTGTCGTTTCTTCACCAGTGAATTTCTTTGTGATTGGGGTACCTTAGACCAGTGTTTCCCAATATTTGATTTTTGGACTTAAATTTCCAGAAGCCTAAGTCAAGTTCCCAAAGCACTGATCGGCCAATGTGCTGACTTAGGCTTCTGGGAATTAAAGTCTACTAGTGTTCCATGGAACATAGTTCAGGAAGTGCTGCCCTAGATAGAGAGTACAGCAAAGTGACTGTCTCGAGCAGTAGATCCTAAGTGATGAAAAGTACTTTATAGGAATGAAGCACCTTGCTTCTCTAACAGACTGCTAGATTGGAACTTGGACTGTCCCAGGTTGTGAAGCCTTCCAGCCTAGTCCCAGGTGACCACAACTGAGATGTGGATTTGGCGGGTGGGATCCCCAGAATAGAGACCTAACCTTAAATAAGCTTCGATGCATAGAAGTTACCCATCACTGAAATTAGATCTTGTTTTCCCATCTGGTTGGCTTCTGTGTATAGGATTGAAAGGGTTCTATTTTGCCCTTTGTCTGATGCACAAGTATCTTGAAATGGCCCAGCTTAAAATCTCTCACTGACAGGGAAGGATTGTAGGCATAGCTTGGTGGAAAAATTATTTCCAAAATCCTCTACCCAATCTCTATCTTTGCTATCTTGTAATGTAGTGATTTTATCAGGATGATGAAGAACTGGTTCACTGACAGCTAGTCACTTGTTGTAGTTGGTCTGTGATCCCAAATCAAAGGGGAAGTAGCATAATTGACTGCAGTGGCTCAAGGGGCTGAGATGCTGACTGGAAGGCAGCAGGTCAGCAGTTTGATTCCCAAGTACTGGTGAGCAAGATTTATAAAATTTTAAATCGAGAAAGTAGTCCACAAGAAACATTGAGAAAAATCTGGGAACAAGATCTGAATGTTAAAATCACAGAAGCGGCTTGGAAAAATAAATGGAAGAGAAGGATTATGAGAACAATGTCTGTTAGAGTAAAAGAATATAATTACAAAATGTTATGGAGATTGTACCTGACCTCAGTTAGGTTACACCAGATCAATAATAATGAAAATAAAATGTGTTGGAGATGTAAGAATACACTGGGAACTTAGGAACTTATGTGGTGGAGTTGTAATGTGGTAAAAGATTTTTGGGGAAAAATGAAGAGGAAACTTCAGAAATAATGGGAATGAACCTCAGGCTGGGGTCGGGCACTGCTTTGCTGACAGACATGGGTAATATTAATATAGACAAGGATAAAAAAGAGTTATTATCTACAGTATTGACAACGGGTAGACAATGTATTGCAAGAAATTGGAAAAATGAAGTGATTATAAAAATTGAAGACTGGTATAAGGAAATGTGGGAAATTGCCTTGAATGATAAGTTAACATGGGAGCTGAATTTAAAAAAAGGTATAATTATTAAAAATAGATTTTGGAAAATTTGGCAGACCAGCACCATATCAACTGAGTTTCTGGACATAGTGAAAAATGACTATGATATACCACATCCTCCAGGGCATTGTATATATCACTGGGTGTGTTTATATTTTTGTATTTTTTCTCTTCTTTCTTCTTCTTCTTCTTTTCTTCTTTCTTCTTTTTAATTAATAAGTGGTAATATGATAGAAAAATAAAAAGTTCTAATAATAAAAAAATTTAAATGAAAAAATGAAATGATGAATATTGAGGAGCTGGATAATGTATTAAGATGTTCTTAGTGTGTAATGATGTAAATGTGGATTTATTAGAACAGTAAGAATGTATTCTGTTTGTATTTTGTTTGGGATTTTTTATATATATTGTAATTTTTGTTTTTTCTTTCTGTATTGGTTGTATTTTTATTATTATTTTTTTTGAAAATTTAATAAAAAGTTATTTTTAAAAAAGTACTGCAGGACGGAATGAGCTCCCATCTTTGTCCCAGCTCCTGCCAACCAGCAGTTTGAAAGCAAGAAATTGCAAGTAGATAAATAGGGACCACTTTGGTGGGAAGGTAAACAGCATTCCGTGCCATATGAGCACGGAAACATCTGCAGATGCAGACAGTGCTGGTTCTTCGGCTTTGAGACAGAGATGAGCACTGAACCTGAGAGTCAGATATGACTGGCTTTCGAGCAAGGAAAACCTTTACCTTTACCTTAGCATAACTGAGGAGGACAAGTAGTCATTCCTAAAGCATATAGAATAGTTGTCATTCTTAAAACAGACAGAATAGTCCAAGTGTCCCATAACCCTTTGCATCCCTGTTTTTCTTCTCCTTTCCCCCAGAAGAAGACCCTCCTTGCCATTTCCACCCATCAAACTTCCTCCAGGTCTCAGAAGTGGAAATGAGAGGTTCGGAAGACGTTGTGCCTGGCACCGTGTTACAGCGCTTGATCCAGGAGCTGCGCTATGGCAACCCAAACGAGAACATGAACCTGCTGGCCATCCAGCAGCAAGCCACAGGGAGCGTGGGACCGGCCAATTCCACTGCCACCGTGCTCTCTTCTTCCACAGAGAACCTGGTGCCAGAAGATCCACAAATGGTCCAGGAGTCAGCCCGCCAGGAACCTCAGGGCCAGGAACACCAAGGAGATAACACTGTGATGGAGAAACAATCCAGAGGCCCCCAGCCTCAGCAGAACAACGAGGAACTACCAACTTACGAAGAGGCCAAAGCTCAGTCTCAGCTTTTCAGGGGTCAGCAGCAGCCCAGTGCTGTAGGGCCTGGATTCTACATGGCTGGAAGCTCTGGCCCAAAATCTAGAACAGAAGGGAGGCCGACTTTGGCTCGTGCTAATAGCGGACAGGCACACAAAGACGAAGCCCTGAAGGAACTAAAGCAAGGACATGTCCGCTCCTTGAGTGAAAGGATAATGCAGCTGTCATTGGAGAGAAACGGTGTCAAACAGCAGCCCATCACCTCATGGAGAAGCAAAGGCATCAAACCTGGGGGCCCAAATTCTTCCCAGCCTCCTAGTAAAGGCATGGACCCAAGAGGACCACCACCTGACTATCCGTTTAAAAACAAGCAAGTGGTCTCCCCCCTGAGCAAATCTCAGGAGCATGGAGCATTTTTTAATGACCAGTCTTCTGGAATGATCCAGGAAGTTTTGAATCCATCATATTCAGCTCCACAGCTAGGGAGGAGTGATCTTTCTATGGTTCGCTATCAACCTCCTCCAGAATATGGTTTGAGCAGGTAATCGTTGCCATTTTACTACAGTCTTTTTAAATGCTATTAAACAGATCAGTTAATACTAAGACCAGAAGATTTTTATTTTTTAAAATAAGAATGACCATTAAATCCATCAATATTTATTTGTTTATTTTATATATTACATTTCTATACCACTCAATACTAGGGGATTTATTATTTTGGACCTTGGTTATAGCTTCTCAAACTTCCTATTTTTATTTGCCCATTCACTAAGTCCCTATATTCCTGGTTGAGTTGTTTATTGGTAATCTGATTTAAATAACCTCCTATCTTTTCCTGTCTCCTAATATCTATGTGTAGATGCACATTTAGAAATATTTTATGCCATCTGGCGCACATTTACTGCTTTACCTCAGACACTAAAATGTCTAAAGCCAGTGCTGCCTGTAAGTGTTAGGGACATAATGCTACATCACATCATCCATATTGAATATTGTTACTATGCTAATAATAAATAGCAGTCAGTTCTGCCAGTCTCACAGCCCAGTTTTCACTTACATCCTGGGTCCTTGTAAACTAGTCATCCAGTGAATCATTCCCCCCTCTCTATTTTCTGTCTAGCCGCCAGTGCCAGCCATCTTTTCCATCGATGCCACCACAACAGCAGCACAGTCCGATGTCATCTCAGGCCTCCTCCCTGAGTGGTCCGTTGCGCTCTGCGTCTTTGCCACCTCTCTCAATAGCCACTGCATCCCAGTCCCTGCCTGCAACTCCGCCGAACCAGCAACAACAGCTTGCACCAGATGCATTCACCATTGTGCATCGAGCTCAGCAAATGGTGGAGATGCTGTCGGAAGACAATGAGGCCTTGCAGAAAGAGCTTGAGGGCTACTACGAAAAAGCAGACAAGCTTCAGAAGGTATTGTGGTATGATAGAGGAGGATAGGACTTTGTTGCAACTGAATGTTAAAGCACATGA
The DNA here is from genome assembly GCA_030440675.1 of Furcifer pardalis. NCBI lineage: Eukaryota > Metazoa > Chordata > Lepidosauria > Squamata > Chamaeleonidae > Furcifer > Furcifer pardalis. The sequence goes on along the minus strand of CP126895.1, from coordinate 105,369,405 downwards.
TTTACATGCACAGAAGTCCCTTGTTTTGAGTCCCTGGTGCCTCCAGGAAAGGTAGAAAAAAGTGTTCCCCGAAGCCCTGGAGAGCAGCTCCCAGCCAGGTTAACAATATTGAGTCTGTTGGTCTGTCTAAATACAGGGTATCATCTTATGTTGCTGTTTGCTGTTTGGTGATGTAATAAAAAAGATATCAATCAGTTACCTAGGTAGAAAGGACAATGTTGTCCGTTTCAGGTTATCCTGTCCTTGCATGTTCCAGCTGTTCTTGACTTTAATACCTACCAACCTCAGCTAGCATTGCCTGTAAATGATGCTGGAATCCAGAGGACACCAAACTGGAGAAGGCTGGCCCATAGTTGGACCAGGGCAGGACTGATCCAACCATGCCAGATTTAGAAGAAAAGAATTGTGACCCAAGTCATTATACCAGAGGAACAGACCAAAACTCACTGTCCTTCTGGACGCAAATCCTCTTCTGGTCACTGTAGTCTCTTATTCATTCCAGTAGTCTAATTTTGGGGTGGGAAAGATTCCCCCCATTTTTTTGTTGTTGTTTCCATTCTTGCTGATCTCTTACAAGATCATCTAAAATCTACTAGTAGACCCCAGTCTGTTTGTTCCCTCTAGATTAGGATTTACCTCCAGAACAGAAGATGAAAAATTGTAGAATGTCTACATCACATTGGATTTAATGCTGTCGAGGAAGAGATGAGAAGGACTGAATCTTACTTTGTGCAATGTTTTTGCCCCCATGGCTCCATTCCTCTCTCTGCATTTGAACACTGTTATTTCATATAATATTACTTACTTGGAAAAGGGGCTGCGGTGGCTTAGTGGTTAAGAAGCTTGCCTTGTTAGCTGGAAGGCTGGCAAGTCGGCTGTTCAAGACCTGGGTAGTGCATGACAGATTGAGTGCCCGTCTCTGTCCCAGCTCTTAGGGACATTGAAAGGAGCCTCATTTGGACGTTCCCTGAGTGGAGTTTCTTCAGCAAAAATCCTTTCAACCCAGAACAATTTCTGACTAACAACAACAACAACAACTTATTTGTAACATTATTCTCGTATGTTGTAACAATGAGAAAGTTTGATGCACAGCAGAATTTGGGCTGAAAATATGGTGCTTTTTTGTAGTTCATCAACTGGCTTTCCATCTGGCAGCATATTTCCTGTGCTTGCCATATTCTCGCTTTGTTTATATAGCTGTGATTTATTTCTTGCCAAAAAGGGGGTCCCCAGCTTTTGTCAGCCTGATTTCCTTTCCTAAACCAGCTGGCTGGGGTTTTACTTTGTCAGCTTGCCTGCCATCCTCTTTAATTGTCGTTTCTTAACTGGCTGAGAAGTGTCCAATTACATATTTTCATTCCACATGTAGGACAGCACAAAAGATTTAGGAACCACCAGGCTGAGAATGGGTTTCCTTTGAGCATTAGGTTGCCCTTTGTACGCTGTGTAATAAATCAGTCCAGCAAGTCAATGAACTGGGTATTTACAAGTAGTGCAGTTAGTAATTCTTGACTCAGTTGGTGATTTTGGATAATTGCCAACCCCACACCGCTAGTGGTTCGGAAGTGATATTTTTACTATTAAAAGTATTTCCCCAACTTGAGTTTTCCAAGGGCTTTCTAGGGCAAAAGAAAATCCTAGAAACCTTCAGAAGCTGAAACAGGAGGATAGGACGTTTAAAATTAATTCTTTCTAGTACCCCCAGTTAGGTGAGAGCCTTGTGGTATGGAGGCTTGAGTGGCCTAACTAGACAGTGTTGTCCATCTCTTGTCAATGATGTCAGTCCGGGACTAAAACTCACCAAAGCATCCTTCGTCATGTGCAGAATGTCGTGACAGAGACATCTACCATTGTGCGGACTCCTTGCTGAATAATGAATCTAAGGTTCCAAGGATTTCTAGTACACACATCTGATTTACACTAATGCAAATGCACCTCCATGATTTTGCCCACTGTGTATTATCATCACCGTTATCATCTTGTTAGAACTGCAGAGCTGGAAGTGACCCTCTCAATCAGGGGTGCCCAAACTTTTTGGGCTGTGGGCCGATCATGTGGTTCAGGTCACGAAGGCCTGGGGGCTGGGTGTGGTCCCCGAGCCCAATTCATCCAGCCCACGAAGCCCTCGTCGCTCCTAGAAGCGGAAGTAAAACACGCCCATACAGTACCACTGCTCTGAATCATCAAATCCAGCCTCTCTCAAGGAGACACAGTGGGGAATCATATTCCCAACCTTTCGATTCACAGCCAGATGTCTAAACTCACTGATCTATCCAGCAGTTTAAAGAGAAAGAAGACACAATGTAGCGAGTCATTATGTTACTTTTGAAAGGACCATCCTTACTCCTTGCTTGCTTCCGAACATAATGCGTTAGTGATAATTAATTAAGTATAATAATAATTTAGTGTCAGAGATTACTCTGGGTTGAAAGGATTTTTAGGAGATGCCCGAATGAGGCTCCTTTCATGTCCCCAAGTGCAGCTCTCGGGTATCAAAACCCAATCATCCAGTCTCCAGTTCAGCGTTTTAACCACTAAACCACTGGGGGAGCTGTTAATCAAGGAACAGCATTTTAATTTCTTGCAAGCTGCCCAGTGGGGAATATCCCAGATGGGTGGGGTATAAATGTAATACATTTATTTATTTATTTATTTATATCCCCCCATCTGGGGTATTTTCCCACTCTGGGCAGCTTACAAGATATTAAAATGTTGTCTCTTATATCACATTACTTTCAAGCACTAGTTTTTTTTATTTTTTTAAATAAATTTTATTAAATTTTTTAAAGAAAAAACAAAAGTTACATAAACACAATAGCAAAAATAATAGCAATAGTTCATAAAAAATACAAATTAATCATTTCAATACATCAGTTCTCTTAACCATTCTACTTATATATATGTTAATCATTACTTTGTTCAAATTGTTCACATTAATATGGTATTTAAATTTTCTCGTAACACAAATACATAAAACACCCTAGTGTACTAACCCTATGTGCTTGAATCTACCAGTTGTCTTCTATTAACTTATCGTATATACTCAAGTATAAGCCAAGTTTTTATGCCCCAAAAATGAGCCCCAAAAAGGAGACTTAGCTTATACTCGTGTCAATGACCACAAGGATCCCAAAACCACGCTGCACTGAGATGTGCTAACAATTTAATTAATTTTACCATATTTTCATGTATTTTGATTATTGAAACTCACTAGCAGCTGCTGCATTTCCCACCCTCAGCTTATACTAGGGTCAATCTATTTTCCTGGGTTTTCAGGTCAAAATTAGTTACCTCGATTTATATTCGGGTCAGCTTATACTCGGGTATATACGGGAATTATTCTGCCAAAAACTCATTGCCTCCAGTACAGGTTTGTCTCCTTTATTTTTTTCCAATGCATATTGCAGAAAAGTTTTCCAAATATCCCAAAATATATTTTGTTTTAAAATACCCCCTTTTTATATTTTAAATCCCATGTAAGTTTTTCATTAAGTGCCATATCCCATATATTAATATACACTAGTACCCCGGATAACGTTATGACTTGGTTCCACAAGTCTCGTCGTTATCTGGTTTTTAACGTTGTGCGATACATTGATCACACAATGTTAAAAAAAGCCCTGTTTCCTTGGAGGCTGCAGCAAGCCAGAACGTCGGGATTTGAATCCTGACATTTTGGCTTGTTGCAGCCTTCAGGGAGGTGGGGGAACTTTGGAAACAGCTTGGATCGGGTCTCCCCACCTCCCTGGTCCCGGCCGGGGGGGGGGGGGTCAGAGACCCCAAAATTGGTAAAAAAAAAGGACTTTTTTTTACCAATTTTGGGGGCTCTGACCCCCCTGCTGGGTCCAGGGAGGTGGGGAGACCCGATCCAAGCTGTTTCTGGGCTTCCCCGACGTCCTCAGCCAGTGCAGCAAGCCAAAACGTCAGGGTTCGAATCCCGACATTCTGGCTTGCTGCACTGGCTGAGGACGTCAGGGAAGCCCAGAAACAGCTTGGATCGGGTCTCCCCACCTCCCTGGACCTGGCGGGGGGGTCAGAGACCCCTAAATTGGTAAAAAAAAAACCAGCTCTAAGGAGGTCGGGAGACCCGATGCACGCTAATTTTGAAGTTCCCCCACCCTCTTTGAGGCTGCAGCAAGCCAGAATGTCGGGATTCGAACCAAACTCTATATTTTGAGTGGAAATGTTGGGGGGATCGTCTTATACACCCAGTCTTGTACACTGGCATATACAGTATTCAGTAAATTTTGAAAAATTCCAATTTCTTTATCTGCTTGTTTAATTGGAAGAACCTTAAATAAAAAATAATAATTTTGGGGAGCAAACTCAGCTTGCAGATGGCAATCCTTCCAAACCAAGAGGTCCTCAATTTCTGATATTGGATATTTTTTTTCTGCTTTACCTGGAGATGCCAGAGTTTTTTTGATCTTTCAGATGGAAAAACACGTGCTCTGACCCTGAGCCAAACGTGTGATCATGGGTTTCTACAATGAATGGGGAAACTGATTGCTTTCTGGAGTAGTGGAATTATGAATGTCTGTACTCCGCTTTGGCCTCATTACAAGAAAATTCTTCCTGCAGAATCGTGCTAGTGTGAAAGTTGGCGCTCATTTCTGGCTGCCACACAAAACTCTCTTTCAGAAGTTTCAGGCCCGTGACTGACATGCATCCCCCTCCTGCTCTCAATGGAATGTCTGTTTCTGTTGTGCCGTTCTTTTCAGTTTGAAATAGAAATCCAAAAGATTGCCGAAGCTTATGAAGACCTGGTGAAGACTACCACCAAGAGAGAGTCCTTGGACAAGGCAATGCGAAACAAACTTGAAGGAGAGATCAGAAGGCTTCATGATTTCAACAGAGACTTACGTGGTATGTCCTTTTTATGATGGTGTTCCCATTTTTCATTGCATATATATATATTATTCCTAAACCAGTACTTTCTGTAGCCACATCAGAGGCTGGGCAAAGTGTTTCTCAGCTGACTTGCAGAGAAGTATTTATTTTAGGTTGTTTCCCCCAAAGGATTTTCTGGACCTGGCAGGGGGGGAAAACTTAACTTTCCCCCAACCTACAGAGTCTGTGGAAATACCCTATACCAGTGATGACCAACCTTGGCACTCCCGATGTTATCGGACTTCAATTACCAGAAACCCTGATCAGCAGGAGTTGGCCATCATGATGTAGACCCATGATGGTGAACATTGGCACTCCAGGTGTTCTTGGACTTCAGTTACCAGAAGCCCAACTCAGCCCTCATGCTGATCAGGGCTTCTGGGAATTGAAGTTCAGGAACACCTGGAGTGCTAAGGTTAGCCATCACTGCCCTATACCAGTGATAGCTAACCTTGGCACTCCAGATGTTATCGGACTTCAGTTACCAGAAGCTCAGGTCAGCACTCATGCTGATCAGGGCTTCTAGAAATTGAAGTTCAGGAACATCTCAGTAATACTAGAGGCGAGAATGATCTTGGAATTGTCATAGATCATAAGCTGACTATGAGTCCACAATACAATATTCCTGGATAAAAGCTCAAACTATAAAAAGCTAGATACAAGTTTACTATGGAACCTCCTGCCAATTGAGCTACGTCTCCAGTCGGAGTTGCTGCCCTTTAGGAAGGGGGTTAAGACCTGGCTGGCAGGACAGGTATGGGGTATGGGTCAGACAGTTGCATCGGCTTGTTGGCTCATCTGACCCCTCCCTCTCTCAATGTATGAATTTTTAAATCTTTTAACTTGCTTAGTTTTAATCTTTTTTAATATTAATTTTAGACAGGTTTTTATATTGTGTTTTACGTCTCTTTTGAAGCTTTGTTAGCCACCCTGGGTTTTGAAGCTTTGTTAGCCGCTCTTTGAGGAGGGCGGCATATAAGTCTGATTAAATAAATAAATAAATAAATCTTAACTGTTAGAACAGTATGACAATAGAGCCTGTTACTTGGAGGTATTGAGTGCTCCATAATTGGAGGCATTTGACAACCATCTGTTAGATCTGCTTTGATTTGAATTCCTCTATTAAGCAGGATATTGGACTCGATGGCCTTTTAAATTCATTTATTCTACGATTCTAACAGCCTTTGGGTGTAAGGCAGGGGTGCCCAAACTACGGCCTGTGGGCTGGATCTGGCACCCAATGCCAATTCATCCAGCCTACGAAGCCCTCGTCGCTCCTGGAAGTGGAAGTAAAATGCGCCCACATTGGCATGTTTTACTTCCGTTCCCAGGAGCAACGAGGGCTTTGCGGGCTGGATGAATTGGTGCTGGGGGCCAGATCTGCCCCCCCAGGCCATAGTGACTGGCTCTTTGAACCACATGACTGGCCTGCAGCCTGAAAAGTTTGGGCACCCATGGTGCAAGGCTTACCTACAGTTTAGTCCTTGGAAAAGAGCCTGAGCAAATTTAAACACTCCCCTTTGCTTGTGAGTAGAGCATTGGAAGTTATCGATTCTCCCCCCCCCCCAACTGCCTACAATTACTTGTTTCATCCAAACAATAACTGTCCAGATTGTTTTAAATATAGCTTCCACATCCTATTGCCATTGGCTGTACTGGTTAGGACCTATAGGCACCTATAGGCCAGAAAACCCAGAGAGCACAGTTTCCCTTCCTGAATTTAATGAAGGAAAAAACAAGGTTTTCAACAATTGTCTTCCCTGTATCAGCCTTTTTTTTAGCCAGGTGCCCTCCAGAGGTGTTGGACTTCAGTTCCCATAACTCCTCACTGGTGTTGAAGACCAAAGCACCAGGTTAGAACAGGTTGCTAAAGCCAAATAACCTCAGCTTAACCATGTATGGTCATAACAAATAAGCAGAATTTCATTCCCAGCTGTGCTAAAGGGACCGTGGATACAATCCTTGAGGTCTGTGGGCATAATTGTAAATCACAATTTGATATTACTTTTATTCAGGCCACTAAAAGCGCCCCATATACTTTGGGTTGTTCCTATATTCAAAGCTTCCTGGGCTGTGATATGTTTGGGGCAGGCATTTATTCAGGCCACCCATCCTCAGGTGTACATTTGTTGACTCTATGGCAGTCTTTTGAGTGGGTTTTTTCAGGCTATGGGACTCTTTTCCAATGGAGGTTAGGCTGGCATCTTCTTTATTGTGCTTGAAGATTTTCTGGGTTAGGTTCTGGGAAGATCCCTTTTCCATTTGCAATGGATGTTGTAATAACAGGATGTGGAGGTTCAAACCCCTGAACTGTTGATAACATGAGGAAACTTCCTTTTTACAGAGCACAATTTGCTGTCCTTATATTATTTTGCCTCTGCTGGGCCTGTTTAGGTCAGAAAGCATCTGTTTTCAATTCAGGAAGTGACTGTCTGGAATATCAGGGAGACCCTCCAGTCTAACTAGATTATCCTGCTGTGGAGCCTCATTCGGGCGTCCCCTGACCTGTTCCTCCAGCAAAAGTCCTTTCAACCAAGAATAATTTCTGACACAAAATTATTATCCTGCTATGGTAATAAAGTAGACCCTCCTGCCAGCAACTCGGTGCCGATCATCAGGCGGCGGTGAACTAACCTGACAACCCTGAGGACAAATGGTCTTGGGTGGCAAAGTCCATAGGGACGGGTGATTTATTTATTTATTTATTTATTTATTTATTCTTCAAATTTATACCCCGCCTTGCTCAGGCGAACCTGACTCTAGGCGTCTTCCATATCAAACAAAACAATATAATACAATATAACAATATCCCACCAACCCCCCCCCCATTAAGTCCTCTATTGCCGCCCAAGACCCCCAAGTTCTCTCCCTTTGAGGCCGGATGGCCGAGGGAGAGTCCAGCAAAGTCCAACAAAGGGGAGCGGCGGCGGCGTCTTGCGCGGTGGCGGTGGCGACGTTTCTTCGGGCCTCCCCTGGCCAGGGAGGCTCCTCTTATCTTCCTCCTGGCCGGTGACAGGGGCCGGGGGGGGGGTGCGGCGGCGTCTTGCGCGGCGGCGGTGGCGTTTCTTCGGGCCTCCCCCGGCCCAGGGAGGCTCCTTTTATCTTCCTCCCGGCCGGTGACGGGGGCCGGGGGGGCGCGGCGACAGCGTCTTGCGTGGCGGCGGCGTTTCTTCGGGCCTCCCCCGGCCCAGGGAGGCTCCTTTTATCTTCCTCCTGGCCGGTGACGGGGGCCGGGGGGGCGCGGCGGCGGCGGCGTCTTGCGCGGCGGTGGCAGCGTTTCTTCGGGCCTCCCCCGGCCCAGGGAGGCTCCTTTTATCTTCCTCCCGGCCGGTGACGGGGGCCGGGGGGGCGCGGCGGCGGCGTCTTGCGCGGCGGCGTTTCTTTGGGCCTCCCCCGGCCCAGGGAGGCTCCTTTTATCTTCCTCCCGGCCGGTGACAGGGGCCGGGGGGGCGCGGCGTCGGCATCTTGCGCGGCGGCGGCGTTTCTTCGGGCCTCCCCCGGCCCAGGGAGGCTCCTTTTATCTTCCTCCCGGCCGGTGACGGGGGCCGGGGGGCGCGGCGGCGGCGTCTTGCGCGGCGGCGGCGTTTCTTCGGGCCTCCCCCGGCCCAGGGAGGCTCCTTTTATTTTCCTCCCGGTCGGTGACGGGGGCCGGGGGGGCTCCTCTCCTGCAACGTCAATGGGAACCCAAACCCTCTTCTGCTTCCTCGACGCTTCCCAAACCCAAACCCTCTTCTGCTTCCTCAGTGATGGTCCCCAAGTGGTTTAAATCCCACTTGAATCCATCTGGATCAGGGGTGCCCAAACTTTTTGGGCTGTGGGCTGATCATGTGGTTCAGGGAGCCGGTCACTAAGGCCCGAGGGCCAGGTGCGGCCCCTAATGCCAATTCATCCAGCCCACGAAGCCCTCGTCGCTCCTGGAAGTGGAAGTAAAACACGCCCATATGGGCGCGTTTTACTTCCGCTTCCAGGAGCAATGAGGGCTTCGCGGGCTGGATGAATTGGCATTGGGGGCCGCACCTGGCCCCCGGGCCTTAGTTTGGGCACCACTGATCTGGATGGAGGGCAGCAGCTTCATCAATACTAGCCTGGGGCTGAGGAGGACTTTGTGTGCCAAAAGGGCTCAAGACCAGAAAGTGACTTGCGGAACTGGACCAGTGGTACTGTCTGTCTGTCTATTTATTTATTTGACTTTTATCCTGTCCATTTGGAATGCACTCCCACTCTGGGTGGCTCACACTATTTAAAAAAAAAGTGGAACAGACACCTATAAGACAATAAAACAACAACAACCACTACCCTAATCAAAATAAAAACTGAGGACCCCTAACCTAAGTGGCAGAAAAGCAATGGAAGGGACTCTCATTTGGTCTTTAACACACTGCCAAAGGCCTCTTCAAAAAGAAAGGTTTTCAGTTGCTTCTTAAAGGTTCCTAAAGAGTTGTTCAAATGCAGCTCCCTGGCAGAGCGTTTCAAAAAGCCAGAGCCACCACCGAGAAAGCCCTATGGTGGGTAACAGACTTTCTAGCCAACCTGGGAGTCGGTACTTGGAATAAAGTTGTCTGAGAGCTATGGGTGAAGCGGGCCTGATTTCTGAGGGGAAAATGCTCTAACACGTAGTAAATTCCCAAACTGTTTAGGGCTTTGAAAGTTAGAACAGCCACCTTGAACTGGACACGGAACAAAACGGGTAGCCAGTATAGTTCTGCCAAGACTAGAGAGACATGTACAAATATTCTCACCCAAGTAACTAGCTTGGCAGTTGCATTCTACACCCATTGAAGTTTCCGTATCAAGAACATGGGGAGCCCCATGTAAAGAGCATTACAGTCATTGATATGTGAGATAACTAGTATGGGTGTTATGCTGTATTGCGGAAGGCAAATGAAAGGCCACTGCATTATATTGATTCCAAAACAGTCTTTGTGGCTGATCTCCATGAGGATAGCCAATATTTGGAATCAGATACAGCACTTGAAGAGGACAGGAGACCCAGGGGAGCTTTTAGTCTGCACATTTTCCACCTCTGCTCTTCAGAACCAAGAGCCCCGCAGAAATGGCTTCCTAATATTTAAGAGAAAGAAAATTGTGTGTAAACATTAGGAAGAACTCCTGAACAGTAATTGCTGTTTGCCAATGGGATGAATTGCCTTCGAGGGTGATGGACTCTCCTTCTCTGGAGGCTTTTAAGTAGAGGTTGGATGGCCAACTAGCAGAGATAGTATAGTGTTGATTACAGTTTGGGCTTGGTGATTCTTGATGTGCTTTCCAGCTCTGCACTTCTATGATTCTATGAAATTTTTCCCATCACTCCCCACATTATGTTTTTGTTTTGTGCATTTATTTATTTATTTATTTATTTATAATTACTACCCCGCCCCAATCGGGTATACCCGACTCTGGGCGGCTTACAATGTGGATTAAAATCACAAGTAAATCCCATATAGTAATGGTCTTTAAACCTTAAAAATACATAAAAATTAAAACAATTGCCTCTGTTCCTACTTGAGCCTGAGGTTCTTTCTGTATTTCACCCTGGACATGTTTATTTTGTGAGGATGACGATCAATTTCACACATATTTGCTTATGTGTATTCTTTTCCTTCCTTTGCATAGAGCGATTGGAGACTGCCAATAGGCAGCTAGCCAGCAGAGAGTTTGATGGGCATGAAGCTAAGGCAGCAGAAGACCTTTATGCTTCTCAGAGTAAGTATATTAAACTATTGATGATATATATGTAGGGGATTGCATATTTTGTGATTTGTACCTCTTAACAACTTTCTACAGACCTGTTTTACTGTATCTTCTTTGTCTTTGCTTCCTCTTTTACCCCATCTGGTGCTGAGGGAGGTGCATGATTCAACCTCCACCGGTGTTATCCGGTGTTCTTGTAACATTTATTTGATGTTATCACTCCACCATCCTCTGGATCTGCCTTTTCCCACAAAGGCCTTGTAAGGTATAGTATTCCAAGACGTTCCCTCCAAATGGACAAATCACTTTATTTGTTTTACTGTACAGTATGTTTATTTATTTTGTTGTAAGTTAGAGCCATTAAGGTGGAGATGGGGAAGAGCAATGCTTTGAATGATAGCTTTCCTGTCAAGAGAAAATCTTACCTATTAGTGCAAGGGTGCCCAAACTATGGCCCGTGGGCTGAATATGGCCTGTGCAGCCAGTGGTGGGATGTCAAAAATTTTACTACACCACCTTGATGTCATCACAGTGTGGGTGGAGCTGACATCATGATGTCATGGGCGGAGCCAACATGACATCATGATGTTGTGGAACAGCAATTGGAACAGCATAGGTGTAGTTTATTGATGAGGTAACTCCAAGACTTTGCTTAAAAACCCCAAGCCAGGCCGCCAGGCCTTTTTAGGAACTGCAGTAGTATATCAGTATGGGTAAAGGTATTAAATACACATTAAAATACACACAGACACACCACATCCAAAAGTGAGTCACTTACCCTGGGGAGCAGGCTATAGGGAGCTTCAGGCTAGCAGCTTCTCTTCCTCCTCCCCGCTTGGGAGGACAGCAAGGAGGCCGTGCATATGCGCAAAGCACTATAGGTGAAAAGGAAAGCCCCGAAGGTGGTTCCCCCCAAAAGCTGCTACAGGTTCTCCGAGACACTGGGGAAAAGTTACTACCGGTTCTGGCAAACTGGTGCAAACCTGTTACATCCCATCACTGTGTGCAGCCCTTGTCACACCTGGAAGTGGAAGTAAAAGGCGTCCATGTGGGCGCCTTTTACTTCTGCTTCCAGGAGCAACAAGGCCGGCACAGGCCAGATGAATTGGCATTTGGGGCTGGATCCGACCCATGGGCCATCATTTGGGCATCCCTGGTTTAAGCAGAAAATGGCAGCCTAAAATCTGTCTCATCCTGTTGCAAAACAGATTGCAAGGGGCATTTTACTTCCACTTCTGGTGGGAGGAAACACGTGACCGGCCCATGGCCCAAAAAGTTTGGGCACTCCTATCTTTTTTGTTGTTGTTCAGTCACATAGTCGATTCCGACCCTTTGCGACCCCATGGACCACTGTCCACCAGGCACCTCTGTCCTCCACCATCCTCCTCAATTCGCTCAGTTCTGTGCCCATTGTCTCTACAATACCATCTAGCCATCTCATTTTTGGCCGCCCCCTTTTCCTTTTGCCCTCCACCTTTCCCAGCATCAAGGCTTTCCCAAGTGAATCCCCTCTTCTCATTTGATGTCCAAAGTACTTTAGCTTCATCTTTACTATTTGACCTTCAAGGGAGCAGTCAGGGTTGATTTCTTCTAGAATCAACCTATTTGATCTCCTCGCTGTCCAGGGTACTCTCAAAACTCTCCTCCAACACCACATTTCAAAGGCATCCTATCTTAGGGAAATGACATTCTTCTGCCCTCTTTAGAAAATTCTTAATTTTTTTTACCATAACACTATGGAAGTTGTATTTCAGTGGACTCAAAGCTGTGGCTTTCTTTGTTAAGTCAGTTCATCTCATGTTTGGTCTTCCACTTCCTCATACATTGCGCCAATTCAATGTAGAATATCCTAGATTTATTTCTGGCTTCTGCCAGTTAAAAGGAACTTAAGTTTCAGGGCTGGGAAAGACCTCTGTGAACGCTGCTGTAGCTTGGATTATGTAGCTGCCTATGTCAGCCTTCTGAGTATGAAACCGGAATTCCTTCTAAATTTAGGAGGGCATGTGCTCAATTACCACATCTGTGCAGCCTTGGGAAAATCTTAACATAGCACTGAAGAGTACATGCCTCCATGTACCTACCACCTGAGCAGAGGATAGAGTTTTGTCATATGGTCTGTCAGGCACGTAATATTCCAGTGTTTTTGCTATCTCTGGCGTACCATAAAGATAGGCTGTTCATCATGTCTATAAAGTGGATTGCTTAACTTGCAGCTTGTCAGCCACACGTGGTTGCAAGCAGTTTTTTGGGAGGGCTCCCCATTTGTTTGTGGGATAGCAGCAGTTCCAGAAAAAACCCCACAAACCCACAATCTTCTTCCCTTCTCAAGGGAACTTTGTGCAGAAATTTGTTCTGTCCCCTCCATTGCACTTGTTGCGACTGCCAAATTTTGGTGGCAGAACATGTGGTGGCTTTGGTCTGTTCAGAGAGAGGTCTATTGTTATCTGTGTGAGTTCTCCACTGTTTTAAAGCAAATGTGTGCAGTTGGCATTTGGATTGAAGAGCTCAATAAGTGATCTAGTCATCCTAGAACAGTGATGCTCTAGAGACCAAGTGCTCAAACAGAGGGGTGGGGAGAACTCTGTGCTGGGAGGAGGGAGGAAGCGCTTCCATTGGACTGGTGGGCAGAGGAGTGGGGTGAACTCTGTGCTGGGGGGGGGAGAGGAAGCCATGTCGTGCATGCCAACAGAGAGGGTTGGGACATGTGCCATAGGTCCGCCACCACTCTCCTAGAGAGACAGTTCCAGGGCAGATTTCCTGCTATCCATGGTTTCCCCAGCTGGGGAAAGGGTCTATGACAAACTGTAGATCCTAGAGATGGTTCTCATAGAACAGACATGGCTTCAACTAAAGGCACCGTCGTCTGGCTGTTGGTTTCTTGGCTGACCACGAAGAGTGGTGAAATATATTTGCTTCCACATCACTGAAAAATACTGACACAGTCACCTTTGTTGCTCAAATCTGAGTAGTAGTTATGAACAAGTATTTTTTTTCCCCTTGAGGCAGGGTCATATAAAAAGACAGGCATTATTTAAGACTTGAACTTGACAGCTAAGGGCTACAAATAGAAGGTATTTCCAGAAATAAAAAAGGCTTATACAGTATCTCCTAAAGTAGGTCATGTTTATTTATACTGTATATACTTGACTATAAGCCATCCCGAATATAAGTTGAGGTACCTAATTTGGACCTCTAAAACTAGGAAAATAGATTGACCCGAGTATAAGTCTGGGGTGGAAAATGCAGCAGCTGCTAGTGAGTTTCAGTAATTAAAATACATGAAAATGTGGTACAATTAATTTATTCAGACATTTGTGTGGGTATGTTTTCAAATTATTACAGTAGTGCTAGAGCTTTTAAAAAAATGTATGTTTGAATTTGCACCACCGCAGTTTTGGGACACTTGGGGTTATTGACCCGAGTATAAGTCGAGTCCCTTTTTTTGGATCTCATTTTGGAGGCTAAAAAACTAGACTTATACTTGAGTATGGTATATACAGTAACTAAGATATCTATGTCGGAGACCACGTGTTTGGTCATATGGATACACAGTAGGTCTTGAAGCTGGGAAGTCTTATGCTTTAGAATGTCTGCTGTGATTTTTTTAGAACAAGGACTGTCTTTTCCAAGATGGCAAGAGTCTTAAAGAAATCTTACAAACTTATTGGAGACTCTTTGCTAGCAGCAGATAATTTTATTTATTTATTTATTGCATTTTTGTGCCACCCATTTGGCTAATTTCCCACTTTGGGCGGTGTACTTATAAATATCAAATAACATAATAAAACACACAACAAATTAAAACTAAGACAACCAAATACTGTAAATACATCCTAAATAAAATAAGTGGTGTCTATGGGCACATAGAATCCTAACATATTGACTGGTTAATTTATTGCTAAGGGGATAACATTCGGAAAAGCTTCTTTGAATAGGAAATTTTTTAATTGTTTTTTGAAGATATCCGGGGATGGGGCCTGGTGCATAAAGTTACATAAAATAAATAAATAAATGAGTGGGCAGCAGGCAAATGAAAATGTCCTGACAATTGTTGACTTGAATCTTGTGGGCATTCATGTGAAGTTGGAATACCATGTCATGGCTAATTACAGCTAATTAGTGAGGCATATCCTTATTGTGCAGTCTGATGCATGACTGGAACATGCCTCAACACTTCTTTTCCCTTTCAATTTTGCCAGCTTGAATGGCTGCAGTTACTCATACCTGCTGTAATTAATCCTGTACAACCCTTTGATCGATCCTAAAAGGCTGCTACTGTAATTAATACCAGGCAGATGTCTTTGATTAGGGCCACCCACATTTTGCCCAGGGGCCACTCTGGCCGAGTGCATCTTTCCTGGGGACCGCTCTGGCTGAGCACGGGCAAGGACAGCCTGGACCCCTCCTTTACCCATGCCATACAGCTCCTTCAGGCTGGTAAGCAGGGAAGGGGAGCTCGAGGTGGTCCCGTCACTATTGGCAATGGGGGTGGATGGGGTGGGGGCAGCGGCAGGGGCAGGACCACCCTGAGTCCCCCCAAATCTCCCCCACTCTCCCTCACCACTGGTGGTAGCAGGACCAGCAGTCCAGGCCCTCAACAGTCTGAGAGGGTGTGAACAGGCCCTGGGCTTTAAAAGGTTGAGGACCCCTGGTTTAGCACATCTAGAGCACACCAAGATGTGGTAGTGAATCCTAATGAAGGAATAATATGTTGTGTTTTGATACATGGGACTGCGGTGGCTTAGTGGTTAAGACACTGAACTTGACAACTGGAAGGTCAGCAGTTTGAAACCTGAGTGCTGTGCAACAGAGTGAACTCCTGTCTCTGTTCCAGTTCCTGCCAATCTAATAGTTCAAAAACTAGAAATTGCAAGTGGATAAATAGATACCACTTCAGCGGGAAAGGTAACAGCGTTCCATGCACTCTGGTGTCTAAATGCCTGCCAAATGACCACGAAAACATCTGCAGATGCAAACAGTGCTGCCTCTTTGGCTGTTAACAGAGATGACCCTAGAGCTGGATACGATTGGCTTTCGAAGAAAGGCAAACTATACCTATGGGTTTACCTATGAACTTTACCTGTGAGTAGGACCTTCAGAAGGTCCTATGATTAACTGTCCTGCTAATTTAAAAGCAAACTAAAATATGTGGCTCCCTTTATCAAATAAACCCATCTCGTGCTCAGTCTTCATGTGAGCTGGAACGTCTGGCAACAGCTGAAGCTATGCGCATTGCTGTTTGTTCAGATGATTCATGACTAAGCTCACTTGAATGGCACAGAGCTTTTTTTAAAAAAAGCACAGAAACACCCAGTAAAAAAGGATGTTTGTACTAGCTCAACATCTCTAGAGTCAACAGCTTGTATAAAAGAGCAATTGCCTGCACCATTGATTCTCACATTTTAGGAACCATTTTGATCTAACAGCCACCTGAAGAGGTTAGGCAGGTGAGCAGGCTTTTCAGTCACATCACCTCAGTCAAGAACTTCCTTTCAAAGGCAGTTCAGCATGGCTTCAACTTAGTGGAGCATCTGACAGGTAGTCTGTCAGATTATATCATTTTGCTAGACTTTGAAGAATTGTACAGAATATTTTGTTTCTTTTCTGTTTGTACGTTATTGTTTTTATTACAAAGTCGTTTGTGGATCCTGGAGGGAAGTAAAACGATAGACAAATATTTACAGGTTTACAGGTAATTAGCATTTTATAGGTAATTTGTATCGTGCCTCAAGTTCCCCATTTCAGACAGAATAACTTCTGAGGGGAAGTTATTTTAACCTATATTCTTTCCCTTTTCCACATGCTTCACTCTCAAGTTCTAACTCACTTTTTTTCTTTTCACAATCAAACTATTTATGTCATTTCATTTCTGTACCACTCATTTAGTGACAAACACTGTTCTGGGTGGTTCACATTGTTAGGTAAAACACTCTACCCATCAAAGTAAAACAAAACAGTCAAGAACTCAACAAAATAACATAAACAGTCAACAGCAAATAACAACCAAGAATGATAACAAAAATTAGGACTGAAACAGGAGTTGTTAACAAAACTACTACTGAAGGGACAAGATGTTATTAAATGCCTCTCTGTATAATTTCAATATTACAAATTTACAAGAAAATTGGAGAGACAGGGCCTGATGGCACCGTGTGTGTGTGCGCACGCATGCACGCACAGAGTGGTGGGCTCCAAAAAAATTTACTACCACACTGTGGGCGTGGTATGTTGGGCGTGGCCAGGGGGAAAGCCCTGTGTTTCACCTGAATTAGGACTACTTTATTTCAAAACTTGGATGGGCAGGGCCAGCCGGAATTTCTGCTACCAGTTCTGGTGGTGTGAACCTGCTGATGCCCACCACTCTATATACAGCAGCAACACAGTAGTAGGCAAAATAGAAGAATAAATAGTTGGTTGATAAACAGTTTTGTACAATCATTTAAACCCGTGGTGGCAAACGTATGGCACACATGCCATAGGTGGCACTCAGAACCCTCTCTGAGGACATCTGTCCAGTGACCCCAGCACAGAGTTTGCCCCGCCCAATGGGAGCACTTCCTTCCTCCCCTCAGCACAAAGTTCACCCCATCCCTCTGTCCAGCACCGCAATGGGAGCGCTTCCTCCCTCCCCCCAGCACAGAGTTTGCCTCACCCATTTTGCCAGCAGCCCAATGGGAGCATTTTCTTCCTCTCCTGTTACTGTGTTGGCACTTTGTAATAAATGAATGGGTTTTGGGTATTTTGGGCACTCGGTCTCTAAAAGATTCACCATCACTGATTTAAACAAATAAACTTTGCTTGTAAGGCAAAAATGAAGAGTGAGAAGAGAATATTAACACAAATGAAAAATACCTCAGAGACACTATCTGACAGAAAACAAAATAGCAAGCAGACTATTACAGGTCAGGTGACCCTACAGGCAGGAAACTAGAGAACTCCTCTGATTGACTGGTTATGCACACAATCTACATTAACCCATTTCATTGTGGAGTTGCATTAATATATTCAACGTATATGCCATTACCATCATCTTGAATTTGGCACAGAAATCTACAGGAAGCCAATGTACGCAGGCTGGTCACATCTTTAAGCCACAAGTCCTTAAGACAGGGAGATCCAACTGTTTGCCATGCTCCAGATGTCATCCAGCCAACTGAATTATTTTGACCTGCACCTAGTAGATAGAATTTCCCACCCCTCTTTTAGAGTTCGATACATGACAAATGGGAATTTTTGTCTTTTCGCTGAAACAATGCAGTGTAGCAATGATTGTATATATAAAAAAATTATTTCCCTGACCATCCACAGATAATCAGTAGTTAATTATCAGTTTCTGATATTCTGCGCCAACTGTCAGCTGCTGCAAGATATTGAAAGTTTGGTTGGTAGAGGGGGAAAATGCTATTGGGACATGGGGAACATGGCAAATGGCATTTTGCTCCTCCGACCAACCTCAAGTGGCCTTGGGAATTGTCTGGATGCATCTAATCTTGGTCTTTGCCTACTTTGCCTACTTTCCAGGCAAAGAGTACTTGAAAGAGAAAGAGAAGCTGGAAATGGACCTGGGAGCCATGCGCCTGACCAATGATGAGCAGCGAAGGCACATTGACATTCTGGACCAGGCTCTGAATAGTGCACAAGCTAAAGTCATCAAACTAGAAGAAGAGGTGAGAATAGTTCATGTTTCTCTATTCATCTGTTCTCTGTCTCTCCCCCTCTCTCTTACACATGGAAGTGCACATTCTTTATCAGTAGTGTTCATATCTGCTACCTGATCCTATGTGTTCTCAGAAGTTCAATGATAATTACTTCTAAGAACATTTAGGATAACAGTCTGTAATACAGTCAGAATGCAGTACGGTATTTCAAATAGTTTTTACAGCTGGCAGTAACCAATGAAATCTAAGACTTTTAAGATAGGAGAGGAAATCTACTGCTCTAATATCACACTGGGCATTCTTGAATAGAATGTGAATTTTTTAAAAAGCAAAATCCACCTTTATAAAAATGCAACATTTGTTATGCAGTAGAGATCTAACTCTCGCTATGAAAATCCGAATAGTGAAATGTTATGTATTCCCAGCATTGCTGTATGTAACCAAAGGTTAGACACTGACTAAAGTTTCGGAAAAGAAAATCAAAGCTTTTGAAATGTGGATCTACAGACATCTGCTAAGGATATAATGAGCTGACTGTGTGACTAATGTAGAAGTATTGTGCCAGATGGATAAAGAACAAGAACTGTTTAAAATTATTAAGCAAAGAAAGCTCCAATACCTTGGGCATATCATGAGGAACGACATGAAGTATAGAATACTCCAACTTGTTATGCAAGGGAAGTTCCTTGGGAAGAGAGGCCCTGGATATAGACGGACCTCATGGCTGAAGAACCTGAGAGACTGATGTGAAAAGTCCTTGGAAGAATTGTCCCAGGGAGTTAAGAATGGGAAGAGTGTTGCCAGTATTTGGAATGGATACAGTACTTGAAGAAGAAGAGTTCTACAGTGAATTGAAGTCTGCTTTCATCACTGAATCTTCTCCCAAGTTGTTAGGCTCCATTTCAGTCATGATGACTAGGGACTTGATTGTTTAGACAGAAAAACAAAGCAAGATAAGAGCATGAGAGGGTTGACTGCTATCATGTCATTCCAGTATTGTTGGGGAAAGAAGGAACAACCATCTAAGAATAGTAGGACAAAGAAACTGAAACTAGCAGTAACAGGTTTTGTTATCTGAAATCTGGAGGTGGCTGAGCCTGGAGACCTAACATTTATAAACCCTTTGTTCTGTGACAGACAGGGCCAGCCTTTCCATTGAGTAAGATATTAACTCAAGAATCAAATTGTGGATATCGCACAAGGCCATTAAATGTTACCTGTCTGTTTCTTATTATTGGTTTGGTTTGGTTAGGTTTTATTGTAGATGGAGCTGAGGTGGCTCAGTGGTTAAGAAGCTCACCTTGTTAGCTGGAAGGCTGGCAAGTCAGCAGTTCAAGACCCAGGTACAGCACGACGGATTGAGCGCCTGTCTCTGTCCTAGCTCTTGGGGACATGAAAGGAGTCTTATTTGGGCTTTCCCTGAACAGAGTTTCTTCCACAAAAATCCTTTCAATCCAGAATAATTTCTGACATAAAATTATTATTATTACTGTAGACAGGAGGAGGTAATGAATTTGTGGGGTATATTGTGCCACTTTAATTTGGCTTTGGGTGTTATGTACCTTGGTCGGATGTGTCCGTGAGAGAGCAAGCACCATTTGCTGCTCTGCATCAGGCAACACAATGTCTCGGATGGTGACACTAGCTTTCCTTGCATTGTGGTTGTCCACTGTCTTCTGATGATACTGTGTCTTTCCTCCAAAAGCCGTTGGCAGTGCAGTGGAGCCTCCTTGTCCACAGCTCTCTACTTGCCATCTTGTGTTCTAGATTCTGCATTGAGCTGGAAGTTGTACTAGATTGTCCCCGAGGTCACTTCCAATGCTGCTATCCTATTCTTGTACCCACAGTTACGGAAGAAGCAAGCACATGTTGAGAAGGTAGAGAAGCTTCAACAGGCACTGACTCAACTTCAGGCAGCCTATGAGAAACGAGAGCAAATGGAACGAAGGCTGCGCATGAGGCTAGAAAGAGAGCTTGAATCTCTGAGGTTGCAGCAGGTAAACTGAAGCCCATTCACACACAACTAATTAATCACACAGAACCGATTAATCAGTAATCAAGTACAATTGAATCTTGAGATAAGAATGGTTCAACTTAAGAAAAACTCGAGATACATCCGGAAATCTCAGAAAAAAATCAGGTTCAAGATACAAATTTTTAATATGGTTTTTTTTAGATACAACATTCAATGCATTCCTATGAGAAATTGCATTCAATGCATTTATATGGGAAATTCAAGATAAGAATTTTTTGAGATACACCCAACCTCAAGGAATGAATTAAATTCATATGTAGAGGTTTGACTGTAATTTGTAATACTTTTTTAAAAAATGTTGTGTACCGCCCAGAGAAGGAATATCATCCAAATGGTCGGTATATAAGTTGGATGGATGGATGGATGAATTATGTTTTTCTGATGTATTTTGAAGCCTTCCAGTTTAAATCCATGACAGTCCACATCAAGATCAGTTGGATTGCATCTTGCATTTTTAGATGGCTATGGAATTTATACATACAGTAATACCTTGGATAACGCTAAGACTTGGTTCCACAAGTCTTGGTGTTATCTGATTTTTAGTGTTACCCGATGCATGTTAAAATCCTATGGGATAGATCGGATAACGTTAAAGCTCCATAGAGATACATTGTAACCGCACAGGCTTTAGCGGTTGTTATCCGATACATCCCATAGGACCTTAACGTTATTCGATCCAATTCTCCTCCCCAGATTACTTAACGTTATGCGATTTTAGCGATATCAGAGGTAAACGTTATCCGAGGTATTACTATATCTTAAAAACAGCAAAACTTCAAGTTCCTTATTTGGGCAGAGGCATTCAATAAATTCCCTTTTTATGGAGTGGTGGGGTTCAGATAATCCCTGAGATGGCTGGGTACTGGCATGCTGGATGAGGAACTCTGCGAGTTCTAGCCCCCCAGATAACATTTTCAGTCCCTGGTTCTGAATCACATTTGCTTATTTTAATGCCATGGTTCAGCAAAGATATGTGTTCAACCTTTCATTTTTTATTTCTCTTCTTGACCTAAAAAAAATGATCTTGGGTCTGTTGGCATAACTGACCTTGCAGAATCATTGGAAAGTTTAAGAAAGGAGTAATGACCTTCTGAGAAGTATAGGATAAAATTAATACAGGCACATACATTCTCTCTCTTATAAATACAACAGGATATTTTTGTTTGCTTGAAAATGATGGCATTGATAATGGTATTCATATATCAGATGACATGGAAGTGTGGAATCTGTTCACTGTTTTGGTCCACTTTTGAACTCAAGTTATTAATACAACAGCCAGTGTAATGGTTTTTTTGCCTTTGCACCAGAGGACATCAGTATCTAGAGCAAGTTAAAACTTACTGTGATCCAGGTGACTATTTCCCAGCACAAACATCTGAAAAAACTATCTGGCTTAAATCCATCTTGAAAATGGAGTACTGTACAGTTGTACCTTGCTTAAAGAGCATAATGTGTTCCATAGGATTGCTCTTTAAGCAAGTTTGCACTCTTAAGTGAAACACTATTGTAAGTGACCAATTATGACTGGGGGGGGGGGGGGATTCCAAATCATGATTTATTTGTTAAATCAGTTTTCAGTTGGTTTTATTTGTTAAGCAAAACAAGCATTCAGAGAAAATTCTGCTCTTTAAGCGAGTTACTATTTAAGCAAGGCGCTCTATGCAAAGTTTGACTGTAGTTGATTTTTGGTATACTAAAAAAAACTTGGCAGACTCTTGAGCCTATGAATGTCTTAGAAACTAGGGTATATTCAGTGATTCACATGGTTCAATTATGAGACTTTCAAAAAAAGAAACAGCTGTATACCAAAAGTTTCCTGATACTCAGTCGAAATCTGGGCTCCTGTAACTTGAGCTCATTATTATATATATGTCCTACATTCTGAGATGATTGAGAATCGGTGTTTGTCAGCTAGCTTTGGATTACAATCTGAATCTATGTTGTTGGTTTTTTGGAGGGTTTACAAACCCTAACATATTTAAATTAATGTTTGCTGTGATGTCTAAATCCATAAGTGTGTTTTGCCTGTGGCTGTTTCTCTTGCTGCCCGTCCAGAACATGAGCTATTGATAACAGGGGGGAAACAAACTAGAAGTGAGGTAGAATCAGGTCATTGTTTGTCGGATTTTATGCTGTTTAATTCATGGCTAAAGCAACAAGCCATGGTTAGATCAAATTGTGGATTATTATTATTATTATTATTATTATTATTATTATTATTATTATTATTATTATTATTATTATTATTATTATTATTATTATTATTATTATTATTATTATTATTATTATTATTATTTAGACTTATACCCCGCCCCACTCGCGTAAGTGATATGTGAATATTTTTCTTTTTTGTGGGGAGGAAGATACTGGATTAGACAGATCTCAGATTTGATCCAGCAGGCCTATTCTGATCCTACATTTAGGGTGAGAATCCTTAACTGTGTCTTTACTACAGAGACAAGGGAACTACCAGGCTGCCACCCTCCCAGAGTACAATGTGCCTGCCTTAATGGAGTTAGTGCGAGAGAAGGAAGAAAGAATTCTTGCTCTGGAAGCGGACATGACTAAGTGGGAGCAGAAATATCTGGAGGAGAGTGCGATCCGCCACTTTGCCATGAATGCTGCCGCCATTGCTCCAACTGAAAAGTAAGACCATGGTGTATGGGGCAACCAGTTGCATGCTGTGCTGCCTTTAATGTGTTTTCATAGCTACATCCATTGAGGAAGCACTGCTTCTAGCTGTAGGATCAACATCTCATACAGTGATGGGCTAGCCCAGTGATGGCAAATCTGTCGCACACATGCCAGACTTGGCACTCCTAGCCCTCTCTGTTGGCACAAGCGCTGTCACCCCAGCACAGTGTTTGCTACACCCCTCTGCCCAACAGCCCAATTAGAGTGCTTCGTCCTTTCCACAGAACAGAGTTCACCCTGCCCCTCTGCCCAGCAGCCCAATGGGAGCACTTCCCCCCTCCCGCCAGCACAATGTTTGGGCACTCAATCTCTAAAAGGTTCACCTAGACCCGTGATGGAGAACCTTGGCACTCCAGATGTTCATGGACTTCAATTCCCAGAAGCCCAAGTCTCTTTGAACCCACACGAATGAGTTTACTGCGATTCATCTGGCCTGCACTGCCTTCGTTGCTCCTGGAAGGGCATTTTACTTCCGCTTCCAGGAGCAACGAGGGCAGCGTGGACCAAATGAATTGTAGTAAACTCATTTTTGTGGATTCACAGGGTGCTTGGGCTTCTGGGAATTGACGTACAAGAACATCTGGAGTGCCAAGGTTCGCCATCATGGGCCAAGACTAATACAAAGCAGTTTTCTATGTTCCTGTCTTTGACCAAGGCAAATAGAAACATTGTTTGTTTTAAAGTTTCTTCTTTTTCTAGGGATGCCTCGGGCACTGATCACTCGCGGAATGGCAGCTATAGTGAGACTTCCCTGGAGGTCCGTACGTGGCAAGAAGAGGAGGAGATAATGCAAGCTAACCGGCGGTGTCAAGACATGGAATACACGTAAGGAGTGGGTTGCCACTGTGGCATTTGTGTGAGGTTACATTGTGTTTAGCTCAATTAAAACCATCAGATATAGAATTGTCTAAAACAACAATAGTCAAAAATAGACAGAAATAACTAACTATGTCCGAGGATATTGAATCAAAATTTAAACAACTGCTAAGTGGCCATTTGCAGTGTTAATTCACTGGAGGAGATAACTCCCAAATGGGAAGGTAAAAAAAATAGATATTTTCTTTAAAGGGAGAATGTTTTTTCCCATTTTCATTGAATTTGTAGGCAGGTTCAGTGGATAAATGTTTCTTTGGGATAAATCCAATTTTCAAGCCCCACATAGAGTAGATCTGTTGAATAGGGAGACCTTCATCAGTCTGGATTTAACAAAACTTTTCAATTAATTGAGTCCACTTTGGTTAGGATTAATTAATGGATTTACCCATTTCACACATTTATAGCCCACTTTTCCTCTAATGTGCTTATCTGCTACCAGTGACTCTCATGGGGCTGTGGTGGCTCAGTGGTTAAGAGGCTTGTCTTGTTAGCGGGAAGGCCAGCAAGTCAGCAGTTTGAGACCCAGGTACTGCATGATGGTTTGAGCGCCTGTCTCTGTCCCAGCTTCTCCCAACCTAGCAGTTTGACAGCAAGAAATTGCAAATAGATAAATAGGGACCACTTTGGTGGGAAAAGATCTTGGGGATATGAAAGGAGCCTCATTCGGGTGTCCCCTGAACTGAGTTTCTCTAGCAAAAATTATTTCAGCCCAGAGTAAACTCTGACATAAAATTATTATTATGGCAAATGGAAAATTTGAACCTAGATCTTCTGGGTCCCCGGGCCATCAGGGTACACAAAAAGAGCCTCCTTGAAGATTGTGGTATTTTTAAACCACAACTGGGTATATTCTGGTAAGGGCAACCTTGTGTTGCCGGTTAATCTTTCTCACACTAGGTCAGGCAGAAGGAACTGCAGAATGAACTCACCAAAAGGTGCCTTTATTTTGGCAGTTTCGCGTCTGGCATAGACACGGAAGGAAACGTAACTACCTACCAAATTGGTTCTCCAAATATGCTTTCTGCATGACAGATGATCAGGAAGTTAAAAGGACAGCAAGCCCACTAAAAGTGACTTTATAATTTCCTGCAGAGAGCATTAGGATACCTTTCAAAATGGATGTCAGCTAGTACAGCCCACTATCATCTCAACACTATTGCAGAAAAACTAAGGGGGGCAGATTACCTTTTTTTTCCAGGTCTTTTCTCAATTTTGTGATGTCCCCCACCCCGTTTGTTCCATAGGATAAAGAATCTGCATGCCAAAATCATTGAGAAAGATGCCATGATCAAGGTCCTGCAGCAGCGGTCCAGAAGGGAGGCTGGCAAGATGGATGCAGCCAGCCTAAGGCCTGCTCGGTCAGTCCCGTCCATAGCAGCCGCCACTGGCGCTCACTCACGACAGACCTCCCTCACCAGTGGTCAGTTGGCGGAGGAGAAGAAGGAGGACAAGACTTGGCAAGGGAGTATTGGTGAGTTTAATGCCCAGAAAGGCTGAGGCGGCTCATGTGGAGAGGAAGGCCAGCATATACTTTTATGTTCAATCTTATTTTATGTTTTTAGTCTTACAAGTTGTTTTACATTTGCCTGTTATGGTTTTATAACTGTACTGTTAGATGGGTGGATAGACAAATGTTAGCTAGCCAGCTAGCTGGAAGAGACCTTTTCAGTCGTTGGCTGCTATTCATATCTAAGTATACATTTTTTCCCCAGACCTGACAGATCAGGTCTGGGGAATGGATCGATCAATTTCCCCAGCTGGCTGGATGGTTTGACACCCAGTCCCTCCTAGCTATAATGCCTAGCTATAATGCCTGGTTTTTAATGCTAAGTTTTTAAGCTCCTTTTAAAACTTTTATTTTCTGGATTGGTTTTAAATTGTTGTTTTGCTGATTGTGTTGGGAATCGCCCTGGGTCTCTTCGGAGAGGAGGGCGATAAACAAATTTAAATTAAATAAATAAATAAGTAAAATCATTTTCAGGGGGAAAATGTCATTGGCATGAATTTGTTTAAGGTGAATCCCAGCTTACTATGAAGTGACTCATGCAGTGTGATCACAGAGCACTCTCCTGCGGCACGCATGAAATGAGACATGCAGGATTTGACACTGGGACTGCAATGGACTGCCGCAGCCTTGAGGTGCACCTTCATAGCCAGTCCATCTGGCATGGCCTCTTCCGCCTCCATGACCATTGGGAATCAGAATAGTGAAGCTGTTCCTCTTCCACTCATTTCACCATTGGGCCCAATATGATGGTTTCCAGTGCCATTTCCTCCACTGAGTTTGACCATCAGCCCACCTAAAGGGACTCATCTGCTTATAGCTGCTGGCCCCTTTAGGGAGTCAGGTTATTTACCACCACCCAACACTCGGCATTCAGTCGCTGGCTGTACGGTCTACTCCATTACCGTAGCAGGATGTCTGGCCAGACAATTACCCTTTGAATAATTAAAGGTAAATCCTTGTAGCAGTTTGAGCTTGAGTACAAAATCGTAGTGCCCAAAATCCTGTTGGCTTTCATTGTAAATTGCACTAGAGTTAGGCCCCTTAAGGGTCTGTGGTGGCTTAGTGGTTAAGACGCTGAACTTGACGACTGGAAGATCAGTGGTTCAAGCTCCCATCTCTGTCCATGCTCCTGCTAATCTAGCAGTTTGAAAGCAAGAAATTGTAAGTAGATAAATAGGTACCACTTTGGTGGGAAGGTAAACAGCATTCTGTGCATTTCGGTGTCTAGTCGTGTCTGCCACATGGCCACAGAAACATCTGCAGATTCGGACAATGCAGGCTCTTTGGCTATAAAACAGAGATGAGCACCGAATACGAGTGGCTTTTGATCAAGGGCGACCTAGGTCTCTTAACTCAGTGGGTTTAGTTAAGTCAACTCCTCTGTATGTTCTGTTAATTCAAATGAGCCTGCTTTTTGTTATGAAGTCAATCTCAGTTAGAGTAGGCCCATCTGAAGTAATGGAAACTGGATGAATTGACTCACCAAATCCACTTTGTTTTCAAGGATATTTCAGTGCAATTTACAATGTTTGAATCTATTCCGGTCAGGCATCAGGCCTTGTCATGGCATCGAAGCTGCATT
The DNA here is from genome assembly GCA_030440675.1 of Furcifer pardalis. Taxonomy (NCBI): domain Eukaryota; kingdom Metazoa; phylum Chordata; class Lepidosauria; order Squamata; family Chamaeleonidae; genus Furcifer; species Furcifer pardalis. The sequence goes on along the minus strand of CP126895.1, from coordinate 105,342,472 downwards.
GGTTGACCTACACGATGATCTTTCCTGGTATCCTTCTGGAGAGGCTGTCAGGATTGGGAATTTGGGGCACTGTATTATGATTGCTTTGATCCTCCCTCAAAACTTGGTTCCTAGTTATTCAACTCGGGGAGTTTGTTTCGGCTCTTTGGCCTCTCCAGTCTGAGGTGCCACAGAGGTCGATCATCTCCTCAACATTGTTCAACATCTATATCAGTGGTGGCAAACCTATGGCACATATGCCAGAGGTGACACACAGAGGTCTCTCTGTTGGCATGCATGCCATCAATGGGAAACCCTGCCCAGCCCAGCCAGTGCCAATGGCAGCGCTGCTGCCCCACCACCCTTCTGCCTCCTCCAATGGGGAGGCAAGAGGGGAGGCTGAAATCCCACCCCAGAGGCAGCGGCAGGGCAAGGGGAGGCGACCAGTCACCCCCACCCACCCCTCTTAGGAGTCAGGTGCAGCTACGTGTGTGTGTGTGTGGCAGGCACACCCATGTGATATCTCTGGAGGCATGCTGGCGATGTCACATGGGTGTGGGCACACGCAGTACCTGCCCACGCGCCTCCTCCTCCTCCTTGGGCACTCGGTTTCTAACAGGTTCACCATCACTGATCTATATGAACCTACTAGGAAGGATTATCCATCGATTTGGAGTTCGGTGGCACCAATATGTGGACAACACCCAACAATACTATGTGATAGGAACAACCACATGGCTTGTGATCTGCACTGTGTTTTTTTAATTCATGTGGCCTTAAAATGCTGTGTCACTTTAAGCTTTATGGGAAGCATGACAGAAATATAATTAAATTAATATGAAAGGATGGTGTCTTTCCTGCATCTTCTTCTTCAAGGGCTGCTGTTAGGGAAAGACAACCATGACCAGCATCCGTCCATGCCATCACTACCTCCTCCAGCTGCTTCTTTGTCTTCTACAACATCCTTCTGGCCTGTGCCCATCTGCCATGCAAGAACAGGCAGCAAAGATAACAGCACTCAGACAGACAAAGGTGCTGAACTGTTCTGGCCAAACGCATCAGCTTCTTTCCCAGGCAGAGGAAAACTGAGTAGCACTCCTGGCGGAAGTCCAGCATTAAGGCACACTATTGGCAAAGGCCCTGGAGAAAGACTTGGTAAGTAAGTTCAGTTCTCCTTCATGTATTCTGTCAATCCCCACTTTTAGATTCTGCCCCTGCACGGAGCCGTTACCAGAGCTTTCAAGCTGAATGGATAAACGTTTGAATGTTAGGGCTGTCCACCGTTCCGCCCACCATTTGGCACCATTTCGCACTCTTTCCTCCGTTCTCTTCTTTCCGCCTCAGCAGCAGGAGACTGTTGAGAGCTCTCTTTAATTTTTCTGTTGATTCTTCGGAAAAGACTTGCTTCATTCTCAATTTTTTGCTTGGTGATCTTGTCCTTAGGGCAGGGTCACCTACCTCGGAGCTGTTCCTCCTCACGAGGGAGCAGTTCCTGGCATTTTCTTCAATTTTTATTTCAGAGTTGCTTCTTCCTTGCGGGAGAAGCAGCCATTTCCCTTTGGGAAAAACCTACTGGACCTCCCAAAAGGAGGAGCCAGCCTGTGTAGTAATGGGCAGGTTGTACAGTTCCTAAGACACCTGTGAAGAAGGGAAGGGTTAACTACTTCTGTGTATACTCTACCTCAGGTTTTCTCAACCTTTGGTCCCTAGGTGTTCTTGGATTTCAATTCCCAGAAGCCCAAGCTAGCACACCTGCTGATCAGGGATTCTGGGAAATGAAATCCAAGAACATCTGGTGACCCAAGGTTGAGAAACACTCTTCTACCTAAAAATAAAACCAGGAAAGGGTCTCTATAAGTCAAATTTGATGATTTGCAATTATTAAAAATCTAACTGACTAGATAGCTCAGTGGCAGCTGCGGAGGCCAAGGTTGGGAGTTCAATTTCCTCCTGTGTCTCCCAAGAGAAGAACCAGCCTGTGTAGCTTTGGGCAGACTGCACCGTTCTAGGGCACTGCCAGAAGAAGAAAATAGTAAAACCATTTCTGTGTATTCTCTAGCTAGAAAACCCTGAAGGTTGCCATAGGCCAGAATTGAACTGACGGCACATCATCAGTATCATGGTGGTGGTGGTTAAATTTCTATATTCAGTCAAACCTCGCATAAAGAGTGCTTCGCTTAAAGAGTAACTCGCTTAAAGAGCAGAATTTTCTCTGAATGTTCGCTTTGCTTAACAAATAAATTGAGGTTTGCAATCCCCCCCACAATTGGTCATTTACAATGGTGTTTCGCTTAAAGAGCAAACTTGCTTAAAGAGCAATCCTGTGGAACGCATTATGCTCTTTAAGCGAGGTACAACTGTACTGTATTTCCTGAACCCACTGAGGATTTAAGAAGCTGCACCTCATTTGAACTTCATTAAAGCCAATCTACCAACAGCCAGAGTAGATCATGTCTGTTACTTGGTGAGATAATTTGCTGAAAAACAGTTTTTGTCCCAATAAATTACAGTGATTGACTGAAAGCAATTGATTTGTTAGGACAGTTTTTGTCCTAAATTATTCTGTCTGTTAAAAGCAAGTCAGTGGTGGCTGAAATTTTGAGAGGTTGTTTACAACCTTTCAGGTAAAAATATTGTAAAATGTCTGCTTTGTAACTCTAGTTCTGTTTGAATTCTACAACAAATTGTGAATTTTTTTCCGAGAGAGCTATACCACACTGTCAAGAAAATTCCCTGATGATTGAATGACCCATAGCTTATTTGTTAGTGGTGGTGAACCTATGGCATGTGTGCCAAAGGTGACACTCAGAGCCCTCTCTGTGGGCACACGTACCATCGCCCAAGCATAGAGTTCGCTCTGCCCAGCAGCCCAATGGAACCGCTTCCTCCCTTCCCCCAGCACAGAGCTCACTCTGTCCCTCTGCATGGCTCACATGCGGCGTGAGGGTGTGGCGCAGATGGCAGCCTGTGGTGAAGGCGAGTTTGGGCATTCTGTCTTTAGAGAGTTCACCACTTTAGAGTTCACCATCACTGATCTATCGCAAGCATTTGGGAGAAAGAATGGCAGTGTTGCATGTAGTGTGTGCTTTTGCCCTCAAATCAACATTTATAATATGCAACTTTTCTCTCTCTACAGAGACATCTCCCACCCATGGGAAGCTCCTTGACAGCAAAAGCAGGGTAAGCAATCTGCTTCACAAAGCCGAATTCCCAGATCCGGACATGATGGAGGTTCTAATCTGATGGGAGACAGTTTTCTTCACTTTTTAGCAAGGGCCCATGAACTCCCTGGGTGGACCTTCTGCCGCTGCTGCTGTTGTTACTGAGTGAAATGTGGGAGGATGACATGAAGTTGGACCAAGACATTTAAAGCTAGAAGAAAAATCTCAGAGGAATCTGATTTTTTGAACAAGCACCGGTGTGTGTGAGATACCCAAGATGGGTCATAGGGCATGTGTGCTATGTATAGTCGTGAAGGTGTTAGTCGAAGGTATGTCGCTTTGAAAGGGGGGGGGGGGAGTAACATGACATAGGAACAAAACTTCATTTTCTGTTGTGAAAGAAGGAATATCTTTGGGAGCTATGGCCACTGGGCCATATATTTTTCTGCAACAGTCAAGACAGCATCATTACTAATGAGAACTGCTGTTTCCCCTGTGAAATGTCTTGTGCTGAATACAGCTCAAATGGGGAGCAGGACTCCCAGGTACTCAAGTTTTAAACAAGATCTTATTGCCGCTTTCTTGCATTTTTTTTGTCTCTCTACCATCCTCTGCTTCTAAGTTTCAAGACATGCACATTTGCCATTGGGTCTGAGTGTGAGGAGTGAATATCACACCCTTTCCCCAGATCTCTACCACCAATGGTCTGTATTTATTGCGCAACCACAATCTGGCGATTGCCACAGAGAACATGGAACCAGCACGGTAATTGCCAAGAGGAACCTTTGACAGCTTTCTCCAACATGCAGGTCTCTGAATATCATGGACTATATCCTCATCATTATGACAAGTTGGGTGGGGGGTTGTATTCCAGTACTTATGGAGCACCTCTAGTTGGGAAAACATAGTTTGGAATGAAACATCCATATCCTAAACATATTATAGTTGAGAATTGATCTCTGTTAGTCTATTGGGGCAAGAAAACAAACAGATAACCAACTCAACAAAGACCTGCTGTAGCACCTTAAAGCCTGTTTTGTTGTTACATAAGTTTTAAGTGAGCCAAAGCCCATTGGTTAGAAATGTAATGTATTTCCAAGGTTCAGACCATTGACTTATCTAGGGTTGCAAAGTTTTTCCACTTCCAACTTGCTATGCGAAATCTAGGAAAGGCCCTGTCAATATTGCTTGTTGTGTATATCTGTAAGGTCCCACATTCAAATATTTGGTGTTTTTAATGGGAGGAGTCAGAAGGTAGAAGATGTGAGAGACCTGAGTTAGATTGCTGTTGGTGGTCAAAGGCATTGTGCAACTGAATGGATAAAATGGCTGACCATGGAGTAAGGCAGCTTCCTGTATCCCTGTGGTATGAATGATCCCAAGCAGATTTCCTATTTACAGTTCCAGTCAAAACCTTTGTTTGTTCCTCTCCCCATCTAATTTGTGTTTACAGGTTTATCTCCCAGTGCTCCAGACCACAAGTGGGGAAGCGGTAGTCTTTCCTTTGTTGTTGGACTACAGAGTTTGAGAGAACAGCCTTTAGAGCTTCCAGAATGCCCTAACCAAATGAGGAAGTGATCTTACTGGCTGGTATTTTGGGTGTGGGTGTGGGTGGGGAGTGTAGTCTAAAAAGGTGAGGTTGTTAAGCTTTTATTATAATTCCCTTGCCATGCAGCCTGGATCTAATGGAAGATTGTCTACAACAGTGATGGTGAACCTTGGCACTTCAGCTGGCCTTGGACTTCAGTTCCCAGAGGCCCAAGTCTCTGTGAATCCACACAAATGTATGCACAGTAAACCCATTCGTGTGGATTCACAGAGACCTGGGCCTCTAGGAATTAAAGTTCAATAAATAGCTGGAGTGCCAAGGTTCACCATCATGGGTCTACGGTGTCAGAAAAAAATCACAATTCCCTTCTAGACCACTCTGTTTCCTTGCAAGTAGATCTGTTCATGGGTGGACCTCCTTGCAGCCCCTGGAAACTTAGAGCCATTGTGCTCATAGCAAAGTCTGTTGACAGGAAGGTTCCAACCTACAGCTGGACACAAATGGTGAATTTCTAATCTCTGCTTGTTAATATTTTGTTTCTTTAAACACAGGTATAAAATATACTTTGGTTTTATTGGCCTGGAAGATGCAGTTGCTTGGTCCTTTCCCAGTCCCTACTGTACATTTTTTGAGCAACTGAAAAGAAACCAACTTGCTGAAACATGTATGCAGTAGAAGAGATTTTTCCCAACCAGACATTTTCCATATCCAACTCTTGTCAACAACAACCATCATGATTACAGTGGCCTGGAAATATGGGAACTCTGGTCTAAACCAGGCAATGGAAGCTTAAACCCAGATTATTTTTATAACTTGAGTTTCTTTAGAATGTCCAAATCAGGTCCTGGATGGAGAAAGATGATAGTTTAGGGACTGTATTGAGTCTCATTTGTAGAGGATATAACACACTCACCAAAATATTTTTGCAGTCTTAGACCAAAAAAAATCCCCTCAGTTTTTCCTGCAACTTGCTTTGTTTATGATCATCCCAAACCAAATGTCCCTTTTCCTTATAGTGTGGCTGGTAAAAACTGAAGTCTCCCTAGACCCGTGATGGCAAACCTTGTCACGCCAGGTGTTCTTGGACTTCAGTTCAAAGAGACTTGGGCTTCTGGGAATTGAAGTCCAAGAACACCTGGAGTGCCAAGATTCGCCATGACTGTCTTAGAGTAGACCCTACTTTCAACTGAGCTATGTCACATATAGTTGTTTTGGGTTACTAAAATGCCAACATATAAGTTATGCAGCACCAAGAAATGTTGTCCCCCACCCTGGAGGCAAGTAAATCTAGTGATAAAAGCATGTTGAGCTGGAAACATGCTAATGTGGAATTAATACCAAAGTTAAGGATAGTTTGAGACACATTTTTGTTGTTATGGTGACTTGACTCTCAGGTTGAACAGTTTGTGTGGGTTTTTGAAGTTACGTAGAAGTCTGTGGAATCTGTTGGCAAGAGCAATGTGCCTCCTTTAATAGCTTTGTGATCTTTATGAAAAGAATTGTCTTCTGGCATCCAGCTTTAATAACCTTCCTTGTTGCATACCTATGGGTGAGAGTAGCAAATGCTACTTGCCACATATTACATGTGTATCAATAAAGAAAAATAATGTGTATTCTCTTTTCAGTGTTAACTTATAACCTGCCCCCAACTAAGCACTTCCAATAAATCTGAGCATTTAGTTTTGTCAGTATGTACCCTAGATAGTTTTGCATTATCATCCTGATTCCCTGTCAACCACTTTCGCAAAGAGCAGAGTGTTACAATTCACACCAGCATAGTTGTTGCAAAATATTGTAAGCTTTGGCTTTCTGTATTGTACAGGTGGCTTGAAAAAGTTAGGCAGCTTAATAACATTAAAAAAAGTTATATTTCAGCCATATACCATTTTCATGTCTCTTCATACTAATTTCAATCTTTATTCATATTGGCAATGATTACTTCTGTATACTACCAAGCTCACTCATACTGATTCTTGAAAGACAAGCACAAATAGTTTATGAAATACAGTGGTGCCTATAGCTGTTAAAAATGGAGGTCTCTCACTATAGAACCATATAATGGACCGAGCAAAGTCACACCTGCATCCTCTAAAACAGAGGCCAGAATCATATTGGTAAAATACACCAGAGAAAGTGCAGTGGCGTAAGTGCTTTTTTGTTCTGCCAGTATCTTGACTTGCATGTCATAGTGTTGTGTTATATGACACTTGTGTTGCGTCATTGTATTCAAAAAGACCTGGTTGTAAGATCCTGGTTTTCCTCCTCATCCCATTATTTCTGTTGTATAGAATGGTTGGTGCAGAAGGTTGTGCTGCTAGAACCATGATGGCGAACCTTGGCACTCCAGATGTTCTTGGACTTCAATTCCCAGAAGTCCAAGCCCGAGTGAATCCACACAAATGGGTTTGCTGCAATTCATCTGGTCCGCACCGCCCTCGTCGCTCCTGGAAGCAGAAGTAAAACGTGCCCATAATTACTTCCTCTTCCGGGAGCAACGAGGTCAGCGCGGGCCGGATGAATCCCAGTAAACCCATTCTTGTGGATCGCAGGGTGCTTGGGCTTCTGGGAATTGAAATCAAAGAACATCTGCAGTGCCAAGGTTCGCCATCACAGCGCTAGAATGTGTTGGTGCCAACATGGGGAAACAAAACCATGATATCTTTAGCTAGCCAAAGATTTTTTTCTTCTGTTTCCTGCTGGTTAAATTTGTGCCTTAATATTGTATATATTAAATGTATACAATGTTTTATCCCTCCCTGCCCTTGATTTTTCCATGTGACAGGCATTGAAAAGAAGGGGGGTCATTGTGGTGGTTTCTTGTGCTTCAGAATTGGGGTTTAAAGAGCCCTGGTGGTGCAGTGATTAAACTGCTGCACTGCAGCCAAAAGGTTGTGAGTTTGATTATGACCAAGGATCAAGGTTTGACTCAGCCTGTCATCCTTCCAAGCTTGGTAAAATGAGTACCCAGCATGTTGGGGGTGAAATGCTAATTAACTTGTGAACCGCCCAGAGAGTGCAGTAAATGCTTTGGGACGGTATATAAGTATAATTGCTATTGCTTTAAAACTGGGAAGAAGGAAGGTTCAAATGACATGGCTTAGCACCATCACTGGTCTAGAGAATTCTTAAAGTTGAGGACATAAATGTGAAGAAGTTGGAAAATATATTTAATCTGGAAGTACTGCGTGCTCAAGTGGTTAAGATGCTGAACTTGGTGACAGGAAGGTCGGAGTTTGATTCCCGAGTACTGGACGATGGAGTGAGCTCCCGTCTCTGTCCCAGCTCCTGCCAACATAGCAGTTTGAAAGCAAGAAACTGCAAGTAGATAAATAGGTACCACTTTGGTAGGAAGGTAAGCAGTGTTCCATGCACTCAGGTGTTGAGGCATCCCTGCCACATGTCCATGGAAATGTCTGCAAACACAGACCACACTAGCTCTTTGGCTATAAACAGAGATGAGCACTGAACCCTAGAGTTGGATACAACTGGCTTTCGAGCAAGAGCGACCTCTTTACCTTTACTGCATGCTCAAGAACTTGAGCTACATGTTGAAAATAGCCTGCTCCCAAATTTCTCTGACCTGGTGATTTAATTCATTGAGACTTCAAGTATTCAGTTGCGAATGAATTTGCTGCAAGTGTAAAATGAATGACTTCACTTTTTTAAAAAAAAACCTGGTCACATGATACAAAGGCCAATTCAAATCAGTCTAGCCCTTGTTGCTCTGGAGGTTTACTTCCCTCAGCTGCTGGGGGCTTTTACTATATTCAAGCCAAAAGGATCCAGACTTTTTCCTGTATGATCACTTCTTTGGTTTTTCAAAAGGGTGGAAGAACTTGTGTGATGTTCTGGTGCCGCACTTAACTGGCATGGTGTTTTGGACAGTAGGAACAACCTATTTGTCCCAATTATGTGTGGTTTTTTTATTTTAAAAAATAAACTACCAAGTTTAGTGGAAGGTTCCTTTATCACTACATTGATGTACTAGTCTAGCATTAGTTCACCTCTGCACAGAAAACCCTATAAAATTGATATTAAATAGTAATGACTCCAAAGAACTACAGCAGGACTACTGTGTTTTCATGGTATGTGTTTGTAGTTAATGGAGATATTTGGGAAAGTTTGTTTTCCCTGGGGCCATGCAACACAGCTTTATAATGTAACCAAAAAAATTCCCACCAAAGTGGTGTCTATTTATCTACTTGCAATTTCTTCCTTTCGATCTACTAGGTTGGCAGGAACTGGGACAGAGATGGGTGCTCAATCCGTCATGTACCCGGGTCTTGAACTGTGACTTGCCAGCCTTCCAACTAACAAGGCAAGTTTCCTAACCACTGAGCCATCACAGCAAAAAATCATTTCAACCCAGAATAATTTCCTGAATGCTGTTTACTGTGGTGCAGATTGAAATGCATCAGATTGAGAGACCAGCGTATACAATGCTGCTCTAATGATGTACAGTCTCCATGTGATAACCTACCAGTGATGGCTAGCCTTGGCACTCCAGGTGTTCTTGAACTTCAATTCCCAGAAGTCCTGATCAGCAGGAGTGCTGACTTGGGCTTCTGGTAATTGAACTCCAAGAACTCCTGGAGTGCCAAGCTTGGCCATCACTCTGAACAGAAGTGTAAAACTGGCTGCAAATCTAGCCACAGCAAAGCCCAATTGTTCCAATTCAGCCAGTGTAATTGAAGCCTAAATTAGCTACTCCTGGGACTGAGAACTCTGAGCTACCCTCCTTTACTTTCTCCCTCCTTAGAGTAACCAAAGTAAAGGTCAGAGTGAATTAAAAAATGGAGACAGAAGTGGGAGATGATTGAAATGGGTGGGTAGCTTTAACATTAGGCTATTACATGGTCTGAAATGAATTGGGAAAATGCTGGAGTTAATCTGGATATACAACTTCTTCCTAAGGCATGTTGACAGCTACAGAGAGTGCAATTTCAAAGTGCATTGCTCCATTCCTGCCTGGCTAAGCTGCACCTGTTCAACTCCTCTTCCTTTCTGTGAGCCACCAGCTTTGTAGGGGACATTTGTTGGCAGATATACTGAAATGCCAGAAATGCCCGTCTGGGCCCCGCCATGCATCCATGTTTGTGTTTGCATTGTAAATGGGTCCAGCTAGCTGCTTTTCCACTTCCAGTGACTCAACGCCGAGTGTCAGCCAGCAGTTACTAACCTGACACCCCTGAAGACTAACAGCCTTGGTGTCAAAGTCCACAGGGAAGGGTGATGGTACCCAAGTGGATTGAATCCCACTTGAATCCATCTTGATGGAGGGGAGCAGTTTCATCAATACTGGCCTGGGGCTGATGAGGAATTTGCGTGCCAAAAGGGCTCAGGACCAGAAAGTGACTGTGGAACTGGATCAGTGGTACAGGTGTCATGCTGCAGTGCGGAAGACAATGAAAGGACACTGCACTATATTCTCAGGACAGTCTTCATGTCTGATCATAATGAGGATCACCTATATTCAGATTCGGATATGGCAGAAGAAGAAGAAGCCAAGTTAGTCTGTGTAGGTAAATCAGACAAGAAACAAAAGAAACAAAAATGAAGCCCAGAACATTGTGGCACATTAAAAATGAACAATATTTTCAAGTCATCTTTCATGAATAGCTCCAAATACGGTGTGTCATCCGAAAGGAACTGGATATCCTGTTAAGGTCTCTAGATACCACTAGGTGGGAATTGTCACATTGAGTCACACAATTTGCATCTGTGACTGCAGTGGCTTAGTGGTTAAGACACTGAATTTGATGACTGGAAGGTCAGCAGTTTAAGACCCTAGTGCTGCAGGATGGTGTGAGTTTCCATCTCTGTCCCAGCTCCTGCCAACCTAGCAGTTTGAAAGCAAGAAATTGCAAGGAGATAAATAGGTACCACTTCAGTGGGAAGGTAAACAGTGTTAGGTGCACTCTGGTGTCTTGCCATTCCTGCCACATGTTTACAGAAACGTCTGCAGATGCAGGCAGTGCTGGCTCTTTGGTTATAATCTGAGATGAGCACCAAAACCTTGAGTTGAATACGTGTGGCTTCTGAGCAAGGGTGACCATTACCTATCTAAAGCTTGAGGTTTCTGCACCCACTGCCATTGCTACTGAACTAATTTCCTTTGAAAAAGGACTACTGAATACTACACATGGGTCTTGCTTCCATGTTGACTCAACCAATCACTATTTTTTTCATATTGATGCCATCTTTTCAGTCCTAGCAGGAAAACTTTCCCACATTTCCACTAGGCAGGCCTTAAGATTAGATCTTTGAAAAATATTTTTGGCCGTATGTTTTTTCCTTTTAAATAAATCTGACTACATTAAAGCCAAGCAATGTTTCTATAGTCAGTGTTTATTTGGGCACCAAGTCAAGTGTGTTTGATGGGGCAGTAATGAAAAGCATGTGTTGCATCAAACATGAGAAAGATCAACTTTGTTCCCTGTTTCACACACAAAAATTGCTTCAGCTGGAGAAATACATCAGATGTCACTTGCCTGACATTCATCGGTGACCGACCCTCCCCTTATTTATTTATTTTTATTGTTGTGAGAAAAGTAGGGCAACATCAAATTGTCTGCTTCAAACCAGCTGACCTAAAAAAAACCCAACACCTCCTTTTTTGGTCAAAGTTTATTCACTGAGATTTGGAGCCAAACAACATTTGATGTTGGAGTTCCATGGAGCAAACTTTTCCATCACAATTACAGTATTTTATTTATTTATTCAGATTTCTATTGCCGACCACTCGCCAAAGCGACTCAGGGCAGCTTACAGTCAAAACATAGTATGTCTTTGTAAAATTAGCTTTCACAGGTCTGCTGTGGCTGAAGTGGTTAAGATGCTGAACTTGAAGTTGACAGGTCAGCAGTTCGAAACCTGAGTACTGCGTGACGGAATGAACTCCCAACTCTGTCCCAGCTCCTGCCAACCTAGCAGTTCAAAAGCAAGAAATTGCAAGTAGATAAATAGGGACCACTTTGGTGGGAAGGTAAACAGCATTCCATAAACTAGTATTGCATGCCTGCTACATGTCCATGGAAACGTCTGCAGATGCAGACAGCTGTGGCTCTTTGGCTATAAACGGAGATGAGCATTGAACCCTAGATATGAGGGATGTCGGATACGACTGGCATTTGAGCAAGGCCAACCTTTACCTTTACTAAAAGCAGCTTGGGTGGGTGTTGGTTTTAACTGGGGTTGGGCTACAGAGGGGCGGAGCTTCACCCTCCCCTCTATATTATGGATCTGACCCAGTTACTCACCTGCTAGCTACAGCAGCAGACTTTAAATGTGAGATGGAACTAAATGTTAATCATGTTTGGAGAGGGGTGGTGGTGGCTTTCTCGCTTTTCTCCCCAACAAAGCCTCCATACTAGGGAGCTCAGAGCTGTTAAGTACAGGGGTGCCTGCTGAAATCTCAGGCTATTACTATGTGTCTCCAGGCCTCCACACAAGATCAACGCTACTGGTGGGAGAGGGAAGAGTTTTTAGTTTTATGTGGTGAGGCTTTCATCCACATCTGGTGGAAAGGTTTAATACAAGACTATTGGTATGTCTGCTGCCTAGCAGTTCCAAAGCAAGAAACTGCAAGTAGATAAATAGATAATTAAGTCTCCATCTTTGCCATCTGTGGTTGGAACAGGAATGTATTCCTGCCTTGAATCTAAGCTAGAAAATAATACTGAGTTAGGTGGACTAAAGGTCTGATTTAAGAAGACACAATTTCCTATGTGCCTCTTTGGTAGGTATGAAGATCCATGTTAAAAATACAGCACATGCTGGCTTAGACTAAGAACCAATCTTGTCTATAAATTTATTTGCCCAATGGTCAACTAGTTGCCTCAAAGAAGTCCACAGAACAGTGATGGGACCGGAGTACAACTGTACTCTCTGAAAACAGCCAACTACTAATCAAATAGCATGATCCCGATGAATAGTTGGAGGCTTATAGCCACCATGACTACTAGCTATTCTTTAATAACAACCATGTGCTTTCAAGCTTTCAGGGTTTTCTGGATCCAGAGAGTTTAGAAGAAGTTCACCAGGTCTTTTCTCTGGAGAGGTGCCATGGAGGTTTGCCCAAAACTACATAATCCATCTCTTTTCCTAGGAGGCACAGTGGAAATTGAACTATTGCAGCATTTGGCCCCACAGTCAAATGCCTTCATTACATTAAGACCACAAAAAAGTCCAGCTGGATCATCTGATATGTATAGTCAAATCAATTCTAACCCAATTAATTAGTGACTTCTGAAAGGATCTGTCTTCATGTGTTTGACAAGATATTTTGACAGTCAAGGGGAACTTGATGGCGATCCTTGGCACTCCAGGTGTTCTTGGACTTCAATTTCCAGGAGCCCTAATCAGCAGGTGTGCTAACTTAGGCTTCTGGGAATTGAAGTCCAAGAACACCTGGAGAGCCACGTTTGCAGAACCTTGGTCTAGACCAGTGATGGCCAACCTTGGCACTCCAGATGTTCTTGGACTTCAATTCCCAGAAGCCCAAGCCCCCGTGAATCCACATGAATGAGTTTACTGCAATTCATCCGGCCCACACCACCCTTGTCGCTCCCGGAAGCGGAAGTAAAACACACCCATATGGGCATGTTTTACTTCCACTTCTGGGAGCGACGAGGGCGGTGCTAAGTTTGAGAGCTAAGTTTGAGGAATCCTATTCTAGAGGACCATTTCCCAAAACTTAAGTCTATTGATTTTTGATTGCCTTGCCTTCTATGGAAATATAATGAACAATGGACCTTGATTTTTGTCAAGGTTCCATGATAAACTGTTTGTTTGAAAGAAGCAAGTTTAGTAACACACTGTAAACCACAAGAAAAATGTTTTTGCTCTTTTGAGTGATTTCCCCACCACCACTAAGTATATGTGCTGGCAGCCCAGCTCATCCATTCATCACTTTGGCTGGTCTAGAGGAAAAACACTTTCTCAAGCTCGCTGCAAAAGAGAAGCTTTGCATTTCCATCTGGAATTGCAGGCTGTGTTTGTCTCATGATCTTTTGGCTCAGAAGAGCAAATCCCAAAAGCAGCTTCTATTCTGACCTATGTTATTATTGTAAGCCAGAGAAAAGAGACTGGAATAAAAATCCCTTTATAAAAAGCAGAAAAATTGAAGCGACTGGCAGTTTCTCACACATTTAATTAGTTCAAGGACCATGAGAGTGACACTGTTTCTAATTATGGTATCTCTAAAAGCAGTGACAAAAATTCAGCAATAAATGAGGCGGGTCCATTAGTCTCTGATAATCATATATCCCGTATTAATCAACTTAATTTTAGTCTGTTACTTTGTTGTGCACATTTCCAAGTTCTTTCTTATTGATTGTCAAGCCCAAATTTAAACATTTAAAGGTCTCCCTTGTGCAAAGCCAGATGTATCCAACTCTAGGGGCTGGTGCTCATCTCCATTTACAGCCAAAGAGCCAGCACTGTCTGAGTCTGCAGATGTTTCTGTGGTCATATGGCAGCCATGACTAGATGCTGGAGCATACAGAACATACCGCCAAAGCGGTAGCTATTTATGTGCAATTTCTTGCTTTTGAACTGCTGGACAGATGACAGGTGTTCACACTGTCATGCAGTACTTGGGTCTTGTGCTGACCTTCTGGTTGACAAGTTCAGTGTCTTAGCCACTAAGTCACCAAGACCCCATGGAAACTTAATTACCCGCCATTTATTTTAAAAAATGTCCAGTGTAGCTGAGATCATTTTCTGCATATGAAGATACAGTACAGTAATACCCCGGATAACGAATCCATTGGATAACGCTAGAATCAGATAACGATGCAAGTTTTTTGGAAAAAAATTGCATTGGATAACGATTCTTTAGCGTTATCCGAGGCAATGGTCTGCGGGTGTGGGGTGGTTTGGGTAGAACTTCTACCCAAACTACCCCCCACCCGCAGTTATCTCTGCGACTGCAGTAGGGTCGGGTGGAAAGGCGTGCGCCTTTCCCCTGACCCTACTGCAGTTGCTGTGAATGAAGAAGGGGTAAGGAAATCCCCAGAGCGCACGCTCGGGATTCCTTCACCCCTTCTTCATTCACAGTGCTTGTAGCATGGAATGGAGGAAGGGGGGGAGAGGCACGATCTCGCACGTCTCCCCCCCCACACACCTTCCTGCATTCCAAGCTAGCGCTATGCTGGGTGGGTGGGGAAATACCCACCCCACCCTGCAAGGACAGTGATCCATTACTGCCCTTGCGAGGTGGGGTGGGTATTCCCCCACCCCACCCCACCCCACCCAGCGCTAGCTTTAAAAGCAAAATGACATCATCTCTTTTTCTCTGGATCTTTTTGCTTTTAAAGCTAGCACTGGGTGGGGTGGGGTGGGGGAAAATACCCACCCATTACTGCCCTTGCAGGGTGAGGTGGGTATCCCCCCCCAGTGCTAGTTTTAGAAGCAAAAAGATCCAGAGGAAAAGAGACTATGTCTTTTTGCTTTTAAATCTAGCACCGGGGGGGGGGACCCAACTCCAGGGAGGTCAGGGGACCAGATGTGCGCTATTTTTGAGGTTCTCCCACCCTCCTGGAGGCTGCAACAATATGTTTTGGCTTGTTGCAGCCTCCAGGGAGGTGGGGGAACTTTGGAAACAGAGAGGATCGGGTCCCCGACGTCCCTGCAGCTGGCAGAGGGGTCAGGGAGCCCGAAATGGGTAAAAAAATGGACTTTTTTACCCATTTTACATCACACAACGTTAAAAACCGGATAATGAAGAGACTTGTGGAACCAAGTCTCCATCGTTATCCGAGGTACTAGTGCATCTCAACTAGGGACAGTTGTCTGTGCTCCAGGCAAGAAGTGTTGCTCCTTGAGGCACAGGCTGACTGGACAGCTGTTTGACTATGTCTTCAGCAGTGAGTGATAGGGTAAGTAGGATAAGGTCTTCCATCAAATGGGCAACAATTATAGGGGGCGCAGGAAAGTCAGCATGTCAGAGTGCTGTATTTTCCAAGCAAGGAGAATGGCAGGGAGATATGGGAAATGGCATGGAGTGGTTGCCAGCCAGTGCTGCTCTCCAACAGCTGCTGCCTGAGTAGGATGCCCCCACCTACTGAATGGAAGATCCAAGCCCGCTCATATCACCTATATCCACTTCATCTATTGTAGCCACCTTCCTACATCTACAACCAACCTGTTGTGTTTCATTAGCTCTCATTGTTCTACAAATATGCAAATCAAGGTTTACTCCACTGCCACTCTTGAGAGCCTCTTAATGACTGTTCCTGCAGCTCTTCCACCTGACTGAAGAGTCAGCAGTAGAGAATGAGTATGCATGAATTGATAAAAGAAGAATGCCAAGAGGTTTGTAGAAGGTGAAGATTACAAGGGTTTGAGGTGATCAAGGACAGCAGCTAGTTGTTGCTTAGTGAAGCACAACAGAAGAGTGCATGGATTAAGAACGAAAACAAGAAAAGAGGATTATACTGAATTTACATTAATTGAAATGGAAGCTTAGAGCTGTGCTGGCTCATAAAGGTATTACATTGCTCAGAAGATGAAGCTGATGAAGCTGGTGAAATCCTCAGAGGACAAAATGCAACATACTGTATCTTCTGAGAACTGCAGAAAGAGGCAGCGTCACTTACTCTTGTCTTTTTCTTGAACACATATTCCACCATACACATTTTAAAAAAATCTTTTTTGGGACCAAATTTGCATTTTTGGCTTAATGGGGCTACATCTCCCCATAACTGTGCTAATAGTCTTGAAACATGTTTTATTTATGGAAGCACAAAAGCAATCAGTGCAAACGCCACTGAAAATTACACTGGTGCTCAATCTTGGAGCAAATAAAGGTTCAAAGAAAGAGGCAGACCTTTGGTTGGTACCTAGCATTATGTAGTAGTATAATAGTAGTACCGGTAATATAATACAAAGATTGTAGTTTTGTATCAGAAGACGATGGTAAACCTATTTGCTATACTGGAAATAGCCACTGGAAACCATCATATTGGGCCAAATGACAAAATGAGCAGAGGAACTCTAACTCCCAATGGTCATGGAGGCGAAAGAGGCGATGCCAGATGGACTGGCATGTTAAATCCTGCATGTTTCATTTCATATGTGCCGCAGGAGATGGTTCCGTGATCACAGTGTGTGGGTCACTTCATGGCAAGCTGGGATCCACCTTACACAAATTCACACTAATGGCATTTTTTCTGCTTCAGGAAAAAAAAAATGCATTCTTGGATACAAGTTACAGCCAATGATGATACACAGTGAAGCCTTGAGTTAAGAACAGCTTGACTTACAAAAACCTTACGATGTGAATGGAAATCTCAGGGGGAAATTGCTTCAAGATATGATTTTTTTGAGGAGTCTTCCAATGCTTCCCACAGCAGTGGGAGGGTGTTTGGAGCATTTCCGCTCCATTTTTGGAATTTTTCGTGTTTTGGCACTGCCAGCTTTCCCTGCAACCAGGGAGTGCTGATAATCCCACACACAAAACAGTTGATAGTTGGGTACTGAACCAGCAATTACCAGAACTGGTCACTAGAGGGTAGTGTTGGAAATGTGCCGAATATGCATTGAAAACCAAAATACAGTTCCGGAGCTCAGCAAAAAAGCCAAATACAGTAATACCTCGGATAACGTTTACCTCAGATAACGTTAAAATCGCATGTTAAGTAATCTGGGTAGGAAAATTGCATCGAATAACATTAAGGTCTTATGGGATGGATCAGATAACAACCACTAAAGCCTGTGCGGTTACAATGTATCTCTATGGAGCTTTAACGTTCTCTGATCCATCCCATAGGATTTTAACATGCATCAGATAACACTAAAAATCGGATAACACCAAGACTTGTGGAACCAAGTTTTAGCGTTATCCGAGGTTTTACTGTAAACATCTTTTATCTGTTCAAATCTCTTTATAAAAGTGGCCAAAACACAGCAAAAAATTCCAAAGTGCACTTTATGAAGAGTTTTTAACAGGGAAAAAACTTTGGGGGACTTTTTTCTTAGCTCCAGAACGGATTTTTTGCTTTTCAATGCATTCTTATGGGAAACCACACTTCGAGATACGAAAAACCTCAAGAAACGAAGAATTTCAATAAACATGAAAATGGGGACGAGAAATTAAAATCAGAATTCACAGTGTTTTAAACCCAAATTTAATGACCAAAGTAAGTACTTAAAACTCTCTACTTGGAAGAATGTCAGTTTTCAGTTTGTCTTATACTTGAAATTCTTTCATCCCCAATTCTTTCTACCCAAAGCATAAAGATATTTGCATATTTTGGAAAATACTTATGAAGATCAAAATGAAACAAAATTTTCAACCACTTATTTCACAGTAGGTGCTAGCCAGCTGTAGCTTTTTGACATGAAACTCTATTCTATCTCTCTTCTCAACAAAAAGTAGTAAGAGACCCAACACTCAGCACCAAACCTGAAACATGCAATTGGGAAAACCAGTCATGAAAGAACCTCTACGTTGTTTTTAAATTAGCTGGATCTAGCCTTTGTCATGTTCAGAGCAGGCCCTTTGAAAATTAGCGGGATTTCAATTACAATTAACTTGCCTAAGTGATTTCAGGGTGGTGAGATCCACAGGGACAGGTGATGGTCCCCAAGTGGATTAACTCACTTGGATCCATCTTGGTGGAGGATAGGAGCTTCATTAGTAGTACTAGCCTGGGGCTGGTGAGGACATGGTGTGCCAAAAGAACTCAGAACCAGAAAGTGACTCACAGAGCTGGATCAGAGGTACGGTGGTCACTCTGTAATGCGAAAGACAAATGGTGGTCTGTTGAATTATATGGTTCCCAAGACAATTTTCGGAATAGTCAATATTCAGAATAGGATACAGCACTTGAAGAAGTGATTTCAGGATCTGTAAGCTTAACTAAGGTTAGGTTGAACTTACCACCTCTAAACTGCTCAAACTATTTTAAAATTAGAGGTTGACACACACCTGCCAACAATTTGGTCCTGGATGGGGCAGCTCTGCCCCAAATAGACCCGGTGCGTAACTTGGGGATCCTCCTGGACTCGCGACTACTGCTCGAAGAGCAGGTGGCAGTCGTGGCCAGGAGGGATTTTGCACAACTTCGTGTGATTCACCAGTTACCCCCGCTCCTAGATCAGGACTCTTTGCTCATGGTCACACACGCTCTGGTCACCTCCAGACTGGATTACTGTAATGCGCTCTACATGGGGCTGCCCTTGACCATTCGGAGACTTCAGTTGGTCCAGAACACAGCTGCCCGGGTGGTGTTGGGGTGTGGGCGGTAGGCACATGCCTCACCACTGCTCCAGGAGCTACACTGGTTGCCTATGTCTCCAGGTGCAATTCAAGGTGCTGGTTATTACCTTTAAAGCCCTATATGGTAGTGGATACTTAAGAGACTGCCTCACCCCAAAAACATCTGTCCGTCCCACTAGAGCGGATTGGAGAGGCTCTCTAGTTGTTCCATTGGCCAGAGAGGCGCGTCTCTCTGGCACAAGACAGAGGGCCTTCTCAGTGTCCGCCCCAGCCCTATGGAACCTCCTGTCAAAGGAGCTATGTCTCTAAGACAGAGCTGCTGCCCTTTAGGAAAAATTTAAAAGCATGGCTGGCAGGGCAGTTTTGGGGTGCGGGAGGGACTATGACCCCAGCCCGCTAGTTGATTTAAGCCCTGCTTGCCCTCAATTAGTTTTTAGATTTTGATTTTAAAGTTTTAAATTGAGGGTTTTTTAGGAATGTTTTTAAGAGTGTTTTATTGTTGTTGTTGTTTTTAATGAATTGTGAGCCGCCCTGGGTCACCTCGGTGAGAAGGGCGTTTGATAAGTATGACTAATAAATAAATAAATAAATGTCTAAAATTGCTACTTTACAAAAGGAAAAAAAACAGTAAAAGCTAAATAAGTTTCCGTATAACTTTGCTGAGGTCTGCTCATTCACCACACATAAACTACCTTACCCCACACCCTAATCCAGCATGCTACTGGTAGTAGGAAAATTATGGCAAACCTTGGCACTCCAGCTGTTCTTGGACTTCAATTCCCAGAAGCCCAAGTCCCTGTGAAGCCACATGAATGGGTTTGCTGTGTGTACCCATCTGTGTGGATTCACAGGAACTTGGGCTTCTGGGAATTGAAGTCCAAGAACAGCTGGAGTGCCAAGGTTTGCCATCACGGTGGTAGGGCAAGTATGTCATTTCCGTGGGTTGAACATTTGCTAAAAGAGGAAACCAAGGTATAAAGGTATCCACTTGGTGACAGCTGTGAAGACCTGGCTTTATCATACGAAATACCTTTAAATATTTTTTTCCATACAGCCTATTTGCCATGGTAATTTAAATGAAGAGCCTTAAGCGTGAAGGATTTATTGCAAATCATTTTCATTACATTTACAGAAGGAGACCAAGAAATCCATTTTTACCAAGAACAATACACTTCTGGAAAATTACGCTGGCCGAATAAAAACAAGAAAACCATAAAATATACCAGATACAAGATCACATTTAAAAAACAGGCGAATGATTTTGGGGAAAGATTTCTTGATAGATTCTCACTTTGAACCAGGAAATTCTTTCCCTCAAGTGGAAGGCAAATGACTTGCTCCATTCAGTCTATGAGCGATATTCAAAAAGAAAATGGAGGAGGCAGTTCTACTTGATGTATTTTTCCATGAACTTTTTGTGAAACTCCGACCGTAGCGTGTCATTGACGAATCGTTTGTCTTTTTTCATCTCATCAACCCCCTTTGCACAGTTCTTGAAGACCACATCATCATCCCACCTAGAAAGCAGGGTTGGAAAAAGGAAGGGAGAAGAGAAATAAAAAAATTAATATTAATAAATACTAATTATAAAGAAATGAATGATGCTGGCAAGATAACAACTGGAGATGAGTCCATGTTACATTTAGTCACATTTTTGCTTTGCTTAGTGCCTGGCCACGCCCCCAGAGAGCTGATTGGGCTAGACCATGCAGGTGCATTTATGACTGTTGTAAATGCAGCCACTTCCACGCTTATGACAGTCACAAGCGTGTTCACGCATGTGCGGACATATTTTAAGGTTGATGTAAACATGCCCGCTTCCACTTCCGGGTGAGGCAGCAGCGGAAGTGGATCGGATGAAATAGCACCACTGGCAGAGCCTGGCCCACAGGCTGTAGATTGGGAACCCCTGGCTTAGCGCATTACTGTGTTAGTTCTATTGCAGGAGAGCATGTTTTATATGTGGAAAGTCCCATGTTCAATCCTTGCCATCTCCACTTGAGCCAGTGAAGTCTACAACATCCTTGGTTGCTGGGACCCAGAAAAGAATCTCAGCTTCAGCTGACTAGTGGCTAAGTCAAGCATATCAAACATGATACATGAATTCAAAGAGTTTCCAGTAGGGAAGCCATCTGTCAGTCTCTTGAAGCAAAAGCAGAATCTTGGGGTACTTCAATGGCTAAATATGCAATGCTGTAGACCCTCGAAATGAGACTGGATATCATCTCATGCATGTGAAAGGAAAAGGTTTCCTTGCTTGGAAGCCAGTTACGTCTAACTCTAGGGGGTGGTTCTCATCTCCATTTACAGCCAAAGAGCCAGCGCTGTCTGCGTCTGCAGATGTTTCCATGGTCATGTGTCAAGCATGACTAGGTGCTGGAGCACACGGAATGCCGTTCGTTACCTTTCCCACTGAAGCAGTACCTATTTATCTACTTGCAATTTCTTGCTTTCAAACTTCCAGGTTGACAGGAGCTGGAACAAATGACTGGAGATCACTCTGTTGCACAACGCTCGGGGGTCTTGAACTACTGAACAGTCGACCCTCCGGGTCATCAAGTTCAGCGTCTTAATACTATCTATGGCCTTCCTGACTTCACATTTCAGAATGTCCACCTCAAGATCATTGATCTCAGCACTGGGGTTGTCAGAGATGTTGAGGTCCTTTTTATAAAGTTCTTCTGTATAGTCTTGCCATCTTTTTCTGATCTCTTCTGCATCTACTAGATCCCTACCATTTTTGTCCTTTATCATGGTATTTTTGCTTTAAACATTCCCTTGATTTCCCCAATTTTTTTTGAAAAGATCTCTAGTCCTTCCCCTTCTGTTGTTTTCCTCTATTACTTTGCACTGTTCATTTAAGAAGGCTTCCTTCTCTCTCCTTGCTTTTCATTGAAATTCTGTATTCAGTTGAGTGACTCTTTCTCTTTCACCTTTGCTCTATGGTTATATAAAAATGAGATAAGTTTTCACAGAGAATTAATAAGGAAGGCATCTTTTGTTATAAAGAGAGACATCATCTTTCTTTGTAAAACAAACACACAGCACCTTAAGGATCATAGGAGATTATACAGTAGCAAGAGACAAGTTGCTCAGTAAGGGAAACGTTCAGAGACTAGTAACCCACAAAATTCTCTTTCTTCTTTTGGAGGCCCACTGAAGTCTGATGGAGGACCATTGAAGTCTGATGCAAGGGATGATGGCCACTCTATAAATGAATATAGCTTAAATAACTGGATTAAGACTCACCCTTTAACAAAGCAACTGAAATGCAATTACAGTAATACCTTGGATAACGATTGCATCGGATAACATTGAGGAATTTGAGGCATTTGCATGGCACACAGAGGATCACAGCTCTGATTGTCAGCATGCCTCCTTGGGAGAAGGGGGGCGCCTGCTCTCTTTCTCCCAAGGAGGCACACAGAGGATCACAGCATCTGATCGTCAGCATGCCTCCTTGGGAGAAAGCATGCAGGTGGCCACTCCCTTCTCCCAAGGAGGCATGCTGAGGATCAGACGCTGTGATCCTCTGTTTGCCTTGGGAGAAAGCGAAAGGAAAGGGAACAGGGCTTCTTTTTTTTAATGTTGTGTGATCAATGCATCGCACAACGTTAAAAACTGGATAACCTTATGACTTGTGGAACCAAGTCATAATGTTATCCGAGGTACTAGTGTAAATAGCTGTGGAACTGTGAACCCTTAAGAGGTAGGAAAACATGGGTGGGGGTGTAAAGATTTCTAAATAATAATTCCATACCTTCTCTTCACTTTGAAGCTTGCCTGAATCTGGACTGGACCAGTTAGATTCAGCAAAGGGTTACCGCTGAGGATATTTTCCATACGTATTCTCTCTTCTTCAGCCTTCTGCTCTAGTTCCTGTCAAGGAAAAAACAGATAGATCATCAGGATGATATAAAAGTACTCAGCTGACTTTTCAACCAGTTTTTAAGATGATGCAGAAAACTTTGCTACAAAAATATGCCTGTACTCCTTTCCCCTGTCATGCTGATTTCTTTCTTTTTAAATTTGCCGTACATTTTAAAGTGCTGCTGTCATGACTACTGGAAATGAGCATAGGATCAAGCTGCAACCAGACACTGCTTTGAGGTTTTGGTTTTCTGTACCATCAGATTGGCACAGTGAGTCAGAATTCAAACAGAACTCCAGTTCACTTCCAGTTTATGATATGAAACCAACTGTTGGTTCCAAATGTAAGCCCACTGAAGCAAAGGGATCTTCTTCTTCAAGTGCCATATCCAATAGTGATTATTGGTTATCATCATGGTGATCAGCCACGAAGATTGTCCTGGGAACAATATAATGCAGTGGTCTTCCATTTGCCTTCTGCATTGCAGCATGACACCCATACCACTGATCCAGTTCCGTGAGTCACTTTCTGGTCCTGAGTCCTGTGGGCACACAAGTCCTCCTCGACTCCAGGCTAGCATTGATGAAGCTGCTGCCCTCCATCAAGATGGATTCACATGGGATTTAATCCACTTGGGGGACCATCACCCTTCCCTGTGGACTTTGACACCCAAGGCCATTAGTCTTCAGGGTTGTCAGGTTAGTTGACTGCCGCATTATCAACTGATTCAATGAGCTTACTCTAGTTGAGACTAGCAGTTTGAGGTAGCTTTGCAGGTAGCCCTACTTAGTTTCTCTACTTTAAACATGTTTCAAATTGTTGAAAGCCAATTGGGAGATTCAGGTCACTTAAAGCTCCTAGTAAGTATGTGAAAGTAGGACTCTGGGAAATTCCTTGCCAACAAAGACTTAGTAGGCTCCTTTCCTCTGTATTCTGCTCCCAAGCAAGGACCTTCTTTTCGGATGTTTTTTGTTAAATGAATGGACTGGAGAGAACAGAGATTTTAATTTCAGCAGTCATTTTTACTGCTGCTATTTTAAAATCAGTTTTCATCTTATATAATGTACATTTGTGAGTTGCTTTAGAAATGAAACTGAAAGACAGCATAGATAATTTTTAAATGGATTAAAACAGCAGTAGTTTTATTGATTAGCAGTATTTAATCACCTTTTATTTGCACAAGACAGACATGTGGCCCACTGAACTATCCTGCCATCACTGACATGACAAGTACCTTCTTGGCAAATATAATTTTGAGAATTCTCACTAGTTCTTCTTTTGTGTCCCGATCAAACCCCGGACTGCCAAAATGAAGCCACTTTCTTGGCTTTGTTGTTGGTCAAATTTAAGTCCTCATTGGTGCACATTTCTGGCAGTAACAGGCAGACCAGCAAATGAGCCAGGTTCTGTATCTCTCCACATTCACACTGTGTGTTGTTGTCCTCCATAAGCCCCCACTTGAGCATGCTGGTCTTGCATTTAGGGACTCCAACCCACAGCCTATTCAAGGCCCTCCAAGTGACATAGGGGAGGTTGAGTTCCTCAACTATATCCTCCTTTCATGTTGTTCCTTGTCCAGTGAGCAACTTTGTCCACCTTCTAATTTAATTGTTTGATTTTTATGCCACCTCACTTGCCTAAGCGACTCTGGGCGGCTAACAATACAAAAAGAATACAAAATATACAGTTACAATTAAATTAGCATAATGCACAAAACATTTCAGAACTTGCAAAAAAAATCCCACTTACAAACCAGTACCCCACAAACCCAGAAACCAAATCCTCAAAGATTTAAAAGTTTAAAAAGGTTTAAAAAGAAGGAGAGAGGGGTAGCTATCCCATCAGATCAGCCACCCAATATGGGACCCCATATTACTGGATCCCCACACCTGCCCTGCCAGCCAGGTTTTTAGGCCCTTCCGAAAGGGCAGGAGCTCTGTCTGTAGACGTAACTCAGTTGGCAGGAGGTTCCAAACGGCTGGGGCAGACATGGAGAAGGCCCTCCTTCTGGTGCTAGAGAGATGCGCCTCTCTAGCTGGAATGATAAGAGAGCCTCTCCGATCCGCCCTGGTGGGACGGACAGATGTTCTTGGGGTGATGCTGTCTCTTAAGTATCCTGGCCCACTACCATGCATGGCTTTAAAGGTAATGACCAGCACCTTGAATTGCACCCGGAGACATACTGACAACCAGTGCAGTTCCCGAAGTAGTGGTGAGGCATGATCATAACGCCCGCACCCCATCACTACCTGAGCAGCTGCATTCTGGACCAGCTGCAGCCTCCAAATGGTTTTGCTCATAGAATCGAAGGCACTCTCATTAGTACCGAGAACAGACAATTCAGAGTTCTAGTGGCCTCAACTGGTCACTTCTGGAAGTTGTTCTTATGGCACTCTGCTTTGATGGACAGTTTTGAAGGGTTCGCCATGGGGGTAGACAGAAAGAGCCTCCTCAAAGATTGTGGTATTTTTTAACCACCATCAGCCACACCTCGGGCAATGGCCACCTTGTGATGGCTAATCTTTCTCACACTGGATCAGGTGAAAGAAACTGCAGAATGAACTCACCAAAAGGTGGGTTCATTTTGGCAGTTTCGCATCTGACCCAGACAAAGAAGAAAGGTTCACCATTTATAAGTCTCAGGCAGTGATAATTGTTTTAAACACTGTTTAAGTGCTATGCAGAATGAGCAGCAGTCTAGCAGCACATGATTAGGCAGAAAGATCAGATGTCAAATCCAGAACCACATCTGCTTAAAGCAAGGCCAACACAAGTGTTGCGTGCAGTTTATGTGCAGCTTTCAATACCTTGTTACCAACACCTCAATTAGGGGGAAAGGAATCAGTATTAAAAAATATCTATTAACCCAAATTCCAGCAATACAGCTATAGTTTTAAACACAGAGCACATCTTTTCCAAATAGACCCCTGGAACATCTAGTTAAACTGATTTTTTTGGAAGCATGGTTGAAAAGGAACTCTAGCTTTTACCTGCCAAAAATGGTAAAGGTCGCCCTTGCTCGAAAGCCACTTGCATCAGGCTCTAGGGATCAGTGCTCATCTCTGTTTATAGCCAAAGAGCCAGTGCTGTCTGCATCTGCATGTGACATGGACATGTGGCAGGCATGACTATACACTGGAGTGCACAGAACGGTGCTTATCTCCCCACCAAAGTGGCACCTATTTATCTATTTGCAATTTCTAGCTTTCAAAATGCTAGTTTGGCAGGAGCTGGGACAGACAGAAGCTCACTCCATCATGCAGTTCTTGGGTCTCAAATTGCTGACCTGCTGACCTTATTTATTATTTTATTAATTTAGCTGTATTTGTTCATTGTCCTCCTCCCCAAAGGGACCCAGGGCGATTTACAGCATATCATATCAACCACAACAATTTAAAATCGACTAAAAAATTAAAAGATTAAAAAAAGCTTTAGAAATTAAAAAAACTAGGCATTGCAGCTGAAAGGCACTGGGGGTCAAATTATCCAGCCAGCTGGGGATATTGATCCATCCATTCCCCAGATCTGACCTGCCAGCCAGGTTTTTGCTCCTTTCCTAAAAGACAGCAGCTCTGTCTCCATGCGTAATACTATTGAGAGGAGGTTCCATAGGGCTGGGGTGGACACAGAGAAGGCCCTCCTTCTAGTGCCAGAGAGGTGCGCCTCTCTGGCCAATGGCACAACCAGAGAGCCTCTCTGGTCCGCTCTGGGGGGACGGACAGATGTTCTTGGGGTGAGGCGGTCTCTTAAGTATCCTTCCAATCATCAAGCTGAGTGTTTTAACCACTGAGCCACTACAGCTTCTTACTAACAATGACTGCCAGTCTAAAGGAGCAATGCTATATTAAAGTGGCTACCCTCTCTCCTAGTGATAAGTAATTTTGTGTCCACCAGATATTTTAGATCACATCTACAAGTCCCAGACAGCATGGTCAAGGTTTAGAGTTGCAGTCCAAAACACCTGGAAGATACCAGGTTGTCTATCCATGCTGTAAACTTAGCTGGAAGTCCCACTGAACACAAAGGGGTAAGGAGCAATGATTTAATTCTCACATACAAAGGTGGGCTGTTTTTGCCTCCGTTGCCCATCATATTTTGCAGCAGAACTCAAACATAATTCTGTCGACAAGGTACGCCTTTTACAAAGTTGTCACTTCCGCAGCTATAAACAATGCTTTTAAATTTCAGCCACAATTTCCCTTAACTGTCAAAAGGCAGCCAGAACAAAATTGTTCTAATTAATCTGCTAACGTTTTGCCATTTGGGTGCTTTTCTGCCCAAGCCAATGGAAGGCATTGGGACAGAATGATTCTGTGGGATGATTTTGCAAACCATGAGGCAAAGAAGCAGAACAGACGCATTCTGGTTGTTAGCAGGTTGGCCTCATTTGAGGGAAGGAGGAAACAGTGGGCTACAGAAAGACAAGACCTACCAGTCTGGATCTTAACTGTAATCTCATTTTCAACCCTTCTGCTAACCATCAATGCACTGGAATTTCCATGTGGTCAGAAACCTGTCAGTACACGTTTTTTATCTGCTTGTGATTACAATTAACCAGTGCATCTACCTTCCGAGCCTGCTCCTCTGCACGTTCCTTTTTTATCTTTTCTAACTCGGCTAGAAGAGCAGCAGTATCATCATCGCTCTCCTCTTCGTAGTCGTCCTCTTCCTCCTCTTCCTGCAGAAACAATAAGATAATCAGTGAAGTCCATTATCCATTTCCTGCATAACATGGCAATGCTGAGTCACAATTTCATACACAGCATGACACATAATGATACTGCCTCACAACATAAGTTAGCAGACAATTCTTGGTAGTCAATAAAGCAACGTCATGCATTTTGGAATTGTTTTTCTAAAATATATAACAACACTCTAAACCTGACCATTCTACACAAACCTGACACTTTAGATGATTCCTGCTTAAGGCACCATCACCTAAAGTTCAGGCATGTATCAGGCTCAACTTTATGTTTGTATTGGCCCACCAAGCTGCAGGCAACTCTTTGGGTAAGGTACTCTGGCCAATCAGCTGCTAGACCTGTGATGGCAAACCTTGGCGCTCCAGGTGTTCTTGGACTTCAATGACCAGAAGCCCAAGTCAGTACTCCTGGTGATCAGGGCTTCTGGGAATTGAAGTTTAAAAACAGCTGGAGTGCCAAGGTTCACCATCACTGTGCTAGACTATTCAGTGCCATCCCAGGTTGATGGTCAAAACAGAAGGAATACGGGGGGCCCAAGAAACTATAACGCAGGGCTCCTAGCCGAGCTGATTATGAAATGTACAAGCCGATAAAGGTCTCTCTTGCTCAAATACCATTCATGCCCAACTCTAGCAGGCAGTGCTCATCTCTGTCTACATACCCAAAAAGCCAACACTGTCTGCATCTACAACCACTTCCGTGGTCATGTGGCAGGCATGATTAGACATCAGAGTGCATGGAACGCTGTAACCTTTCCTGCCAAAAGTGGTACCTCTTTATCTACTTGCAATTTCTTGCTTTCAAACTGCTAGGTTGGCAGGAGCTGGGGCAGATGGTGGGAGTTCACATCATTGCACAGCACTCGCGTCCTGAACTGTTGACCTTCTGGTCATCAAGCTCAGCGTCTTAACCATTAAACCACCAGGGCCCTTTGACAAGCCCATACTATATGACATATACCCTAGACTAGGAAGGTGGCATAACACATCTCAGCCCTATCTAGAGAAGATAATAGCCTTATTTAATATAAGCCATTTCTTGCATCCTCCAGCAAGCAAGACTACATACATCTGTCAGTGGATCATCAGCATCCAGGTTTGCTGCAGGTATCTGATCTAGACGGGGTTTCTTAGACACTGAAGAGGAAGTGGTGTGTTCTGGGGAGAAAATACAAGTTGAAAGAATTTGGAGCACTAAGCCACACTGAAGGAAAAGGGACTGCTACAGTAATCTAAAGTGAACTTACAAGAAAACTATCTGTTAAAAAAAAGACATTACCAGCTCACTGAAAAGTTTAATTACCTGTATTTGCCAGCATATAAGACACACCGGAGTATAAGATGCACCTCATTATTACCAAAATAGCCCACTATAAGCTACTATATAGCGTACAAGAAACACCCCATTTTTCCAGTGTATTTTGAGGGGGTGGGGGTGGGTCTTAAGCACCAGGAAATAATGGCAATTTGAATGCAAATACAGAACATGTGTAAACCAACGGCCTGAAACCAAGATTGTGGAAATGAATAAACTCTCTTGCAGTTTACAAAAAATCTCTAGTCTGGTTGGCCGCAGGCAGAATTTTATGGGCCATAGGAATGTGGCTTTATAGAATCAAACTCTTATGGATCTCCCCCAAGTGTTTATGTTTAAGGGAAATGGGTTATTCCTTACTTCAGGGGTCCCCAACCACTGGGCTGCAAACCAGTACCAGGTTCTGTTCTGAACTGGGCCGCAAACCAGTACCAGGTTCTGTCTTGAACTGGGCCGCAGGGCTGGGTGGTGCTGGGAGCCTGGATGGCAGCCTTTTGCCCTCAACATGCCCTGCCGGGTCTGCCTGGTGAATGGAGCAATATCATAGGCTTCAGACACAGCAGATAGGCAGGTGGCCGGACTCCTCCTCCACGTTGCTTAACTAAGGTAGTGCTCTGCCCCCTGCCTG
Source organism: Furcifer pardalis (assembly GCA_030440675.1). NCBI lineage: Eukaryota > Metazoa > Chordata > Lepidosauria > Squamata > Chamaeleonidae > Furcifer > Furcifer pardalis. The sequence continues at coordinate 105,313,043 of CP126895.1, read as the reverse complement.
TATGCAGTGTGATACCTCACTGCCTTAGTCAAACTGTGTGGCTGGTAGGCAGCTGGTCCCCTCCTCCTTGCTTTTGAGCTACAGCAGGGCTCCCCTACACACACACCTGTGCGCAGTGATGTATCATAATGTCCATATTCAAGCTGTGGTTGGCAGACAGGAGGGATTAAAAATCCCACTTACTGGTCTGTGGAAAAATTGTTTAGCATGAAAATGGTCTGTGGTGCAAAAAAAGGTTGGGGACCCCTGCCTTACTTGATCTTCTGTGGCCATCAGTCTTGTTTTCAAAGCCCTTTACAAATGAGCTTTTCAAGTCTCTATCAGTGCAAGAAGGCAGCAAGAAGCTAATAATAATTTCGTGTCAGAAATTATCCTGGGTTCAGAGGAGTTTTTCTGGAGAAACTCAGCTCAGGGGACACCCGAATGAGGCTCCTTTCATGTCCCCAAGATCTTTTCCCACCAAAGTGGTCCCTATTTATCTACTTACAATTTCTTTCTTTCAAACTGCTAGGTTGGCAAGAGCTAGGACAGAGACTGGTGCTCAATCCGCCATGCAGTACCCAGGTCTCGAAATGCCAACTTGCCAGCCTTCCAGCAAACAAGTAGGCTTCTCAACCACTGAGACACCACAGCAAGATGATAGAAACAGAGAGCAAAACAAAATAAGTTTGCCCATCCATCACTTGCTTCAGCTCCACACAGTACTTTGCAAGGAAAGGGTTGGCCCATCATATAAAGCAATGATGGTGAACCTTGGCACTCCAGCTGTTTTGAAACTTCGATTCCCAGAAGCCCTGATCAGCAGGATTGCTATCTTGGGCTTCTGAGAATTGAAGTCCAAGAACACTTGGAGTGCCAAGATTAGCCATTATTGATATAAAGGAAACAAAGCAAATCACAGCCTTTCTTTTGTTCTTTTTTTTAAAAAATCTGGACTGGAACATTTCTTCCTCCATTTGCTACTGGTTAACACAAATGTTTCAGCCCCTATTGATATCAACATCTCCCTCGCTGCCTTCATCATCCTGGACAGATTGCTGCAATCTTTTAATTCTTGAAACATGTGCCATCATTGAGAGCAATTTCCAAGCTACAACCTGACCAGACTTGAGATAGAAACATTCATCTGCCCTGATGGCACACACCTCGTGCTGGTCTATCTCTGTTCTTCTCTCGTACAACAACTCGCTCCCTTTCCTCCAGTTCCCTCCTGAAGTCACGGTTGCGCACCTCCTCGGGGGCATCTTGAGTGGTCTGTCTAATAAATGAAGGGAAAAATTATTCTCTCAGAGATAGTGTTTCACAGCGGAAGACTGTAATGAATCTTAACATCCGGGGAGGTTCACGCGAGACAAGGTGGTGTTTAGATACCCATTCCAGTATTTAATGCTATGACGGCAAGAATTGTTATCAGTATACATTAAGAAACACTGAAGGTAAAGGTCTCGAAGACCAGTCATGTGCAACTCTAGGAGTTGGTGCTCATCTCTGTTTATAGCCAAAAAGCCATTGCTGTCTATGTATGCAGACATTTTTGTGGTCATGTGGCAGGCATGACTACACGCTGGAGCACACTGAATACTGTTATCTTTACTGAACACTGTTACCTTTATCGCTGAAATAGTACCTATTTATCTACTTGCATTTTAAAAAATTTATTGTTTGCTTTTCACTGTGTCATGCAGTACTGGGGTCTCTAACTGCTGACCTGCCTATTTTCTGGTCATCAAGCTCAGCTTCTTAACTCCTAAGCTATTGCAGCCCTAAAACATATTAGACAAACTATTATTCTTTCAGGCATACCACACTACGGCATATTGCAGAGGTTGACTCTGGCAATTCTCCTGACAATTTAGTTCAAAGGTCCAATAGTAATTTGAGACCTTGATCCTTGACAAGGATAAGAACAATAGCTTTCTCAGTAGCAACTGTTAATGGGAACTCAACCATCCAAGCTGCGCACATCAGCTTTGGTCCTGAGTGTCTCCTCAGCAGAGTATGCTCCTCCAGTATGGAGCACATCCACACATGTGAAACAAGTTTACACTGCTGTTAATGAAGCTATGCATATAGTGACAGGATGCCTCAAACCTACACCAGTTGAGAAAGTATACCCAACTGTTGGTATCACTCCACCTGAGATAAAAAAATAAACAGCAGCGAACATCAAGAGAACTAAGCAAGAGAATGACCCACAACACCCTCTGAATGGATATGAGACTCAAGTCCATCAGCTCAGATCCAGGAAGAACCATATAGAAAGAACAAGCATTCTTTAGAGTAACCAAGAGAAAACCAAATTAGAAGATGGAGGAAGGACAAGGAACAACATTAAAGGAGGTTATAACTGAGGAACTCTGAACAGAATGAGGGTTAGATTGACTAAATGTAAAACCAACATGCTCAAGTGGAGGCTGCTAGCAGATAACAACATGTGGTGTGAATGTGGAAAGATACATAATCTGCCTCATGCACTGCCCTGCCCTTGGTCATTCATTCAAAGCAAAAGAGTCTGTCCAGTTGACGATACATACTCGCAACTCCTCTAGTCACAGCTTTTATCACATGTTTGCAACATTCTCTCCAATAAACAGTATTGGCAACAACTACTAAACCAACCTTCAAAATAAATCTATTATCACATTTGTCATTATCTGCTGCTACTTGTATCCGAGTACATTTTTTTCTGGAAATCATTTTAAGGGAAAATGCCATTGGCGTGAATTTAAGATGGATTCCAGCTTGCCATGAAGTGACCTACACACTGTGATCAAAGAGCCATCTACTGCGACACATATGAAACGAGACATGCAGAATTTAACACCCAGACTGCAATGGACTGCTGCAGCCTTGACGATATTAACAAAGATGTACCTTCACAGCCAGTCCATCTAACATGGCCTCTTCCACCTCCATGACCATTGGGAATCAGAATAGTGAAGTGGTTCCTCCTCCACTCATTTTGCCATTGGGCCCAATATGATGCTTTCCAGTGGCATTTCCTCCACTGAGGGGGGCTGTCACCCCACCTAAAGAGGCTCATCCACCCGTAGCCGATGGACTTTTAAGGAATCCAGTTATTTATCACTGCCCAACACGTGGCATTGAGTTGCTGCTGTATGGTCTACTCCATTATCGTAGGGGGTTGTCCAGCCAGACTTTTTTTTGTAGTTCGATATATAAAACATTTGCAGAACACAAACAAAGGAAAGGAAGAACCCAGCTTGTAAAATATTTCCTTTTCTTTGATTCTACTGACACAGGGATTAGTCAGATTATTTTTTGACAAGCCTGGGGAAAACCGTTCTTACCTGCTGACAAAGTAAGTATTAATTACAGAAACACCCCTCCCCCCAAAAAAACTAATTGTTCCTTACCTGTACTTGATCTTAGTATGCGAAGGAAGATCTCTACTGGAATACTGTTTGGAGAGCTGACTTAAGTCACCCTCTCCTTTTCCTCTGCCTCCCCTTGCAGGTTCAAATGTTGGTCTGGCTGCAGTTGTCATCTTAAATAGTGTGTGGCATCAAAAGCACATCTCAGATATAGATCAAAGCCTATCAAAGTAAGAAAAACATTAAACCAGAAGTACAGAGAAGGCACTGAAACCACAGAACGTTGCAACAAGTGCAGGCAGATGCTATGCAGATTTACTTCTAGTTATGCTTACATTAAATATTCATTCAGCAAAAGAGCCAGTGCGGTCTGCAGACAATTCCATGGTCCTGTGGCAGGCATGACTAGAGTTAGAATGCACAGAATGCTGCTACCTTTCCCGGCAAAGTGGTACCTATTTATCTACTTGCAAAGACTTGCTTTCAAACCGCTAAGTTGGCAGGAGCTGGGACAGAGATGGGAGCTCACTCTTGTCAAGCAGTACTCAGGTTTTGAACTGCCAACCTTCCGGACATCAAGTCCAACATCTTAACCACTAAGCCAGTATAATACAGTATGAGCTGCATTAACACTTCATCTGAACTCAATGTGTTATACTAGGCAAGCAAAGGGCGTCGTGCAGTAACACCATCATTCTACCTCACAGGGCTGTTGTGCTATAACACCGTTGAAACACTTTAAACGTCTGAAAGCACTACAAAAACGATTGCGGTCCACATAACGGTGTGAACGGCGACGGAATCATCCTTTCCGCCACTATCATCTTCATATAAAGAGACTTTAGCTTGTTCCTTCAGGATCACCGGTAAATACTCCACACATTAGACCCACCTGCCCAGTCTCTTCGGCGCCACACGGCTAGGCCCAACACCCATTACGCCTTCATATTTCCCAGCATCCTCTACTTCCAGAACCACAAACGTCCACCGGAAGAGGAGGAAAGAGGGACGCCCTCCCTGAATTTCCGGTAAAGACAATGCATCGCTCTGTATCTTCACCTCTATGGTACAAGCTCTAACATCCCATTGGTTAGTAAATAGGTCAGAACGGAACCACAAATCCCAGAATCCCTCAGCGAGCCCCGTATTCTCAGAGACCTTGGCCTCGGAGAGGGTGGCTTCTGGGAGTTGAAGTCCAAAATAACGGGCCGGCCAAGGAATGAGTCACCGCAGTTCTAATGAGACGAAGTTTAAAGGCAACTGTTATTCCCGCCTCAACATAAATGAGAAACTGGGCCATATATAGGCAGGCCGGTGAAAGGCTTCCACTTCCATGAAGCTAGCCTAGCGCAGTTACCATAGAGATGGTAATGATAGAACGGCGACTCCTATTTGTGAAGGAAGTGACGTTTTGTCACGCGACTCGCTGTAGGCGGGAGTGGGTGTATAGCAGCGTGGAGGCGGAAGTTGATATGTGGGCGGGGCTAATTTTTAACTTGGTAGGCATAGAAACGGCGAGAGGGGCGGGGGCGCTCGCAAAATGTTCAGCTGCAGGCTTTTAATGGGTCAATAAACAATACAAACCAAGCCGTGTACTTGCTTTCATGAATCAAGTTCACTTCTTCAGGCATGCACTAGTTCCAGGGATTTGTGTTGTTGTTCAGTCGCACAGTCTATTCTGACCCTTTGCGACCCCTTGGGCCACTGCCCGCCAGGCACTTCTGTCCTCCACCATCCTCATACATTGCCACAGGGAATTTTAATGTATTTAATGTATTTTCATTTAATTTATTTATGGGTTTGTATTGTGGGTGGGTTGAGGTGTGTGTATGCTTATTTTTATTTTTATTATTTTTTTTATTTGGCCTCGGCCACAACGTCATGACATCATGTAGTTGGCTCCACCCATGACGCCATGACATTAGCTTCGCTCACACTGTGATAACATCACGGTGAGGTAGTAAAATTTTTTGACATCCCACCACTGGTGAGCAGGTGCTGTTTTGCCTGCTTCAAAGTCTGCACTGATTGCTGCCAGGTATGCAGTGAGGCTTCTGTACCTACTGTCTTGGTCCTTGGAGACTGGGGTTTCTGGCTTCACCTGGCAGGCTGTCTTTGCTGAAAGGACTTGGGTAAACCTACAGGCTGAGAAACTATAGCTGTGAACCTCTGTGATTGTTTCTTGCTCACAGCTACTGAACTGTGTGAACTGTATAGTGCCTTGAACTGAACCAGTGAATGTAACAGGGAAACCTTGTTTGCTGCACTGTAAATACTTTTGCACCTTACTTCCAAGTAAACCGGCTTTAAGTTTTTTCCACACCAAACTTCCTGCCTGTTTGTCTGTCTGTTTCCAAAGGGGCCAAACCTTAGCAGGTGTGTGCCAGACTTCAGCCCACTAACTCTGCTACCCGCATACCAAAAATTGTTTCTCTCTTTGATATTCTTGTGGGCTATTCAGTGGAACTGGTAGAGTTTAAGGATGACACAGAATTACCAGAAGTACAGGCTGGGTTCCAAAGAGGCAGGGGGACGAGAGACCACATTGCCAACATACGTTAGATCATGGAGAAAACAAAGGAATATCAGGAACAAGTCTTCTTCTGTTTCATTGACTACACCAAGGCCTGTGTGGACCACAACAAAATGTGGCAAATAATTAAAGAGATGGGAATACCAGAACACCTTATATGCCTCAAGAGAAATCTGTACATGAGTCAAGAAGCAATAGTTAGGACAGAATGATAGAGTGGTTTGGAATAGGAAAAGGAGTAAAACAAGGCTGCATTTTGTCACCCTGCTTATTTAACTTATAGACAGAGCACATAATGTGCAATGCAGGGATGGAGGAATCACAATTTGGGATCAAAATTGCTGGGAGAAACATCAACAAATGAAGAGAGGATTCACTTGAGAAAGCCTTGATGCTGGGAAAGGTAGAGGGCAAAAGAAGAAGGGGGCGGCCAAAAATGAGATGGCTAGATGGTATTGTAGATGCAATGGGCACAGAGCTGGGCAGGCTAAGGAAGATGGGGAGGACAGAGGTACCTGGCGAGCAATGGTACATATGGCCACAAAGGAATTGGCTGTGCGACTGAACAACAACAACAACAACAAATAGCAAGGCTGTCATCTCCTTAAAAGAATTCTTACACTCTTATAGATGTTTACTCAAAAAATATTACAATGAATTTGTCAGGGTATTAACTGTACCCTGAGGCAGTGATGGGCAGCCAACAAATTTACTACCACACTGTGGGCAGAGCCAATGTCATGGGTGGAGCCAATGTCATGATGTCATGGGCGGAGCCAATGTCATGACATAATGGGTGGAGCCAATGTCATGACATAATGGGCGGAGCCAATGACATGGGCGGAGCCAAAGGGAAAAAACAAAAATAAGTACACATAAAAATACAAATTAAATTGACATAAAAATACACATACAAACACATAAAAATACACATTAAAATAAATACACATCAAATACACATAAAATAGACATAAAAATACAAATTAAATAGACATAAAACACATAAAAATACTCATGAAATACACATGAAACACATAAAAATAAATACATATTAATTGTACATTAAAATATACCCACCCATCCCACATCCAAAGACGAATCACTTTTCCTGGGGAGCAGGCTGTAGGGATCTTCAGGCTAGCAGCTGCTCTTTCTCCTCCCCACTTGGGAGGACAGCAAGGAGGCAGCCGAGGGCCCAAAGCTCTGCGCTGCCACGCTCCAAGCAGCAAATGGCTGCTTGGCTCAGCAGACAGAGCGCTGTAGGCGCACATGTGTACCAAGCATTGCAGGTGCGCATGCACACCAACTGCTGTTGGTGCGCATGCGCAGTGGGGGAACCGGCAAAAAGGTACGCCCCCAAGGTGATTTCTCCCAAAAGCTGCTACCAGTTCTCCGGGACGCTGGGGAAAGCTACTACCGGTTCTGGTGAGCTAGTGTGAACTGGCTGCTGCCCATCACTACCTTGAGGTCAGCCTCATTCCAAGATGAAGATTTCCAAGTTTGGGGGAACCTGTGGCACATTCCTTAGAAGGACTAGTATTCAAAAACATGCTAGCCTCCTTGGAGGGTGGGTTGGAAGAGATGAAACCTAATTTGTGATAGACATGTGATACTGTGTGGTCATTGGCTGGATTCCTAGGGGAATGGCAAGATGGTGGACTATGTGTGAGGAGATAAAATCCGGGGGGTGGGGGAAGACACTCTCTTGATCCTGTGCTTCATGCTGTGGGTGAGCTGTGAACTTAGACAACATGTAGGGGGCTTAAGCTAGAATGAGAATCGGGGACATGATTGGATGTGTCTTCTGAACTTTTGAAAAACTTTCTTCAGTAACTTTCTTTGATTACAATACACTTTTAAAATACCAGAAGATGACTGATGTGTTTACTAGGCTGTGTGCTACCTTATTTACAAAAAGCTGTTATCCTGGGTTGCTAAGCCAGAAGGGCGGCAGCTCAGAAGCAGGAATCCCAACCAGGTGTGGGCCAAAGTCCTTCTCGTGAGTAAAGGTGTTTCCTGACAGAATTCCATGCTCCTCACTCACAAGTAGTGGGAAGATGATGGAAGCCTGATCTTATGTAAATTTATTTTGTATTTTTTCTGCTCAACAGTACTTGGTCCAAAATAAGGACATGTAACACTGTAGACATTGTAATGAATTGCATATTACTTGACCAGTTGAATTTGTTTATGAATACACTGATTTCACAGAGGAATAATATATACAGAGGGTGTAAAAATGTATGCACAATTTAAGAAAGGAAAAAACAGTATTAAAATTGTAATAGTGTACCTCTTCATTCTATCCATTTTTTTCTAGCAAATTCGCATCAAGGTAAGCTGTCACATCTCATGTTTCTTTGACTGTCCTGCCTGTTGCATAGTGACACTAGCATTAATTCTTTTGAGCAAACATCATGCTACCACAATTAGATTGAACTTCAAAAGGTAAGATATAGATAATATCTTTTAAAATGTGTGTACATTTTTGGCACCCTCTGTATTTTGTTAATGTCTCAGCAGGAAGGCATGTATCTATTGCAAGAGAAGGAGGAATATACACTTTTCACTAGGACACACAATGAAGAAGAATGGTACCCAATTTCTTGGGGATACATTCTTCATTGATTGAATGTTCAACTACTGTAACCAGTAAACAAAACTACGTAGCCTGATTATCTACTTAGAGATGCACTTTGATTACAAGACAAAGTATCTCTGTTATTTAAAGTATGGATCCACTTTGGAAGTAAAAAAAGTTTTGCCACCTCATACATACATTCAGTGTTGAATATTCTCCATTGTTATGTATGCCCTTAATTATGAACTGCATGAGAAATGTATAGATACAGTTCAAAACTATGTGTATGCTTATTGCAACATTAGTTTGTAATGCATGGTAGAGGTGTTTATCTGTTTTGTTGAGATGGTATTTTTCAAGCAAAAGTTAACAGTAGGAATGGTTGCCATAGTAAAACCAGCAATGGATGTAACCTGCTTATCTGGTTCTTAGTGTATACTAAGTAGTGTATAACTACTCCCCTTTCAATTCTACTCATCTTAAAGTAGTTCAGAAAGATATTTGCAGCAACACCTTGTGCAGAAAAATGTTTCTACTGAGATTTTTCCTTTATACAGTGGACCCTCACTTAACAAGTGGCTTGTTTAACACAAAATTTGCATAACAAAAGGAAATCCATAGAAAATGGTGGCTTGGTTAACAATCCCCCCCCCCCCATGGATTAATTGCTTTTCAGTGCATTCATATGGGAAATGGTGTTTTGGTCAACAAATTTTCATTTTGAATGCATTTCTATGGGAAATTGCATTCAATGCATTCCTATGGGAAATATGCTTTACACATTTTTCATAGTACAAAAGGTCCCATTAAATTTGTTAAGTGATGGTCCACTGTATCTAAATGGAACATTTGGTTGGGATGAAGAATGGAGACTAGAGGCAACTTAAGTTAGTTGAACAGCCCAAAATAATCTGAAACAATCAAGTTATTTCCTTTGTTGTAGTATTTTGGTTGCACTGTACCTTTTTGGGATCCATATTGCTATGAACAATAGTGTTGTTTTTTTCCTTATGGCTTTCTTTTGTTTTCTATAGACATAAAGTTTGGTTATCTATCTGAAATACTCTTTGATATCACTTTCCCATCTTGTCACTCTCCTGTCTTATTTAGAAATGCAGGCAGAATAGCTTTCACACACATCCAAACTGCAAGAAAAGATAAAATGTGTTTGTTTATTTTCAGGAGAGCCTGCAATTCCACTTCCCTGCCCTTCCCCACCTGAAGTACTATACGAAGATGAAATATGATGTTGGCATTGCTGTACTTTTTCATCTATTTGAGAATTCTTAAAAATTTAAAACAATATGGGCAAAATCCTGGCGGATCCAGGAGCTGCCTCCCATGGTGAATAGAACTCATAGAGAATCCCTGATTCTGGGGGATTCTCCTTGCATCTCAGCTCACCTCAGACTCCAGACTCTCCTGGTCATTTGGATTCCATTGTGAGAACCATTATGCACTACTTACCGTAGTTAGATTTCAAACAGGCCCAAAGACCCAGGTTATCCCACTGTGTGGCCTACATTTGGTGACTTTCTCTCAGCCTGACTGCCTCATAGCATTATAATGAGGCTCAAGTTGGAAGAAGGACACCCACATGGGCCTCACTGAAAGAATTGCATGATATAAATGTGACAAACATAGGGCTGCAGAAACCTTTGTGAGGAGAAGAGGGCGGAAGAAGAATGTTTGGTTAACTCAGCTTCATTTGCCTATCTCTGGATCCAGCACATTTGGTTCAATGTGTTTCAAAAATTGGCCAGCTGCCTGATTTTCGGAAGCTGCCGAACTGAGCATGAATGTAGCATTATCTGTTCCCCCCCCCCCCATCATCTGGTATTTAAATGTTTATAAAGGCTGAAAATCTGTTGCTTAGCCTAGCAAGTCACTCTAGAGTAAGCCTACTGAAATAGTGAAGATTTGGTAACTCATGTCTTCTGTAAGTTCTGTTGATTGAAGTGGGCTTACTCTAGTTGTGATTTACTTTAGTAAGCTACAAACTAGGATTGGCTCATTTGAATCAATGGAATTTATAGAGGTAGCCAGATACTGGGCGGATGTCATTTTAATTCCTGTTAATTTTAGCTTTGTATGTTATTACGTGCTGCTGGTGCCTCTGACACAAAGAAAGAAAGATGGAGGAGTTGATTCACAAGATCCCCACTGAGTCAGTGAGCCGAATGTAGTATGACTTATTATACCAGGCAACAGGGTTTCGAGGATAGTTTCTAAACCTGGAGTGCAGTTTACTGTAATCTTGCTAGACCTATTACAGTTGTACCTCGCTTAAAGAGCATAATGTGTTCCACAGTATTGCTCTTTAAGTGAGTTTGCTCTTTAACCGAAACACCATTGTAAGTGACCAATTGTGACTTCTGGAGGGGTGGGGGGATTGAGAACCCCGATTTATTTTTTAAGCGAGTTTTTGGTTGGTTTTATTTGTTAAGTGAAGCGAACATTCAGAGAAAATTCTACTCTTTATGCGAGGTTTGACTGTATCCTTAAAACAGAAGTATCACAAGTGGCTTATCTTGTGAAAAGCGATGACAACTACTATTTAAGCAACTAGAACAACAAAATGGCAACTTTTAAAGGATCTGATATTCTACCTGGCTGTTTTAATCAGGAATCTTGTCTAACAGCTATTTAGGTATGCAGGTAAATATAGGGTGCCTTTTCTTTCAGGTGAGATCGGTTTCTCAGCTAAAATTTTGGAGCTTGTCCATTTCACTGAACCTAAGCACATCACTGGACAGATAGTCTGTGGATAGCAGGTGAGGAATCTAAAACTACATATCAGAAAACAAAAACAAAAAAGTAATAAACCAAAATAAAAACACTGTAGCACTTTAAAGAGTAACTGCTATATTTTTATTGCTAGCTTTCGTGGATCAAGTCCACTTCTTCAGACAAGGAGTGAAACTTCCAGGCATGGTGTATATATACCAATGTAGATGTTAAAGGGGAAGCTGGATGTTATCTAGCAGAATGACGGACAAGCAAGCATAACAATACAGCTTCCTACAGCTATCAGCAACAAAAGATTATTCAGATTAGTTTTGAATGTCTAACTTTCAATCTCAAAGGTGTGGAGTAAAGCCCTCTCTGGTTTCTGATTAACCTCTTACTTGCATATCAGAAAACAAACAAAAACACTGTAGTACTTACTTACTTACTTACTTACTTACTTACTTACTTACTTACTTACTTACTTACTTACTTACAGTCAAACCTCACATAAAGAGTACCTCACTTAAAGAGTAACTCGCTTAAAGAGCAGAATTTTATCTGAATGTTCGCTTCGCTTAACAAATAAAACCAACCAAAAAGTCGCTTACCAAATAAATCGGGGTTTGCAATCCCCCCACACACAATTGGTCATTTACAATGGTGTTTTGCTTAAAGAGCAAACTCGCTTAAAGAGCAGTCCTGTGGAACGCATTATGCTCTTTAAGAGAGGTACAACTGTATTTATAAATCACATTTCTATAGCCGCCCACTCCTGACATCACGGCGACTCAGAGCGGCTTACAAAATTAATACCACAAAATGGCAAGAAACAATAAAAAGAAAAAAGCTAACGCGAGTTTAGAGGTTCGGGTGGGCAGTGACATATCCCTCGGCTGGGTGGAAAAAAGTCCAGGGGGAGGGGTGGAGATGTCCGTGGCTACCTGCACAGCTGGGGCAGCGTCTTTGGCCGTGCTCTGTCCAGCGGCCCTTTTATCCCCCTGGCTAGGTGGAAAGGAGTCCGGGGGGGGGGAGATATCCGTGGCTGCCTGCACAGCTGGGGCACCAGCAGTAGCCACCCACACAGCCGAGGCAGTGTCCTCTACTTGGTTACTTCCTGTTCTACTGAAGTTGTAAGAGAGAATTGGCAGGAAGGTTAATATTGTACTGTACATCAAAATATAATATATAAAATATCTAGCAGCATATAGCAATCTTGTATCAAAAGTGCTACAGTGTTTTTATTTTGGTTTATTACTTTTTTGGCTTTGTTTTCTGATATGCCTGAACCACAGACTAATACGGTTACTATTCCTAAAACTACATGGAAGGGATAGACTTGGGGCTATCTGGGGCTTGTGAGTCTGTTGGCCATAGCTTGTGTTTGTGATGAAATTTGCAAGATGGAAAATGAGTTACATGAGACTCTCATGTTTGACTTCCCTTCAATAGTCCAGTTCTGGTGACAGCTATCTGAATTTAAAACCTAATCATTCAATTTGAATATACAGTACTGTACCTCCTTTTCCCATACAAGTGTGACACTTCTTGTTGATTCTTGCATTTGTTTGTTCTCATGTCTGTACATGCTTGTGTACTACAGTAGAGTGCTTTATAGATCTGGTGAAGTGGCTCTAAAGTTTAGGCTTCTAAAGCTCAATATTACAATGCCATTTTCATTTTTAAGCAGCCACAAGGTTCTTTGTGTCTCAAGTGGTTAAGACGCTGAACTCACTGACTGGAAGGTCAGAGTTCACTTCCTAGGTTCAGCATGATGGAGTGAACTCCCACCTCTGTCCCAGCTCCTGCCAACCTAGCAGTTTGAAAGCAAGAAATTGCAAGTAGCTAAATAGGTACCTCTTCGGTGGAAAGGTAAACAGTGTTCCATGCACTCCAGTGTTGAGACATGCCTGCCACATGCCCTTGGATTGGAAACGTCTACAGACACAGACAGCACTGGCTCTTTGGCAATAAACAGAGTGGGCACTGAACCCTAGAGTCTGATATGACTGGCTTTCAAGCAAGGGCGACCTTTACCTTTACATAACATAGCTACCCTACTTAACATCTCTCTTAAACAACACTTCCACCCATCAAAAATATGAGAGTATATGCATACTGGTATTGACAAACAGAGTACACAGATATGATTTTAAGGAGCAGCAGAGAAGAAAGAAGTAATTCAACCAGTTCTGATTCAGCAAGCATCAACTTCAGCCCTTCCCCTTTTTTGAAATGTCTCCCTGTAGAACTTTCCTAGAATTGAAGGTATGTAGTAGACGCAAACGATTCAAGTTCTGTCCTGCTTCTGTGAAAGCTTGAAAAGATTAATCAGTTGTTTCAATAACAGTACACCAAAAGTTTTTTTTAAAAAAAACCTGAAGTCTTTATTCATTGCCAAATGGTTGCTTCTAGCCAGTAGAACTGAAGTAGTGCCTTATTTCATATTAGCAGTCACACAAGATAAATAATATGAGATTCAATAAAGAGAAGACTGAGGTAATGGCAATTGGAAGAAAACAGCAGACTTTAAATATCGAAGTAGAGGCAACAAGTATAATACAAATGACAGAGTTCAAATACCTAGGAACAACATTTACTAAAGATGCCAATTCATCCAGTCTGGGAAGCCCTTGTCGCTCCTGGAAGTGGAAATAAAACCCACCAACACCACATTTCAAAGACATCTATTCTTCGGCATTCAGCTTTCCTTATGGTCCAGCTCTCACAGCCATACATTACCATCAGGCATAGTTCCTTCCGTATTTTAATCTTTTCTGTCTTCCACATTCCTTTAGTTGAAAAGCCACCTGTCTGCATTGACTTTTGCCATTTGATCTCTTTCTCCCACACTTTGTACTGTGATATTTTTCTTTCCTTAACCTCTTAATTATCATTATCAACCATAACCAAGCTTTAATACCACTATATTGCTTGCACTTCACTCTTATATTGCCTCTCTTTTCTGCTTGCCTCTCTTTTCAGACTATTGGCTGTCATTTCTCAGTTCCTAGGGCGTTTCAGTTTTCTTTGCTTCTGAAACTCCATGGAACACAATATACTAATGCTTAGTAGTTTGTCTGTGTTAAAGTTTTTAATCTTGTTTTAATGATTTAATGTATTTTAACTATTATTCAAATAAAATTATTTTTAATTGTACAAATACTGTGTTTTAATTTGATCTTTTTAATTTTATGAGCCATCTTGAGTCCCCCATGGGGAAAAGGGTGGTTTATGAAAAAATCATTGTGTCAGAAGTACACAAAGGTGCTTTCTGGGTTGAAAATATTTTTGCTGGAGGAACTCTGCTCAGGGGATGCCCAAATGATGATCCTTTCATGTCCCCAAGATCTTTTCCCACCAAAGTGGTCCCTATTTATCTACTTGCAATTTCTTGCTTTCTAATTGCTAGGTTGCCAGGAGCTGGGACAGAGACGGGTGCTCATTCTGTCATGTGGTACTCGGGTCTTGAACTGCCGACTTTCTGACTCTCCAGCTAACAAAATGACCTTAACCACTGAGCCACCACAGTCCCATGGCTTATAAAACAAACAAACAATTTAAACATGTTTATGTAATGCAGCACTGAGTATGTCCAGACTACATGACTGGATCAAGTAAAAAAATATCAGTTCCGGAGCAGCGGGGGGGGGGGGGGATAAAAGCTATGCAAATGTGACTAATAAATAAATAAAATAAAATAAATATGCAAAAAGTTAAAATTTCAAATGAAGCAATGCACTCCTTCAGAAATGAACTAACAAACGTTTTTTTTTTTAAAAAAGAAAACAACTTTTCCTAACTGTAGATGATCAGGAGAAGTTTTCAATTTCTGATATCCTGAAGTGGATCATAAGCAATTTCAGGATACTGGATGTTTGCTCCAGAGACAGCTTTGACAACTATTGGGCTCACTTTTAGCCCATTCCCAGCATTCACACTTAACGAGCATGTCAAAATAGTAGAATCTGCTGATAAGGTTAAAAAAAAACCTTATTGGAGGAGTATTGGAGTCCTCCAGCTTCCCAACGGGAGGACCCTGTAACTTTGTGCAGAGCTGCAGCTAATGAGCTGTATGCCCTGTCTGGACATGGTCGTTCACTACTTTCCAAATTATGGGCCTTGGTGGCAACAATCTGTACTTGAGAAAAGCATAAAGTTCTTAAGTCATTAAGGAAAATGCTACAGTTTGGGCCTTCACACAAGGCCGTGTGGATTGATTTCAGTCCATAAATGCATGAAGGGTGTGTGCTAGGAAAGAAACAGGACAGAATTTTCTTTGATCAGAAACTTACAACAAGATTGTAAGGCAGAAAACCCAACAGAACAAGCCCAAAGTGTCCTGGATATTGCTGAAGACTGGGTAAATATCAACCTTTGCACGCAGCATGAATTTCAAGGGAGTGGTGAATTGCACATTCTTTTTCCTTTGTATTGGTGTTCTACAAAACCAACTGGAATTCATCGTGAGAAAATGAGTTTACAAACAGAATATTTGCCCAACAATAATGTTTGGCATCACTTATTGACTGGTTCATGTAGTCTAACTCAGGATTCCTCAAACTTGGCTCTGCAGATGTTCTTGGATTTCACTTCCCAAAAGCCCTGACTAGCAGGTGTGCTGACTTGGGCTTCTGGTAACTGAAGTCCAAAAATACTTGGAGAGCCAAGTTTGAGGAACTCTGGTCTAACTCCTTAACAATCCAAATAAGTCAAACATCTTCTACCTCTCAGCATTCAAAGCTTGACTCTGTGCCCATGGTGATCTCTGTCTTGATGCAAGACCAAGTATGTTTCTTTTTCATTGCAGACCCAGGAAGAATTCTCTGTTCTGTCAGTACCACACCTTAAACTGAATTGTGATGGTTGCAGTCTCCATCTTGGAAATCAAAATTTTAAACTACAGATTTTGAAACTTCAACATCTAGCCAGAATGATTTGGGGACTTTTCAGTCCCTTCTGACTCTGTAACACCTAAATTGATGAAGAGTCCTGCAGGACTTCAAAGCCCATCTACTGATGATATTTTAGTGGCTCAATAACAGTATTTTCCACTCTCTCATTGGATGTCCCAATGAATCACATGTCTCTGTTTCCTTCTTATCTTCTTGCATTCAGACGAACCTCCCTTTTGTTTGTTTTCTGACATGCAGGCAGTGGTGGGATGTCAAAAATTTTACTACTCCCACCGTGACATCATCACAGTGTGGGCGGAGCTGTTGTGACATCAGATGTTGTGGGCAGAGCTGTTGTGACATCAGATGTTGTGGGCGGAGCCAACATCATGACATCATGATGTTGTGGGTGGGTCCAAAGAAAATAATAATAATAAATAAAATTAAAATAAGCGCACACACACAAACACACAGACACACAAACATCAACCCACCCACCCAAACACAACACAAACCCATAAATAAATTAAATAAAAATACATTAAAATACACTCCCCCCACCCACCCACCCCAAACACAAATCAACCAGAGCTTTTAAACCAGAGCTTATTCTGACTAATCTTTCTTACACTAGGTCAGATGGAAGGAACTACAGAATGAACTCACCACAAGATGGCTTCATTTTGACACTTTTCAACTTTTCAACAGTTAAAGAAGTTAGGTACTAAGCCTTTGCCTAACCAGTTCTCTAGGATAATATGCCTTAATGTAAATGTAAAACAGCTGTACCTCCTTAAGGGTTCTCCAATTGGAACAGCAAATGGAACAGCACAGGTGTAGCTTATTGACAAGGTAACTCCAAGACTTTACTTAAAACCCTCAAGCCAGGCCGCCAGGCCTTTTTTAGGAACTGTGGTAGTACGTCAATATAGGTAAAGGTATTAAATACACATTAAAATACACACAGAGACACACAGACACATCCAAAGGTGAGTCACTTACCCTCGGGAGCTTCAGGCTATAGGGAGCTTCAGCAGCTTCTCTTCCTCCTCCCCGCTTGCGAGGACAACAAGGAGGCCGTGCATACGTGCCAAGCAAAAGTTACTGCCGGTTCTGGCGAACTGGCGAGAACCTGTTACATCCCATCGCTGCATGCGGGTCAAAAGTTGATCAGAGACCAGAATGGGCTTTGTCAGCAACCTTGAGATTGAAAGGGAGTCATTTAGAGCTAATCTGAATAATCAAATGGCTGTGTGAAGCTGTATTGTTGTGCTTGCTTGTCTGTCATCTTGCTTGACCACACCCCTTCTCCCTTTGACCCCCTGAATTTGGTGTATAAAAACCATGTCTGTAAGTTTCACTCTTTGTCTGAAGAAGTGGACTTGATCCACGAAAGCTAACAATAAAAATATAGCAGTTAGTCTTTAAAGTACTACAGTGTTTTTTTTTATTTTGTTTTGTTTTGTTTTCTGATATGCCTCCCCACAAAACAGACATGCAGTCAGTGGAAAGTAGTCAACCTATCACTCCATTATTAGAAATTAGGTGCTCCTTTAAATTCAACATTTGTTAATAATTAAATTTTAAGAATTTTCATTCTTACCTGCAGTTTGGTATACTTTCAGAGCAGTTCACATTTATACTGTACTGTATTTGGTTTTAACTTTATTACGGATTATAGATAAAGGTGCTCATCTCTGTTTATAGTCAAAGAGCCAGTGCTGTCTGTGTCTGCTGACATTTCCATGGTTATGTGGCAGGCATGACTAGACACTGGAGTGTGCGGAACACTGATACCTTCCCAACGAAGTGGTACCTATTTATCTACTTCCAATTTTTTGCTTTCAAACTGCTAGGTTGGCAGGAGCTGGGACTAAGACGGGATCTTACTCTTTCGTGCAACACTCATCTCTCAAACTGGTGATCTGCCAACCTTCTAGTCATGTTCAGCGTCTTAACCACTAAGTCACCACAGTCCCATTATAGATTATACTCTGTACTAAATTGCCATAGCCTTTGGCTAAATGCAATGAATGGAAAACACTATTGGTGCTGGACATTATTTGTATGCTATTGCAAAAACACATCACCAAATTGGCATTACTAATATTTAAAAGTGTATACATCCCTGTTTCCTGGTTATATTAAACTTATCAGGCTTACCATCAAAGCAACCCTTGTAACACTGTAAGAAAGACCAGTATTATTAGCCTAATGCAGAACATATCATACAGAAAGCTGGACTAGATTCAGATGAAGGAGGAGTGAAATTATGCTGACAACACCACATTACTGCCAAAAAGCAGCAATGGCTTGAAACAATTCATTATGGAGAGGGGGGGGGGGGTTGCACAAAAGCAGAGCTGCAGTTGAATACTAAAAAGACAGCATGTCTACAAAAGAATGACATAACTTTGACATTCAGAATGCAGCAAGCTCCCGCCAACCTAGCAATTTGAAACCAAGAAATCACAAGTAGATAAATAGGGACCACTTTGGTGGGAAGTTAAACAGCATTTCATGCACTCCGGTGTAGAGGCATGCCTGCCACATGTCTATGGAAATGTCTGCAGACATATATGGCGCTGGCCCTTTGGCTGTAAACAGATGAGCACAGAACCCTAGAGTTGAATACGACTGGCTTTCGAGCAAGGGTGACCTTTACCTTTACCTAGATCAACTGAAGTAAAACTGACTAAACTGAAACTTATTTTTGGTATCTCTTGAGAAGGCAAGATACATCACTGGAAAAGAAAATAATGCTGTAAAGAGGAATAAGAAATGAGAGATAGATCGACTCAACAGAGGAACCCATAGCTCTTGAGTTTTCAATAACTGAAGATACGGTAAGATTTTTCAAATGTCACTAAATCAAAGGGCTACCATGGTAGGAAGCCATTTGATGGCAAATAACAATCACAGATTGGAATTGGAGGAAGAGTATGTAACATTGGCTAATGTAAGCTCAATTAGCTTATGCCTGACCAAACACGTGGCCATTGATTTTATTTCCTTATCTTGCTCTTACATGGAACTTCAACTGTTTCCTTCAATTTAGTTCCAATATTTCTGAATTCAAACAATGAATTCAAATCAAGAACTCATTCTTTATGTTCCTGTCCAACTTAAGAGACTGAATTTCTCAAATTATGCTAGCCCAAGACACCTTATGAACTGAGCGTTTATTCCGTGATTAATAACTCATTTCAATGATGCCGGTACAATTGTAGTCATTCACATCTTAAAATCTGACAGACAGACATCTGATGATACATAAGTACGTAGATAGAACTAATTATGGCTGCTATGGGATAATATTCTTATTAAATTGATACTTTGGATGCACCATATACGGATATGACTGGCATACATATGTAATCTCTAAATTATAACTTAATATAAAATACCAGAGTCTCATGTTTATATACATGGCATGATTATGTAAAGTATAATCTGGCAAAATGTTTGTGTTTGAAGAACAAGGCTTTACTTTTTGCTGGAGCCCCATGTACACAGGCATAAATGCAAACTTTACACCTGGGGTGGGGGAATAGATACACAGCTACAAGATGGGGGATACTTGGCTCAGTAATGCTACATGCGAGAAGGCTTTTGGAATTATTGTAGATCACAGGTGAAATGTGAGTCAATAGTGCAATGTGGCTGCAAAAAAGGCCAACACTAATTTAGGCTACATTAACAGAAGTATAGTCTCCAAAATACAATAAAGTGCTAATCCCCCCTCAGTTCATCAGTAGTTGGACCATATCTACGGTACTGTGTCCAATTTAGACTTTAAGAGAGTTGCAAACAAACTAGAGCAGGTACTGAAAAGGGCAACAAGGATGATTGGGGGGGGGGGACTGGAAACCAAACCATATGAGGAAAGACTGAAGGAAATGGGCAGGCTGCTGCCAAAACCTGAGAAAAGGAGACTGAATTTAGACTTGAGAAAAGGAAACTAAAAGGAAAATCGTTTAGTTTGAGCCCATTATGATGCGTCCAGCACTCTGGGATGGATATAGAACAGGGATTCTCAACTTGTGGCCTGTGGGGCACATCTGGCCCATGGCACCATTTCATGTGGCCCTACCACCACCTCCATCACACCAGGAAGTGCCATGTGGTAGAGGAAGGGCAAAATGGCCATTTGGCCCTAAAAGCTCTCTGAGGGAGTGTGACCTGGCCCCTGACTTAAAAGGGTTGAGAACTCCTGATATAGAAGATAGTTTGAAACACATAAAATAACTGAACCAGCATTTGTTGACCTTTGATACTGTCCACCATCAATTGCTGCTCAAAATGGTCTACCTCCTTACTAAGGTCATGGTCTAACAGAAATTGTTATACTGCTTCAAAGCTAAAGATTCTTTGATGAATTTCAAGAGTAGCACAGTTGCTGGAGAAGCCAAAAGAATGGTTTCCCACAGGATATAACCCTGAACCTTTACACAAATGATCAACCGATATTTCCATACTCCAGAAATTTCATCTATACTGAAAGTTGCCAGAGTAGTTTGGGGCAGGCGGGAGAAAGAATGTTGAGTCCATTAAAAGATATTTCCTTGTACAGTATTATAAAAACAACAAACTAACACCAAACCTTTTAAAAATGCCGGTGTGTGCCTTCTACATAAAGAAACGAGACATAAAGAGGAAGCTCCGAGTGAGTTGGGAAGACAAGATTTTGGAACATTGCTCTACCCTCAAAGTATTTGGGCTTCACCCTGGATTGAACTCTGATCTACAAAAAAAGCCAACAACATTTTGTGGGTCTCAAGTACCCATTCTTGGTCTACAGACCAAACAGGTAACTTTGGCCCTCCAGGCAGTGGTGGGCAGCAACAGGTTTGCACACACACCCCGGGCAGGTGTGTGCAGCAAAATTGGGTGGCCTTTGGGTGGTGGTGGTGGTGGTGGTGGTGGTGGGTTGTTAGCAAAATTGGGTGGCCATGCCCACCTTCCTGCTCTGCCCCATAAGGTTTTGTCCCTGCAAGTGGTTCAAGGTCTTCCTTGCTCAAAAGCCAGTCATATCCAACTGTAGGGTGCAGTGCTCATCTCCATTTACAGCCAAAGAGCCAGTGCTGCCTGTGTTTGTAGATGTATACATGGCCATATGGCAGGCATGAATAGATCGCCTATGACATAGGCTCTGCCCATGACGTAGGCTCCACCCATGATGTAGGCTCCACCCACTGTGTGGTAGCGAAAATTTTTGCTGTCCACCACTGCCTCCAGATATTTTCGGCTTATAATTCCCATGATTTCTCAGGTAAAGAGGTTTATGGAAAATACAGTCCCCCAACATCTAGAAGGCTACTTGTTGCCTGCTCTGGGCTAAACAATTGCCAACAATTTGTTGTGTTCCACCGATCTGATGAGTAAAAGCTAACCTCTTAAGCACTGACAAATTATCAACACCATCAACAATAATACTATAGTGACCCTTTCCAGGATTTTATAAGTAGAGAATACATAGAACTGGTTTATTGGCTTAGGAGTTAAGATGCTGAATTTAGTTGTTAGGGTCTGGATGGAGGACAACGGACTAAAACTGAATCCTGGCAAGACTGAGTGGTTGTGGGTCAGGGGTCCCGTGCTAACCCGGGAGCTACCATCTTTTGTTTTGGATGGGGCAGTTGTCCCCCAAACAGACATGGTGCGTAATCTGGGAGTCCTCCTGGACTCACAACTACTGTTCGAAGAGCAGGTGGCAGTTGTGGCTAGGAGGGCTTTTGCACAACTTCAGGTGGCAGTCGTGGCTAGGAGGCCTTTTGCTCGTTCCTAGAGCGAGACTCCTTGCTCATGATCACACATGCCTTGGTCACCTCCAGACTCAATTATTGTAATGCGCTCTACACAGGTCTGCCCTTGGCGACCATTCATCTGGTCCAAAATGTGGCTGCTTGAGTTGTGATGGGGTGCAGACGTTATGCTCATGCCTCACCACTTCTCCAGGAGCTGCACTGGCTCCCAGTGTGCCTCTGGGTGCAATTCAAGGTGCTGGTTATTACCTTTAAAGCCCTACATGGTAGTGGGCCAGGATACTTAAGAGACCGCATCACCCCGAGAACATCTGTCCGTCCCACTAGAGCGGACCGGAGAGGCTCTCTGGTTGTACCTTCAGCTAGAGAGGCTCATCTCTCTAGCACGAGAAAGAGAGCCTTTTCTGTGTCCGCTCTGGCCCTATGGAACCTCCTGCCAACGGAGTTATGTCTCCAGACAGAGTTGCTGCCCTTTAGGAAAGGAGTGAAGACCTGGCTGGTGGGGCATGTGTGGGGAGTGGGCCAGACGGCCAACGCGGTCGCCTGGCTGTTTTAAATATTCCACCTTTCTGCTCGGTGTTTTTAACTTGAATTTTAATTTTTAATTCTAATTAAATTTGATGCTAATTTTTAACTTGATTGTATGCATGTGTTTTAATTGTTTTTTAGTTGTAAAGCCACCCTGAGTCTTCGGAGGAGGGCGGGGTACAAATGAAATAAATAAATAAATAAATCCACTGAGCAGTTTCTCCAACAAAAACCCTTTCAACCCAGAGTAACCTCTGACACGAAAATGTTGTTTTTGTTGTTGTTCCTTTCTTCTGGAGGCACCTTGGGACCATACAACTTCCCCAAGACTACACAGTCTGGCTTTTTAAAATGCTAAATACAGTCAAACCTCGCATAAAGAGCGTTTCGCTTAAAGAGTAACTCGCTTAAAGAGCAGAATTTTCTCTGAATGTTCGCTTCGCTTAACAAATAAAACCAACCAAAAACTCACTTAACAAATAAATCAGGGTTCGCAATCCCCCCCACAATTGGTCATTTACAATGGTGTTTTGCTTAAAGAGCAAACTTGCTTAAAGAGCAACCCCGTGGAACGCATTATGCTCTTTATGCCACCACTGTAGATACATGTTGTAAGGCCCTTTCCCTAAGCTAATCAGGGTTCCTCAAACATGGCTTTCCAGATGTTCTTGGACTTCAATTCCCAGAAGCCCTGATCAGCAGGTGTGCTGACTTGGGCTTCTAGTAATTGAGGTACAAGAACACCTGGAGAGCCACGTTTGAGGAGACCTGATCTAGATGGACTTTTTCTAAGCAGCTTTCTGAGTTCACATTGAGCACACAGGAAACAACATGTTGATTAATAGTTCTAACAGATGGAAAGATTTATTTATTTATTTATCTATTGCATTTATATGTCACCCTACTCGCATAACGACTTAGGCCGGGTTAACATGATGTGATAGAACAACATTAAAAACACAACAATCCCACAAAAATTAAAACAAAATGGTTAAAATATTAAAACAATTCAACAAGTTAAAAATTAAAAGACTGAAAATTAAAAGATTAAGAGAGAGGGGGGAATCAAATCAATCAACAGGGTAATCGTGTGGCCAGTACCCCATACCTGCCATGTTTTTACACCCTTCCTGAAGGGCAGCAGCTCGGTCTGGAGGTGTAACTCAGTTGGCAGGAGGTTCCATAGGGCCGGAGCGGACACAGAGAAGGCCCTCCTTCTGGTGCTAGAGAGATGTGCCTCTCTAGCCGACGGGACAACTAGAGAACCTCTCTATACAGATATGGATAAGTTTATTACATAAATCTGCCTCACACATACACTATGTAGTGGTTATTCTTATTATTTTGCTATACTGGTCATATTTACGTACATCAGGGTTTCCCAGGTGTTCTTGGACTTCAATTGCCAGAAGCCCAAGTCAGCACACCAACTGATTAGGGTTGCTGGGAATTGAAGTTGAAGAACATATGTGGGTACATAAATAAAATCATACCTGAACATTTTCCTAATGCAGTGTTTACTTCCTAAAATTCTTTTGTTAACTCAAATTGTGGCAAAAACTGCTATAGCAAATAAACTACAAATGTTTTTATTTAATTTTAGAGTCATGTTAGCATTTACAGTATAGACTATAGGTTCAGAGAAAACTCTTCTTTATTCATTCCCTGCTTACTGTGCCTGCCAAGAATGGCATTCATAAAATCAGTGCTCATAGCTATTATCTTCTTCGTCAAGCAAGACAAAGGCAGAAGGAATTAAAAATTAAAATATTACAATGGAAGGTCTGACCAATCTGTGGTCATTGCAGAGCCAACTCAGACACATGGAGGCATTGCTTAGTAGCTCATAACAATTAGGGCATACTTCAGTTATTTATTCCTTGATGATATGGAGCTAGCAGCACGTGTTGTTCTACTAAGTGGTTGCTACATCTGAGCAGATGTCAGTTGCAACCCATGGAAGTAATCACTTGATGTGGTGGTCCAACTACGGAAGCCTCTGGCCTACAGATGTTTCAAACTTAATCTCCCATAACCCTTTGCCATTAGCCATCCCCATGACACCTGGATCCTACAACATGTCATGGGTTGAAGGTTCCTCATCATTTTTGGAGTCATTTAGTAGTAAACGTGCTTGTAAAAACTCAAACAGAGACTTCAGTCATATAACTTAGGTACAGCAGGGCTTCAACTGGTAAGATCACATCTGTGTAGTCAATTGTCTTTGTTTTGTGCCACATGAGTGACACGAAACTTCATCCCAGGTTCTCTCAAGATACAACCACCACCTTTGCCAGCTCTGAACTAGTTAAAATTATTAAATTTGAGCCAAGTTGTCCAACAGGTATCTCCACTTACAGCTAAGATTTGACTTCATCAAAGCATTGAAGAACAGAAATTATTTAAAACAGGAATGACTTATAGATGTTGAGTCATAATTTTATTGTAGCATTTAATGAGTACTACAAGGCATCTCCCAATGAACACACAAATTTCTATATACTGAGTCAGAAAAAAATGTAACACATCAAAAATACTTTCCATATATGATTCCTGCCCCTCCCCACAATCAGATCTGTGATATCATCTATAGTGATGTGTTTTCAAATTTGAAAACTGTGAGTACAGCCTCACTAGGAACAGTGTTTACACCAAGCCTCAGAACAGAGTTGGGGGTAGCTTGGAAGGAATGCATTTGGAGCATTTACTCTATTCTCCCAGTAATGGTATTATGGCTACTCACTCTCGTGTGCTAAGTTCTTAATTTGCTGAGGAAAATGGAAGACTAGAAGGAAAGAAGACAAAATATGGCATGGATTGGCTCAATATTGCAAGCCACAGCCTTGATTAGGAATAGCCTGACGACTAGTTAATGACCTTTTGATGAATAGTTAACAACCTTTTGAAGCTCATTAGTTTCTACAGATGCCACAACAGTTTAGGCTTAGAAACAGTGACTGGGCCAAACAAACAAGCAAACAAACAAACAAGCAAATAAATCAAAGAAACGGTGACTGGGCCAAAGTCCACACAGACTTTAATTAATTCATTAATACTGTACATTTATATGCTGCCCATCTAGTGAAAAATTCATAATTCTTGGGCAATTTACCTAAATAAAATAAAGAGATCAGACAAAAAAATCCTCCTGCCCAAAGGAACATAATCTCAGTCAGAATCAATCTGTAGAACTTTGGGTCCAAGTAACCAAACAAAGGGGGAAAGACAACCCATAATTATGGGGAGAGAAATACCCTTCTCTGCCTCCCTGGGAAGTTCAGTTTTCAGATGGTTTCCCAAAATACCCAGCAAGGGAGCCTGGAGCAGATGCACAGGCAGGCCCTGTCACAGAGAAGGGAGCCTCACCCGAGAAGGCTCTCATTCCTAGCTGTGACCTTCTCCACCCTCCTTGGTCTGTTGCCACCACAGGAGGATTTCTTTCATGCCAAGATCAAATGTTGGACTTCCAAAATGAAGCAATTTTCCTGGCTTTGTCATTGGCCAAAACTCTTCATCGGTATATGTTTCTGGTAATAATTGGCAGACCAGTAAATGAGCCGGATTCTGTGTCTCTCCACATTCGCACAGTGTTGCTGTCCGCCAGCAGCCCCCACTTGAGCATGTTGGTCTTGCATTTAGGGACTCCAATCCTCGGCCTATTCAGGGTTCTCCAAGTGAAGTAGTGGAGGTTGAAGTCTTCATCTATGTACAGTATATCCTCCGTCCTTTAATGTTGTTCCTTGTCCAGTGAGCTCCTTCCTTCCTCTTCCAATTTGATTTTGCTCTTGCATACCCTCAAGAATGTTTGTTCCTGCCATAAAGCTCTTCCTGGATCTGAGCCAGAGGATTTGAGGTTCATATTCATTCAGAGGGTGTTGAGGGTCATTCTCTTGCTTAGTTCTCTCTGTGTCTGCTGCTACTTCTCTCCTGATCTTAGGTGGAGCAATACCAGATACCAATGAGAGGGTATATATTCTCAACTGGTATAGGTTTGAGGCATCCTGTCACTATGTGCATGGCTTCATTAACAGTGATGGTGATGTCAACTTGTTTCGCATGTGGGGATGCGCTTCATAACGGAGCACCATATCTGACAGTGGGAAGACTGCCTTAAATGTTCTTCCTCAGCAACTGGTGGGGGTATGAAGGGGGGGGGAGGAATGCCGTGTGGGGAAGAGAAGATCTTGCTGAGTCAAGGCAGGAAGAGGGAGGGAGGTCCCCACTGCAATGCGGTTCCTCTCTGCCTTTCCCTTCTTTCCTGACACCAGCCATGGCGATGAGCCAAAATAAGCCATGAAGGGGGGGGGGGGGTTGTCGGCTGGCAGTGGTGGCCATTCAGTGACGCAAGGAGGGAAAGAGAGTGAGAAAATGCGCAATAGCAATGACACTTATATGCCACCCCATAGCTCTTGGTGCCCTCTCTGGGTCCGTGCATGCAGCAAACCCATTCGTGTGGCTTCACAGGGACTTGGGCTTCTGGGAATTGAAGTCCCAGAACAGCTGGGGTGCCAAAGTTCGCCACCACTGCCGTTTGGGTGGCTTGCAAGCGATTTTAGCATTTTGCCTCCAACATCCTGGATACTCATTTTACCGACCTTGGGAGGAGGAAAGGTTGAGTCAACCTGGAGCACCCCCCTCCCCACCAGAATCGAACTCACAACGTTTTGGCTGCGGTACAGCAGTTTAAGCACTGCGCCACCAGGAGGGGAAAAAATGAGAGAGTGAGACTGGGCATTATTTTATTCCCCCTCCTCCCCACTGCCACCGCCACCGGCGGCCCGCGTGACTCTGAGCGCGTGCAGAGCGCCGCTCGGGGCGCGTGCCGGCTGCTATTTCCCCGCCCGCGTCAGCGCCCCCGGGGGGCGGGCCACGCGTGCAGAGCCTTTTTCTAGCTCGGGCTCCCAGCTGAGGGCTCACCAGTCTCTCCGCTGCCAGCCAGTCAGCCAGCCCGCCTGCCCCCCCGTCCCGTACCCAGGGGCTTCGTAGCCAGACAGAAACACACACACACACACACACACACACACACACACACCCGAGCCAGCCAGCGCGCCAGGAGGGAGCCGGAGCGCGCCCGCCCAGCCCAGCCCGTAAAATCCCGCGTTTCCCGCCTGCTTCGTGTGGACGCGCCCGGGCAGCGCGCGCCGTCGCTGGGCAGGGAAGAAGGCGAGGCAGAGGCGAGACCGAGGCGCCCGCCAAGAAGATGTGGCTCCGCGGCTGCTGCTGCTCCTCCTGGCTGGCTCTGGCCGCCCTCTTGGTCTTGGGGGCCTTCCCGGGACCCTCCGGGGGCGAAGTGGTGCCGCCTGAGGAAGGCGCCGGCTTTGGCGCCTGCGACGCCTTCTTCTACCAAGGGGCGCCCCCGGAGGGGATCGCGGCGGGTCCGGCCGGCGCGGAGGTAGCCAAGATCTGCCAGAGGTACAAGGACGAGCCGCGCTTCGCCACCCTCTACAGCCGGCGGGAGAAGGTCCCTCTCTACGCCGCCTTTCGCTACACCGGAGCGGGCCGAGAAGCAGAACCGGCGCCGGAGGAAGAAGGGCAGGAGGAGAGGTGGCTGGTGGAGCCGCAGGTGAGGCTGGCAGGATGGGGGGGGGGGGCGGGGATGGGGATGATCTGGAACCCCCTGGGGAGGGGATGAGAATCCCCGAGACATTCCGGATGGTGAGTCGCAGAGAGCTATGGAACTCCCTGCCACTTGATGCGGTGCCATGGAAGCTATAGCGCAGTGATGGCGAACCTTGACACGCCACCTGTTCTTGAACTTCAGTTCCTAGAAGCCCTGATCAGCAGGAGTGCGGACTTGGGCTTCTTGGAATTGAAGTCCAAGAACAGCTGGAGTGCCAAGGTTTGCTATTACAGCTATAACACAATGATGGCGAACCTTGACACTCAAGGTGTTCTTGGACTTCAGTTTCCATAAGCCCAGGTCTCTGTGAATCCACACAAATGGGTTTATTGGCACTCCAGGTGTTCTTAACTTCAATTCCCAGAAACCCAAGTTTACTGCATCTGCACAGTAAACCCCTTTGTGTGGATTCACAGAGACTTGGGCTTATGGGAACTGAAGTCCAAGAACACCTGGAGTGCCAAGGTTCTCCATGACTACTATAGCACTAGTAATGACACTTATATACCACTGAGTGCACTCTCTGGGCGGTTCACAAGTTTAATAGCATTTTGCCCCCAACATGCTGGATATTCATTTGACTGATGAGGCTGGAAAGCTGAGTCCACCTGGAGCCCCCTGTCAGGATCAAACCTGCAATGTTTTGGCTACAGTACAGCAGTTTAACCACTGCCCCACCAGGATAAGGCTAGTCAAGCTTTACCTGCAGGGAAGAAGCTGCTGGAGGCAGTTCTCTGATAACCACCATTCAGCTCTTGGGGTTTTCTGAAAGGCATCCTGCTGACGCCTTGCTGGATGTCAGAAGTATGCAATGGCATTTGGAAAAGTTTCCTTTTATGGAAAGGGAACCTACACCTGCCAGCATCATTGCACTGGATATGAGACACCATACTGGATGGTGTGAGCAGACGGATGCAGAGCTTGGCAGACAGTGAGCTACTCAGGATATTCTGGGAGTTGTAGTCTCCTCCTGCCCCTCGTCCATCAGCTTTGGTTATTAATTTGCTCTGGCAGATGGTTTATTACTTTCTTGTGGGTGTGGCGACCAGAGTGCTGAGTTGAGTTGCGGAAGATGCAGTTTGGGATCGAAATGCCAAGCCTTTTTACCCAAACTGGAGCAGCACATCATAGTTTGCTCTTGAACAGGAGTTCTCAACCTTTTAAAGTGGGGGGCCAGGTTATGCTCCCTCGGGCAGCTTCGGGAGCCAGACAGCCATTTTACCCTACCTCCACCACATGGCACTTCCTGGTGTGGTGGAGGCAGGGGGGAGCCCACATGAAATGGCACCACGGGCCTCATTCAGCCCACAGGCCACAGGTTGAACATCCCTGCTCTTGAGGGAAGCAACATCATGTCTGGCCTGGTCTGTCTCGTGTCTAAATGATGGAAGGACATGTTGGGACCCCAATCGCCACCATGGCTGTCAAGCACCTCTGATGAATTTTAATCTCATCTATACTCTGTAGTACAGTAACATCAGGATATATGTTGCTAAGAAAATGTCATTCGTTTGTTGTTATTACATGCCATCAAGTCAGAACTGAGTTATAGTGACCCTAATAGGGCTTTTAAGGTAAGTGAGATATTTGAGGAGTGGTTGTACCAGTTCCACACACCCAGTGAGCTTCCATAGTTGAGTGGTAATTTGACCACAGGCATCCTGAGTCCTAGTCTGTCATGCTATCCACTGCATCACACTAACGTATTATTCATGTACTAACAATGCAATTGGCCTTTCCTTCAGTTAGGGATGAAGTCCCTTCACTAGTATACATATAGTTGACTAGCAGGTGATTCTTCCTTCAGTGTTAGCAGTGGAATACAGTCTTCTACCACAGTTGACACTGCAGGCTAGTTTTAAGGGCACAAAGGTATGCCCTGCTCTGTCTTTCAATTTCAGCTTAGTGGTTAAGATGTTGAATTTGATAACCAGAAGGTCAGCAGGTCAGCAGTTTGAGACCCAAGTGCTACACAATGGAGTGAGTGCCTGTCATCTGTCCCAGCTCCTGCCAACCTAGCAGTTCAAAAGCAAGAAATTGCAAGTAGATAAATAGGTACTGGTACCACTTTGGCAGGAATGGTAATACTGTACCACTCTGTCTAGTTATGCCTATCACATGACCACAGAAATGTCCTTGCTGGGTGTCAGGTAGTATCTTATTTTAATATGGCTTGCCCACCAGTGTACCTTTATTATGTCTTACCTGCGTTGTCTGAACTTGTGTGTACTATAAATTTTTTAAAGGAGATTTGCTTTCTGAGGTGTTTTATGATTGCCAAAATACTGTGTTGCTGTGTATAATAAGGAGTCCCTTTGTAGTGTATTGTTTTCAGTATCGCTTATAATAGCTGCTGCAAGTTACTTTTCCCCCATCCCTGTCTGACTACTTGTATAGAATTACTGCTTGGCAAGATACATGGAGCAAAAGACTTTTAGCACGTACTGAGTTAAAAAATGCTGCAGGAATAGTAATAAGGAAATGGGAAGAAGCAAGAACCCATCAGAAATGACTGGGGAGTCAGGAATTCATAATTAACATCATTTGCCTATAGCCAGTTTAATTAATAGCTTCAGCTGTTTCTGACATTTAATTTGCCTTAGAAATCCAGGATGAAACATAACAGTGTGTGTGAAATGGTGTCATTCATCATTCCTTGCACACTTAACAGTTTTGTAAACATCTATTAGAAGATATATGTTGCTGATCAAATAATCCTTGGGTCTCGAACTACTGACCTGCCAACATCAAATTCAGCATCTAAACCACTAGAGCCACCACAGTCCCCTTTTCTCTGAGGAGGTCTGTTATTTCAGTATGGGTTTTTAAAAAGACAAAAGTAAGAAAGTAGCATTATTTCCCTCACAGTTCAAATTTGTACCAGTGTGTGCTTATTGACCTATATAAATGGAGACACTGTAAATATAATTCATACATGTGAGGTCGAAATGCTGTTATCCAGGAGATAGGCAACTGTGACCTTCAGGATGTTTTTGGGTTGGCATCAACCCTGGGTGGCATAGCCAATGGTGAAGAATTATGAGATTTGATTTTCTGAACTATCTAGATGGCCATAGCACAGTGATGGCGAACCTTGGCACTCCAGGTGTTTTGGAACTTCAATTCCCAGAAGCACTGATCAGCAAGAGTGCTGATTGGGGCTTCTGGGAATTGAAGTTCCAGGATACCTGGAGTGCCAAGGTTCGCCATCACTGCCATAGCATGATTGTTCTTGGGTCAGGTAGAGGATAGAAATGAAGTCACTTAAGGTCCTTCAGGAAGGAAAGTTAGTGAAAATAAGAAATCCATAGACTAGCACCATGAACACAGGTAGGAAGGAAATAGAAAGGCATGGGCTGGTAATGGACCAGCAATATTAGCTTGCGCTTTTTTTTTTTTTGCCTCATCTGTAAAGATGCAAGTAAAGCTAGCTTGCTGTCTGAAATAAATGAATCTGTGCTTTCCATAGCATGTAATAGCTTTGGTAAGAATTGCCAATCTCCCTTGACACCCAAAGGGCTAAAAAGAGAAAGTAAAGAAGAGAGGAACAATTGTTGCTAGTCCTACAAGATTTGTTGAGGCTAGCAAGATTCCTGTATCACTTCCAAGAAAATGTCAATCACCACACCTCTGTAGAACATGGAGAAATAATTTCCAACTAGCTAAATTTCTGCCATTGAGGTCATAGCTTTGGGCTAGGGACCGAAAGAATACTCATTAATTTTCTCCTTCTTGGACTGGCTACCGTAATTCTTAAGAAAGATGACAGCAAACTATTCAGTGCTTCAGATTCCTATATAAAGCAGCAGTTATCCTAACTTTGGGCAGTTAGTGAATTGTTTGATTTTACATGAACGCCAGACAATGTTGTACAAAACTTTTTGTGACAAAAATCATTCTTACTAATGCAACAACTATATTGAAAGTCCCAGGAAATTCCTCACTATCTTCACTAGTAGAGAGAAGAGTGTGGTGATTCCTTGACCTAACTTGCAAGGATGAGACAAGCCAGAATTTAAATCCCCACTTCAGGTGACATAGAACTTACATTCTCATGTTCTGAGCATGCGTGACTGATCTGTAACAGCAGTGACACCGGCTGCAAAAGACACTGGTATGTCAAAGGAGAGATGGGAGGGCCTGTGAGCTAGGTTTGGCAAAGAGCCAGACTCACAATCCTGCCTCTCTGTTCCAAGCTATGTTGCCTCCTGCTTCTTAAATGTAAAGACACTGGGAGGGGCGTGGCTGTGTTGCCACAGACACAATGGTGCCACAGCGTAGAGTTACCTTCTGACATGCTTGATCTCAGGAATTGACTGCTAGCAACGATTCAGTCCATACTTCTCCAGCACAGCAAGAATGTAGCTTTTTGGAGTACCACTCCCCAAATTTCTTAGATATATCTGTGCTAGTTAGCAAATTATGAGAGGTGTACTTTAAAAAAGTCCAGGTTGTGCAAGGGAGGGCATACTGTTCCCCAGCCCCACTCTGCAGCCTGAAATATTTTGTTCAAATCAGCCAGAGCAGGAATGGAGTCTGTGACATTTTGAATGTAGGAAGCTTTTGTTACAGGGCTAATGGTAACGTAATAATTTTGTGTTGCAAAGTCAGTTTGGACTGAGGATGATCTTTCCCAGAGTTTTTCTAGGTATAAAATACAGTACTCAGACTTGGTTTACCAGTCTCTCATTCTGGTGGCACTTTAGGACCACCAAGTAGCTTGCTCAAAGTACCACAGATGACCAAGTGCTGAACCTCCATCAGGCATGCATCTCAGTTGCTGTCTCTGCCAGGAGGCATAACTGGGGATTCAAATTCCTATCCTCTTGATTTGCAGCCAGATTTCCCCAACTCAGTTAGATATAAACTGTAACCGCACTTTATATAACAACAGCAGTGGAACAAGGACAATAAAAAACAAAGAATGGGTTGGTCCTTTCCTAAGAATCGAACTCCTGGAACTTGGCACTTTCCTTTGCAAGTAGATAAATAGGGAACACTTTGGTGGGACAGTAACAATGTTCTCCGGTGCCAGCCACATGACCACAGAAACGTCTGCAGAAGCAGACAGCGCTGGCTCTTTGGCTTTGAAACAGAGATGAGCACTGAATCCTAGAGTCGGATACAACTGGCTTTCGAGCAAGGGAAACCTTTACCTTTTATTATGCATATAGATATTAACAGGAAGGGGAATGGGGGCTTCTACACTGGAAATAGTGTGATGTCATCCATCATATCTGAGGCAACAGGTTGTTCTGAAGAACTGAAGATAGGTTGTGTATCATATATTGATCTGTTTCGCATACCAGTGTAGAGTAGACCATACTGCCAGCGACTCAGTGCTGAGTGTCAGGTGGTGGTTAACCTGACAAACCTGAAGACTAATGGCCTTGGGTGCCAAAGTCCACAGGGAAAGGTGATGAATCCATCTTGATGGAGGGCAGCAGCTTCATCAATACTGGCCTGGAGCTGATGAATACACCAGCGTACAGGTGTCGCACTGCGATGCAGAATGCAGATGAAAGGCATTATATTCTCAGGACAGTCTTCATGGCTGATCATCATGATGATTGCCTATAATCGGATTTGGATACTGAAGAAGAGGAAGTGGTAGTAGTAGTCAATTATATCTTACAGCAACTATGTCCAGAATTGTTTAGGTATAGAGTACAGTCAAACCTCGCATAAAGAGCGCCTCACTTAAAGAGTAACTCGCTTAAAGAGCAGAATTTTATCTGAATGTTCACTTCGCTTAACAAATAAAACCAACCAAAAACTTGCTTAACAAATAAATCGAGGTTCGCAATCCCCTCCACAATTGGTCACTTGCAATGGTGTTTCGCTTAAAGTGCAAACTCGCTTAAAGAGCAATCCTGTGGAACGCATTATGCTCTTTAAGCGAGTACAACTGTACAGTCAAACCTTGCATAAAGAGTGCCTTGCTTAAAGAGTAAGTCGCTTAAAGAGCAGAATTTTCTCTGAATGTTCGTTTTGCTTAACAAATAAAACCAACCAAAAACTCACTTAACAAATAAATCAGGGTTCGCACCCCCCCACACACAATTGGTCATTTACAACGGTGTTTCACTTAAAGAGCAAACTAGCTTAAAGAGCAATCCTGTGGAACACATTATGCTCTTTAAGCAAAGTACAACTGTACTTTGAAGTGGTTAGGAATAGTAAATTGCTTCTATGTATTTTCTACCACAAGAATCCAGAAAAGAATTACCGTACTATAAGTCAGAACTGAATGGATCCCACACACAACAATTATTATCTTCATTAATTGCACTTAAAACTGTGACACGTTAGCTCACCACCCAATTCAAATAACAACTTATCTTATCCTTATTAGTAGTATCTGCCAAGAGGATTTTGAAGATGCGTTCTGACTTGTGTATACTCAATTTAGCTCAGCCTGTTGGGTCTGTTTTCTGTTTCCCCTTGTGAAACTAAGCATACTCGCTGGGAGCTGAAGCCCAAAGAGAAACTTTCCCAAGCTCTGGGAATCCTAGTAAACTTATGAGAGGCTTCACAAGACTTTTCTTGCATGTTGCTTATAGCTATGGCTCCTTCCCACACAGCAACAGGGAGATTTGTTCCTTGGGGAGGTGAGGCTTGTGCCAACCTCTTCCCTGACCCTTGCTGTACACAAATAAACCTCCGACTCAAAACAGAGAGAAGCTTGGCTCCCCAATTAATAGGGAACAAAAAGATGGTGGGGCTTGGGAAGTCTTCCATTAGCTGTTGTTTGCTTACAAATGCATCCTATTGTAACAGCCTGGCTCACTGTCAACAGAGTGTTCTTCAAGAGGAGCATTGTAAGGGAAAGCAATTAGACTCTGCAGCCTCTTAAGCGATGACGCTCTTAGCCATGATGCGCTGATGCCAGCTGATGTGCTGCAGCGATAACCCTCTTAGCTCGGATGCATGATGCATGCTCCACTGGGAGGGAACTCAAACATTGTACTTCCTGTCACCTCCCATAAATATGGAGAAGGTTGTTGTTCTTGGTCTGATCTTTATGGGCTGAGAAGAATGAAAAGGGAGACAATGCCAGAGAAATGGGACTTAATTGATCCATCAGTGTTTCAACCATGTTGTTGTGGGACCTCAAAAAAGCATCCCCTCAGAGATAAAAGGATTGATTGGGCAGCCAAACAGTTCTTCTTATCTCATTGTTAGTGTGGCTGTCTGAGGGCTTTGGTGTTGTTGGTTGACTCCTCCCAGCATAAAGGACAGGTCTCTTTACGTTGTCAACCTGATCTATTTATACCAGGGGTGCCCAAACTTTTCAGGATATGGGTCGGTTATGTGGTTCAGGATGCCCAAACTACAGCCCGTGGGCTGGATCTGGTCCCTGACACCAATTCATCTGGCCCACGTCACCCTTGTGACTCCCAGAAGCGGAAGTAAAACGCGCGTATGGGCGCATTTTACTTCTGCTTCTGGGAGCGATGAGGGCGGCACAGGCCAGATGAATTGGTGTCAAGGGCCGGATCCAGCCCATGGGCTGTAGTTTGAGCACCCCTGATTTATACTGTGGAGGAATGTGGCTATTAAGATACTGCTCTAGCTTGAAGGTTTCCAAGAGAATCATTTTGCAGTAGCTGTCCCTGAGTACTGCAGCAAACGAAAGGCAAGAGGTTGGCGAAGAATCTGTAGCTATTTTTGTACCATTTTCTTCGTTCCCAAGCTGCTTTGCGTTGCTTATTTAGCATGTAGGTTGGGAACTGCAGTGAATTCCTGGAAGCTAGGCTTTTTATCACTGGCTGGCTTCAAGCAGACTGGCTTGTTGATATACAACTGCAGTATTGCGTGCTGACATGCATGTATATATGAATGAATGAATGGAGCTTGGCGCACAGCTATAAGCCACAGAGGAAACCTTCATACATTGCTGGTGCAGTTGGCCAGCAATTGAAATGGACAAAATGACTCCACTAATTATTGAAGTGCTAGCTGTATTAGTCTGTGAAAGCATATCAGAGAGTAAACCTGGCTGGCAGGGCAGGTGTGGGGCTCAAGTAATACAGGGTCCCACGTTGGGTAGCTGATCTGATGGGATAGCCACCCCCCCTCTCTCTTTTAAACTTTTAAACTTTTTTAACCTTTTAAATCTTTGAGGGTTTTTTTTGTAAATATATAGTTTAATATATATATATTGAAGTTGATTTGGTTTCTCGATTTGTGGGGTACTGGTATTTTTTTTAAGTTCTGAAATGTTTTGTGCATTATGCTAATTTAATTGTAACTGTAAAATGAAATTATTACCAAGGCTCAACTTTTTGTTTTATGCTCTGCCAATCCAACTCAAGGAAAAGGAGATTATGAAATTTCAGAATTTGTTAAATAACAATTGTAATGCAGGAAAAAGGCCCAGGATATTTAAAAAAAATGTAGTATTTATCTCAGAAGGAAGGTGGACTTGGATTACCAAATGTTAAGAACTACTATAGTGCTTTTCAAGTGAAAGATATTATGAAGATATTAATGAGGGAGGAAGTAATTTGGGAAGAAATTGAGATGAAAGAACTATCTCAAATAGGTAAAGCAATTTTTTAAGATAAAGATATGGGTAAAATTGGAATTAAGAATAAAATGATAAAGACATTATTAGAGGTATGGAAGAAATTGAAGAAGAAATTGGCCCCAGATGTATCCCTGATTATAGAAATGGAAGATATAAAGAATTTTCTGGTAAAGATAGATAGGAAGGTGAAAGAAGTTTTATTTAGAAACGATGTGTTCCTGTTAAAAGACTGGATACAGGTATGTAAAGACACAGAGAGAAAAATAGAGATATATAGACAAATGAAGAGGAACTGGTTTCAAATTGCGTTAATGAATAAGTGGAATATTAAATATATTAAACCAGCTTAGAGTGGGGAAAGACAGAGTTTGAGGAATTCGTATTTAGAATAAGAAAAGGAAAAATTGGTATTAAGGGCTTGGTTAGCAAGATATATAAGCTCTTAAATCAAGAAAGCAAACCACAGGAAACATTGAGAACAATTTGGGAACAAGATTTGAATATTAAAATTACAGAAACAACTTGGAAAAATAAATGGAAGAGAAGAATCATGGGAACTGTGTCTGTTAAAGTTAAAGAACATAACTATAAAATATTGTGGAGGTGGTACCTGACACCAGTTAGGTTACATCAGATGGACAATACTAAAACTAAAATGTTGTGGAGATGTAAGAATACACTGGGTACTTATGAACATATGTGGTGGAGTTGTAATGTGCTTACAGATTTTTGGGCAAAAATCGAGAAAGAAGCTTCAAGAATAATGGGAGTGAACCTTAAACTAGGGTCGGGTACTGCCTTATTAAGTGACATAGATAATATGAATATAGAAAAGAACAAAAAAGAGTTGTTATCCTTGACATTAACAGCAGGAAGACAATGTATTACAAGAAATTGGAAAAATGATTCATTATTAACTGAGAGAAAAGGCTCCCCTGATTATTTTAAAATTTGGGAAGGCTCAGAAAGGGAGATACAGTCTTTAGGCAATTGTGAACCAACTCAGAATGTAATGGTTGACCTTGCTTGAAAGCCAGTCATATCAGACTATAGGGCTAGGTGCTCATCTCAGTTTACAGCCAAAGAGTCAGTGCTGTCTGCGTCTGCAGATGTTTCCATGGTCATGTGCCAGGCAATAATTGATGTCAGAGCACATGGAACACTGTTACCTTTCCAACCGAAGAGGTACCTATTTATCTACTTGCAATTTCTGGCTTTTTAACTGCTAGGTTGGCAGGAGCTGGAGAGACAGGAACTCACTCCATCATGCAGCACTCGGGTCACAAACTGCTAACCTGCCGACCTTCCATTCATCAAGTTCAGAATCTTAACTAATAAGCCACTGCAGTCCCAACTCAGAATGTACAGTAGTACATTCAAATGAACTATAGTCATGTGTGTATCATGTCACGATGAGAGTATGCATTTGAATCGGCACGTTTCAAAAGTAGCATTCAACCAGGTGTCCCATTGCTGGTCTCTGATCATTTGCAAAGCAGTTGTTGTCTTGGTAGTGCTGGCTACCACCATGTATCTACCCCACCCGGGTTGTTCATCTGCTGCTGCTTGTTTGTTTTGGTCAGCGACTGCAAAAGAGGACCACTGGACTGTTTCATGAGGCCATAAGAGCAGTCTTCCCAATGCAAGGCCCTCCAGATGTGTTCATCTGCACATCTGGGATTTGCAGCCTTAATAATCTGGAGGGGGACTGGTTGGGAAAAGTTGTGGTAGAGATTTGACAGTCACAGTCTAAAAGAGGGCACCTGGGGAATGGTTCTTGTGTTCCACTTTACACAGAATGCTCCTCTTTCTGAACCTGGGGGCATTCTGGGTGCAGAACAAAGCAGGTTCCTTAAACAATGGGCTTGAACACTTAAGCAGGGTTTGTAGAAAATCTCTTTTTTACTACCAACAGAGTAAAGGACAGGAATGTTTAACAGACAAAAGAAGCCACTGTAAACAGAAGGAGAGCCTCTGCTACTGCCTGTAATAAAGCAAAACCACAGTGATTTAGAGCAGAGCTGCAATATGTTCTTCCTTTGGATGACACCTCCCAGAATTCCCTAGCCAAAATGGACAGAGTTACCCGGGGAGTCGTGAATGCTGTAGTTCCAAAATAAAACTTTCCCCTTAGGTCTTGCTATTTGTCTTGTTTCCCACAGTGGTGACCATGTTCTGCTGGGGAAACCCAGAAGCAGGAAGTAAGCAGAATTTCCCTCCTCTCAATGTTCTGGCTGCAGTTCAACAGTTTGTCCTTCAGCTTCTGCCTTCTGTCTGTAAAATGGTCATAATAATAACAGTACTGGCATATACAGTACTTGTAGCGATCATGATGATAAAATATACCGAACAGAAAATCTATTAAACATTTGATACATTTGTTAATTCATACTATTCCTGATAAAAGTAAATTACAGATGTAGTATCATTTGTATTATTATGAGGAAAGATACTGCTGTGACTATAAAAACAATGCTATAAGGCAGGAGTTCTCAACCTTTTCAAGCCTTCAGACAGCTTCGGGGGCTGGATGACCTTTTACCCCTTCCTCCACCACATGGCACTTCCGGGTGTGGTGGAAGCAGTGTGGGGCCACATGAAATTGTGCCATGGGCCACATCTGGCCCGTGGGTCACAGGTTGGGAATCCCTGCTATAAGGGGAAAAAATCCTGCTGAAAGAGACTAAGGATGCTGGACTAGACGGGTCTGGTAACACTTTCCAATTTGATTTCCATTCTTCCAGAATAGCAGAAATGGTGAATTCAGATGTTGTCTGTATGAATTTGTGCTAACAAAGATACATAGGAAATAAATGAAAATTACATTTTTAACCCTTGAGAAGAAATGTGCATTCCTGAATTTGAAATTTGACAATGATCTTTAACATGTAGTGTAGATTTTTCAAAAAATAACTGCTCAAGTTATAAGTATAGGTGTACTTTTCTGCTTTGGAGCTAAACTCAATTTTTGTTTGTTTGTTTGTTTCCCCCTCTCTCAGCTTGATGATCCTAAAAATGGTATGGAAGAAATGATGCCTGAATCTGAGGCTGCAGGTTCTGTGGATAACCTGGGAACAAACCAGGCACTCACTGCAGACTACGAAGACTCTGAAAGGGGCCAGCTAAATCCCAGCGCTCTTCACAAAGATGACCACCAGATAGCTACATACACTCTGACCAATGCTGTCCCAATGACCCCTCCTCTTCAGGAAATTTGGCACTGGGAGGTTGAGAATCTTGTAAGCCAAAGTTTGGCTCCTCAATGTCAAAATGGGAAAGACCTCTATCTTGTTTCGGGAGCCATTCCTTCCAGCCTCAAAGTAAAAGACAAAGTTGCATCCCCTGAGTCTCTTTGGCTTGCAGCCTGCTGTGATGATGGGTCTGAAGCTTGGTCCGTGGGTTTTATCAAACAGGCTGCTGCTGAGAACCGTCTAGAAGATCTGAGTTTGGAGGAACTTGAGAAGAAGCTTCCGGCAGGAACCCAACTGTTTAAGAACAGCTGTGGTCAAGAAAGACATGATCCCAAGAAGTTGGAGGTGGTGTTACAGTCTGTCAAAAAGATTCGGGCTCAAAAGCCAGCATATCAACACAAAAAGACAACTGCAAGCCAACAGACCAGTACAGAACAGGGAAAGTCTGGTTTCCTGAAGAATCTGTTCTGTTCCATTGTTACATGTGTCTGCAACTTGATGAAATGTGTTCTCTCCGTGATCGTCCAGGTTGTGAAATACACCTTTAATATCCTGTGCCATATCATTAAGATGATTGTCATGGGGGTGTGTACTTTCATCAAAGAAATTGCCTATGTGCTGCTAACTATTTTGGTCGACCTGGCACGGGTGGGTGTCAACATCTTGAACGGCATTGCGAAAAACATCTACAATGTCCTCATGATTACATACAGAATCATTTGCATTCCTGTTACTCTGATCCTAGATATTGTGTCCTTCCCTTTTCACGTACTTGGTGCTATCCCTGGAGTACTCCAAGATATTGCTAAAGGCATTGGTGGGTGTTTCTTACAAGCGATTAATACCATAACCAACATTGTGACATGCATAAGTAATGTTGTTTCACATCTAGCCAAAAAATTTCTTCCTAAGGTTTCTTTTGATGCCTAAAAAAAGAGGCAAAGAACAACTCTTCCCCAAAATACAAAGCAATACTTTCCAAAATGTTGCTAATTGTTAACTGTTCCTTTAAGTATTTTTTGTGGTGACGTTACCAGTAATGAACCAATGTTCTGGCAACATGGGTGAACTGCATGAGCCTTAAGTGGAGTTATATGGCAAACTTAAAGTCCACTGATTATAAATATAATCAGGTTTGATTGACACTTGAATATCACTTTAAGAAGCATGAAACTGTATGAATATGGAAGACAGATTTATCCTCTTGATTAAGCTATATGAAATTGTGTATATAGAATATATGAAAATACAGGTATAGAGTATATTGAAGATATGGATATTGGCTTCTTAGTAATGACAAAAATACAGTACAGTACTTGGAAGTCCTTTGGATTGTCAGATACAGGTACTAGTTTATAAGATAAAGAAATAATCTTATTAGCAGGAAAAGGCTTTTCAACAATTTTGAAGAACATTTTTCTTGATTAAAACTTATCCTCTGTGAATAAAAACAATCCACAGATGTATTTTAAAAAACGTAAAAGCTAACTTATTCTTTTTTTTTCTAGGGAAAAAAAATAAACCAGAATGCCACAAATGTGTATTGCTTTCTGTGCTCTTTAGATCTGTTTACCAGACTAAGTAATAGTTCGAAAATAAGGGGATGGGAAAAGAAATGAAGAAGTCTAGCATTTAGATCAGACATTGTGGCTGTGAAATCTGCAGCTGACCTCTGTCTCATGTTAGAAAAATGAATCGCTAGCAGTTGTGTAGGTTTTAGTTTATATATCTATATCCCCCATGCCTGTGGTTTTCTACCACCTAGTTTGATTAAGAATCCTGGAGAGCTTGAAAGCTTATACTGTATAGTTGTTGCATTTTGGTTGGCTCTAACAAACAATTTTGGATATTGGTTTTACTCATGGACCTTTGTTTAGGAGAGGTGGCTTATATCAGCAGCAAAGCATGTTTTGTATGTGGACTGTCCAGGTTCCTGGTTAGAAAGGATTTTGGATGCTGGACTGGAAAGATATATCAGGGGTGCTGTGGGCATGACAAAGGGGGCAGGATGAATCTTTTCTCTTGGCTCCCCCTCCCAGCGAAACAACCTCTGGGCATATAAGTACCTTTAGGCATGATTTTGTTAGATCACCAGCTGTTGTCCTATGAAGCTAAAATAATGTGTATCTCTGGGGTGAAAATTGCTGGCATGGTGAAGCATCCAAGAGATTGAAGAACTGGCAAGAAGTCTCTGGTTCCAATCTCACCTCTGCCTTAAACTCATGAGTTGGCCTTTAGCAAGCTCATCCTCAGTTTCAAAAACTAAAGTAAAGGATATGATAATAGTAGTGTTTAGAAAAGTTACTTTTTGGGGGGACAATAGTCTCAGGCAGTGTGGCCAAGCTCAGGATAATACTTATTTAATTATTAGGATTCTAAGGCTTGTGACTAGATAATACACACGAACTGCTATGAACCCTGGAAAGTACAGTACTGTGTAAATATGATTATCCTACATTTTTCCTTTCAACCCTTATTTCTTTCAAGAGGGTTTGAGTTTTAATAGCATTGTTTTCAAAGCTTATGTCTACCAGCCTGATTTAAATACTGTATCCAACCTGGCACTTCCCTGCTGTGTTAAGAGTATGGCTTCTGTAAATCCCCAGACACTGGGAATTAGGTGTGCTGTGGTCTAACACATCCAGATGGCAGCAGTTTGAGAAAAGCTAGATTATTTTTAACCCCCTGCATTAAAATTCAGAACTGTATTGAAATTCAAAACTTGGAGGCAAGATCAGAAATTG
The DNA here is from genome assembly GCA_030440675.1 of Furcifer pardalis. Lineage (NCBI taxonomy): Eukaryota > Metazoa > Chordata > Lepidosauria > Squamata > Chamaeleonidae > Furcifer > Furcifer pardalis. The sequence continues at coordinate 105,270,591 of CP126895.1, read as the reverse complement.
TAGTTAGTGTAATATAAAGCAGCTAGAGTTTTAAGTGAGGTAAAGGTTACAGAGAACAAATTGTCTGTCTTAAAATCAGACTTTGGGAGAGGTGCTTGGTTGCACCATACTTTCTGAGGTCTCCTGGCCTTGCTTGGTGGGGGATTCTTGAAGTTATAGTCCAAGAAAACAACTTTTCTAAGCTCAGCTTAATATTGGCTACCAGGTCCATGGTGCATTTTTTGGGTCTTAAAAAAGTTGCTCTTGAGCTTCAACAACTAGGAACCACGTTATATTAAGAACAAGGCCGTGCTTTGCACTTTAGACAGAAGGGTCTTCTGTTTAAAGGACTGACGTGGCTCAGTGGTTAAGACACTGAACTTGATGACTGGAAGGTCGGCAGGTCATCAGTTTGAGACCCAAGTGCTGCATGACAGAGTGAGCTTCCATCTCTGTTCCAGTTCCTGCCAACCTAGCAGTTCAAAAGCAAGAAATTGCAAGTACAGTCAAACCTCGCATAAAGAGTGCTTTGCTTAAAGAGTAACTCGCTTAAAGAGCAGAATTTCCTCTGAATGTTCGCTTTGCTTAACAAATAAAACCAACCAAAAACTTGCTTAACAAATAAATCGTGGTTCGCAATCCCCCGCCACAATTGGTCACTTACAATGGTGTTTCGCTTAAAGAGCAAACTCGCTTAAAGAGCAATTCTGTGAAACGCATTATGCTCTTTAAGCGAGGTACAACTGTAGTTAAATAGGTACCGCATTGGCAGGAAAGGTAACCGCATTCTGTACTCTTCAGCATCTAGTCATGTCTGCCACAACTACAGAAATGTATGCAGATGCAGACAGTGCTGGCTCTTTGACTGTAAACTGAGATGATCACTGAACCCTAGAGTCAGATATGACTGGCTTTCGAACCAGGGCGACCTTTACCTTTACAGTCTGAAGTCTGCTTAGAAATGAAAGAACCCAAGCAAGGATGAGCCATGAAACCATCCATCAGTAGTTAGCACCTGGAGAACTGACTGAGCAAACACCAAATCCATTGGTCTTCTCTCCTTTAATGAGATTATTTGTCTCTGTTTAAATAATACCTGGCAGGATAGATCAGCAAGTTAGGTATCTGGCTGTGAAGCCAGAGGTTAGGATTTCAATTCCCCATTGCGCCTCCTGCAAATAGAGCCAACCTTGGGCAAGTGTCAGAGTTAGGACAGTCCCAGAAGAAGGGAATGGTAAACTGCTTCTGAGTAATCCCTATCTAGAAAACCATGGAAAAGGTCACCATGTCAGAATTGGCTTAATGGCACGCCATCATCATCATAGTTGGTGGCTGGAATTCTATTGCATACTTCTGCTGCTGTAATGCTGACAGCATAATTTTTAGTGACTAATTGCCATGTTATGAAGGCAGAGTTGACATTCCCAGCCATAAACTGAGTCATGCATTTGGTGTGTAGTAGGAACTGCCTATACTGACTTCTTAATTTGAGACAATCCACTGTTGAAAATTATGCTACTGGTGTTAACCCAGAGGGCACAACAAACAAAATTCTTTGTCTACAGGCTGTTGTTAATGTGTTGACAAATCATCTCTGCCCTATGTTGACTCTATGAATGAGAGATCTCCAAAATAAACCATCCTCAGTAGCCTTGTTCAGCTCTTGAAAATTCAAGCCTATGGCTTCCTATAAAGAGTAAATAAAGATGTCGTATGCGGTCTTCCTCTTTTCTGCCAGGGTCTCTAGATAGCATGTGCGAATTGGTGTTTTCTTCTTTGGGGCAATGTTTATGTGGCCACTCTGTGCTAGGACCACATTCTCCAATGTAAACCTGCTCCTTTGCTGATATCTTGCACTGAAAGTCTTTTGTGATTCCTTTTACCAATGTGAAGGATGGCAATGACTTGACATAAATGCATTTTTCATTGTGGCATCCCATTATATTTAATCTCCAGAAGTCTCACCCCACTTATTGCTAGATTATTATAAGTTTTGGAAGTTTTATGTGTTTCTGAAGTTCAGAGGTGAGTGTTGATCCTTAAAAGTTCAAAAGAAAGAGACAACTGGAGGCTTCTGGGAATATAATATATTCCCATAATATATATTATTATTTATTATATTATATATTCCCCCTCCCCCCATTTTCTATAAGGTGAAGCTTTTCACAAGGACATCAAATTGGGATGTATTCCACCTGTTTTGACCTTTCTGAGGGATGGTTTGGCAGGTCATGGAAATTCTCAGTGGGTTTGAGAAATGCAAGAAATAGAAATAAAACACCCTTAGTCACGTGGCTAATCCTTCTACTAAACTACAAGTACATTGGAATTCCAGTTGAGTCACAATGTACCCCATGAATCATTCACTACAGTCAAACTTCTAGTCTTTTCTCCATACTAGAAAAGATCATAATTTACATCAGGAGTTCTCAACCTTTTAAAGCTGGGGGCCAGGTCATGCTCCCTCAGACAGCTTTGGGGGGCAGATGGCCATTTTGCCTTTCCTCCACCACATGGCACTTCCTGGTGTGGTGGAGGCGGTGGGGGGGGGGGCACATGAAATGGTGCCGTGGGCCACAGGCTGAAAAAAGAAGCTAAGAATTAGTTTTGGTTTTGCTGTTCTTTTAATCTTTTTATTCTTGGGCTGGAAAAATACACAGTAGCAGCAATGTATAAAAGCAGAAAATAAGATTATGAAGGTTGGACCAAACAAAGCAATCAAAGCAACAGTAGAGACAATGGGGGGGGGGGAGAGAGATTGATCCTTTCTTTTATGGCAGCTTGAGATGGAGTGCTAGCTATTATCTTAAGCAGGTAGCTGACCTCCAAAATACAAAGTTTTCACCACAGCATCTCCTGAATCTGTCAGGAGGAATCCCAGGGAGTTTGTCATCCATCACCCCTCATGGCATATCAGGCATTCCTAACAACCCATTCCTTGGTTATTGGGGCCTGTTGGAAGAGATGGGAGCTGTTGAAGAGGCAGGAGCCCTTGCCCTACAGGGCAGAGGGTCGGGGATGGAAAAGAGGGAACAGAGATAGTTAAACAAGAGAGAAGGGATTGTGGGGGCTCAGTGGTTAAGAAGCTCACCTTGTTAGCTGGGAGGGTCAGCAAGTTGGCAGTTCAAGACCCGAATACTGCATGATGGATTGAGAGCCCACTTCTGTCCCAGATCCTGCCAACCTAGCAGATAGAAAACAAAACATTGCAAGTAGATCAATAAGGATCACTTCAGTGGGAAAGGATCTTGGGGACAGGACTCTCATTTGGGCGTCCCCTAAAAAGAGTTTCTCCAGCAAAATTCCTTTCAACCCAGATTTATTTCTGACACAAAATTACTATTATAACAGGAGATAGAAAGTTCAAGAACCTCAAAGAAGGAGTGTTTGGTAGCATTGGGAGGGAAAATGGGCCCTTGTGGAAGGCAGAAAGAGGAATAGCAGAGTCAAAGGCCATGGAAGCAAAAATAACCTGTGGGCTGAAGTGTCATGGTTTCGTTAAGGAGAAAGCCCTCCCCATACCACCTGGGTGGACCTATGCCTTCAAAGAAGACCCCATGGACCTAGGGCTTAGCTGACCTGCAGGTTCCCCTAGCAAAGGCGGAATGGCAAACCTGTTGGGGACAATGGTGAGCATGTGAGTGTCGTGGTGATAAAGCATGCTAAGCAAAAGGCAACTCGGTACCTTCCACAGCAAATGAAAGCCACCTCAATGATTGTATCTTTGGACTACAATCTAGCATGTCCTGGTAAGGGCAACCTTGTGTTGCTGGCTAATCTTTCTCACACTAGGTCAGGCGAAAGGAACTGCAGAATGAACTTACCAACAGGTGCCTTCACTTTGGCAGATTCACGTCTGGCCTAGACACATCAGAAGAAAAGTGGAGCCAAAGAAGTTGGTCCTCACTGTCGCCAGGACCTGTTGCTGCTATCCTAAGGCAGTGGGACTATGGCTTGGTTCCTTGACTTAATGGGACTCTTGAGGCACATGGTGAAGCAACCACTGTGTCCAAGACTCATACCTTTCCCCATACCCTGCCACCCTCCAGTGAAGGAACTGGTGGGCTATCAGAAGGGAAATCTGGCTTGTCGGCTATTTGTCCCTGTCTCATTGTTGGAAATTAATAAACTTTACTTACTTACTTACTTACTTGCATTGCTCTCCTCCCCTTTTGGTGCAAACAACACTCAGGGAAGCTTACAATATATAAAAACATTTATATAACATAACAACATAACACAGTATAATATTGTAAGATTTTTTTAAAAATCTCAAATTTAAAAACACACACAAAATTGCAGAGAACAGCCACATGCCATAAAATTCCTAAAACCACAACACATTCAAATTTAAAATATTCAAATTAAACTTTTTTTCACTGCAAATGAAATCACTATTTGTGGACTGGAGCTATGAAGGATGCTGGGCAGGGTAACAATCCGGGGGTTCTGTTTTTGCAGGGATTTATTTTTTGCCAAGGTGAAATGTGCATATGTGTGCACTTGCGTGTGCATCTGCTCTCCTTGAGCTTATATCCTGAAGTAAAGGAGGCCCTTGCCAAACACACAGAATGAGTCCAGGCTGTTTTGCTGCTTATGGTAAAGTACAAAATAACCATCTGTGGTTCTGCATGCAAACCCAGATTGGCCTGGCCCTGTGCCTTTTACCTCAGCACCATCACCTCACTAGAGAACAACAGGATTGATCAGGAGGTGGGAGCAGCCTGTGGTCAGGAGGAAAAATAGGTGAGGTGTGAGGTTACACAGGTTTACCATTTCTGAGAACAAGGCTTGTAGTCAAGACTTGGCAGTGTGTGGCCTGTGGCCTGTCTCCCTCACACACACAAAAAACCTTTTTTGGCCTCTAAACCTCATATTCCTGGTGGCAATGTATGGTTGCGAGAGTTGGACCATTAGGAAAGCTGAGCGCAGAAGAATAGATGCCTTTGAAATGTGGTGTTGGAAGAGAATTTTGAGAGTCCCCTGGACAGCGAGGAGAACAAATAGGTCGATCCTAGAAGAAATCAACCCTGACTGCTCCTTAGAAGGGCAAATAGTAAAGATGAAGCTAAAGTACTTTGGACATCAAATGAGAAGAGAGGATTCGCTTGAGAAAACCTTGATGCTGGGAAAGGTGAAGGGCAAAAGAAGGAGGCTGCAAAAAAATGAGATGGCTAGATGGTATTGTAGATGCAATGAGGACAAAGCTGGGCGGGCTGAAGAGGATGTTGGAAGACAGTGGTGCCTGGTGGGCAATGGTCGGAATTGACTGCGCAACTGAACAATAACAGCAAAGCTCATATCACCACCTTCTCAAAGTATTTTGTTGTTGGAGAATTTCATTCATTGAAGCCTTCCCAAGGTACAATTTTGTTTAGAACAAGGCTTGCACAACTACTCCATAGGCCTTGTTTTAAACAAAAACATATTTCCACTGAAGTGGAACTGGCCACCCTTTCATTTCCACCACTGGTTGTGGAAAGCCATATTTCACTGTTTTAGTAGGGCTGTGGATCTAGAGGTGGGGAGTTCAATTCCCTAATGTGCCTCCAGGGAGAATAACCAGCCTATTTGGGCATGAGTAAACTGCACAGTCCCAGGAGACCCTCGGAAAGGAATTGAAGACCACTTTTGGGTACTCTCCACCTAGGAAAATCTGAAAAGGGTTGCCATTAATCAGAATTGACTTGATAGCAGACAACATTATTATTATTATTAAGGGGTGATGGGAGTGGCCCTCACTGGGTCCCACAATGGGTAGTATCTTAAGTGGAAATAATTACAAAGTAATATCTTAAGTGGAAATAATTACAAAGTAATATCTTAAGTGGAAATAATTACAAGCTGGCACCAGCTCATTAGGAACCGTGGTGACTTGATGGTTAAGATGTTGAACTTGATGACTGGAAGGTTGGCAGGTCAGCAGCTTGAGACCCAGTGTAGCACAACGGCATGAGCTCTTGTGCCTGTCTCAGCTCCTGCCGACGTAGCAGTTCGAAAGCAAGAGATTGCAGGTAAATAAATAGGTACTGCTTTGGCAGGAAAGGTAAAAGCATTCCATGTGCTCCAGTCTCTATTCATGCCTGCCATATGACCATGGAAACATCTGCAGACACCAGTAGCTATTTGGCTGTAATGAGACATGAGCACCAACAACTAAAGTCAGACATGACTGTGTTTTGAGCAAGGATGACCTTTACATTTACCAGCTCATTAATCTTATCAAGGGACATGAAATGAGGTGATGCAAACATTCTTGAAAAGGAATCCTTCGGTGCAATTTTCATCTTCCAAAATAAACTTTTGAGGGGAGTCTTAGCCCGGTAGCCGAGCTCTGTTGGTTTCCTTTTCTCTGCCCTGCAGGTTACAGTTGCCACCATCTGTGTAGCCTTCCGAAGCCAAGTTACATCAGCAAGAAAGTTTCCAGCCAGTTTTAAAATGTACTTAAGTGGTATACCCACCACTGAGTTTGCAAGAACAGAAATTAGCAACATGGATTTGGAGTTAGACAAAGATGCAGAAAAGAATAGCAAAAAATTCCCCGGGGCAAAAGCATGTGTTGTACTAAAGAAGAGCTAATGCTTTAGCAACATTGTTTGTTTAAGGAAGACTACAGGAGATAGGAAGAGGGTTTAATGCCATTCTGTGGCACGTTAGAAGGATACAGAATTGCAAACCGTATGGAGAAGAATGTGCGTTTGTCTTCAGTTTTAGACTTCAATATCTCCCATGCAGCTGGTTAGCTAAAGATGCATTACTATAAAGCAGGGGGGTACCCAAACTATGGCCCGGGGGCCTGATCCGGCCCTAACGCCAATTGATCCAGCCTGCAAAGCCCTCATCGCTCCCCGGAGCGGAAGTAAAATGTGCCCATACAGGGACGTTTTACTTCTGCTACAGGGAGCAATGAGGACTTCGCAGGCTGGATGAATTGGCATTGAGGGCTGGATCCAGCACCCGGGCCATAGTGACTGGCCCCCTGAACCACGTGACCGGCCCATGGCCCAAAAAGTTTGGGCATCCCTGCTATAAAGGCTTATATAAACCCACAAACCTGAGAGGCAGAAAGCCTTAGATCAGCCACTTTGGTGACAAACCATCTCTGCTGCTACCGCTCACTTTGAAGGAGAACACCGCAGACATGAAGAGGCTAAGCGACATGCACGAAGGCTTCGTCAAACTCAACTATGCCCTCCAACATTCAATGTAATGTGTGTGGTCACATGTTTCACGCTAGGATTGACTTATTAGATCCTGGGAGATAAATCCTTACAAGTCCAATTCTATGTTAGTTTGCTTTTGGAGCTTTCTGGAAATTACAAAGCTAATTGTAGACCAACTGAAGGAGTGGGTTTCTAGCTGGGAGCCTGTGACATGGAAATGAATTTTCCATGCAAAATGCCACAGCCCTAACCTCTGCTCCTAGTCATTAAACCCCAGAACAAAATTTCAGCAGAGACAAAACAAAAAAAAGGGAAAATATGCTGGTCATATCACCTCTGACACAACCAGTGATGAGCCAGATACATTTGAAGAAGCAAAAGTCTCAAGAAAAAACCCCAAGACACTAGTCCAATCACTAGGTGGCTTTCATAAAGAAATATTCAGAATGTGCCATTGGCTGTTGTATCATTGATTATTAACCATGGAACCTAAAAGAAACCGTGACACTGAGGAGCAACACCATGTTATGCAAAGAAACTAAAATGCATTGCCATTGAAGGGCAAAAACAGATGTTATAATTACACCATCTTTAGAACCCCAAATAGGATAGACATTCATGTTCGATAAATCAGAATGCAGAGGCACCCCATGTGAAGCCTTCAAGGTCAATCATAAAATAAAACAATCTAATTTTTCAAATTCTAGGAAGTGTAAGAGGAACTCCTGCTGTGAAACAGATATGATCAAACTTTACCAATTCTTGAAAAAAAAATTCTCCTAATGAGAAGATATTTCTGTTTCTATGTGCAGTCTTTCTGGATGCTTATGGAGGAACTCCATCTTCATCTTTACTAAGGCAATTCTTAAACAATCACAAAACTCCTGTAAGTTACATTTGACTATCTATAGTGACATGTTTCAGGGATTGAAAAAGCCTGTGAGCAGAACTGGGGGGATATTGGGTTCTTAATCTCCAAATGGGAGTTTTCCCAAGCAAAATTAGAACAACTACCCTGTTGAATCAAGGAAAAGGGCCTTGGAGCCTAGCACTTGTCTAATATGGCAATTCAAAAGTGAAATACAGTACAACGACCCAAAACATTAAACTAACTGGTAAGACTCCATACTAGAAAGGTGAGAACTGTATCGGCAGCTGATGGTGTGAGCACCACAGGCTTCCCCTCATCCAGAAAATTTGGACAGTAAACTGCTGCTTCCCCTTAGTTTGAAGACCTCCTGCTTTGTTGCTTAATTTTGGCAGTATGGTTGCTGATGGAGTCTCATTCAATATCAGTCTTTGGTCTGATCCAATGGTGTCAATGGGAATTTTGTTGACTTGATAGCCTTTCCCCGTTTGACACCAGGTGAATCAAGCAGAAGCATTATCTTGCCTACTTGGAATATAAAAATAACTTTTCTAGAACAGATGGACAAGATCACCCCAAGTACAGTGTTCTAATCTTACATAACTCAGAAGCTGTATGGAGACCAATCTAGTACAGTATTCTATACTTGAACTCAGATAATGAAAGGTGCGCTGTCCCTAAGCATGAATGATCTCTTAAAAGAACATTTCTAAGAGCCATCAATTAAATTATGTGTGTCATGAAGTCAATTCTGACATATGGCGACTCCTTCCAGGATTTTCTAGATAGAGCGTACTCAGAAGTGATTTACTATTCCCTTCTTCTGGAGGCATCCTGGCATTGTACTGCTTGCCCAAGGTTACAGAAGCTGGCTCTTCTCTTAGGAGGCTTAGTGGAATCAAACCCCCAACCTCTGACTCCATGGTCAGATTCCTATGTCACTGAGCTAACCAGCCAGCCATTGATAGATCCCCATATCTCATTTAATTAACTTGTGAGAAATATCTGGTGGGAGAATTGATGGATTCTTCAATTCCAATGTCATGAAGGCAAAGGAGGACAGCTCAGTCTTGTGTATTGTGACAAAGTCTTGGTCCATTATATTGTTTCTTATAGTGATTATATGAATTTAGTATAAATTGCCTATAGTGAATTTGAAGATTTCTAAGATGGAGCACTAGAAGCATCTAATTTTCCACAGATCTATTAGCTATCATGAATAAAATCCAACACCACTATATATACCTGATGAGATTTTCTTCTTAACAGCATCTCTCCACAGTTAAATGATGAAACAGCAGGCAAGAACAAAGAATTAAAATCAATCTCTCCCCACCCCAATTCTTAATGTCAACAACTTATCATCCAATATTTTTGTGTGGCTGTGCAACACCTTTTTTTTTTGAGGTATGAAAGTATCACCTGAGTATCAAGTTTGAAATTTGTTTTATGGCAACACAGCTAGCCTACCCTGGCATGGATTTATTACAGTACCTGTACAGTGGTACCTCAGATAACGTTTGCATTGGATAAGACTAAAATCAGATAACGTTGGGGAATTTGAGGCAAATATTTGCATCGGACAACGTAATGTTGCTATTAGGTTTGTGTTTCTCCGGCCAAAGGCAAAGGCTAACAGCAAGGGATTCGTCCTGCCGCCCTGTTGTTTCAGCAGGAAAGGCAGGGCAAGCCTTTGCCTTGGGGTTGGGGGTTGAACCGGCTTTTTTTTTTTACATTGTGGGATCAATGCATCACACAATGTTAAAAACTGGATAACGTTAAGACTTGTGGAACCAAGTCTTAACGTTATCAGAGGTACTAGTGTACTTGGAAAAGTTTTTTGTTGTTCAGTCGCATAGTTGATTCCGACCCTCTGCAAACCCATGGACCACCAGGCACCTCTGTCCTCCACCATTCTCCTCAACTCGCTCAGCTCTGTGCCCATTGCATCCACAATACCATCTAGCCATCTCATTTTTGGCCACCCCCTTTTTCTTTTGCCCTCCACCTTTCCCAGCATCAAGATCTTCTCAAGTGAATCCTCTCTTCTCATTTGATGCCCAAAGTACCTTAGCTTCATCTTTACAATTTGACCTTCTAAGGACCAGTCAGGGTTGATTTCTTCTAAGATTGACCTATTTGTTCTCCTCACTGTCCAGGGGACTCTCAAAACTCTCCTCCAACACCACATCTCAAAGGCATCTATTCTTCTGCGCTCAGCTTTCCTAATGGTCCAGCTCTCACAACCATACATTGCCACAGGGAATACCATTGCTTTGACTACACGAATTTTTGTTTGCAATGTGATGCCTCTACTTTTCACTATGTTCCCCAGGTTTCTCATCACTTGCCTCCCAAGAATCAGTCGCCTTTTTATTTCATGGCTGCAATCACCATCTGCAGTGAGCTTTGATCCCAAGAAAGTAAAATCTATCACTGCTTCTACTTCTTCCCCATCTATTTTCCAGGGACTGATAGGGCCTGTTGCCATGATCTTTGTTTTCTTTCTATTGAGTCTCAAGCCAGCTTTTTCACTCTCTTCTTTCAACCTAACCAGGAGCTTCTTTAGGTCCTCCTCACTTTCTGCCATTAGGGTGGTATCATCTGCATATCTCAAATTGTTAATGCTTTTCCCAGCAATTTTGATCCCAAATTGTGATTCCTCCATCCCTGCATTGTGCATTATGTGCTCTGTGTGTAAGTTGAATAAGCAGGGTGAAAGCGTTTGCTTTCAGATTGCTGAAAGATTACAGTACAACTAACATTGCAAGTATGTGATGTGGACACTTAGTACATGATCACGTTTTGTATCATAACCTTGATCCATGTTTAGACCAAGAGAGGTTCAGTGTTACAAACCAAGAATTTTCTGGTACAAACAACCTGCTCAAGAGCATTTTAGGCTATCGCAGCTGTTCAACGCCCTCTTGTGTTCACAAGTGGACATAATCCATGAAAGATAACATTAAAAAATACAGTACAGTAGTTGAAATTTTTGACAAGGTAGCTATGTTAATCTGTGCAAGCATAACAGAGAGTATATAGCTGTTTTTACCACGCCACAAAGTTTTAGTCTTGCTTTATTTACTACCTGGTATGCCTGCACAGACTAATATGGCTATCACTTCAAAAATTACAAGTGAAAGACGATGATTTGCCTGATTTGGTTAAAACAAAGGAATATCAGAAACAAGTCTACTTCTGTTTCATTGATTACACTAAGGCCTTTGACTGTGTAGACCACAACAAAATGTGTGAAGTAATTAAAGAGATGGGAATACCAGAACACCTTATATGCCTCATGAGAAATCTGTACATGAATCAAGAAGCAACAGTTAGGACAGAATATGGAATGACGGAGTGGTTTGGAATAGGAAAAGAAGTAAGACAAGGCAGCATTTTGTCACCCTGCTTATTCAACTTATACACAGAGCACATAATGCGCAATGCAGGGATGGATGAGTCACAATTTGGGATCAAAATTGCTGGGAGAAACAGCAATAATTTGAGATATGCAAATGATACCACCCTGATGGCAGAAAGTGAGGAGGACCTAAAGAAGCTCCTGATTAGGTTGAAAGAAGAGAGTGCAAAAGCTGGCTTGAGACTCAATATAAAAAAAACAAAGATCATGGCAACAGGCCTTTGAAATGTGGTGTTGGAGGAATGTTTTGAGAGTCCCCTGGACAGCAAGGAGAACAAATACAATAGGTCGATCTTAGAAGAAATCAACCCTGACTGCTCCTTAGAAGGGCAAATAGTAAAGATGAAGCTAAGGTACTTTGGACATCAAATGAGAAGAGAAGACTCGCTTGAGAAAGCCTTGATGCTTGGAAGGGTTGAGGGCAAAAGAAGAAGGGGGCGGCCAAAAATGAGATGGATAGATGGTATTGTGGACACAATGGGCACAGAGCTGAGCGAGTTGAGGGGGATGGTGGAGGACAGGAGTGCCTGGCGGACAGTGGTCAGAATCGACTGTGCAACTGAACAAAAAATGCCATATTTGCTGGTGTATAAGACGCATTGGATATAAGACACACCCCGTTTTAAATAGACATTTTAAAGGAAAAAACAAATTTCTACATTTTTAAATGAATTTCCAAAATGATTTATTGTATGAAAAAAAGGGGGGATTGGCAGCCAGCTGACCACCAGTAACCAGGGAGGGAGGGTTCAGCCAAGGAAATGAGCTTTTTTGCTAGCCTGCTTCCTTTGCCGAGACCACCATGGGTGAAAGTCTGTAGCCAAGGGGGGTGGGGGAAACAGGCAGGCAGGCAAAATAACCCACTTCACCCAGCCTTGGCTAGGGAAGCAGTCTCATTTGCCAGCCTGCTTCCCTCATCCAAGACCACTGTGGCGGAAAGCCCATAGCGGGGGGGGGATGGACCTGCCTGTCCCCCCCCTCCACGGGGCTACTGGCTTTCAGAAACAGCTGCCAAAGGAGCCCACTTCCCTGGCTCAGCCCATCACAGTTGACTGTCCATATCATGATAATTTTGATTACCCTCTCCCACTTGCCAGTCTGTGGAAAAGTGGTTTGACATGAAGCCTGTCCATAGTACAGGAAAGGTTGGGGTCCCCTGTGCCACATCAGCTGGAAACTGAGCCACACCATTTTATTCCATCCTCAACATGGTACATATGCTGGGGATGGGATAAAATATCGTGATATAGTAATAGTTATTAGTGGATATTGATAAATATTTCCCCTAGAAGATTATGTTGCTATTAATAAACTTTTATTTCAGAAATATATTTAATCTCATTTTAGGTAAATGTAAATTAAGGTTATTTAAATCAGTAGTCACCTATTCCTTGTTTGAATTTTTCTCCTTGTAATCTGTCCAGAATACCTACTATTTTATTGAGAAGGAAAAATTGAACACACAACAGGGTGGGGTTTTGCCAGTTTTATTGAACCAATTCCTACTGATAACAATGAAAGAAATTTCAGCAAGTATAAATGCTATACAGTTTTAACAAACCCCATTGTTCCGTACCTATAAATAGAATTTTTCAAAACCTCATAAAAAGTGCAGATTTTTATGGATTGCTGTTAACAGGTTAATACGCACACACAAATTCCTTTATTGAAAAATACATTTTTGTCTCAGCTCACTAAAAAGTTCCTTCTGCATCTCTTCAGATAAAATTCAAGTTGGGTAGATAAAGGCTTAAGCAGAAAAGAAAAGAACAGTCACACAAGTGGATGTAATCAGATTGGCTTGTCTGATACCCACCTAGGTAGGAAAACCCCCCAGCTAAAATCCTGGTTCTGTCTGCAAGAATGGTTAACAATGCACATCTGCAGAAGAGTGTGGTTTTTCAGGGTGATGGTTCAGAGTGCCAGAATTCAATCAAGTACAAAAGTTACTCTAAACACAGTGAAACATTCTGGGAGTGTAGGGTAGGAAGTGTTCAAACAACCACCATTACTGCAGAGTAGCTTCAGCCTCTACTCATCTTGATATAACAAGAAACAACATCTGGTAAATTTTGTAACAGGTAAAAAAAATAGTTCAGCTTTAGCTAGTTTCTCTGAAGCTAACTCCAAGGAAACTCAAGATACAAGCAGGTCCTTGTTGTTTATTGGGTATGACAGTCTCCCATGATGGACTTCACCCAGTTATAGGATCACAGCAAGCAAATCAAGAGGAAGAGAACCTCTGTGCCACTCTGTAGAGTTCAATTTTAGACTGGCTTGCTAACCCATCTAATTTTAGGCCACTGCTGCATTTATTCCTTGACCAGTAGTGTGAAACTGGCACTGCATTTCAAATCAACCTTTGTCCCACCTAACACATCCAAGAAAGTACTAGATGATACTCTGACCTAAGTACTTATTTAATTACTTGTATTTCTAACCAACCCTTCCCCTACTTCCCAAGGAGTTCAGGGTAGTGCAAATTAGTTTGTTTTCTTCCACTGACTGATCACCCAAAGTTACAACACTGTCTCTCCTCTACAGCAAGCTTTGTTTAATGTGGACAGTTCTAAGCTGCTATTTTCTCTACTGAGCTAGCAAATCTGTCAGAAACACAAAACTCTAAAACTTAAGCCTATAAACTCATTACCTTTCTCTCCCTACTCCTTAGTACACACATACAAAGGTGTACATATGGACAAACATAAACACACAGACATAATAAAGCCGTGTGAATCCAAAACTGCATCACTGATACATTTATTCTACATACAGCTATAATATAGCACAAACAACGGAAAGTGGTCAACCTTGTGAGGCTGAAACATCTACTTTACTGTAGGCCACAAGCCTACATTTCACAAATCTTATTTTTTTTTAAAAAAAGTACAGTAACAAAGTCAAGGACCACCAAAGGCCTATCACAGCTTCTAAAAACTGACTACAGTTGCAGGGAAAGTAGGTTCAAAAAAGCCAAAAGAAGAGAAGTGATGTCAATACTGATGAATTTTTCTGAGTAGCTATAATGACTAGACAGACACATACATTCAAACTCAAGAGTCAGTCTACTTGGCAGCTCTGTGTATATCCTGGAACCATTTCATTTTTACCCCAGAGCACTGTGCATGGGCTAAAGCAGGGGTGCCCAAACCTTTTGAGCCACGGGCCAGCCACATGGTTCAGGGGCCTGGAGCCGGCCCCCAATGCCAATTCATCCGGCCCGCAAAAACCCTTGTTGCTCCTGGAAGCAGAGCATGTTTTTCTTCCATACAGGCACATTTTACTTCTGCTTCCAGGAGCAATGAGGGCTTTGTGGACCGGATGAATTGGTGTCTGGAGCCGGAGCCGGGACCCAGGCTGTAGTTTGGGCACCTCTGGGCTAAAGCAAGGGTGGGCATGGGCTAACTGAGGAAGCCAGGGTCATTTTTGCATTCTTTGGAACTGCTGCCAACCATTCAGCATTGTGCCCAATATTGTGAAAATGTTCTTTGCTGAATCAAACCTATTTATGACATCTAGGAGATAAGAGAGTAATTATGCCATGCTTTGAGTCTTCCCAGACTCCTTTGGTACCCTATACCCTCAAAAGAGAGAAAATATTTTAAAATACACATTTTGGCTATTAGCAGGGTTTTCTTTAGTTTAAAAGATCTACTTTTTAAAAGGTAAACCTATTTTTCAGCTGGCATAAATACAAATATGACCACCTGCACGGCACACCATTATTATGTTAAGGATTTTAAAAATAACAACAACATCTAAAAAGTAGCTTGTTTGATCACATCCATCCTCCTCAATCTTGCTGCTTTGGACTGCTCAGCAATCCCAGCTAGGCTGGGCTATTTGCAGCCTAATGATCTTACGAAGAAGAAGAGCTTTTTGGTATAATGTGCATGTTTTTTCTGGTGGTAATTTAGATTTCTGATTAGCTCATCCCCTTACCATAAAACATACACTCTTAAACTACAGTAAAACCTCACATAAAGAGTGCCTTGCTTAGAGAGTAACTCGCTTAAAGAGCAGAATTTTCTCTGAATGGTCGTTTCGCTTAACAAATAAAACCAACCAAAAACTTGCTTAACAAATAAATCGGGGTTCGCAATCCCCCCACCAGAAGTCACAGTTGGTCACTTACAATGGTGTTTCGCTTAAAGAGCAAACTCACTTAAAGAGCAATACTGTGGAATGCATTATGCTCTTTAAGCGAGGTACCACTGTATATGCATACTACTTGCCTATGCATGCAGCATAATTCAAACAGCATATATTACCAGCAGTGAATTGCTGCTTGTTAAGAAGTCAATGTTTGAATACCGTCTCATGCACTAGCTGTTTGACATAGTACGCAAGTGGAAAATGTAACAAAACTCATGGTGCAATGGTTAAACCAGGGGTCCCCAAACTTTTTGAGCCACGGGCCAGTCATATGGTCAAGTGGTGTTGGTCACGTGGTTCCTCCCACAGGAAGCAGAAATAAAATGTGCATGCACCTGCACAGAACATGCCTGCACAAGTGCATAACGCTGCCGTAAATGACCCAAGGCTGTAGTAAATGAGTTTACAACAGCCGTGAGTCATTTACAGTGTTCTGTGCATGCACTGGCACATTCTGCCATGCACATTTTACTTCTGCTTCTGAGAGCATGATGGACAGCATGGGGCGGTTTAATTCGCACTGCAGGCCGAATCTGCCCCATGGTAGTAGTTTTGACACCCTGGGTTAAACTGTAGTACTGCAGCCAAGAACTGCTCACAATGCAAGTTCGATCCTAACAGCCTCAAGGATGACTCAGCCTTCCATCCTTCCAAGACTGATAAAATGAGTACCCAGTATGTTGGGGGCAAAAATGTTAATTACATTGTAAAATGCCCAGAGAGTGCTTGAAGTGCTGTGAGTGGTATATAAGCATAAATGCTATTGCTATAAATACTGACTTCTTAATGCCACCATACACTGTTTGACTTTTGCCAGTACAGTACATATAAATATTAGGATTCTGACCATACTCTACTTTTTAGAATGAAAGAACTAGTGTCAGCATGAAAGCTCTTGAACAGCTTAGGGGGAAAGGATTTAACTTAACTTTTAATTTGTCTGGTGTTCAGAAAATGACAGAGTTTTGACTTCCCAACTTGAACAAGGGCATACCGAGGGAAATGTTATTGAAAGTGCTCTGTTCAAGAAGTGACTGGAAGGGAACCAAAGAAAGTTTGTCCTTAAATCTCTGTTTTCTTTCTGTTAAGGATGCCTGCAGTAAAATGGATAGGATTTACATCAAAAGTTCCAGAAGGATGTTAACATATTCAGTAAAAGTGCAGGAAATCTGATACGTGTGACTCACAGAGACCAGGAAAGAAATTCTTATTTCAGAAGAAGTACCACTCACCAAGTTTTGAAAAGATATCATGAATTAGGTGGTTCTTTTTGAGTGGAAAATACTGCAAAGCAATTGGCTTACTGTCTAAATTACCGGTTGCCCATTTATAGTAGGTTAGTTTAAGAGGGAAATGTTTCCAACAACAACTCTCTGTTGAATATCCTCAACATCCTTGTGATAAGGGGGCACAACACAAGCAATTCCACAAGCAGGAAGTAATGGGATGGGGTGGGGAGTTCTACCATCCTTTCATATATTTGAGTCAGACTCAGGGTGGAAATGAGGGGAAGGGGAGCAATTCCAAGGAGCAACCAGGAATGTTGCTACTTGTAAAATACAAATGTGCTAGCTAATGAGTAGCTCTATGCAGGAGTTCCAGACCTACACTGCCACAATAAGGCATTGAAAAGCCAGTGCAATAGGTTGCTCCTGCAAAAGACAAGACCTTGTTAACATAGATGCCACCTAGTCCAGTTGTTTTACTTTGTATAAGGCAGTGATGGTGAACCTTGGCACCCCAGCTATTCTTGAACTTCCAATTCCCAGAAGCCCAAGTCCCTGTGAATCCACATGAATGGGTTTACTGCGTGTACGTGAAGGTTCACAGGGACTTGGGCTTCTGGAAACTGAAGTCCAAGAACAGCTGGAGTGTCAAGGTTCGCCATCACAGACAGGTATAAGGCTTCTAGATTATAGCACCAATTATTCCAGTGGCAGGATCTGAGTTCTCATAATACAGAACTTAGCTGTTTTCATCTAAGACTCCAAGGCTCTATATAACATATGACAGCTGGATGTTGCCAGATCATTTTTATCACTGTACCTCAGACAGCAGTCTCTCTTTTTAAAAGATAAAATGTATAGGGTTAAAGTTCAGTGAAATTTACAAGAAACAGACTCCAGTGAACACAATTGAGTGATTTCAAACTACCAGTACGTATGCTCAGGATTGGGCTTGTGAGGAACGTCTTGCTTTTTTTTGCTCCAAACCTTACTAACATTGGGAAACAGTCCGTGGTTGCCCTAAATATGTATTCTACATCTGGAATTAAAGACTTGAAATTGAATCCATCCCCCATCCAAATTTTGACTCTGGTCCCCTTCATCTGTCAACCAATCTCTCCCAGACTCCAAATAATGCTGATGTCTGAAGGGGTAAAAGCTGGTCATAAAATGTTGAAGCAACCAGGTTTAATTTTTGTCAAAAGAATTAAGCGGGTGCAAATGTTCAAGAGTTTTTTTTAATGTCTTTTAGAAATGCTCACCTAACTTTCCATGTACTGTATTCTGGTGAATTGTTACACAGCTTATTACTCGACAGGTCATGAGGTGTTTGGGCACTGGTAGTGAGAAAGTAGGATGCAATTCAACAGATGAATGAATGTGGTAGCCAGATCCCAAAGCTAATTTCCTCCAACTCTGGGGTTTTCCATCTCACCACATTGCTCCACAAAGCCCTGAATGGATGGGTGGTGGGGGTGTAACCTGTTCCAGGTGTTGCTGCTACTCTTTTGTTAATTTACATATCTATATCTCTTATGCCCCGACTAACAAATGGGACAGATTTTGGCCCCAAATTCACTAGCTGCTGTCACCTAATATAAATCCACAAAAATTAGGGTGGGATTAAAAGGGCAAGAAGTGGGCCCACACCTGCTTTGCAAAGGATTGATAAATATTTTGACAGCCACATTCCTATGTGCTCTTCTTCTCTTTAAAAAACCCCAAAACATTTTTGCACATTTAAAATTTGGCACATTTGTTAGTTTCAGGTGTATGCTAAACAAAAACAAATATATTATTTGAATGTCTACTCTGAAAGTTACCATGTAAACACACACAACCTCATCACATCTGAGTATATAAAGCTATGCACCAGATTATGATCACATAAAACATATATATTGAATCAATCACCTTGGAAACATTCTGCATGAGTCAGATTTGCAATTCAACTTTTAGGGGAAATTACAAAATAGCTCTCGAATAGCAGGTCCCAATTTTGAATGCCATGTGTAGGTCTGATATCAGAGCTACATTTTATTTCACAAAGAGAAAATACTCAGAAATCATGTAGATTTAAGATCTAACTGATTCTCAGTTTGATGATGCTTCTGTTGAAATTATATAAAAGGAAACGACTACAAGAAAAGGCACTAATGCTTCCACAATCAGAACACTAGCATCTCTATTAAAAACAACACACACCAACTGAAGAAAACATCACCATATATACTCAAATATAAGCCGACCCGAATATATACTGAGGTACCTAATTTTGACCTGAAAACCCAAGAAAATAGATTGACCCAAATATAAACCGAGAGTGGGAAATACAGCAGCTGCTAGTGAGTTTCAATAATCAAAATACATGAAAATATGGTATAATTAATTACATTGTTAGTGCATTTCAATCCGATGCAGTCTTGGGATCCTCGTGGTCATTGACCTGAATATAAGTCATTTCCTCTTTTGGGGTTTCATTTTTGGGGCTAAAAAACTACACTTATACTTGAGTATATACAGTAAATCTGTTAACAGTTACATACACAACCAGCTTGAAATCTCTACCTATTCTTAAGTATCAAGGCAGATATAAAATTTATAGAATAGTGGGGGGTCAAGCTTTTTAACCTTTGCCCCAGCTGTTGCTTCTCCATGCATCCATTCCATTCCAGTTGTTTTTCACCATGATGTGAAACAACTGTCTGGAACTGAATGGGGAAGAAAAGAACAAGGGAGAGGGGTGGGAGGAAAAGAACCAAGTATCTATCCCTTAATACATTATATTTTCTCTAGCAAACCAATTCCTCTCCATGGTTACTTTGCAGATATTTTGGGTGTAATTTCTTAATTGACATTTCTTTTTCTCCCCCACTGTCCACCTTCATACCAGCACTGACTAGAAGCCACAATCCAGTCAGGGCTAGAAGTCTTAGTGGATCCCCTTATAACTGATCAAGTATTACTCTAATAATTCTATGCTGCAAAAGGAAGTTATGCCCATCTTTTGTAGAAGAACTAACCTTAGTAAAGCAAGATCTGCATGATTTCTACCTAGGAACAAGAACATTTTGTGCCACCACATTTAAATTATTTGAAAATGGCTGGATGAGTTTGCAAAATCTAATGCTGTGCTTCAAAATTTTGAGCTTTGGCTAGACTGTATTTTCAGTTGTGCTTCAATTACTTCTTGTCTTCCTCCCTGAAAACATATAATAGAACTGTTAAATACCATTCAAGTTTGGCAACAATAATGTACTGGTCACTGAATAGCTGTACTCAAGTAACATGTTTATCTTATAGCACATTCATACCATAAACTTAAACTAGTTCAGCCACTTTCTGGGAAGACTGTAACACTAGATAATTCTTACCACTCTTTCTCAAAAAAGTAATTCTCAGATTTTTTAGGAGGAGCCCCAATAGTGCAACTACAGTAGAACCCTGCATAACGAAAAAACTCCATTCCACGGAGCTCTTCGCTATGCAGTTTTTTCGTTATGCGGTTCCCTATGGGAGATACCCCGCATAATGGGGTGGAAAACAGTTAACCAGGGTTCCTATTAAGCGGGTATACCTCAATTACTAAAAACCCTGCATAATGAAAAAAATTTCGTTAAGTGGGGTATCGCCATTGCATAATAAACGCATTTGTTGTGCGAATTTTTTGCTATTTATTATGCAAGGTACCACTGTAATGGACAAATTATGACTCTGCAGCACAACTATATCCATGGAGATTTCCCTAAATAAAAAAAAGCTTAAAATTCCATGTACAAAAAGAAAGTCTGTATTAAGCAGTGAACAATCTTTTCAGCAGCTGAGGGGAGTGCAATTAGCCTTATGATGTCACAGCAATTATCAAATAAGAAAAAATAATTAAGTAAAGTTATCAAGGAAATAAAACAAAATCTGTCTCACTCACTTCCAATTTGTGTAAAACAAAACTGGAAAAAATAAGGAAAAGTAAAAATTAATCTGAATGTTTGTGCCAGTATAACAGATATTGATAGCTAAGAAATGAAAAAACCTGACTGGGCTTATAAGGATTGCTTACATTGCTCCACTGTAAAACTACAGATCTGAGATACAATAATGGTGCACAAGAGAGTGGTATCCAAGGGCAACTGAGCTTTAGTTTGGATTTCAATGATATTTTGGGATTTAACTATGACTAAAATTTCCTGATGTCATGTAAAAGTCAGTATCAGACCCAACCTGGGATGTTTTTAAGCTTCTCTTCAGGCACTTTGTTGAATCACTAAAGACAACACGAGTAAAGCTATAAAAATACTGATCTCCGGTGCTCTAAAGAAATCAGCATAGTCAAGCAACACAATTATGTGACCTCTTGTTGGCAGCACACGGTTTCCTTTGCAACACTGTTAACTGTCAACAGCCACAATCAAAATACTACTGCTGCAAATTTTGCTATTGGTTTCCATGGAGCTTGGGTTGGATTTCTCCATTGGAAAGAACCAAATATGTTCAGGGATGCTTTGGGAACCATCTTCTGCATCCATTTAATTTACGGGATGATTTGGCTTGACAGTAGTAGCTGATTGTTCAAGGCAAGCAAGCCATAGACATTAACAAAGTTTAGAAAAGGAATGCTGTTCCTTCTTGGCTATTTTGAACAAGACATTTCAACAGTGAGTTTTTTTTGGGGGGGGGAAGCTTGCCTTTCTTGCTTAGTATTGCACTTCTTTTGTTCATGTAAATTAACACAGGGAAACATGATTCATAGCTGGAGAACATTTTAAAGTGTTCTGACACAATGATTCAGAGGAACTACAATAAGAATAAAATTTCTCAGTGTTTAAGCTCAACACAAAGACCACTATCCTTGAGTTTAACAAGGGTGAACAAAAGAGAATGGAAGATAGCAAGAAGGAAAAAAGGTCAGAGCCCAGCGATAAAGCACATTATTTGTACACAGATGATCCTAGGTTCAATCCCTGGCACCTCCAGCACAGGTATCTCAAACTGTAATGTTTGGAAAAATGTGCACCCAAGCAGGCCAGCCAGAACAGACCCATTGGAAGGTAGCATCACTTTAGCAAAGATATCAGGTGAGAATCTATAGCTCAGCAATGGAGGACATGCTTGACATGCACAAGGTTCTGCGGTCAAATCCTTCCATCTCCTGTTAAACTAGTTCAGGTATCAGGGCTGGCAGCAACCTCTGCGTAAGACCTTGTACTGGGATAAGAGGGTCAGTGGACTAACTCAGTACAAAGCAACTCTTTACTGTTTTATAATCAAAGTGCTCCTCTTGATTGTTTCCCATCTGATCGGTCAGTATGTGTTGAATCTGCACATTCTACATGATTGCCAGGTCTACAAACTAGATAGAGAGCAGATTTGGATTTAAACTTTAAAAAACAAAACAAAACAGAAATATTCTAACTTTTAAAAGTTTAAACATTCCAAGTTCAACTGGTTTGGTGATTTAAGTACCTTTCAAGCATTTTAGGGGCAGCAACAGAGAAAGAGAGAGATGACAGACAAAAGAGGCTACAATCCCTGAACTGATTTGTACAGTTGAAATGGATATGGTAAACACCACTTCATTCAGGAAAGCAAGTATATAAATGCTGCTTCTCAGTAGCATGCTGCAAAAATTGCAGCAGTTTCTTTCACAGTTTTTTCAAAAGGCAGACAATAGTTGCATCAAGTTCCACATGCTCTCAAAACTACCGCAGAAGTACTAAATTTGTAGGAATAATGTAAGAATAAGAAAGTTGAGAAGTTCATTTTAAAATACAGCATATTCTGGATTTAGGAAAACTGCATTATAATAGCCTAGAAAAACTAAAAGGAGAGGAAGGGAGGAAAAGATAAAACCCTTTGGTGGACTCTATTCATATGAAAGAGTGCAGGATGGGTGGAAACAGAAGCAAAAAAGATACACTTATGTGTTATTTTGAGTGTGAGAGAAAATAGCAAAGAATCAACTATAACAAACCAACTTAGGGTTTACAACCAATACATCAACTGGAAACAACCTAAGTAGTTTCCTCAGTGTTATATTTGCTATCATTAGTAAAGTTAAGCCTCAAGAAAAAAAGACATAGATCATTGCACGTTATTCAGCTGCCAGAAATACAGCTTCAGCTTTTGACACTTGAGAATCCAATAACCAGATGCTACACCACAGGCAGCTTCTTTACTGTGGATCTTGTTTGGAAGCTTTATTCACACACTTGCAACCATTCTTCAGGTCAAGTGATGTGTGATGGCACGGAGGGCATAAAGGAGTTCAGCTTGCATACGGGCCTCCATAAGAAGTAGATTCAGGTGAACCTATATTCAAAAGATAAAAAAAATAATATAAATAATATGTAGACATTGTAGATCATTTCTTTTTAAATCTTCTTTTACATTGAAAGTGTGGCTCTTAAAGTGAGCATAGCCTGAAATGGTGATTTGCATGTGGAAGCAAACATTTGCAAAGTTACCACCAGAGACAGAACATACATACTGTACTACTAATCATCTGAAACCAAATAAAAACTTCCCACAATTAACTTAAAAAAATAGTTTTGAAGGCTAAACTAGGATGTTACAGATAACCTGTCATGAGAACTGAAATCACATTAATCTCCAAAAGATCCTTCATGTCTGAGAAAACCAGACTTGGAAAGGAAGAACACACTTACATCATTTAACCATATTTTTTTTAAAAAGCTAATTGGCAAATTATGGGAGGTAGGAAAAGTGTCTGCTGTGGTAGTCACACACAAACTGCACTTAAGAAATTTCCTTTTCTAGTGACATGTTACTTGTCGCATATCCTTTGGGCCTCAATGCTAACAGCAGCAACACTGAAGTCTTTCTCCTGGTAGTAGTACAGATAGTTAAGTTGTATTTACCAGTAATAACTGTCGTTCTTTGAGCATATAGTCTGTGAATTCACACTTTTGGGTTCTCCGTCTGCGCGGAGGCGTGACCAGAGCTTTCAAGCTGATTGGATAAAGTTTGAATGCTAGGGCCGCCTAACGTACCACTCACCCTTAGGTGCCATTTTGCGCTCTTTCCTCAGTTAATACTTAAGCTGTACACAGGATAAAATAAACTATCTCATCTGTGCAGCTCAATTGGGGAAGAAGGGTGGGAAAGTGTGAATTCGCAGACTATATACTCGAAGAACAAAAGTTATTACTGGTAAGTACAACTTAACTTTCTCCTTCGCATAGTTTATGAATCCCCACTTTTGGGAGATCAGCAAGCTCACACTTATTTGGTAGGCGAGCTGCTGGATAAGATGAATCCACAGGTTACCACATCAGAGAGGCAGGATGGACCCTCACAGGCGTGAAGCCTGGAGCCCTCTGGCAAGGACGAGTCGACCAAGTCTGGCGTCTGCAGTGGCTCTGGTGTCCATCCAGTAGTGCTTGACAAATGTAGAAGGTCTGGACCATGTGGCAGCCTTACATATGTCTTCAATTGAAATGCCTTCCAAGAAGGCAGTAGATGGGGCAACAGCCCTTGTAGAATGTGCCCTGATGTGAAGCGGAGGAGGCAGAGATGCAGACTCAAAGGCAAGGTAGATGACAGAGGAGACCCATTTGGAGAACCTCTATGATCTGATGGGCTCACCTTTGGACTTTCCTCCATAAGCCACAAAAAGGTGTTGTGTTTTTCTAAACTCCCTTGTTCTGCTGATGTAAAACAATAAAGTCAATTTCACATCCAGCATGTGCCATGCTCTATCTTGATCAGAGGTTGGGTTGGGAAAGACGATATCGATTGTCCCAGATGAAATGGGGAGACAACTTTAAGGAGAAAGGTGATGTCTAAGTGAAGGACCACCTGATGGTTGAAGAACTTCGTGAAAGGCGCGTCTGCCTGAAGTGCTGTGAGTTCGCTGGCCCTTCTGGCAGATGTGATAGCCACAAGAAATGCCGCCTTCCACGCCTTCAGGAGACGAATGTCTGCGGTGGCTAGCGGTTCAAACGGAGCTTTAGTGAATGCAGCCAGGACAGTGGATAAGGACTACTGTACAGCTGGAGGCTTTACCGGAGGAAAAGCATTGAGCGGCCCTTCAGAAACCGTTTCACGGTTTGGCTTGAACGCTGTGGAGGCAATGGAGCCTGTTGGAGATAGCTACCAAATTGACCTGTATGGACGCAAGTCATAAGCCAGTCTCTGCCAGATGGAGTAGGTACTCCATAATGTCCTGGAGGCTGCCATGGTTCAGGCTCAGATGCTTGGAGACAAGAAAAGAGTAGAACTGTTTGTATTTTGAGGCATAGGATTTCCTAGTGGAAGACCTTCTGCTCATGTTGAGTATCCCTGCCAGTCTGGGGTTATCCTCCACGACATGAGATGCAGGCTGGGCAGATTGGAGTGGAGAATATGACCATCCTCCATATGGAGAAGTGATGGAGAGTTCCTGTAGCGTGAGCGATTGTGAAGACAGCTGAAGTAGAAGAGGGTACCATGGCTGTCTCAGCCATGACAGTGCGATGAGTATTGCTCAAGCTCGATGGTGGAGCATCCGGATCAGGACCTTCTGGATGAGAGGGAATGCATATAGTCCAAGTCCCACCATTTCATGAAGGCATCACCCTGAGGCTAGTCGGATCCCCGCTCTGGCACTTGTGGTTGGTCTCCAAGGTGAAGAGATCGAGCTCCAGAGTCCCCCATTGCTGGCTAATGGAGTGGAAGACTTGGTCATCCAGTTGCCACTCGTGGGTAGTGGAGCTCAGTCAGCTGAGCTCGTCAGGTAAGGAAGGATTGCAGATGCAGGGGAGAAAGATGATGAAGGAGGCAGAGAGTGTGAAGGTCGAGGAGTGACGGGCAAGGAGTGGTGCCCTGACTTCTTATACCTTTCCTTCTTATCCCCTTTCTTGTCCTTCTTCTTCTTCCTTGGCTCCGCCACCTTGGACTGTCCCTCGTCGCCAGACACCATCTTGGTTGGAGCAGTTTCAGTGGGAAACTGAGGAGCTTGGTGAACTGAAGGAGCCAAAGACATCTCCATGAGATGTGCCTTCAGACGGTTACTACTGTTTTGCATTGCCAGACGAGTAAACTTCTTACAGTGCACACAGTTCTGAGTCTGGTGAGCTTCGCAAAGGCACAGCAGACACTTGTTGTGACCGTCAAAAGATGGAACCTTCTTGTTGCAGTCAACACAACGCTTGAACACAGCTGAGGCCATCAAAAGGAGCACCAACCAAAAAATTGGGACCAAATGCCCGCGGAAGAACAATTGGCTGTGGTGCCGGCCCTTTCGCAAAAAAAGGACTGACAAGAAGAAAAATTGGCGAGAATTGGTGCCCAACCTGCGAAGGACAAGCGCCCGAAAAAATTGAGGTAGCTGCTTTCCCTGCGAAGGGAAAACAATGTGAGGTAAAAAATTGCTGGAAACTGCTCTTCACGAGGGGAACAGTCATGGTTGAGGTGATCCTGCCCAGGGTGCCAGATCACCAGAAAAAAATTTCCTCAAAAAAGGCCTTTTCCTAAGAAAAACTGATGAAAAATTGAGGAGAGTTCTCAACAGTCTCCTGCTGCTATGGCGGAAAGAAGAGAACTGAGGAAAGAGTGCAAAATGGAGCCTAAGGGTGGGTGGTACAGTACGGTCAACGGCCCGAACAAACTTTATCCAATCAGCTTGAAAGCTCCGGTCACAGCTCCGTGCAGGCGCAGAGCCCAAAAGTGGGGATTCACAGACTATACGAAGGAGAAGGACAGGTTGCACTTACCTGTAACTGTCGTTCTTCGAGTATGTTGTTTGTGAATTCACACTGATGGGTTCTGCGCCTGCGCGGGAGCCATTTCGGAGCTGAAAAGCTGATTGGATAAATTTGAATGGTTAGTACCACCCACCATCTCCACCCGCCCTCTGCGCCATTTCGCGCTTTCCGTCTCAGTTAATATTAAAGCTGTACAAAGGATAAGAACATCTCATCCCTGCAGCAGTAAGAGGGGAAGGATGGGTGGGTTGTGTGAATTCACAAACAACATACTTGAAGAACGACAGTTACAGGTAAGTGCAACCTGTCCTTCTCCTTCGTGTTGTTTGTGAATGCACACTAATGGGTGACTAGCAAGCTGACTTACTTGGATGGTGGGTAGCTGGTGCTGTGATGAGATGTGTAGTCTAGGTGGAGATGTGGTCCAGTCTCAGGATACAGCTGAGGATCAGGAGGCCATCATGGCAATGATGCATGGAGACCTGCTGTCAAGACCGAGCACCCCAGTCTGGAGTCGGGGATAGCTCTGGTGTCCAGTCTGTAGTGGTTGACAAAGGTCAATGGTCTAGACCATGTTGCAGCTCTGCAAATGTCTTCCATAGGGATTCCCTCCAAAAAGGCAGTGGAGGTAGCCATGGACCTAGTGGAGTGAGCTCTGACGTGGGGAAGTGGATCTCTCGACGTCAGGTGGTAGGCTAGGTAAATTGCCTCACTGATCCACTTAGAAAGGCGTTGGGCGGAGAGTGCCTGGCCTTTGGACTTTCCACCGTAGGCAATGAATAGTCTGTTGGACTTTCTGAATTCTCTGGTACACTGTATATAAAAGAGCAGTGCTCTTCTGACATCTAGAGAATGCCAGCTTCTTTCCTGGGTACTGGAAGGATTTGGAAAGAAGGTTGGAAGGGTGATGACCTGAGACAGGTGGAATTCTGTAACTACTTTGGGGAGGAATGAAAGGTCTGGATGCATGACCACTCTGTCCTGGAAGAATTTGAGGAAAGGAGGGTCAGATCTGAGGGCTGTCAACTCTCCGACCCTGAGGGCCGATGTGATGGCCACCAGGAACGCAGTCTTCCATGAGAGTAGATGTATCCCAGATGTGGCCAGTGGTTCAAACGGCGGTTTCATCAGGGTCTCTAGGACGGTGGATAATGACCACTGAGGTGCTGGTACTCGTGTGGGAGGAAAAGCATTCTTTAACCCCTTGAGGAATCTTTTTATGGTGTGGTTCCGAAAAGCCGAAGTGAAGGCAGAGTGGAGTGGGGCGTGAGCGACAATTGCCGCTAAGTGCAAACATATGGAAGAGTGTGCCAGGCCAGATTCAGCGAGGTGAAGTAGATAGTTCATTAGGTCTTCTAATGAGGCTGTGGCCAAATCTTTATCCTGGTTGGTGAGGAAAACACCGAACCTCTCCATCTTGTTCTTATAGGACTTAGATGTGGAGGGTTTTCTGCTCTGTTCCAGGATCCTGTTTACCCTGGGGTTATAAGCCACGCCGTGAGGTGAAGGCTGGGCAGGTCCGCATGGAACATCTGGCCCTGCTCCATGTGGAGAAGCGATGGGTCGTCTGGGAGAGTGACCGAATCCGTAGCCAGTTCCCTGAGCAGTGGGTACCATTGTTGTCTGGGCCACGCTGGTGCGATCAGGATGGCCCGAGCTGCTTCCTGATGAAGACGTACTAAGACCCTCTGGATGAGCGGGATGGGGGGAAAGACGTAGAGGAAGTCCCTGTGCCAGGGTACAATGAAGGCGTCCCCCATGGATCCCTGTCCCACTCCCGCTCTTGTGCAGAATAGGTTGCACTTCGCGTTGACCTGGGATGCGAAGGGGTCCACCTGTGGTTGGCCCCACCGTTCGCAAAGGGACTCGAAGACCGATGTGTCGAGTTCCCATTCGTGGATGTTGGTGTTCTTGCGGCTGAGGCTGTCTCCTGTTGTGTTGAGTGTCCCCTGGATGTGCACTCCAATGGGTAGGATGTGGTTTTGGAGGCACCATTCCCAGAGTTGGACAGCCAGGTATAGCAGGGATGGTGAGTGAGTCCCTCCTTGTCGATTGAGGTAGGCTAGGGCTGTGGTGTTGTCCGAGGTGATCTGGATCACTTTGCCTCAGAGACTGGATTGGAAGGTCTTTATGGCCTTCCAAATCGCTAGCAGTTCTAGGAAGTTTATGTGGTGTGCCCGTTCTTGTCGTGACCATTTGCCACTTATTTCCAGGGATTCGCAGCAGGCTCCCCATCCGAGCCTGCTTGCATCCGTGGTGATCTGGGCTGACGGTGTGAGCGAGAAGAAGGGTCTTCCGATGGTCACGAATTCGTGGTTTGTCCGCCATCGCAACTGCTGCTTCAGTTCGCGGGTTGGGATGAGCTGTTTGCCTGGGTCGTCCAGCGTTGGGTTGAAAAGATGTAGGAACCACGACTGGAGCGATTGCATCTTTAGTTTGGCGAACGGTATGACCGCTGTGGTGGACGCCATGAGGCCTAGGAGTCTCTTTGCCGATTTGGCACTCACTGTTTGGCGCCTCTGGAATTGGCGTACCAGTGCCCTGATGCGTGCTAGATGCTGAGGAGAGGCAAATGCTCTCGCATTCGTGGAGTCCAGGATTGCCCCGATGTAGTCCATCCTCTGGGACGGTTGTAAGCGTGACTTCTTGATATTGATTCGAAGACCGAGATTCTCCATGGTCCTGAGGGTGAATTGCACGTCCTTCCGTGCCTGTTCCGCCGATGGTGCAGCTATCAGCCAGTCGTCTATATAAGGGAATACCTGGATGCCTTGGGTGCGCAGGTACGCCGCAACCGGTGCCATGCATTTGGTGAAGACTCTTGGTGCGGTGGAGAAGCCGAACCGTAGGCAGGTATACTGGAAGGTTTGTTCTCCGATCTGAAACCTGAGGAACCTGCGGTGATCTTGGCGTATTGAGACGTGGAAATACGTGTCCTTGAGGTCGATTACTGCAAACCAGTCTCCAGTCTTCAGAAGAGGGAGAATGGTCTGGAGCGTGACCATGTGGAACTTTGCCACTCGGATGTGCTTGTGGAGATGGCGGAGGTCCAGGATGGGTCTGAGTCCTCCGTCTTTCTTGCTGACGATAAAATATCTGGAATAGAATCCGTCGCAGAGAAATGTTGGGACGACTGGTTCTATTGCCCCCTTGAGCAGAAGTGCTGAGAGTTCTTCTTGCAATTGGGGGGATGGATTGGTGGTGCAGATGCGACCTAAGGTTGGCCATTTCTCGAATTCGATGGCGTAGCCAACGTCTAAGATTCGAAGTACCCACTGATCCATTGCAGAGAGATGTTGGGGCGACTGGTTCTATTGCCCCCTTGAGCAATGTTATGTTATGTTATGGAGTTCCAAGTGGCTAGGAAGTTCCGGAGCAGTATGTATGGCATCGGGTGGGGTGAGGGAGGATCTTCAGTTTGGTGGGAGTCAAGGCTGTTGCTTTTGTCTCCGTTCAGGGTGCTTGGGTGCCTGGCCCTGGTTCTGGAAACGAGGGCGGTTA
Organism: Furcifer pardalis; assembly: GCA_030440675.1. Taxonomy (NCBI): domain Eukaryota; kingdom Metazoa; phylum Chordata; class Lepidosauria; order Squamata; family Chamaeleonidae; genus Furcifer; species Furcifer pardalis. The sequence goes on along the minus strand of CP126895.1, from coordinate 105,240,574 downwards.
TATTGTCTGCGGGGCTTGTAGAAGTGTTGCTTGGCTTGATCTTGAGGCCGAAAGGACTGTTGGTGATGGTAGTCCTGGTTGTATCCTGAGTAGGACCTGTGTTGGTATTCGCTGGTCGAGCCAAGGCAAAGTTTGTTGGACGTTGTAATGTCCCTGTGAAGCTCGTTGTCCGTTTCTTCGGCGAACAATTCCTTACCGTCGAAAGGGAGTTCCTCAATGAGCCTCTTCGTGTCATCAGGAAGATCGGCCAACCTGAGCCAGGTGTAGCGGCGGAGCTGTACTGCGGCCGCAATGTTCTTTGCCCCCGAATCGCAGATGTGGTGTGCGGTTCGGAGCTGTTGCTGGCCAAGTTTCAAATAGGGTTTCAAATTCGATGTGGAGATCAGGCGGTAGTCTGTTCAAGGAGGCCTCAACCTTGCCCCACAGCTTGATATTGTAGGCTGCCATGGCTGCCTCGTAGTTTGCCGCGCAGATGGAGAGGGAGGAGGTGGTGTAAGCTCTCCTTCCGATGGGATCCAGCTTCTTCCCTTCCTTAGTGGAGGGTATGGGTACGCTGTGCACGGCGGTACAGTGTTGGGAGGCTTTGACTACCCTTGAATTCGGCGTGGGGTGTGTATGAAGGAACTCACCCTCGTCGCCCAGGAGCTTGTAGATCCCATCCAGCCGATTGGAGACGACGTGGGATGAGACCGGTCTGCTCCAAACCGTCTTGGCCGAATGGGCAACAGCTGGCAGGAAAGGCAGGTGGACTGGAAGGATCTTCTTGGTGTCTGCCAACCCACACACTTCGTCCACAAATGGGGCCGGCGGGTTCTCTGCTCTGATGTTGAGTATCAGGCCCATGCGGGTCAGAAGAGCGGTAAAGGTCCTCTGATCCTCCGGCTGCAGGCGTTCCTTAGCGCCAAACTAGTCCACCGGGGATTTCTCAGCGTCAACCGGAGGAAGATCGTCCATGTTTTCCTCCTCGCCTTCTCCCTCAGATGAGAAGTCCGAGCCTCCAGACACCCCGGCAAGAGATGGGGGTGGCAGTGAGGCCTCGGGGTCCAAGTCAGACCGGTAAGGCCTGGCTGAACTCGGTTCCTCCCCGGTAAGGAATGGTGGTGGTGGTGGCAGTGGTTGGGAGGCCATGGATTGGATGCGACGCCATTTGGAGGCGACGGATGCGTGTTCGGCCCTCCGTTTGGCGGCAGATTGGGATGTTTCCGTGGGATTAGAAGGGACCCCGATGGTGGCAATTACCTTGTCCGTAATTTTCTCCGTCATGGCCTCTAGGAGAGGGGTTAGCATGTCAAGGGTGATGAAGGGTTGCGTGGCAGTCTCTGACCCTCAGTCATCACTTCTCCTGCCGGGGAGCAGGGATGCCATCCTCAGAGGTGGTGCCGGAGGGGTCTCCTGGTGAGGCGGAATGCCCTCGGACTCTGCTTGCGATGCACGTGGTGGCGTCGCTGGCGGTGAGGTGATGGCTGCCACAAAAATCGCCAAGGCTGGAGAAGCAGAAGGGGAAGGCCGTTGCACTCGCGGCGTGGGCGGTAATGAAGAATGTTTCTTATGTTTCTTCTTCTCCTCCTTCTTTCGCTCCTTACTCTTTTTTTTTTTTGAAGAGCTCAGAGGTGGTGAGCTTCTTCGGGGCCATCGTTGCTGATGAGGAGGTCTCTGGGTGGGCCTCCGTCGGGCGGCTAGGGCCTTGTGGTGCTAGGGCGGATTCCATGAGGTGGGCCTGCAGTCGGTTCTTTCGGTTTTTTAGGGCGACCTTGGAGAACTTCTTGGAGGCCGAGCACGAGTGCACTGGATGGCCTTCGCCCAGGCAGATCAGGCACTTAGCGTGGTTATCGGTGCTCGGGATTTTGGCCGGGCACGAGAGGCACTTCTTGAAGGCCGACGATGATGCCATCCACTAGCGGGGTGGCGAAGGGCTCGAGGGAGAATGTCCCTCGTGGCTCTTCTTTCTTTTTCCTCTTGATCTCCTTAAACTAATCATTTTTTAAAAAGAAAACTGAAAACTAGATGGAGGTGGACCAAAAGGGAGTAGCCCTCATGGTCCTAAAAGCTATCCCGGATCTAGCAACCGAGCACGAGGTAGCGTCGGAAAGAATCGGGACAGCTCTCGAGAAGGCTCCTGCTGTAGCAGCGGAAAAACAAGAACTGAAGCGGAAAGTGCGAAATGGCGCAGAGGCCGGGTGGAGATGGTGGGTGGTACTAACCATTCAAATTTATCCAATCAGCTTTTCAGCTCCGAAATGGCTCCCGCGCAGGCGCAGAACCCATCAGTGTGCATTCACAAACAACACGAAGGAGAACTATATATTACTGTAATATTAAATTTTACTCTGTTATGGGTATGGAAATGTCCATGCCAGGGCTGTTTTCCTTGTTTGTGCTCAAGTGGAGAGACATGTGCTAATGTTTGATGAGACACTCACCTTCTCTGAGTGCTTGAACTGACGCCAGTATCCATCATACATGCGCTTGGTAGTTCTCTCTGGGTAGCAGGTCACTGTCTTAATGTAAACCTTCAGGTTACGTTCAAGTAATTGATTAACTTCTCCATAATCGTAGTCATCATACCTAAGCAAAATTAAGCTTCTGTGAATCTTTTTTTTTGTGCAAATGTGGCTTTAAAAGGGACCTTTATAATTAGCAGTGTATTAGAAACCATGTGCTGGGCTAAATCGGGCTTACACTGCACAATATTGTTATGGATTTCTGCTACTAAAATTGTCAAACAATAAGCTTAGCTTATTTGAAAATAATCTACTTTCCTGTGGTTCTCAGAGTCTAAGTCATACTATACATTTGCCATGTATGACAGGGCAACCCCATGAGCAGCCCTTGCAAATCAACACACATGGGAATGAAGCACAAGATGTAGTTTGTATGTGTATATTGCTTCCTGGAATCATCTTTGAGCAGCTGGTGTCATCTCAGAGGATTACTATCATGGGAACATGCTTAGTTAGTTATCTGAGAGTTTCTCACACACATCTTGCCATGGGAACTCACTTAATGGCTATTTCTATTCTAGAAATCATGTTGCACAACTGGGCCTAGGCAGCCATTAAAATTCTGTCCAAATATATATCCAAAGTTTTAAAGAGTATTTTTTTACACCTATCATGCTACCAAACTCATGCTCATAAGCCAAAAAATGTCTTACTATATGCAAGAGATGAGATAGGGATGTCAAGACTTTTTATCCACCCTTTTCCATTTCTGTCTGAAACATACTATTCTAAGCAGTTATGTTCTTGGCAACAAACAACATGAGGCTCAAACTTAGCTTCTGTTTAGCTGCCAGTAGCAGCGACTTTCTTCAAATAAACACCCCAATAACTATTAAAAAGCTATATAGTGTAAGAATGTTTTCACTGACTGCCTAAATGACATCATTTTCTATGGAATGGATCAATGTAACTCAAGGTATGGCACAAAGAAGGTCCTGTCTCACAGGACTCCCTTTTGGTAAGATATATAAAAGAGCCACTGAAGACCATCTCAGTCTAAGGACAAGTTCAATTGGAAGTAGACAGTCTTCAAGTTATATGGTCCTAAACTGTTTAGGATATTGCAGGTAAGATACATTTTATGTTGGACCAGTTGAAGAACTGGAAGCTTGTATAATTCACACAAGAACAGTGCAATGTGGTTTAAAAGCAACCACTGTCACATCCTGCATTATGTAAGCAGCAGTGATTGGGAAAGGTTGTACCTATCATAGAGGCAGAATTTAATCCCATCTTTCTCTAATGGAGATGAAACCCACTTCTGAGAAAATGTAGGTGGATTATGCACATTTGTCATATAACAGGCAATTTTCCCCAAAGCACACAGCAACGGGTTTGTTTGTTTGTTTGCCGGGGGGTGGGTGGGGGTGGATTGTTGGGTCAGGACTGACGTCTAAGAGACCCTAATAGGGTTTAGAAGATGAGATATTTAAGGAATACCGTAGTTTACTAGTTCCACTCTTCCAATGAGTTTCCATGGCTGAACAGTATTTGAATCCAAGGCCTTCTGAGTTTTATTCCATCACTACATCTGTTACACTACACTGGCTATAGTGGGTTTGGAGGAAATTTTTATTATCATCGCCACAAGAAGGGGAGAAAGTGTTAATCTCTCTGCCTCCTAGTGCTATACTCAAAAAGAGTAGCTCCCCCCCCCCCACACACACACAGGAGCTACTAGCAGCATTTTAAAAACACAAAGACTGTGGAGACTTCAATCTAACAACTTCTGGAGGACTGTGATTTACCTACCCTTAGTTCAAAACATACAACCAAAGCAATCTGCTACATACCTGATGCCAAACATACAGTGGACATAATTAAATAAAGCTCTTCTTAACATGGTTGTGTCAACATCTTCATGGGTGGCCATAGTGTTGTATGTAAGATTATAGACCATTCGGAACTTCTCATCTAGGAGATGCCCAATGTCAGAATAAAGCCTGTTCACAAGGGAAAAGCCATGATTTTCCCAGGTGTAGTCCTGTAAAGGTAAAAAGACCACATTTGAGCTAAGAACAGTTATGAAGGCACACAAAGCAATTCTACGACTGAGGCCAAGCAATTATGTCACATGAGATTTGCTCTAACTTACTTTGATAACAAGCAGGGTGTAAGAACAATGGAGAAATATGCATATACTGCACTACACTAAAAATACTCCCTTTTGTTTTTGTCACTCATAGTGCCACTGACAGGACAATCTTTTCTGGACACTCCACAATTTAGACAGCTAGCTGTTGGAAGCATTCAACAGAAAATTAAGACAACTATCTATATACAGTACAGTAAAATAATACCCCGGATAACGATTGTACCGTATAGCGCTAAAACTGCATAACGTTACAAGATTTTTGGAAAAATCTTGTATCGAATAATGCGATTTTTAGCGTTATCCGGAACAATGGGGGGGGGGAGGAAGGGGTTGGATTGGGTAGAACATCTACCCAATCCACACACCCCCAGGGCCCACCCGCCCGATGTTTGGAAAGGGTATGAAGCCCCATACCCTTTCCAAACATTGTGCAAGCGTGCACCTGTCAAGCGCGGCTTGGGGAAGATACAGAGAAAATCTCCGTATCCTCCCCAAACCGCGTTTGGCGCGGCGTCCAAAGCGCCCGATGTTTGGAAAGGGTATGGTCCCCCATACCCTTTCCAAACATTGGGCAAGCGTGCGCCTATCAAGCGCGGCTTGGGGAGGATACGGAGAAAATCTCCGTATCATCCCCAAACCGCGTTTGACGTGCGCGTGCCAACGCGCCCGATGTTTGGAAAGGGTATGGTCCCCCATACCCTTTCTAAACATCGTGCAAGCGCGCACCTGTCAAGCGCGGCTTGGGGAGGATACGGAGAAAATCTCCGTATCCTCCCCAAACCGCGTTTGGTGCGCGCGCGCCAACGCGCCTGATGTTTTTTAGCATTGTTCGGTGTATACCCCAGACAACACTAAAAACCGGATAACAACATGACTTGTGGAACCAAGTCATAACGTTATCCGGGGTACTAGTGTACTTTGATTTGGATTCCTGCAATGAACAGGGTGTTGGACTCAATGATCTTACAGGCCCTTTCCAACTCCATTATTCCACACTTCTATGATTTAAATTTATTTCTCTAACAGAGACAAATGCAAGTCATACATGGAAACTTACCTGGGCTCGGAATGTGGGTAGGTCACTACGCCTAGCAAAGTCTTTGTAGCCAAAACTTGGGTCTTCAACATAGCGGGAGACATCTGCTATGGAAGCTATTTCATCATCAAAGGCTGAGAAAGGAAAATAGGGAGGATATAAGTCAGTGGTATAAGACAAGTCAGTGGTGGGCATCAGCAGGTTTGCACCAGTTCACCAGAACCGGTGGCAGAAATTCTGGCTGGCTCAGTCCATCCAAGTTTTGAAATAAAGTACAGTAGTCCTAATTTGGGTGCAACACAGGGCTTTCCCCCTGGCCACGCCCACCATACCATGCCCACAGTGTGGTAGTAATTTTTTTTGGAGCACTCCATTGCTATAAATGTACCTTCTCAGACATTTATGTAAACTAGTGATGTGAGTAGGATCCACACTATAAAGATTTTTTTCCATTTATTTATTCTGACATTGTTTTACTTCTGCATGTAGGAAAATAATTGTGATTGTGCTAGTTTAACTTTTTAAAGTTTTGCTGCAGGCAAAGGGGTTGATGAATATAAGCTATCACTAAATATGTGTTTGGATGCTCAGTACTGTCTAGTGCAGGGATACCCAAGCTCTTTGGGTCATGGGCCAGTCACATGGTTCAGCGGGCTGGTCACAAGGTTCAGCAGGCCAGTCACATGGTTCAGCGGGCTGGAAGAGGAAGTAAAACACACCTTGCAATCTGTTTTGCAACAGGATGAGATAGATTTAAAACTGCCATTTTCTGATTAAACCAGGGGTACCCAAACTACAGCCCGTGGGCCAGATCCAGCCCATGGGCCATAGTTTGGGCATCCCTGCCTAGTGCAACATAAAGAGACAGATCTGGAATGGGTCGAAATAATCAAAGTCCAAGACAAGTGTGTGAGTCACTGATTCTTTGAAAGAGAACAACAATCAAAATGAAGAATCACAAAGCCACAAAATATGGGCTTAGCCAGTGCACAGATCATGTGGGATAAAATGGGATGTTTGGGCAGTTCATACGCTGTTTGCTCTGCATAATGTCTATGCAATAGTGTATTAGAAATACATGACACTGAAGCAATTCATGCCTTTACAGATAAGCTCTGGTTACTCACACTGAGATCATAGTTTACTGTAAATGCTGGAAAATGTAGTGATGACTGTGGGTATCATCTCTACATGGTACAGGGGTGGGTAACCTGTGGGCTTGAGGGAAGCCTCCTAGGCTTCCGGAAATTGAAGTTCCAGAACACATGGAGGACTAGCATGTTTCCTATAGGCCAGAGGTAGTGAACCTATAGCACACATGCCAGAGGGGGCACTCAGACCCCTCTCTGTTGGCACGTGTACCATCACCCCAGCACAGAGTTCACCTGCCCTTCTGCCCAGCAACCGAAATGAGAGTGCTTCCTCCCTCCCCCAGCACAGAGTTCACACCACCCCTCTGCCCAGCAGCCCGATGGGTGTGCTTCCTCCTTCCCACAGCACAGAATTCACCCTACCCCTCTGTTTGGACACTCGGTCTCTAAAAGGCTTGGCATCAGTGCTCTAGGCCAAGGTTTTTCAACCTTGGGCCTCCAGGTGTACTTGGATTTCAATTTCCAGAAGCCCAGGTTTCCCTCAAGGCTACAGGTTCCGCACCCCTGAGTAGCATGTACAAGCTACATGCTATCGTCATGCATCACTCAACCATTAGATTCAGTGGCATTGTCACCAAAAAGTACTTTCAGGAAAAACAGGATATATTGCACGGAGAAGATTTTGAACTAATCTTCAGTGAATAGCAGAAGAGTCCCTGCAGAAGAATAGCAGAATATTCTCTGTCAGGGATCTCTCCTTAAGGTATGATCTGCAGTTAAGGCAGAAAGCCATCAAAGTGGGTGTCAAGGCTTGAACATGACTAGTAGTAATCCCTTCTCAACCATACTGGATAAACAGGGAATGTGCAGGGCTAGAATCACCATGACTCCATATAAAGGGGAGAACCAGATAAAGGGGATTCCATATAAAGGGGAGAACCAGAAAACTGGCTGATTTGACAAATTATGGCCACTTGAGGAAGGCTGAAGAACTAAGTGAGATGATTCAGGCCTGAATGCCAAATAATTAAGCACCATGGTGGAAAGAATGCCAAATAGGCTAATACTAAGGCAGGTCAATTGTTTTGTTTAAAGAACTCTCGCAATCCTCTTGTATCTTTTCTGTCTAAATGATTATATGGCTGTGGCACATTTACTATCCTTTCAGGGAACTAACTGCTACAAAGTCATCCCTGGATGACCTTGACACTCCATCCTGGCTCTGTTCCAGGTACAGTATCCTGATTAGGTTGAGTGGGGATTCTGCTCTATGCCTAGCATTAGCATTGTTAAAAAAACCCAGCCCATCTAAGAATTACACAGATGTCTTCATTATTTTCATTCTGGTTCATTAGCCAATATAAATAGTAACTGCATGGGAAGAAGCCTGCTTGGCAACCATCCTAATAAGTCCTCATTGCAGTTTAAACATCCAAAATAGTTGAGCCTGGCCTCCCTGTTGGTTTCTGTCTTATTCTTGAGATCTCTTTGAGACCAGTTTGTATAAAGCTCCACGTTAGCCTTTTAAAAAACAAAATAACTGGATTATTAAATGCCAATGTTTAGAGGTGAAATAATTGTTCTTGCCTTCATTGTTCTTAAATTTAAACCCATGAACTCTTCCTTTGCAAGAGTAATCAAGAATTGCATAGTCTGGAACACTACTAAAAATCATCTAAAACAGGGGTAGGCAACCTATGTCCCATGGGCCAGATCCAGCCCATGGTGTCAAATCATCCAGTCTTTGCTCTTGCTCCCGCCGCTGCCACCAGAATCCACTGCAGACTCATTTACAGCTGTTGTAATTGCATTTACGGCAGCCATAAACAGCGGGGGGGGGGGGGACCACCAGTCCGGCCCACTCAACTTAAAAAGGTTGGCAACCCCTGATCTAAATGAACATCCAAGCAGAATTAAAAGATTGTGACAACTCCTTTTACATTTTGGTGAACCATTTCCCAACTGTTCAGCTTTGATCTTTAACTATCTTAGCTACCAATCACCTTTAAGTTTAGCATTTTCAAATACTGTACATGAAGATTGTCAGCTCACTTGAAACAGATGTTGGTACCCTCAGACAGCAAGGTTTGAAAAATGATACTTCCTTCGAGTTTTCCCAAGTTCTCTGCCATTATATATCATTTATATCGTACAAGTGATAGCAAAAAATAGCAAACATTCATATCATCAGACACATGAAACCCTACTCTTCAGTAGTCTGATCTGCATGGATTGAACAGTTATAAGCAATCATTGCTATCATGAAACTATTTTTTACTACTTGACTCCTATTACTTAATTCAGCTTTAACACTACAGTACAGTATACAGTAATACCTTGGATAACGTTTGCATCAGATAATGCTAAAACTGCATAATGTTAAGCAATCTGGGGGGAAAATTGCATCCCATAATGTTAAAATCCTATGGGATGCATCGGATAACGTTTGCTAAAGCCTGTGGCAGTTACAATGTATCTCTATGGAGTTTTAATGTTATCCATTAAAAATCAAATAACGCTAAGACTTGTGGAACCAAGTTTTAGCATTATCCGAGGTTTTCCTGTACACTAGAACATTGGATAACATTATGACTTGGTTCCACAAGTCATGACGTTATCCGATTTTTAGCGTTGTCCAATGCATGCATCGAACAATGCTAAAAAAAAGCCCTGACCTCAGTGACAAACCGCGTGGTTTGTTCCTGAAGTCAAACTGACCCTAGGCTAGCAAATGCTAGCCTAGGGTCAGCTTGACTTCGGGGGCAAACCAAGCGATTTGTCTCTGAAGTCATTCACAGCCCGGATGGGGTTCGAAAGAAGCCTACCGCAGCCCAGCGGGGCTGCGCTAGGCTTCTTCCGAACCCCATCCGGGCTGTGTTCGAAGCCTAGGAGCGCCCAGGCTAGCCAAGGATCAGCTTGTCCGAAATCCCCCTGGGGGGGTTGATTTCGGCCAAGGCTAGCCTTGCCTGGGCACGCAATTGCGCGCCCAGGTAAGGATCAAATGCTTGGGCAACAATCCCCCCTGCACGGGGGGGGGGGATTATCACCCAAGCTGAACCGAGTTGCAGCTGGCGATCCCTAGCCATAGCTCAGTTCGGCTTGGGTGATGCCTTTCCTCCGGACCCTACTGTGCTCAGAAGAATTGCGAGCGCAGTACAGTCGGGAGGAAATGTGCACTGCCCAATTCACACACCCCCTCCAGACGATTGGCTCGGATAACGCTAAAGGATCGTTATCCAGAATCGTTACCCGATGCAATTTCCCCCCAAAAAACTTGCATCGTTATCCGATTCTAGCATTATCCGAAGCAATCGTTATCCGGTGTATTACTATACAGTGATACCTCGCATAACGAACAAAATGCGTTCCACGCAGTTACTTGTTATGAGAGTTTTTTGTTCAGCGAGTGCTTCGCTAATCAGCAGGGCATTTGGGAAGGGCAGGAGGACCTTCCCTATACTCTTCCCAAATGCTGTGCATGCATGCACACGTCAGTGGGGTGCTTGCGAAGGATATTGGAAAGGTCCCCCCACCCTTCACGAGTGCCCCGCTGATGCGCGTTCTGCATCACCGGGGCATTTTGGAAGAGTGGGGGGACCTTTCCAGTACCCTTTGCAAGCGCCCCACATGAATGTACAAGTCAGCGGTGCGCTTGCGAAGGGTACTGGAAAGGTCCCCCCACTCTTCCCAAACGCCCCGCTGATCCATCAGTGGGGCACTTGGGATGAATGGGGGGACCTTTCCTGTACCCTTCACTAACGCCCTGCATGCACGCGTGCATGTGGGGCGCTTGCGAAGGGTACTGGAAAGATGCGTTCCGCATCAGCGGGGCGTTTGGGAAGAGTGGGGGGACTTTTCCAGTACCCTTCACAAGTGCCCCGCTGAGGTGCGCGTGTATGTGGGGCGCTTGTGAAGGGTACTGGAAAGGTCCCCCCACCCTTCGCAAAAGCCCCGCTGATGCACGTTCCGCATCAGCGGGGCATTTGGGAAGAGTGGGGGGAATTTTCCAGTACCCTTCACAAGCGCCCCACATGCACGTGCACGTCAGCAGGGCGCTTGCGAAGGGTGCTGGAAAGGTCCCCCCACCCTTCGCAAGCGCCCTGCTGCTGCGGAGCATGTGTTAGCGGGGTGCTTGCGAATGGTGGGGGGACTTTTCCAGTACCCTTTCCAAACGCCCTGCTGATGCACCGTGTGTCTGCGGAGTGTTTTGGAACACGGCGGGGGATTCCCCTGCCGTGTTCCAAAACACGCCACAGACACAGGCGGGGTTTTTTGGAACGTAGCAGGGGTCCCTCCCCCCACGTTCCAAAACTCCCCGCATATGCAAAGCTTTTCGTTAAGCGAGGTTTTGCTCGTTCAACGAAGCAGACCTTTTGGGGAAAGGTCTGCTCGTTAAGCGATTTTTTCGCTATGCGAGGTAGTACTGTATCTGAAAATTGGATGCAAGGAAAGGAGCTGAAATGAAACCTCTAAGGAGCACTACCTTCAGTGACCACTAGAAGGCTTTCTGTTTTCTCCTTTTCAAAGCGAGTATCCATTTCCTCCTGAGAAGCCTCTTCCTCTTCCTCCTTCTCTTCCTGCAGCCTCTTCATTCTATACATCAGGGCCTCCAGCTCACTCAAAGAATCTGGTATCTGCTGCAGGTGACAAGATGGAAGATGCACTACAAACTGCAATATCAAAAGCTTCTAAAAGTCCACCCCTGCAGGACAAACTGGATTATTTTCTTTGCCACCCACAGTTCTGTTAACTATCTAAATTATACATAATTGTACAGTATTTCTATTCTTACTATTTTGGTTACATTTACTTTATGACAAACTGAAAAATAATCAGTTTAATTTCTCATCAGTTTAACTGCTTATCAGTTTAAATGTCATTGGTGGGATAAATATATAACTATATGGAAGGAGGATTAAGAGGGAGGAGGAGATGCTCAGGTCCATGTGAGATTTCCAAAGAAAAACTAAGTGCATTTCATACTAGAGCTACCTTACACACAAGTGCATTTTATCTGAGGTTGAGTTGTATTGATTTCATGCTTAGGACTCCAGGCCTCTTTTAATTTTCTGTTCATGGTTCAGTTTTAATTTATGCATAAGAGTAACACAAGAAACTAGTGTCACGGGATAGAGTTAACTTGTCTGAGAGGAACTGTTTCCTTCCCGACTCTAGTTCTGTTTGAGCCTCTTTTGTCCACTTTCCGAATCCATCTATATGTTCCTGCACTCCATCATTCTTTCCCTTCTCAGAACAGATCCTGTCTTGCAACTGACTTAGATCTTTATAAAACCTCCGTTTGGATTTATTCCAGTACTCCAGCTCACACTCAGATCTCTTGGTTTCTCAGCACTGAAAAATATATGGAAAAAACTGATATCTGACCCTCAAGCCCGATCTGTGAACCTTTTTCCTACTTTCCCCCGCATAAGTAAATGGGATGAGTAAAATGGAAATAGAAACCTGGCAACACTAACCCCATAGTTGTTACTTGTAAGGGACGCATTTTCGATGCTGTTGTCGTTGGCAAGATCACAGACACAGAAGTTGTTAACTGATATGAGCCTGTAGCCATTCGAGGTATCATGATCTCTCTCTGGATTGATGCCACTGCCAAAGACAAAACTTGCCAAGGCATGATAGTGCGCCAAAAGGACCACAGCATGCACCAGTTCAGGAAGAGACCAATTATTTTCCCCCGTCTTGACTAGTTTCTGAAACAGAAACAAGAAAAACAAAACCACACATGTGTACTTTGTTCTATACAAACATAGGAAGGAAGCAGAAGATTCTAGAACAAAGACCAGAACTACAGTTTCTTCAGAACATCTGGTTTAACAGAGGTATGGTGGGAGATACAGAAGGCATGACAAGACCAATCAAGTCCAAACTCCACGCCATAAAGGGGCTAGAGCCGTGATGGTGAACCTTGGCACTCCAGATGTTCTTGGACTTCAATTTCCAGAAGCTCAAGCCCCCGTGAATCCACACAAATGGGTTTGCTGCGATTCATCCGGCTTGCGCCGCACTGTCCTCATCACTCCTGCAAGTGGAACTAAAACGCACCCGTACGGGCGCGTTTTACTTCTGCTTCCAGGAGCGACGAGGGTGGCACAGGCTGGATGAATCGCACCAAATCCATTCATGTGGATTCACGTGGGCTTGGGCTTCTGGAAATTGAAGTCCAAGAACATCTGGAGTGCCAAGGTTTGCCATCATGGGACTAGAGGTTATCTGACATTTCTGTTGCACAGCCAGATGAAAATGAGATACAAAGATTGTGTATTCTCTTAATAAGCTACATAAAAAGAAATAGCATATGACATAGCAAAGTTGTACATTACTGGTTTTCATGTGGTTTATTTAGGACAGTTTTGAGCAACTCTCAAGGGTATGTGAATTATACTTCTGGACCTTAGAGAGTCGCCTCCTGAGGAACACCTTCCACACATAATATATCTTCTATCAAAACACACACACACCACACTTTCCAGGGAGGAAGAGGCACGCCCACTTAATTTTTGCCCTTTGGTGGGATATTATTTTCCAAAATTGAAAGTGATTGAAAGTCACTTCTGCTTTTGACTCCAAACCTAGTTAAATTGCCCCTCCCCCAAATTCCTCTAGCAAATATAGGAGGCATTTTTGATACTTTAAAGAAATGTTTTGGCATAGAGGTGGGGTATTGAGAGACCACACTAGGAGGCTGGGAGTTTCATGTGGAAAACAGGAAGTGCTTTGTCTGCCTCAACTAGAAAAGACATGCATTTTATCCACTACAGCTGATTTTAATGAATACCTGAATGTGTTCTTTTGAAACAAGCCAGGGTCGATGTGCAAGAAGTTTGTTGATTTCATTTAGATTTTTCAGCCTTTGTGGAATGTATTCCAAGCTATTCAGCCATTCTGGTATCCCTCCAGTCTTCAGGAACTCATCTACATGCATGTTTATTAGGTAGGAACATTGGTGCCTGGCAGCGGCCTAGAGTTGGACGCACAAATATAGAAAAGTCGCAGGTGGCTAATCTGAAGCTGTCTGTTCCCTTTGCAAAGGAGAGGGAGAAGGTTGTATGCAAGCATAGGAATTAGAGAAAAGAATATACTTTCAGCATGGGTGTAAAAGCAGCAGTTGAAAAGCATACACAGAAATTTTGCTCGATACTATTTTTGTATTTATTCATTTCGATGGAAATGCAGATGTGAGACCAGTACACTACTACCTCGGATAACGATGAGACTTGGTTCCACAAGTCTCATCGTTATCCGGTTTTTAACGTTGTGCGATGCATTGATCATACAATGTTTGAAAAAGCCCTGTTCCCTTTCCAAAGAGGAAAGGGAACAGGGGGGCGATCCACCTGCCTCTTTGGAAAGGGCAGTGGGGATTCCATGAATGGAAGCCCCAATGCCCTTTCCAAAGAGGCAGGCAGATTGCACCGTGGGATCGGCTGCTTGGATTGGGGGTTGAAATGGACGTGCGTCCGTTCAACACCCCCCCCCCCAACCCAAGCACCAATTGCACGCTGCGAAAGCAGTGCCTGGGGAGGTCAGGGAATGTCCGGAACAGCACAGATCAGGTCACCCAACCTCCCTGGATGTGGCAGGGGTGCTGGAGAGCCCAAAATGGGCAAAAAATGGACGATTTTTCTGCCCATTTCGGGCTCCCCGCCACCCCTGCCACATCTGGGGAGGTCAGGAGACACAATCCACGCTGTTCCCAACATTCCCTCACCTCCCTGGCTGCTGCAGTAAGCAAAAATGCCAGGATTCGAATCCCCCCGTCAGCTTTCCAGCCACCCCACTCCTACCTCCACAGCTGTGGGGTGGTTGGGAAGCTGAACGGGGAGTTCCCGTTCAGCTTTCCAGCCACCCTGCTGCTATGAACGATTGCATTGGATAACGCTAGAGATTGCTATCCGATGCAATTTTTTAAAATAAAATTTGCATCGTTATGCGATTTTAGTGTTATCCGATGCAATTGTTATCTGAAGTATTACTGTATTTTAAATATGCTACATATAGGAACACTGAACTTTTAAATGGACATTGCTATGTTTTCTGAACAGCTAAAAGCATTCTGCACAAGCATCCGACATTTGCAGAGGTAAAGTCACCATTCTGAACTCAGAAATTCCTACTTAAAATCTTGACTCAGTCATGGATCCTCATAGCATAAGCGAGCCCCTCTCATTCAAACATTCTGCAGTTATGGCAGCAAAAATAGTCATTTGTTCCATAGGGCTACTATGCAGATTAAGTGCGCCAGTGACACACTTATGCTGGGAACATAAGAAGAGTTGTACTGGATAGGACCAAAGGACAGAACAGCCAAACAAATAAATGTTTGTTTCCACAAGAAGGGCAAGAGTGCAACAACATTCCTTGCAACCATTACACTAATGCATAATCCCTCTGAGCAGCCATGGTATATATAGGTAAAGGTCACCCTTGCTAGAAAGCCAGTTGTAACTGACTCTAGGGTTCAGTACTCATCTCTGTTTATAGCCAAAGAGCCAGTGTTGTCTTCATCTGCAGACATTTCCATGGACATGCGGGCTGGCATGACTAGAGATTGGAGTGCACAAAATGCTGTTTACCTTCCTACCAAATTGGTACCTATTTACCTACTTGCAATTTTTTGCTTTCAAACTGCTAGGTTGGCAGGTGCTGGAACAGAGATGGGAGCTCACTCTGTCGTACAGTATACAGGTCTCGAACTGCTGACCTTCCAGTTGTCAAGTTCAGCGTCTTAACCAATAAGCCACCACAGTCACAAAATACCCATGTTATAGAATGTAAACTAGTGAGACTGAGATGAGTAAACTGATTAAGAATGTCCTATAATAGAGACAAAATAACTCATTGGTTGAAACCCAGTTGGTTACCATAAGTAAGGCAAATTGTATATTTGAGGTAATTTCTTCCTGGTTAACAAAACATCCCTGCTATGATTCTCTGAGGTGCGTGCATGTGCTGGCTTGGTGTGTACACACACTGCAGTGAACAAGAACAAGACAAATTCTCTCTCTTCCCTTTCTCTCTGCCTTCACTTGTTAATAATATTTACAAATCATTAAGTTGATTCTGACTTACGGTCCTTGTTAAATCCTATTTAAATGCTTGGTAATATCTGTTTGATACTGCCAAGTTTATCATCCTGAGAACCATATCTCTCATTTTATCTCTTTTTAATCAGTGATGGGCAACTTTGAGAAGATAGGCAACAGTAGCTACCTACCCTTCAAAACTTGGAGGACAATATGGATCCTACTCCAAGTACTATTTTTCTTAATTTTTAACTGAAAAAGTCCTTTACTCTATAATATTTTGTACTTTAAAAAGGGTATTGTTAGTGTTAGTTACAGTGCCTGGGCTTGGCACATATTGCATCATGGACAAATGGTGGACTATACCTTTAAGGACTATTCTAGAACAGTGGCCAGCTGCTCAGGTTCAGCTGCTGACGAGGAAGCCTTCTTTGTGCATAAGAGGCAAACCCAAAAGCCAAGTTCCTCTTTTACCTCCTTTTGCCTTGCCTTGCCTCGTCTTACTGGAGTGGTCGTCGTGCTGGAGGTAACCCTATGGGCCAGTGACTTTTGGGACCCTTGCCACATCGTGGTAGTACCTGCTTGTGTCAGTGGATACAAGTAACTTGCATTGTTGGTGTGTTTTCCTGGAGCATTGCTGAACTTGCCTAACAGCTGTTCATGCCAAGGTTTGGAAGCATCTGCCAGAAACCAACAAGGACTCTATGGTAAAGCTTACTAGATAAGCGAAAGAGAGAGAGCTGAAAACTCTCTAAGAACTGTGACCTTCTTGTATATATGTTTTCCTTGTATGCTGAAGATAAGCTTGTTATTTTTGTCACCAATGTAAATACTTTTGCCTGCACCTCACCTCATGAGTAAAAGTTCTTTCAGTTGCCTCACAAGAACTGTTGGCCTGTGTTTTTCTTTGGGCACCAAAGCTGCTAATCACCAACACAGAAGAGAAGGGTGTGGCAGGGGCAAATCCGCTGTTAAACGCTCTGTTAGTTAGGTGTGCTGGGGAAATATGACAAAATTGTCCCATGACCAGGTGTCATTTTTTTTTAGGGGGGGGAGTGAGGCTGTGGGACTGGGAACTACACTTAGGACCCCAGGTTTGAATAGAAAACTATAAGGGTAAATGTACTATCATGACTCAAGTTTAGATAAGAAAATATTCTGCTTCAAATCCTTAATGAACCATGAAATGTTCCAGGTAGCCATGGGCAAATCATCTCTCCAGGTTTTGTTCTGGCAATTTATCTAGAGTGCAAGGTTCACTGTTCCTTGGTCTAGAATATATTTAGTAAACCAAATATACAGCTCCTGTACATCAAGGGTGGATAACTACAGCCATATGAATGTTTTAGAACTGTAATTCCTATAATCCCACACATTTGGCAATGTGGAGTGATGGGAACCGTAAATTTAAAACAGCTGGGGAAGATCAGAGTTGCCTATCCCTGCCATACCTTACCAGAAATTATAAAGTTCATTTATAACTGTATGGCAATTATGCTGAGTACCAGGCTGAAGTGTAAATCTAATACTGCAGGCTTGTGGTAGACAATGTGTCATCTTGGTCACAAGTGGCCCTCCTCAGGACTATTGTTGGACTTCTTTACCTCCTTACAAATAATGGTTTAACCAAGGTGGGAAGAAAGTTGAACTGTCTTTCTGGAAGACTCTAGGACAGAGGTTCCCAACCTAAGGCCCACAGGCCAGATCTGGCCCATGGTACCATTTCATGTGCCCCCCCCTCTAGGGGCATTCAAGAAACAAAACGGGCACCCCTTTAAATCTGTTGCGACAAAATGGCCACCCATATTGTGCAGGCAGGGCAAAATGGCTGTCCAGCTCTCAAAGCTGATTGAGAGAATATCACCAGGCCCCCGGCTTGAAAAGGGTTGGAACTCCTGCACTAGAAGGAATGGCTCACCATTTAAATAGGCTGCAGTGGGGACACATACCCAAACTCCTCGATGTTGAAGTCCTAAAATATACATCCGGCACTTCTGTTTTCACTCAAAAGGGATGTAAATGAAGCTTGGTTTAATTTACAAAAAAAGAGTATAGTGTAAACAAGTATAACCATGCCTAGAAATAAAATGATAAAGTGTGCATTTTTTTAGCACTTACCATGATTGCTATGTAATGCCGGTAGGGCAAAGGAAGCGGTCCATCCATACGCAACATATAAAACTGGCTGCGGAGAAAGGACTCCAGGTACTGTGTGTGTAAACTCATAACCTGGGTGATGTTATCTAGGCGACCAGATGTAGAATATTCTTCCACAAGCAAGTGCATTCGTTCATTCAGACTGTTGGCTTGCACAACCTTCAGAAAATAAAAGCAAGCAAACTGAGATTATTTGATTGTTTGCCTTTACACTGTATTAATCAGCTTTCCATAAGATAATCAAGGAGCTATTGTTAATTTGAAAAATGTTTAAAGAGCTTTCAGCTAAAATACATAAATTATTCACCAAAATTATTTTAAAAAGAACACTGACAATAGGACAATTCAAGAGTTTAGCACTTTGAAGACAATTTTTAAATGCTGAAACAACACAACATTTTGTCTGTAACTCAAGAGTGAAGTGGCCTGGGAGCATTGTAAGAAGGCTATCCCACAGTTGATAAGCCACTATGGAGAAGGCCTTGCTTCTTTTCCCTCACATATCCTGACCATCTGACAAGTGTAATCCATGCTTCTGCTGTTGAGAAACAAATCCTACAGTCACTGCTCAGCAGCAGCTATGCAGTGTTTTGAGATTCTACCTCCACATTGCATATAAAAGCTAGGATGTTTCTTTTGACCGTGCTCAGTTTAGTTGGAACAGTCTGCTTCCTATGATGCACTGTTAACAAGGTAGCATAATCAGAAAACTTCAAAATAAATAACAAAAAAATGGGAATAATTCAACTGAAAGTTTAAAAAAAACATACTTCCTTTTCTGGTATAAAGGCACTTGGTCCTCTTGTTAAAGGCAGAGTAACTCTGATTTTCTTTTCCTGGAAGAGAAAGAGATGGAAGAATGACCATAGATAACTAATTCTATGTCATAACTAAAATTCAAGGATGCCAAAAGCACAGACTTTAGTCATCTTCAAATTATTTGTCAAACTCAAGACCATTTCCCCCAAAACTCATGTCTTGATTCTTTTATGCAAGGAGTAAGTTAGTTACAGCTTATACAGTATAGCCTTCCAACCAAACATCTTTGATTCTGGAAAAAAAAAGGGTTGTATCAAATATCTTTTTCTTATCCAGCCCCTTCCCCAAACTTACAGCAATTAATAACTGTATGCAGTCAGGTCACCTCTGACTTATGGCAATTTTTTGCAGGGTTTTCTAGCTAGAGAATACACAGAAATTATTTAAATTCTCTTCTTCTGGGGATGCTCTGGGACTGTGCAGCTCCTGGAAGCAGAGTGGAGAATCAAACTCCCAGCCTCTGGCTCCACAGCTAGATACCAAAACCACCAAGCCATCCAGCCATCCTACAACAACTAGAATGTGCTAACTTCTGTAACTTTATCCACAGGGATTTCATACTATCCAGAGTGGATGCCATTTCAAGAAGCAGAGTGCAGAGATACCCACAGGGATAAAATATCTGATTTGTGAATTCACAAAATGATAAAAGCAGGTTCAGATCTCCAAGCAAGTTGCTCACCCTGTATTTAAAACAAGACACAATATACACCTAAAAGCTAAAGTGGAACCCTCTTTTATATAAATGGCCTATGTGAATAAGACCTTAAAGGTCATATTTTATGAGCAAAACTGCTTTTGAAGGATTTCTGCTTATTTCCAAAGCCTGAAACAAATATTCCTGGGCTGGCAACTCTCAGAACCACCCTCAAATGACTAACACCATGGTAGTTGTCTATGCTAGCTGTGAATTTAAAAAAATAATATTTCCAAGTTCTGACTTTTCATATTAATATTCTAATCATAGTATTTATGCTCTCAAGTGTTTGTTCTTTTGCTCTTAAACAGATGTTTGTTATTTTGTCCTTCATGACTAAATCTTACTTCCACAATTAACCCCCCCCCCCCAAAAAAAAGTTTTTGTCTCTTCCATATTACTTTACCCTCACCTTTGGATGTTTTTTGAAAGCTCACATTTCCATAGCATTTTTGCCTCAGTTATTTCCATCCTCAATTACAACACAGCTCCAAAATATGATCTTTATTCATCTCCTACCATCTTTTCTTCTCTTCCTCAGTCCAACACATTCTCTTGTTTTATATGCATCTTACTCTGTAAAGTACTGCGTATGAAGACAATACTAAATGGACATCAACATATTTTGGAAAAGGCTTGCAGATTTGTTGCTGCTCTTTGGTTTTTAAACAGACCACTCTTCTTGTTTAGTAGGAGCCATAGTTTCAAGTTCAGTCCTTATCATTTCCAATTAAATGGATAGTTGCCAAGCAAAACTAGGATCTTTGCTTTGAGATTTTGGGATGACTCATGTAGAAAGGAATAGGCAATATTAAGGTAAACAGATCAGTTTGATTCGTTATAGGGCTGCTTCCTGAGAATAAACCTCTGGAAATAAGAGACCCAGATTTTAAGAGCCTGAGTTCTTGGCAGTTATGCCACTGGTGTCTTAGCTTTATTTATTTAAGGCCATGATGGTGAACCTTGGCACTCCAGATGTTCTTGGACCTCAATTCCCAGAAGCCCAAGCTCCCATGAATGGGTTTACTGCATTCATCCGGCCCATGCTGCCCTCATCCCTCCTGGAAGCGGAAGTAAATGCGCCCACATGTGCACATTTTTACTTCTGCTTCCAAGAGCAACAAGGGCGGCGCAGGGCAGATGAATCGCAGTAAACGCTTTTGTGTGGATTTTTGGGGGCTTGGGCTTCTGGGAACTGAAATCCAAGAACATCTGGAATGCCAAGGTTTGCCATCACGGATTTAAGGCATGGGGCGTAGTACAGCTGCAATCTGCTGTCATGTAGTTCTGGAACACATGTTGCTGCAACTATTTGCCACTTAACCAAAGGTAAGTGCTTTTCAACCTGGATAATTGCGGAAAGTAGCTTGTATATGTTTTTGAACTTTCTTTGTATGAATATATGGCTAGAAAGGCAAGAGTACTCTCCAGGATCTTAGCACTCTTACATTGCAGCCTTCCAAAACATGTCTACAAAGAACGGGTTACTTACCTGTAACTTTTGTTCTTCGAGTTGCGTCTGTGAAATTCACACGTTTGGGTTTGCGCATGCGCAGACTCCATTTCGGATCATACCAGAGCTTTGTAAAAAGGAGGGAAAATAGCTGTCAAATTAGGTCCCGCCCACTCCTTTTATAACCGTGGCGTCAACCGTTCCCGCCTTAGTCCCTTCCAAGCTAACGCCAGGTAAACTCACAGACGTGAGAGAGGGGAGGAGGGCGGGTTACGTGTGAATTTCACAGACGCAACTCGAAGAACAAAAGTTACAGGTAAGTAACCCGTTCTTCTTCTTCGAGACGTCTGTGAAATCCCCACGTTTGGGTGAGTAGCAAGCTTCTTACCGGATGGAGGGTCCACGTCTGGTGAAGAAAACTGCTACAGAGACGCCACCAAGACCGGCCGACCAAAACGGGTGTCCTGAAGCACTCTCGTGTCCAGCCGGTAGTGCTGGACAAAAGTCAATGGCTGCGACCAGGTGGCAGATCGGCAAATGTCCTCCAGTGGAACTCCTCTTAGGAACGCCGTAGACAAGGACACAGCCCGAGTGGAATGAGCCTGCACCTGTGCTGGGGGTGGAGCGTTAGCCACCTGGTAGGCGAGGTGAATGGCCATCACAATCCATTTTGAAATGCGTTGAGATGAAACGGCCGAACCCCTTCGGGGGTCACCATACGCAATGAAGAGACGGGGCGAAGTTCTATCTAGATAGAACAGCAGGGCCCTCCGGACGTCCAAGGTGTGCAGGGACTGTTCAGCGGGCGAGGAGGGACGTGGAAAATAAACAGGCAAACGAAGCACCTGTGCCATATGAAAATCCGACACCACCTTAGGTAGGAAGGTGAGGTCTGGATAGAGGACCACCTTATCCGAGAAGAACTGGAGAAAGGGAGGGTCCGAACGCAGAGCGGCCAATTCAGACGCCCTGCGGGCGGACGTAATGGCCAAGAGAAAAACCGTCTTGAGTTTCAGGAGACGAACATTAGTGGAAGCCATGGACTCGAAGGGCGGGTACCTGAGGCGGCGTAAGACAAGCTGAAGAGACCATTGTGGGACTGGTGCCTTTGATCTGGGGAATGTATTCCGTAAACCTTTGAGAAACTTCTTTACTGTGGAATTACGAAAGAGAGAGGCGTGTGGGGAAGCAGAGTCTTGATGTGCCACAATGGCAGCGAGCGACACCTTCAGGGAAACAAAAGCCCTGCCCGATTCAGCCAAACTGAGGAGATAGTGAAGAACGGATGCGACATCAAAATCGCCTTCCGTTTGACCCCGTTGAGAGAGAAACTGCAGGAAAGACTTGTACTTGTAAGTATAAAGTCTCTTAGTGGAGTCCTTCCTGCTTGCCGCCAGAATGCGGGCGATCACAGGGTTATCCTCCACGCCGTGAGGTGTAACGACGGCAGGTCCGGGTGGAGGATCGTGCCTTTGTTCTGATGGATCAGGTCTGGTAGGGGCAGAAGTCGGAGATAACTCGATGCTAGCCGTTTGAGGATGGGGAACCATGCTTGCCTCTGCCACATGGGGCCATGAGGATGAGGTTGGACCTGTCCCGTTGTATCTTGACAATCGTTCGTGATATCAATGGGATTGGCAGATACAGATATAGCAGGGTTCCGGACCATTGGAACATGAGGACATCGCCGAGAGAGTCCCGACCGGTTCCTGCTCTGGAGCAGAAGAGGTCGCACTTCCTGTTGTCTGTGGAGGCGAAGACGTCCACCTGAGGATGCCCCCATTTTTGACACAGCATATCGAACACATCCTGACGCAGCTCCCAATCGTGCATGGCAGCTTCTCGACGGCTCAAGGCGTCTGCGAGAATGTTGTCTTGCCCTTGAACATGGAGAGCTGTAGGGTGTACCCCGTTTATTATACATCATTCCCAGAATTCGATGGACCGATGTAGCAGCCTGCTCGATCTGGTGCCCCCCTGCTTGTTGATATAAGCAGCAGCTGTGGTGTTGTCTGTAAGGATTTGTACCACCTTCCCTTGCAGAAGCGGTGCAAATGCTCTTAGTGCCTTCCAAACTGCACGAAGCTCCAGCTCGTTGATGTAGAGCAGTTGTTCTTTGCGAGACCACACATCGTGGATCTTTTGGGAGCCGCAGTGTGCACCCCAGCCCTGAAGACTCGCATCCGAGACCACACGTATGGAAGGGGCCGGTGTTTGAAAGGGAAGCCCTTTGGTGAGGTTCACTGTGCAGGACCACCAGTGAATCGTTGGTATCAGGTCTCGTGGAAAAAGCAGTCGAAGCGACTGGCTGTCGCGGCCGGGGGAGAAGTTCCAAAGCAGCCACAATTGAAGGGGCCTCATCCGCAGGCGTGCATATTGAACCACCGCAATCGTGGATGCCATCAAGCCGAGGAACCTCTGGACTAAGTGAGCTGTCACCTTGCGTCCCGGTTTGAACCTGCGCGCAAGCAGCCTGATTGTGTCGACGCGAGGAGCAGGAAGATAAGCTCTCGCCTGCCTCGAATCCAGCACGGCGCTGATGTAGGTAACCTTTCGTTGAGGTGACAGAGTGGATTTTTTGAAATTGATGTGCAGACCGAGTCGTCTCATAGTTTGTAGCGCAAAGGCGACGTCGTTGAGAGCTTGATGACGAGATGGCGAGACCAGGAGCCAGTCGTCTATGTAAGGAAATACAACGATGTTTTGAGAACGTAGAAAAGCTGCAACAGGCGCAAGAAACTTCGTAAACACTCTTGGGGCTGACGCCAGCCCGAAGGGCAGAGCTTTGAACTGGAAAAACTCGTTGCCTAACGCGAACATGAGAAAACGACGAGATGACTTCCTTATGGGAACGTGGAAGTAA
The DNA here is from genome assembly GCA_030440675.1 of Furcifer pardalis. NCBI lineage: Eukaryota > Metazoa > Chordata > Lepidosauria > Squamata > Chamaeleonidae > Furcifer > Furcifer pardalis. Next base: position 105,216,815 of record CP126895.1, on the reverse strand, counting down.
GCGTCGCGGAGATCTATGATGGTGAACCAGTCTCCCTGTTGGAGGAAGAGGAGGGTGGCTTGTAGAGTGACCATCCTGAATTTCTTCTTGGTCACGAATTTGTTTAACCTTCTGAGATCTAATATTGGACGCAGTCCGCCATCCTTCTTCTCCACCATGAAATACCTGGAGAAAAAACCGTCTTTGACATTGCATGGGGGGACACATTCTATTGCCTGTTTTTGTAGAAGGGCAGACACTTCGGCCTCCAGCGGTGGAGATGGCTGGGTAACGCGGTGTCCCGTTGGGGGTTGCCGGTCGAACTCTATAGCATGCCCCTGTCGTACTATGGTGAGTACCCAACTGTCTGATGTAATGCGATGCCATACAGGTAGTGGAAGTGGGGAAGCGGAAGGGGACTGCGGGAGGGAGGCGGCTCGCAGGGTTGCCTGCAGTAGAACAGAGTCAGGTACGACGCTGCTGCTTCTTGTCCCATTTACGTTGAGGTTGGGACGGGCGAAAGGACTGCCTCGACGAAGTTTGCCTTGGCTGATAAGTGGTCCTGGTCTTGCCCTTATCCAAAGACGATTGCTGTGGCTGGAATGCCGGGAATTGGCGAGGTTGAAAATTCTTCTGGCGAGGCTGAGGTTGCAGATTTAAACCCAGCTTCTTGGCAGTATTTTTCTTTTTGTGTAAATTTTCCATGATGTCATCAGTATTATCGTTGAATAAGCCTTCCCCATCAAAGGGTAGGTCCTCAATGCGGCGTCTCGCATCATCCGAGAGCCCCGCAGACCTCAGCCAGGGATAACGTCGAAGGACAATGGCCGAGGCCAGAACCCTGGCTGAGCAATCCATGGAGTGGCTCGCCAAACGTATCTGTTGAGACGCAAGTTGCGCGCCTTCTTGCGATATAGTTGTCAGAAGGGTACGCGCCTCCTCAGGAAGAGTGTCTAGAATAGGCTCCACTTTCTCCCACAGGTGGGCCTGATAAGCCCCCATCATGGCTTGATAGTTCGCCACTCTGATGGCCAGTGAAGCAGAAGAGTAAATGCAGCGGCCCATTTGATCCAGCTTCCTACCCTCCTTGGAAGCTGGGGTGGTCAACTCACTGCTCCCGGACTTTCCCTGTGCAGTTTCCACCACAATGGAATTGGACGCTGGGTGCTTTAAGAGGAACCCTGATTCCTGATCAAAAACTTTATAAATGGCATCAACCCTTCTGGAAACAGTCTGTGCTGAGGAAGGTCTACGCCAGATTTCCTTTCCCAAATCTATCAGGGATGGGAGCATACCCACAGAAGTTGGTCTGATGGCATCCTTTTGCAGTCGTTGGAACACCTTGTCAGAGCGAGGTGCGGGGGGCTGCTCGAATTCGAGTTCCAGCGCCTGAGCCATCCGAGTAATGAGGGCTGAATAGGCACGGGAGTCCTCTGGAGGCGGAGCTGACTTCGGGGTCGGAGCCTCGGAGTCGGGCGTAGCCTCAACAGATGATTCGGCATCGGAATCAGACCTTGCCGGCAAGACAGACTTGACAGGCGAGGTTGATCGTGAGCTGGAGGCTCGCGGAGGACTTGCCAACAGACTAGCCTCCCTGACGCTGTTCTTGGAGGCAGTCGCAGACGGGGCCGGGGAAGCGGAGCGAACCCGATGGCTCTTAGAAATGCGGCTCTTCGAGACCGCATCCCTGGTTGGATCCTTGCGGCCGGCAGGCGATTTGGAGGTTAGCGCCTTCCAGGGCCGAGCCGCCCCCTCGGATCCGTGCCTGCCAGTCGCCACAGATGAACGCAGGCGATGGCGGCTCCGTTGGCTGGCATCTCCGTGCCCTGCAACGGACGCGCTCCTGTCTGTAGCGCGATCTCCTGTGGCCACGCTCTGGTGCAATGGCGGGTCAACAGGAGGGTACCCCGGGTGCCTGGGGGATAGCCATGGTACCCCCCTGCAGCAATGGCTATGACAGTCATAATAACTGCCATGTCGGAAACCCCAGTCTTGATGCGGGTGACAGGCGGAGTAGACCGGCATCTGGTGTCCGAACCTTGATCGTGCTTCTGACACTTCAGACCTCGGTGACATAGATGCCTGACTCATCACTTGATCAGGGGGTAACTGGGTCCCCGAAGTAACGGGCACCTCAGTAACAGAGACGGAGTCCCCCATGTTGTCATCTTGCTCCGGGGACAAAATGGTGTCACTGTCAGTGAGGGATCTAACTGGCGAAAGGGTAAGTAGAGCCGGCGGTTGCGACGGCTTAGCCACTCCGGACTTTTTGACAGATTTCTTTACTTTTTTGGGGTCAGACACGGAAGAGTCACCCTTATTCTTCCTTTTCTTAGAGTCCTTTTTAGAAGAGACTGAAGGAGGGGAAGAGCGGGCTGCTTTATCCCCCTCTTGAGCGGGAGTGAGTTTTGGCGGTTCAGCCGATTCCATATTGGCTGCTGCTGAAAGAGATCTCTCCCAAAGATAGGAACGGAGCCTAGAGGCTCAATTTTTTAACGCAGTTCTAGTGAATCTTTTACAAAAAGTACAAGCCTGAATCTGATGCGCCTCCCAAAGGCACAGAAGACAGCGATCGTGACCGTCCGTCAGAGGAATTTTAGCGGAGCAGAGGACACAATGCTTAAAAGGGCCCAACAAGGCCATAAACTAACGAGAGGCGCACGAAAGCTCTGGCAGCCGAAGTAGAGAGTTTCTACCGCAGCGGAAAAGAAAAGACTAAGGCGGGAACGGTTGACGCCACGGTTATAAAGGGAGTGGGCGGGACCTAATTTGACAGCTATTTTCCCTCCTTTTTACAAAGCTCTGGTATGATCCGAAATGGAGTCTGCGCATGCGCAAACCCAAACGTGGGGATTTCACAGACGTCTCGAAGAAGAACTTTTATTTCATAAAATGGAACCTATTTCCCCTCACATAATTATGCTAGTCACCAATTGCACAAACAAAATCTGGCAGAAATCCAGTAGTCAACACAACCATAATAGATCCAATGAATCAGTGGGGATTAGGTGTGTGAACATTTATATAAGCTAAATTTCTCCAATCAGTATAACAACCCAAGCTTTTCCCTCTGAGTTACATTTGGAGAATGGCTGCCTAGTATGAGCTACAAAGTTCTATCACAAAGTTCTATCACAGCTCCCAATGTCTTATTTCCCCAAAAACAAGGGGGAAAGGGGTGTATGTGGAAGAGAAAATTGCCATTCATTCAGATAATAAGAAATGTGAACAAATGGGTGTGGAAAGGAAACTAGTGAAGGTGACTCCACTGTGTTTTTGGGGATGAGGGAGGCAAGCTCTAATTTTTTTCAGAAGATTGTTTGAAAAAGCTTTGACCACAGAAAATAGACTTCACCATCAGAGCGTGGTTTAAGCAACCACCTGCTCCAATAGGTTTTTAAAAGAATTTAGGTGTGTTCATGGAGACAGGTCTATTGAGCTAACGCTACAAAACTAAGCCATAGGAACAGAGTTATGGACTTTATGGAGAAGGGCCATAGCTCAGTGGTACAGCACAATCCCCAGAATTTCAAGATGGGACAAAAAAACTTCTGCTTGAAATCCATACCAGTCAGTATTAACGAAGCATCTTCTTATGTTCCCGTATCTATCAATAGTCGATCAAGGCCATGGCAGCTGAATAAAATCTCCATGTTCTGAATGGTATACAGTACCTTTAAGTAAAATATGCTAGAGACTAACAACAGAAGTGTCCTCCTGTCTGCTTTTAAACGCCGTGCAAGCATGTAGTTAGCCATTCCCAGAACACTATATGCTATTAGGTACAGTAATACCTCATATAACATTAGTATCGAATAACACTAAAATCGCATAACATTAAGGAATCTGGGGGGAAGAATTGCATCAGATAACATTAAGATCCTATGGGATGCTTCAGATAACAACGGCTAAAGCCTGTGTGGTTACAATGTATCTCTATGGAGCCCATAGAGGATCAGATAACACTAAAAATCATATAACACCAAGACTCGTGGAACCAGGTTTTAGTGTTATATGAGGTTTTACTGTATTTGCCTAGGTCAGTGGTGGTGAACCTATGGCACACATGCTAGAGGGGGCACTCAGAGCCCTCTCTGTGGGCACATGCTCCATCGCCCAGCAGCGTTCACCCCTCTGCCCAGAAGCCCAATGGAAGAGCTTCTTCCCTTCCCCCAGCACAGGGTCCACCCCATCCCTCTGCCCAGCAGCCCAATGGGATCGCTTCCTCCCTCCCCCATTGCCGTGTTGGCATTTTGGGGTAAATAAGTGGTTTTGGGTTGCAGTTTGGGCACTTGGATCTCTAAAAGGTTCACCGTCACTGGCCTAGATAATGACAGGTCTTCCATTCTCTATTCCCCACAACCACCAAAAAAAGAAAGGAAAATGCTGTAAACATAAGCAAGTTATTTTGCTCTGAAGAACTGTGCTAGAAACACATGAACTGATGTTAATCTATATGACATTATGCATAGTTAAGAACAATTTGTATAATATTTGCACGTATGTGGTGGATTAGATCCATCTGCCTTTGAGCTATGTTTTCTGTAGCACAGATCCAGTTTCAGAATGTAATTCCTGGCACAATGAAGCTGGCCCCTGGCCAAGTGAACCTATATGTCAACCAATGTTCTAAGGAGCCATTGATATTGCCAAACCAGTCCAGAAAATTCAGTCCAAAAATTCCCTCCCACCAGCACATACCAGAGAGTCAGAAAGTAGCTTGAATGATGTACAGTATTTCTAATTAAGCCATAGGCACAAAAAGAAACTCTATTTTTCCAAGGGAGTGGCCCTCCAAAAGACTATGCCCAAAGTCAAGATGTCCAAAAATAATAATTTCCTGAGACACTGTTTTATTGGTCTGCTGCAATATAAACAACAAAGAATTTTGGGGTACCTTAAAGACTAACATTTTATTTAGCATATCCTTTTCTGAACTGCAGCCTACTTCATGCATCAATTGAAATGGGCTGCAATCTATCAATGATTGTCTTTCTGAACGTTTGCTTTTCTTAGTTTATTTGTATTTGTATTCCTGAATGAAAATTTTCTGAAGTTGGAAGACCTAGAAGATATGCACTAATATTATTAATCTTGCAGTTTAAATAACTACAAGAGTTATGTATCAAAACCAGTTGCCTTGTTCTCTGAGATAAATAGGTAGAAGCATACACTTTTGCACGAAAACTACCAGTTTCTTATCTTAAATACCTGGATTGGGTAGATCTCAAGTTGGTTCCTTCAAAGCCCCAACATGGCAAATGACAATGTCTGCATCACATGAATTAACATGTGCATGCATTTTGCCGCCCATCCACCCCAAGGCAGCAACCACCCAGAGGCCTGGGTGTTTTGGGGAGGAGCCTATGCTCTATAAGAGTGTGTCTCTTTCCCGCCTCGCTCTATTCTTCTTCATAATCTGGCAAAAGCACGTGCGTCTGAGCTTCCTTGTGTGACACATGTGGAATAAATCTCTATGAAGAGAGAGCCTTGGACGATGGCACCTAAGCGTTGCCATTCTTCTGCTTCAGGCATGGGCGTGGAGAAGAGAACTTCGCGCCCTGCACCGGATTCGTCAGGATAATGGCTCTCGAGCGGGCCACTGCCATAAATCCGGCAACACTTTCACAAACCTGTGACAAGATGTCAAGGGACCCTGGTGGACGACGCCCTGACCTGGAAAGAGATTGCCTAGGTCTTCCAGAAGCGTGTGGATGCTTTGGAGGTGGCAGCGGCATCTTGGGAAACAGATGCACCGGCGGAGGTGCCTTTGACATCGTCTGCATGGGATGTGGAAGTTGAAGAATCTGCCCAGCCTGGTGCTTCCATGCTGACTGAACCTGAGAGTACTGTGGCAGTGGTGTCATCTACTCCTGGACCGTTATTGGTGAGTATGTGGGATCGGGGAGTGCGACTGGGTGTGAGACCCTGGCACCTCATTCTTTACCTACACAGCTGCCTTCATAGCCTTGGCCTTGCCCTAGCCCTGTGCAGGCTACGAACTCCCCAGGTAGGCAGTCAGCAGTTATGGTTCTGTGGATGGCCCCTTATCCACCCCCCAGGGTTTATTCCCCTACCATTCTGCAAAGTATCAGGACGAATCTGCAGGTTGGGTGTTCGGCTTTGTCAACCCTTGCAACTGTACCTGCGTCTGAGTTGCCTTTTGGCGACTGGTCCCTACCGTTGGGTGACCATCTTCTCCTGGTCATGAGGGATAAAATAGTGTGAGGTGAATGTTGATATATTTCCCCTGCTTAACAGGGATTCAGACAAGCCAGAGAAAGATATGGACAAGAAGAATAAGGAGCCTGCCAGAAGAAAGAAGCCTCCTTGGACATGGGCTAATTGGCTGCCTGCTTATCCGATCTATGTGGGGGTGGCAGTACATGCCAGGCAACAGCTGCAAATACCGTCACAAGTGCACCATGTGCGGAGGCAGCCACCTGGCCTCCTCCTGCACAAAAAGCAGCCCCCAGAGGCATAAAGGACACGACTCCTAGGATGCAAAAAGAGTTAACCCTGAGCTGCTGCTGCCTGCAAAAGGTGCCCAGCCCAATCAAGTTTGATACATTGGTTTTCTGGCTTGCATTGGCCCTGCTCCTGTTTGCCCTTGTGCTGCCCTAGAGGCATATCTCAAACTGCGAGGAACCAACTCTGGCCCTTTATTCCGCCATTCGGACAATAGCCCACTAATGTGATACCAGTTCTGGGCAACAACAAAGAGAGTGTTGACTCATTTAGGAGTTGACATGCAGCTTTTTGGCACACACTTTTAGGATTGGGGCCACATCCACCATGGCAGTAGCGGGTTATTCCTGTGAGGACATTCAAAGGGTGTGACGGTGGAAGTCCGGGGCTTACCGAATGTATATTAGACCTATGAAGTATTGAACAAAGGACTGCTGCTTTTTCCTTGCCTTTCAAGTCGTGTTCCTCACCACCGTCGGCAGATTGTGATCATTGGACAGTTGTATTTTCTGGGCCAAATATTCATGTGACCCACTCCATGTGGGGCAAGGTCCTTGGTCTGCACAGCAGAGCCTATCTGGGTTGGCACGGGTGTCAGGGCATGCGATAGGGTGAGCTGGTGCCATTCATGAACTCAGAAATGGGAGGCACACCTCTTGATGTTATGGTCATCCACCTGGGTGGCAATGATTTGGGGCTCAAGAAGGGCATTGAGCTGAACACGGTGGTGAAAAGGAACCTGTCCCTTTGTGAAGTGTTGGTGGCCCGGCCTCCTCTTGGTGTGGTCAGAGATCTTGCCCCATTTTATTTGGTGCTGCACTGGAGACCTGTGCAGAATTGACAAGGAGCGCTGCAGCATGAACAAAGCCGTGGTTAAGTTTATGGCCAAAGGATTCAGCAGTTATTGAGCATCCTGAAATCAAAATCAATTTTCCTGGCCTCTACTGGCAGGACAGAGTACATTTATTGGAGGAAGATTTGGAATCATTTTTCAAAGACCTGTGATGGGGCATCGAGGCCGAATTAGAGGCCTGAGGTGGGGGCGTCTGTCTGTAAACAAACATCCTTGGTAGTGGGGTAAATGGTAATCAAAACTATGTTAATTGACCATACGTAACGGGGATTCCTCACCATAACAGAAGGACAGAGCCGCTGGAGATGTCTACTTTTGTGGGTAGGAACCCTCAGTTACAGATAGCAGGTTTGTTGGCCTGAAGGAAATTGTGATCTAAGAGGTATGGAGTGAGACATCATCACTCCATACAAGGTCATAATAATCTGGCTATGGGTAGATGCACCCATCAGTTAACACCATTTACCCACCAGGATGCCCCATTGCAGGTCATGTTAATATTGTATTGTTATGTTATTAATAAAGTGGTTCATGTTTTGACCAACAGATGGCTGTTGTCTGCTTCATGGGGTGGACTGAGTGGCAATTAGCTTTTAGTTTGTTTCATCCTTCACACTGACTGCATCTCTGTGTTCAGATAGTAAAGCATGGATCAAACACTCAAAGCTTTTAATTTAAAGTAATTAAAGACCTCCCACCTGGCCAGGTTATCCAGCTATGGTAATAGAGTAGACCTGTGGTGGTGAACCTTGGCACTCCAACTGTTCTTGGACTTCAATTCCCAGATACCCTGATCAGCAGGTGTACTGACTTGGGCTTCTGGTAATTGAAGCCCAAGAACAGCTGGAGTACCAAGGTTCACCACTACTGGAGTAGACCATACAGCCAGTGACTCAACACCAATTGTCAGGCGGCGGTTAACTAACCTGGCAAACCTGAAGACTAACAGCCTTGGGTGGTGAAGTCCACAGGGAAGGCTGATGGTTCCCAAGTAGATTAAATCCCACTTGAATCCATCTTGATGGAGGGCAGTAGCTTCATCAATACTGGCTTGGGTCTGATGTGCCAAAAGGACTCAGTACCAGAAAGTGACTCATGGAACCGGACACAGATACTAGAAGTACAGTACTAGAAGAAGATCTAAGTCTCCCCAAGGCTCCCTTTTTGCTCACAGGAAGCCTTTGGGAGTGCCATGACATGGGATGGACCTTTAATAGTAAAAAATAAATAAATCACTGCTGACAGTCATGATCCTGACAATGGTGATCCAGTGATTTCTTTAACTATAAAAGCTTTTTCCCCAATTACAAGACTCCCAAAGCCTTCCTCAGGTAAAAGGGAAGCCTTGAAATCTAAGAGGAGAAGAAGAGAAAGCTTTTAATCACTGTGGAACCTCATACAGCAATCACCCCGTATAGCAACGAAATTGCATAATTAGGTTTGTGGGGAAAATGGTGTCCCACATAACAATTTTCCCTATGGAAAAAAATCGTACAATTTTTCAATGGGAGAAACTTAGTAAAAAAAATCATTGTATGATGCAACCCATAGGGAAAATTGCTATATGGTGCATGTATCATATAGCAATTCAATTCAATTCAATTTATTTATAGTCCATGACCAGCATAACACAAAAAAACATAAACACCACATCCTAAACTAGACTGGGCAAGGGTAATAAAAGGAAACTATAATACTAAAAACCTACTGGGAATTGACATAAAACAGCAGGGTGCCTATCTAAAAAACAATATTACTAAAATCCCTCAATAATTACTAAAACCTAGTGTCGTGAAAATAAAATGCAATGCTAATATTTACAAGAAAAAGAGGGATAGGCTCGTTACAAGGATATAAAATACTCTCTGCTAGAGTTGTAATTTACTAAAACTCAGTAAATTATGGCCAGACCAATAACATATAGCAATTGTTTCATACAACAACAAGCCCCATGGAATGGATTAAAATAGTTATATGAGGTACCACTGTACTTACTTCTGGTGCCTGATGTAAGTTACAGTGGGACCTAGGTTAACAAATGGCTCGGTTAACATAAAAATCGTATAGCAAAAGGAAATCAACAGAAAATATCAATTGGCTCGGTTTAAATTTTTTCTGAATGGATTAATTTGTTTTCAATGCATTCCTATGGGAAACTATGTTTCAGTAAATGTATTTTGGTTTTCAATGTATTCCTATGGGAAATTTGGTTAAAGTAATTTTCGCTGTAAAAAACGTCCCAGAGAACGCATTACGTTAACCGAGGTTCCACTGTAGGCTGGTATAAAGTTATGCAAGATGATTTTACACAATGTTAAAATTAAAATGCTGTTTAAATTGTGTAAATTTATAAAATCATTTCTAATTTTTCATCTTTACAAAAACAGTAAAGCAATACAGTAAAACCTTGGATAACACTAAAACTTGGTTCCACAAGTCTTGGTGTTATCTGATTTTTAGTGTTATCCGATGCATGTTAAAATCCTATGGGATGCATCGGATAATATTAAAGCTCCATAGAGATACATTGTAACCACACAGGCTTTAGCGGTTGTTATCTAATGCATCCCATAGGACCTTAACGTTATTCAATGCAATTCTCCCCACCCCAAGATTACTTAACGTTATGCGATTTTAGCGTTATCTGAGGTAAAAGTTATCTGAGGTATTACTGTACATGCATTTCTCTGTAAATATATTTTCTTCCCGTTTGGTCGTAATGCTAGTGCTGGTGTTAAGTGGCCTTTGTCTTCAGAGAAAAGGCTCCAAAAAAGAGGAATAAGGGAGAACTACATAAACACCTCACACTTCCTATGGGATCCATGCAATGATCAAAGCATCTTTTCCCACACTGGCCACCTCACAATAAGAATGGGCATTTTACTACTTACCGTATATGCCCGTGTACAAGATGACTGGGTGTATAAGACGACCCCCCAACATTTCCACTCAAAATATAGAGTTTGTTATATACTCGCTGTATAAGACTACCCCCTCTTCCACACACCTTCCACACACCAAATAAAACGTAAAAGAACATCAGATTTGATTTCAACATGTTAATTTATATTCAAATGCTTATGACATGCAGAAAAACTGTCACAAGGCTGTATGTTATCAAACATGTACAGTAAACATAAAACAGTGCAAGTTTATTAAACGTAATTCACCAAAGACAATTCACTAAACCTGAATGGAACAATAAACCTATGGGAGCTGCCATGCTGTTTGTTTTCTAATCTGTTAACCAAACTGGAACTGTCAATGATAGAAGGAAGATAACAAATAGAGGGAGAGAGCAAGTGCCAGGCAAATCCCTAGCAAGTTTGCTGGCGTGACAGTTTCCCTTTAAAAGCCTTCAAACTCCCGTTTGTCATCTGATATTAAAAGTTGTTATCCGATCCATCCCATAGGACCTTAACGTTATTTGATGCAATTCTCCTCCCCAGATTGCTTAATGTTATGCGATTTAAGCATTATCTGAGGTAAACGTTATCCGAGGTAAATGTTATCGAGGTATTACTGTATTTTATTCAACTGAAGTGCATCCGGTGTACAAGACGGGCCCCCCACTTGGAGGCATGTTTTTCAGGGGTAAAAAGTCGTCTTATACACCAGCATATACGGGTACATGCAGCCAACCAATGTAAGCAGTTGCAAAGAATACATAACCAGATTTATTTTGCTGATCTTTGCCATATGCATTATTTTCTTTCAGTTGCTTGAAACACTAACTCAGAGGTTTGATGTGTTTAAATTTTATCTGATAAATGTGGGGTTGGGGTGAGACTGCACTGCAACAGAAATGGGTAACTTCTCACTGTGGAAGCTTTACACTGAATGTAGATGATATTGTGGCATTAAATTTCAAACTACACTGCTCAAGATGAGAAACTCTGAAACGTGCCTGCACTGTTTGCCAAAAGGACTCTGTGTCATCTAAGCCATGCATAATTTCATCAGACTAGAGGACTTTGTTCCAAAAACCTTCAGTTCTGTAAAATTTAAAAGTTACTGGTCAGTAACTTCAAACTGATTCAATAGCTGAAAAAGTGAAATGCTGTGCAAATTGTTTCCAATTTAGCTCTTATTAACATAACCTTTTCACCTTTTCTATTTTTTGTTGTCCTTGCAAGAGTTCTTGTAATTTTTTACTTCAGTTAGCATAATCTGATGTTGTTTGCTGAAACATGCTTTAAAATGAACATACTCCAGCCATAATATGCTACAGGGTGGAGGTAAATACCAATTTAAATTGTGATTCATTTAACATTTATATTCAGCAACTATCAACAAGAGAATTGATGTCTTCCAGCAAAGGTGCCTTTGTCAAATTTTAAAGATTTGCTATTTTGATCACATTATCAATGAGATACTTCAAAGGAGTGCCTTGTGCAAATTACATAACATCATTGTACAAAGAAGACTCAAAATGGCAGGCCATATTTTCCGTAAAGAGAAAAACAGGATCTCTACGGTGGTAATGGGTCAGACCCCTCCTAATGCCAAATGACAATGAGGAACCTTAAAATACATGGCAAAGAACTTTCGTGGGAGACTTGAATACCCTAGAAATGACATTGGAGAAGGCCAGAACATTCGTCCAAGACCGAAGTGGCTGAAGATATCTTGGTGACTGATACCATGGTATTTAGACCCTCCCATGGTAGACCCTCCCCTACCATGGGAGGGTCTAAATCAGGGTGCCCAAACTTTACTTCCACTGCATGCGCAGCGGAGGAACCAGTGAAAAGGTAAGCCCCGAAGGTGGTTCCCCCAAAAGCTGCTACCGGTTCTCTGGGACACTGGGAAAAGTTACTACAGGATTCATTATGAAAAACAAACAAGTACTGTATTATTGTTTTGATTAACATTTGCAGAGCCTGGAGGAAAAAAAGATATGTAAAATAAAAGGATCTAGCACCAATGGTTCCCAACCTTCTGAGACATTGGGACCTCATCAGGTGCAGGCAAAGTTGGCTAAGGCACAGTATAATTCTGCTCATGTACATGTTTAAAATCTCTGAAAAGACTATGGTTGTAAAAACAAGTTACATTCTCCAAGTTCCTTCTGCACAAGTAAACAGAATCTTCAAAATAACTTATGGTCTTAAAAAAAACCCCTTCCCTATCATAAAAAGATAGAGTCCGGAAGATGATCTTTAACTTAACTTACGCTGAAAGTCATTTTTACTGCACAAAACATCTTTTATAAGGGAGTAGTTCCTTCAAATATCCCATCATCCAACTGTAATCTGGAATACTATGTGTTCATTAAACTAATATATTTTGTGAATATGGCATATATTTTAATTTACCCTGATACAGTATTACCTCGGATAACGTTAAGACTTGGTTCCACAAGTCTTAACATTATCTGATTTTTAGCCTTATCTGATGCATGCATCAGATAACGTTAAAATCCTATGCAGATGACTCAGATAACGTCAACTCCATAGAAATACATTGTAAACAACACAGACTTCAAGGGAAAGTCAAGGAAACATGCTGGAACCTTAAAGAACTTTAAGAAATAATTGTCTAAAGGGTAAATACATTACAAAAACATGCCAGACCAGCCTGACGTTAGGGCAGGAGTGCCCAAACCTTTTGGGCCGTGAGCTGATCATGTGGTCCAGGGAGCTGGGTGCGGCCCCCAATGCCAATTCATCTGACCTGCAAAGCCCTCATCGCTCCTGGAAGCGGAAGTAAAACGCGCCCGTACAGGTGCCGGATGAATTGGCATCAGGGGCCGCACCCGGCCCTTAGTTTGGGCACCACTGCTTTAGGAGAACAAAACCATACAGCATTTAAAAACTTTTGAAAACTTTATAAAGTGCTGTTTTAAAAGATCTGCTCCCTCTTTTTGCTGACATGTTTTTTTCAATGATGCCATGGCACACTGGAAAAATGAGGTGAGCCGAAGAAAACAAATTTTAGTTTGTGTACTGTGCTGTAGTGCACTGACCTTCCAAGATCACCAAGACATGGGGGAAAACTCTTTCAATATGTCCTGACTCCATTTTAAAAGCTAAGAGGGATAGAAGCAAGCCCCAAATGGATGACATTTACCATCATGCAGAGTTGCCATATGGAGCCATGTGCACAGAAATCAAATTAAAAGGCTAACAGCATGGGTGCCCAAACTTTTCAGGCTATGGGCCAGTCACGTGGTTCATGGGTGCCCAAACTACAGCCTATGGGCCAGATCCAGCCCATGACACCAATTCATCCAGCCCGCTCCACCCTCATTGTACCCAGAAGCAGAAGTAAAACTCACCCGACTTCCGCTTCTGGGATCGACAAGCGTGGCGTGGGCTGGATGAATTGGCATTGGAGGCCAGATCTGGCCCACAGGGAGTAGTTTGGGCACCCATGAACCATGTGACCGGCCCATGGCCTGAAAGGATGCTCCCGCCCTCCCTCCAGGCTCACCATCTCGCCGGAGATGCCGAAACAGCTGCGGGTGGTGAGACAACGCTCCCACCCTCCCCCGGGCCCCGTCATCTCAGCCCGGCAGCTGATAAAAGTTCGGCGGTGGTGGCGGTGAAGTGAGGAGCTCCCTCCCTCCCTCCAGGATCACCATCTCGCCAGAGGAGATGCTGAAACAGCTGCAGGTGGTGAGGCAACGCTCCCACCCTCCCCCGGGCCCCGTCATCTCAGCCCGGCAGCTGATAAAAGTTTGGCGGCAGTGGCGGTGAAGTGAGGATGCTCCCGCCCTCCCTCCGGGCTCACCATCTCGCTGGAGATGTCGAACAGCTGTAGGCAGTGAGGCAACACTCTTGCCCTCCCCCGGGCCCAGCGCGTGCAGCCCTGGGACTCTTTCCATCTGTCCTGGGGGGCTCTGCCCTGGTCAAGGCTTAAAAGCCGCTACGGTGGCAGGACTTTTTTCGACTAGCCACCGCCACCAGAAACACCTGCAGCTGGGCGGACTGGCTTGTCACTTATGTGGGATTTAACAACTGTTTTTGTTTAGTTTTCTGCTTTTGTAATTTTTGTGTAAACTGGACTGATATTTGGGATTTTTGATTGTTGTTTGCTACTGCTGCTTCTGAATTTTGATGCTGTATTGATTTATTACAGTGCAATTGTTATTGGAGATATATATACTGTATATGTGATATTTGTAATTTACTATGCGATACTGTAGCTGTAATTGTTTTTATGCTATGGAATGTGCTATGTAACTGTAACTGTTTCTTCTGTAAGCCACCCAGAGTCACTGTGCAAGTGGGGCGGCATATAAGTCGAAATACAAATACAAAAAAGGTTTGGGCACCCCTGCTGTTAGCAAAGCTTATGGGCTGCATCTGGCCCATGACACCGATTCATCTGGCTCACACCACCCTCGTCACTCCCAGAAACGGAAGTAAAACTCACCCGACTTCCGCTTCCGGGAGCGAGGATGGAGTGGGCCAGATAAATTGGTGTTGTGGGTTAGCCCCAGGCCACAGCCCATAGTTTTGGCACCCATGAACCACGTGACTGCCCCATGGCCTGAAATGTTTGGGCACCCCTGCTGTTAGCATTTAAAATGGATTCCTGTGAACATGGCACCAGATGGCCACCTTGCATGTTGGTAAATGTTGGCATCCATTTTGGGTCCTGCTTCTATCCCTGTTAGCCGGGGTGCCCAAACTATGGCCTATGGGCCATATCCAGCCAATGACACCAGAAGCGGAAGTAAAACTCACCCAGCTTCGGCTTCTGGGAGTGATGAGGGTGGAAGGGGCAAGATGAATTGGTGTCAGGGCCGGATCTGGCCCATAGGGAGTAGTTTGGGCATCCATGAAACACGTGACTGGCCAGTGACCTGAAAAGTTTGGGCACCCCTGCTGTTAAGAGAGCTTGTGGGCCGGATCTAGCCCATGACACCAATGGATTCCTGTGAACATGGCTCCAGATGGCCACCTTACATGTCAGTAAATGTTGGCATCCATTTTGAGTCCTGCTTCTATCATTTTGGGTCCTGCTTCTATCCCTGTTAGCCAGGAGTACCCAAACTATGGCCTAAGGGCCGGATCCAGCCAATTACACCAGAAGCGGAAGTAAAACTCACCCAGCTTCCACTTCTGGGAGTGACAAGGATGGAACGGGTCAGACGAATTGGTGTCAGGGCCGGATCTGGTGCACAGGCTGTAGTTTTGGCACCCATGAACCATGTGACTGGCCCATGGCCTGAAAAGTTTTGAAACCCCTGCTGTCTCCCAAGGATGTATGCTGCTGAGAATCAGATGCTGTGATTGTTATTGAGATCTTGCAACCTTGGGAGAGAGAACAGGCAGCCCTCCCTTTCTCCCAAAGCAAACTGGTGAGTCACAGCCACGCCTCAGGGAAATTGAGGCAAACATTTGCATCAGATAATGTTATCTGATGCAAATGTTTGCCTCAAATTCCCCAACGTTATCCGATTTTAGCCTTATCCAATGCAAACGTTATCCGAGGTATCACTGTATATCCTTGTATTTGATTAGCAATTCTTTTTGCTTTCTTTAAAAGTGTCAAAGTATTCAGTTAGGCAACCTAAAAGCAGTGGTGGGATTCAAAAAAATTTTAATACCTACTCTGTGGTCATGGTATGGTGGGTATGGCCAGGGGAAAGCCCTGCACTGCACCTGAATTAGGATTTTATTTCAAAACTTGGATGGGCAGGGCCAGCCAGAATTTCTGCTACCAATTCTGGCAGGAACCTGTTTAAGCCCACCACTGGCTAAAGGCTACTTTTAAAAAACCGTATTTCCTTAGAAATACTAACTGATCACTCTGGGAGACAATAGCCTACACAGGACAGCAGGGAAGAGATACAGAAACTTCATTTAATGAATAGTTCATTCACTAATGAACTGCCAATTTTAAAGCAATCAGATTTTTTAAAAAAATTTCGAACTATGATATTCTGGCTTGCTGCACTGGCTGAGGACGTCGGGGAAGCCCAGAAACAGCTTGGATCGGGTCTCCCCACCTCCCTGAACCCAGCCGGGGGGGGGGGGCAGAGACCCCAAAATTGGGGAAAAAATGGACTTTTTTTTTAACCAAGTTTGGGGTCTCTGCCCCCCCCCCGCCGGGTCCAGGGAGGTGGGGAGACCCGATCCAAGCTGTTTCCAAAGTTCCCCCACCTCCCTGGAGGCTGCAGCAAGCCAAAATGTCAGGATTCGAATCCCGACATTCTGGCTTGCTGCAGCCTCAAAGAGGGTGGGGGAACTTCAAAAATAGCGCGCATCCGCTCTAGGGAGGTCGGGAGACCCGATGCACGCTAATTTTGAAGTTCCCCCACCCTCTTTGAGGCTGCAGCAAACCAGAATGTTGGGATTCGAACTCTGACATTCTGGCTTGCTGCACTGGCTGAGGACGTCGGGGAAGCCCAGAAACAGTTTGGATCGGGACTCCACACCTCCCTGGACCCAACCGGGGGGGGGGGGTGTCAGAGACCCAAATTTGGTAAAAAGAAAAGTCCTTTTTTTTTTTACCAATTTTGGGGGCTCTGACACCCCCCCCCCCGGCTGGGTCAAGGGAGGTGGGGAGACCCGATCCAAGCTGTTTCTGGGCTTCCCTGACATCCTCAGCCAGTGCAGCAAGCCAGAATGTCAGGGTTCGAATCCCGACATTCTGGCTTGCTGCCCTGGCTGAGGACGTCGGGGAAGCCCAGAAACAGTTTGGATTGTGTCCCTTGCCTGCTCTAGAGAGATCAGAGGACCCGATCTACAGCTGCAGGGTGCCTCCACAGCTGTGGGGTGGCTGGGGAAGCCGACAGGGGAGCCCCCCGTCAGTTTTCCAGCCTCCCCACCCCTGCCTCCATAGCTGCAGGGTGGCTGGGAAGCTGAACGGAGAACCCCGTTCAGCTTTCCAGCCACCCTGCTGCTAAGAACGACTGTATCGGATAACGTTAAAAATCGCGTTATTCGATACAAGATTTTTCCGAAAATCTTGTAATGTTATGCGGTTTTCACGCTACATGGTACTCGCGTTATCCGGGGTATTACTGTACCTCTATTGCAATCGTGCATCGAACAGGACACTAGGAGACAGATGAATCATTAAGATATAGCCAATAGTTGTTCTCCAGGCTCATGAAGAGTGAAAAGGAAGAACAGTCCTCCTGAGCAGCTTCATCCAGCTTTGCTTTCTCCAGTTGTCATCAGGCAGCTTTTCTACCAGACTATGAAACCCAATAACATTAAGAACTTTTCCTGAGTTTTGTTGTTCTCGTTTCCTTTTCTCTCCCTTTCCTTTTTGTGTCAAGTCTTTTTTGCCTCTCTGCCTGAGAGCATACAACTATCGTGTCCTTTTTAACAATATGTAAGCCTTTCCAAAATCATCCTGAGATGTAACACAGCCTATAAAAACTGTAAATAAATAAAACAGGGCTATAAACAAATGAAACTGGACAGTGCATCCTTCCAGTTTACAAGGTAGACTCACCACACACATTTTAAGAGGATCGGTATACACTAGTAGTTCAGATAATAATGAGACCGTTCCACAAGTCTCGGTGTTATCCGGTTTTTAACGTTGTGCGATGCATTGATCGCACAACATTAAAAAAAGCCCTGTTCCCTTTGCGAGTCAGATTTTCCCTATGGAAACACTTGCATAGTGAGCATTTCTATGGGAAAAACTCGTATAACGAAATGTTTTTTGCTATGCGAGTCCAACTCGCATAGCGAATATTTTCGCTATGCGAGTTGGACTTTCGCTATGGAAAACTCGCATAACGAGCATTTCTATGGGGAAAACTTGCATAACGAAAATTAAATCGCTATGTGAGTTTTCCCCCTAAAAAAGCTCGTTATGCGAATTTTTCCATAGGAATTTTCGCTATGCGAGTTTGTTTCGCATAGCAAAAAACTCACATAGTGAACAGCCTTGGAGAACGAAATAAATTCGTTATGCGAGGTATGACTGTATCCAGTTTATTTCGCCTATGAAAAGGCCCCATGCCCCCAGCCGATCCGCCACCACTTTTCTCTACCAGCTTCCCCCAAAATGAGAGGTTGGCAAACCAGATGATAGTTAAGATTGGCTGCCAACTTTTTTTTTTGCATGCACCTGATTGATTGTCTCCTTCAACTGGATTGGCAGATCACCCTCCCACAGAGAAGTATTGACAATTTCCTGTAGCCACCCCAATACAATCTTGAGGTAGATTTAATTAACCAAGATGGACAAGAATCTAGCGAGTAAACAATGGCCCTACAGCTAACAAGCATCTCAGAGAGTTCCTGTGCTGTTACCTGCTGGAACTGATCCAGTAGAAGTGGATCAGTTGGTGCACTGGTCATCTCATAATGATTAACTACCATAACTTTAGATCCAAGTCCCCTTTAACTCATTGTTTTGGAGGATTTGTCAACACAATCAAAAGGCAAAATGAAATTTGGAGAGTGTAAATAAGTAGCAGGTTAATCTACGGATGCTACAAAAGAACAAGACAGAAGTCCAAATTATGGGTCACATATCCATTTCAGATGAAAACAAGTTAAGAAACAAGATTCCAGCAAAATTTTGGGAAATGATTTATCTTCTAATTACAGCTATAGGCAGGACCCTATGAGGTTTGAGGTTTTAAATACAAAATTGTGCAACCTGTGTGCATAATCATCATCTGGATGTCACACACTCAGATGTTATGCACATGGGTATATAACATCCAGTCAAAACACTACAAGAAGCCCCTACTCAATTTCCCTTTCTCATTCCCTATTTCACAATAGGATTCTGTAATACATATAATAAGAAGTTTAACAAACAATGAACTAGAAGAAAAACTTACTTGCAAGTTGAAAACTAGTACACTGTGAGAGTTCTATTGTCTCTCACACTGATATGTTAGTTTACTCTTTCCAAGAGAGTTGTTTTTAATCTGCAGGAATATTATTCCAAGATAGTATTGTCCCTTGACAGCCTGAAGCACTGCAATCTACTTAACCACTGCACATCCACTTCATCCTGCTAACTGGGTAAACTCAGGTCATGCAGACTGCACAGTGACTGATAACTAAACCATGTGAAATTGAATGTATGTCTAGCCTTTGTTGCTTGTTGAAAGTTTCTGAAGAATTAGGAATGAGACTTCACACTAATTCACCATGCATATTTGTTAAAATAAATTTAAATTTTGGATATGCAACAAAAACACCATTAGAAGAGAATGAAACTATTTAGTGTTGTATTATTTATTTATTTATTTATTTTATTTGTTGTATACCACATAAGACAATAACATTTCCAAGGAGTTTACAATAAAATACACATACTGTATAATTATATAAAAGAAAAGAGAATGATTTAAAAGCAGTTTTAAAATAAATAAAAGCATTTCAACGATCTGTATAAAGTGTCATTTAGAGCTAATCTGAATAACTCGGTTGTACCAAGTAGGGCGGTAGACAAATCGAATGAATGAATGAATGAATGAATGAATAATCTATTGTTGCTAATGGCTGTGTGAAGCTGTATTGTTGTGCTTGCTTGTCTGTCATCTTGCTTGACCACACCCATCTCCCTTTCACCCCCTGAATTTGGTGTATAAAAACCATGTCTGTAAATTTCACTCTTTGTCTGAAGAAGTGGACTTGATCCACGAAAGCTAACAATAAAGTGCTACAGTGTTTTTTATTTTATTTATTTTGTTTTCTTTTCTGATTTAAAGAGAGAATTATCACAGAAATATGTGCGGTATAACAGCCACATGCTGTGCTGGACACAGCTTCAGCTTCTTGAACCATAGGTGAGTGTTACTGAAAGTAAATGCTTCTTCTGAAAATATTGGCCTATGGAAAACCATTATTATCTGATTATTTGCACTTTACAATCTTTTGAAAGGCCTATCACCAAAGCTCTATTGACTATGGGCCTGTCCACACTGCACTTAATGGAGCAGTCTCGATCAGAAACAGAAGGTGGAGCTGAATGATTTTAGTCTGCTCCACCTGTTCAAACAGCATAAGCAACCTAACTAGTGGTATCTTAAAATGGCTGATGAATTGGGGAATTAAAATTATTTTTACATTAGGTAAATGATCGATGTTGTGATTCATCATTTAGATGACTAAGTGATATATCACAACAGCGATCATAAAAAAATTAGTTTTATGGAATAGTTAGTCTTTGTTTCAAACATATCAGAGAGTAAACAAAGCAACAACAAAAACAAAAATGTTGTGGCACTTTAAAGACTAACAGCTGTATTTTAACGTTAGCTTTCGTGGGGTCTATTTCATCAAGCTTGGAAGTAAGACTTCATGGCATAAATTTATATACACATCAGGTACAGAGATGCAGAGTGGTTAGCATAACAGATAGGTAAGTGGGTTTTTTTTACAACTTGTAATACCTATTATTTAGATTAGTGGTGAAGCTTTGCACAGGCAAGAAAAATTTGGGGGGGAAATAAAAATGAGTACCCAACATACTAATCACTTGTGAATCGCCTAGCCTGCACAAGGATTCTTTAGGGAAAGTCTTTTAAAACATTAAGAGTTGTAAACTACCTATTCAAGATTACAATAAAGACAGACTATTTTGAAAAACACAAATTTGATGTCCTGGTTATATGGGGGAGGGGGGAACCAGCTAGTTCTGTTATTAAGCAACTCCCTTTTGACAGTACAAAAGATAAAAAAACAGGCACTTCTAACTAAGGATTACTAGAACCCTATGCATAGGCACTTTGAGCAAAAATGCCCAAACAATGACACAACAGGAGCACTGTCAAGGCAGAATCTGACAAGTCAGAATTAAGTACTTCTGGATCAACTCAGTAGAGTCATTATTTAAAAGCTACCTCAGCAACTAACAGTAAAACACAAAATGCTTACATAATATTTGGAGAAACAGATACAAATGATGCATATCACTTGGTATATTGGAAAGAACTCTTCAGAATTTGGAACTGATAAAATTTATGTTGAATACAAATACTGTCGATACTATCAGGTTGATCTCACAACATGCTAAATCATTTCTTCCCATTTAGTGGAAACCTGGATCGACTCAGAGGCAAGTCTAATCTTCATGTTACACTAAATTCTGCAAATTCAGATTTTTCTGAAACTTGTAGAATTAACTGTACATTTTCCAGTCTTGTTTAATTTAGACAAAAATAGCAGAAAGAGAAAGGACCAAGAGGTCATTTCATGATATCACTCTTCTACTTTAAACTGATGCAAAATTTGGTAGCTGCAGCATACAATCACTTTCAAAAACCATAACAAAAATCAGGTAATTCTACAATATTTAGTTCTTTCCAGTGGTTTACCTAGCAATAAATGTCACTGAAATTAATTATTTTCATGGAAACATGCTTAAGATGCTTCAACAGGAAATCAAGATCCTCAACATGTCCTAACCTTTGTCATTAAATTCTGCAGTTATGTACTTAAAATGCTTTATGAACTGTGGTATACTATCATCAATCATAAAGGACATTTTAAAGCCATTAACATGCCCAGAGAGTAGCAATCATGACAATGATGGATCTGAAAACCATATCCTATGCTGAATGGTTAAAAATGCTGAGCAGATTTAACATGCATATGACAAGATTAAAGAGGAGATATGATAACAGCCTTTAAATATCTGAGGAACTGTCATATAGAAGACATAATACACTTGTTCTTTGATATTCCCAAGGCAAGTCTGAAAACAGTGGGTGGAAATTTCATGAAAGTTATTTAGTTAAATTTTAAAAGAAACTTTGTAACTATTGAGCCTTATTATTATTATTATTATTATTATTATTATTATTATTATTATTATTATTATTATTATTATTATTATTATTATTATTATTATTATTATTATTAGCCGTTCTCCTCACCGAAGCAACTCAGAGCGGCTAACAGTGTTACAGTCTCAAATATAAAAATGACATAATATAAATATAACAAATGCAATACAGCCAATGTAGTTAATAAAAATGAAAATACAGTACAATCAGGAAAATGCAATACAATCAGAAAAATACACTACAGTCAAGAAAATACAGTACAAAACAGTCAGGAAAGTCCTTATCCCTTCTTGACAGGGAGTGGCTGGCCACGGTACAACTGTGGTGGTGGTAGTGGCAGTGGCGGTTTTTGGCCAGCCGGCCAGTCCACCCACCTGGCTCTCATTCTGCCCACCCAGCCAACTGGGGAGAGCACAATAGCTGGGAGATCCCAGACTCAATCCCACTGGGCTGTTCTCTGCCTGTTGAGGCTGGGATCTACGCCGGTAATGTATCCCTGCTCCTGCAAGACAAGCCTCGGAAAAGTAAGGGTACATTACCAGCGGAGATCGAAGTCTCAATCCCACTGGGCTGTTCTCCACCTGGGAAGCACCTTCCCAGGCGGAGACCAACCCTGCGGATACGAGGCTCTGATGGCCAGCTTCCCTGGGGTGAGAGCCTGCGCATGGGCTCTCACCCCAAGGAAACCGGCAGCCCAACACTCAGACCGCCCGTTTTCCCAGGGCGAGAGCGTGCATGACGTCAAGAGATTTCCCTAACTGGAAGGTAAGTAGGAATGTTCAGTATATGATGAAAGTTTTTCTTTCAGGGGGTGTCTCTTCCATTTTCTGTTTTTTAAGGCATCAGTCCTTTCATTTACCATGAAAGGGACTGCCTCCTATGACTTTCATTTCAATTATATCCATTTTTTTCTGTCAGTAGTGGAAAAAACCACAGGAATCTTTAAAAACTGCTCCAATAAAGATGTAAAGCAACATATAATCAATCAATGTAGACAATAGTACACCAACAACTGTATATGCTGGGGTATAAGATGACTTTTTATCCCTGAAAAACATGCCTCCAAGTGCGGGCCCCGTC
The DNA here is from genome assembly GCA_030440675.1 of Furcifer pardalis. Lineage (NCBI taxonomy): Eukaryota > Metazoa > Chordata > Lepidosauria > Squamata > Chamaeleonidae > Furcifer > Furcifer pardalis. Next base: position 105,193,707 of record CP126895.1, on the reverse strand, counting down.
TTGTACGCCGGATGCACTTCAGTTGAATAAAAACAGTAATACACAAGTACCCCGGATAACGTTATGACTTGGTTCCACAAGTCATGTTGTTATCCGGTTTTTAGCGTTGTCCGGGGTATACACCGAACAATGCTAAAAAACATCGGGCGCATTGGCACACGCATGCCAAATGCAGTTTGACAGGCGCGCGCTTGCATGGGGACCATACCCTTTCCAAACATCGGGCGCGTTGGCACGCGCACGTCAAACGCGGTTTGGGGAGGATACGGAGATTATCTCTGTATGCTCCCCAAGCTGCGTTTGACAGGCGCGCCCCTGCACGATGTTTGGAAAAGGTATGGAGGCTCATACCCTTTCCAAACATTGGGCGGGCGGGCTCTGGGTGGGGTGGGGGTTGGATTGGGTAGATGTTCTACCCAATCCAACCCCTCCCCCCCCACAATTGTTCCGGATAACGCTAAAAATCGTGTTATTCGATACAAGATTTTTCCAAAAATCTTGCAACGTTATGCTGTTTTAGCGCTATACGGTACAATTGTTATCCGGGGTATTACTGTACCTTGGATAACGTTTACCTTGGATAACGTTTACCTTGGATAACGTTTACCTTGGATAACGTTTACCTCGCATAACGTTAAGCAATCTGGGGAGGAGAATTGCATCGAATAACGTTAAGGTCCTATGGGATGGATCGGATAGCAACTTTTAATATCAGATGACGAACAGGAGTTTGAAGGCTTTTAAAGGGAAACTGTCACGCCAGCAAACTTGCTAGGGACTTGCCTGGCACTTGCTCTCTCCCTCTATTTGTTATCTTCCTTCTATCATTGACAGTTCCAGTTTGGTTAAACAGATTAGAAAACAAACAGCATGGCAGTTCCCATAGGTTTATTGTTCCATTCAGGTTTAGTGAATTGCCTTTGGTGAATTACGTTTAATAACCTTGCACTGTTTTATGTTTACTGTACATGTTTGATAACATACAGCCTTGTGACAGTTTTTCTGCATGTCATAAGCATTTGAATATAAATTAACATGTTGAAATCAAATCTGATGTTCTTTTACGTTTTATTTGGTGTGTGGAAGGTGTGCGGAAGAGGGGGTAGTCTTATACAGCAAGTATGTAACAAACTCTATATTTTGAGTGGAAATGTTTGGGGGTTGTCTTATACGCCCAGTCGTCTTATACCCTGGCATATATGGTGCATAAACACTACCAAAAATAGGCAGAGACCAGGCAACATGCTTTTATGACTATATTGACTGTATTATATTTGTTATATTGATATGTTGTTGCTTTTATATTTGATATTGTAACATTGTAAGCCGCTCTGAGTTGCTTCGGCAAGGAGAGCGGCATATAAATACAAATATAATAATAATAATAATAATAATAATAATAATAATAATAATAATAATAATAATAATAATAATAACAACAACAACAACAACAACAACAACAACAACAACAACAACAACATAAAAACAATCTACTCCAAGAGCAATCAACAATACAATCTACAACCACCACTACCAAACAAAATGATCCCTGAAGAACAACACCCACCAAACTATATACAGTAATACCTCATATAACATTAGTATCGAATAACACGAAAATCGCATAACATCAAGGAATCTGGGGGGAAGAATTGCATCAGATAACATTAAGATCCTATGGGATGCTTCAGATAACAACCGCGAAAGCCTGTGTGGTTACAATGTATCTCTATGGATCCCATAGAGCAGTGGTCTGCAAATGTGGCTCTCCAGATATTCTTGGACTTGAATTACCAGGAGCCCAAGTCAGCACTCCTGCTGATTGGGGCTTCTGGGAATTGAAGTCCAAGAACATCTGGAGAGCCACATTTGCAGACCACTGCCATAGAGGATCAGATAACACTAAAAATCATATAACACGAAGACTTGTGGAACCAGGTTTTAGTGTTATATGAGGTTTTACTGTACCTTTAACAGAACAAACTCAATTAACCAAATAAATAACAATGTTTTAAAAAATAAAATAGACAGGGAAAGCTGTCTGGAATTGACCGGATCGCAGTCTTGCCAGGTTATCTGGGATAGGTTTGATCCAGTTGTCCCTGAGGAAGTGGACAGGTTCCTTGGATCTGTTCACGCCACTGCCTTGTCTATTAGACCTATGTCCCGCCTGGTTGGTCAAGGCATCCAAGGTGGTGACAGGTAGCTGGGTCGGAGCAATAGTCAATGCATCCTTGCAGGAGGGGGTGTTTCCTGCACCATTAAAACATGCTTTGGTGTGCCCCCTCTTGAAAAAGTCAGTGCTCGACCTAACAATAATGGCCAAATATTGGCCTGTATCCAACCTCCCCTTTTTAGGGAAGGTTTTGGGAAAAGCAGTTATGGATGAAGCGGATTATCTGGACCCCTTTCAGTCAGGATTCAGGCCTGGATATGGTAACTGAGACTGCGTTGGTCGTGTTGTTGGATGATCTCTGGTGGGAGCAGGATAGAGTTCATCCCTCCATCCTTGCTCTTCTGGACCTCTCAGCTGCCTTCGATACCGTTGACCACGGTATGCTTCTGGAACAGTTCCGAGGAGTGGGAATCCAGGGTACTGTGTGGTCCTGGTTTGCCTCATTTCTGAGGGGCCGGACCCAGTCAGTGTGGTTGGAGGATGGGATGTCCAGCCTTAGGCCTCTCCAGTATGGGGTGCCTCAGGGCTCGGTGCTCTCATCTCTCCTATTTAACATCTACATGAAACCGCTGGGGGAGATCATCTGTTCCCATAGGGTGAGGTATCATCAGTATGCTCAGCTATACATCTTGGCCCGTGGTGATCCAAGTGATGCAGTCAGAGTCCTATCCAGGTGTCTGGAGGTTGTTGGGGTCTGGATGGGGGACAACGGGCTACAACTGAATCCAGGCAAGACTGAGTGGCTATGGATCAACGGTCCTGCATTATCTCAGGAGCTTCCATCTTTGGTTCTGGATGGGACTATTTTGCCCCAAACAGACCCAGTGCGTAATCTATGGGTCCTCCTGGACTCACAACTCCTGCTCGATGAGCAGCTGGCAGTCGTGGCTAGGAGAGTTTTTTGCACAACTTCATGTTATACGCCAGTTACGCTCACTCCTAGATCAGGACTCGTCTGGTCACCTTCAGACTTGACTATTGCAATGTGCTCTACATTGGGCTGCCCTTGATGACCATTTGGAGGCTGCCTGGGTGGTGATGGGGTGTGGGCGGTATGCCCGTGTCTCACCACTGCTTTGGGAGCTGCACTGGTTGCCAGTGTGCCTCCAGGTGCAATTCAAGGTGCTGGCAATTACCTTTAAAGCCCTACATGGTAGTGGGCCAGGATACTTAAGAGACCGCGTCACCCTGAGAACATCTGTCCATCCCACCAGAGCAGACTGGAGAGGCTTTCTCATTGTGCCATCTGCTAAGGAGGCTCATCTCTCTAGCACCAGAAGGAGGACCTTCTCTGTGACTGCTCTGGCACTTTGGAACCTCTTGCCAATTGAGCTGCGTCTCCAGATGGAGTTGATGTCTTTCAAGAAAGGGCTAAAAACCTGGCTGGCAAAGCAGGTGTGGGGCGATGTGGAGACCCTGCCTGCTGGCTGGTTTAGTAAGAACAGTCTCTCCCTCTTTTAATCTCTTTTAATCTGTAGGGGTTGGAGTAATTTTTGGTGGCAGTTTTAATGGGGTTTTTACTGTTTTTTAAAATGTGATTGGTTTTATTTTCTGTGAGCCGCCCAGAGTCTTCAGAATTGGGTGGCAATATAAATCAGAAAAATAAATAAATAAAGCACCTCACCACAAACAAAGGGGTGGGAAACAGCAAAATAAAAAAACTAGCCCTGTCTCCCAAGAAATAAGACAAGCAAATAATAAAAGCAATAAGTTAATAAATGAAATCAAAGTCCACACCACAACCAAAAGAACTAGACTATAGGGAGATTTCTCTCCCTGTATAATTTGATCCTTTCCTTCTCTCTGCGTCCAGTGCAGCAACAGGGAGGCAGCAAAAATAATCATCAATGCAATAAGGCAAAGGACCCAAAAACCAAGGAAACAAAGGAAAGAATCTAGTTATGTCAGCAGATAGGTAGCCAGGCAAAATGGTAAACACGAGGTGAATAATGCCAGGAAGGAGCCAACATACCAAGAAGAGATGAGTGAATTGAACAAATGAGTTTCCCCACTGGATTCCAATTAATCCAAGCTCTTTTACAGATTCAGAAGTCCTGCTCCCCCTAGACATTATGATTTGGCTGCTGACAAAAATCCCTGCAGATTTATTTGATGGAAAATTTCCCAGGTAATTTGACAAACACTGTATAAAAGGTCAAGCAAAAGAGTGAAAACTAAAGGGACACACAATGCTCATGCATCCTTCTTTCATTAAAATGTATCATTGTTTTTAAGAGGCTTTTTAAAAAAAACTGAAGAAAGACTAGAAAACAAGAAACAAAAAAAAGCCACTTTCACAGATTTTTTCATTACTTACAAAATGAAAGTCCTGTTCTTAAAGGATAGTAAAGGATGAGCAGTCAAATTTGAGGGGTATTTTCATATTCTTCACAACAGTTTCTGTAGGCAGAACTGGATAATCACAAAGATTCTTTCCAAATCTATGATGAAATATACATTTCTAAATTCTAAATTTCTAAATTTCTAAAATATACATTTCTATCATTTAGATACACTAGTACTCCGAATAACGTTATGACTTGGTTCCACAAGTCCCGTCGTTATCCGGTTTTTAACGTTGTGCGATACATTGAACACACAATGTTTAAAAAAGCCCTGTTTCCCTGGAGGCTGCAGGAAGCGAGAACGTCGGGATTTGAATCCTGACATTTTGGCTTGCTGCTGCCTCCAGGGAGGTGGGGGAACTTTGGAAACAGCTTGGAGCGGGTTTTCCCACCTCCCTGGACCCGGCGGGGGGGGGGTCAGAGACCCCAAAATTGTTTAAAAAAACGTCCATTTTTTTACCAATTTTGGGGTTTCTGACCCCCCCGCCGGGTCCAGGGAGGTGGGCAGACACGATCCAAGGTGTTTCTGGGCTTCCCCGACGTCCTGAGCCAGTGCAGCAAGCCAGAATGTCAGAGTTCGAATCCCGACATTCTGGCTTGCTGCACTGGCTCAGGACGTCGGGGAAGCCCAGAAACACCTTGGATCGGGTCCCCACACCTCCCTGGACCCAGCGGGGGGGTCAGAAACCCCAAAATTGGTTAAAAAAACGGACATTTTTTTTACCAATTTTGGGGGCTCTGACCCCCCCGCCGGGTCCAGGGAGGTGTGGGGACCCGCTCCAAGCTGTTTCCAAAGTTCTCCCACCTCCCTGGAGGCTGCAGCAAGGCAAAATGTCAGGATTCGAATCCCGACGTTCTCGCTTCCTGCAGCATAAAAGAGGGTGGGGGAAGTTCAAAATTAGCGCACATCGGGTCTCCCGACCTCCCTAGAGCTGATGCGCGCTAATTTTGAACTTCCCCCACCCTCTTTTATGCTGCAGAAAGCCAGAATGTCGGGATTCGAATCCTGACATTTTGCCTTGCTGCAGCCTCCAGGGAGGTGGGAGAACTTTGGAAACAGCTTGGATTGGGTCCCCACACCTCCCTGGACCCGGCGGGGGGGGGTCAGAGCCCCCAAATTTGGTAAAAAAACGTCCGGTTTTTTTATACCAATTTTGGGGTTTCTGACCCCCCCCTGCCGGGTCCAGGGAGGTGTGGGGACCCGATCCAAGGAGTTTCTGGGCTTCCCCGACGTCCTGAGCCAGTGCAGTAAGCCAGAATGTCGGGATTCGAACTCTGACATTCTGGCTTGCAACACTGGCTCAGGACGTCGGGGAAGCTCAGAAAAAGCATGGATCGTGTCTGCCCACCTCCCTGGACCCGGCGAGGGGGTCAGAGTCCCCAAAATTGGTAAAAAAAAGTCTGTTTTTTTACCAATTTTGGGGTGTCTGACCCCCCCGCTGGGTCCAGGGAGGTGTGGGTACCCGATCCAAGGTGTTTCTGGGCTTCCCCGACGTCCTGAGCCAGTGCAGCAAGCCAGAATGTCGGGATTCGAACTCTGACATTCTGGCTTACTGCACTGGCTCAGGACGTCGGGGAAGCCCAGAAACACCTCCAGAGAGATCAGAGGACCCGATCTACAGCTGCAGGGTGGCTGGGGAAGCTGACAGGGACTCCCTGTCGGCTTCCCTAGCCACCCGCCCATGCCTCCACAGCTGTGGGGTGGCTGGGTAAGCCGATGGGGGAGCCCCCCGTCAGCTTTCCAGCCTCCCCACCCCTGCCTCCATAGCTGCAGGGTGGCTGGGAAGCTTTCCACCCACCCTGCTGCTAAGAATAACTGTATCGTATAACGTTAAAAATCGTGTTATTCGATACAAGATTTTTCCGAAAATCTTGTAACGTTATGCGGTTTTCACGCTATATGATACTCACGTTATACAGGGTATTACTGTACCTCCGTTAGGGAACCATAGTGTACTTAGCTCTCTGTGTAGCATGTAGCTGATTGAAAAACTTGCCTTGCCTCTCTATAATCTATGAAATGCTGATCACAGAATTTGACAAAATTCTTCCAGTGAAGTGTGGCCTAATTATAATACCAAAAAAAAAAAAAAAGCAAAAAAATGCAGGAGGAAGGCAATACCTTTATTGGATCACTGAAAATTAAAATGTTACAAGCTTTTGAGACCCAAAATATCTTCTTCAGCCATGGCATGATGTCTTCTTGCCAGGTACAAATCTTAGAAATGTATGTAGAACAGTAAAAGGCTTTTTGGTGCATTTTTTGTAATCTCAATATGGATCACATGGCTAATCTGCTTTGTTTGCCTAATCATAATATTTAGAGTTGTACAATTTGCTTATTACTTTCTTTACTTTTAATAAAGATGATACTTCATATTCAAAGTACTGTATAAGACAGATGGCTTCTTGTTTCCCATCCAGTTTTAGAGTAAGAACACATGCTAAAGCTACATCTTAAATTTTTCTGATTTTGGCTTGTGGCCAATGTTTCCTTAATTCCTAAGGAAAACCAGTTCCCCTAGCCATGGCTGTAAATCCAATTGCCACCGAGTAAAGATGTTCACATCATATACAATATTATTTAACTTGCTGCCAATCAAAGTACAAAACAGTATCATCAACTTGCTATTTGCTGTAGAAAAGTGAATCTTATCCAAGGCATTTAGATGAGTTTCAGTTTCTCTTTAGAGAATACCACTTTCAGAGGTGCTTTTGGATGGAAAAAATTAGGTCATAAATAAAGTGCAAACATGTCTGCTCTCTTTCAAATGAAGAACCAATTTTAATTATCCTCTCTATGTAGGAAAGGCAGGAGGAAAGCTTGTACTGACACCAGGCAAGAAGAGCTCTAGTCTAGCACAATAACAGCAAGTGGATGTACATATTTGAAAGTACAGTATGTGTATCTTACTGATACAATCTTGGGACTAACTTTGCCTCTCAGAGTATGACTACTCTGGACGCCAAACTAGAGTGATTCAACTTTGATTTGATTCACAGCCTCTACTATGATTGAGATCGTAACAAGTGCTCACATTCGACCTGCAGATTGAACTGTAAATTCCATGTTTGCACTGGTGCTGTTTAGGTTTTTCCTTCCCTTCCTTACTATGATCCCACGTCTACCTATCTTTCCTTCATGCAACTGATTTTTTATTTTTAAATTAAATACATAAGACTAGCCCTATAACACTATACACCACATCTAGAACAAAGACCTAGCAATAAAGTGACATGGTGTGATAGCACTATTCTCACATATTATTTGTATTTTTAAAAGGAGGATGATCTGGACAGAGAAAACATTGCAGGGACATGTTACCACAGCCCTGAACAACATGCTCATGAGATAACATCACCACAGCTCCACCTACAAACACACCCCTCCCCCCTCATAGTGCGTCCAGTGCATCAGCTTGCAAAAAAGCTATCAAAACATGCTGACATGAAAAATGTAAAAGCCCTCCAGTGGCAAAGAAAAAGGGTGCTTTAAATGAATAATTAGATTTGCCTTTTGTATCACGCAGGCAGCAAAAAAGCTTTCAATTCATCCACCGTATATGACAAGGGTGGCCAATCGTTTCACACCATGGGCCAGACCATGCCCCCTCAGACAGGTAAGTAGTTGCTCCTCCTGCTTCCACCACTTCAAGTTGTGGTGGCGGTGGGTGCATTCATGGCATGTTTTCAGCACATTTTCGCTGTTTCCACTGATTCCCATGGCGGTGAGGGTGGCACATTTTTTAGTTTTGGGGGTGTTGTCACCTTTTTTCAGTGTTTCCGGTGGTGCCATGATCCTTACTGTGGGCCAGATTAATTGGTGCCACAGGTAGAATTTGGCCCACAGGCCATGGGTTGGCCACCCTGGTATATGAGGAACAAAGCCTAAGGGTTTTTTTAATAGTGGAATTGCCTGCTTAGTTGTCTAAGCTGAAAAACTGACTTTGTTCTTATGTCTAACATGACCATAAAATGAAAGTAATCAAAAAGAAACTTGAAAAATTGTCACTTAGAAGAATATACCCAACTGTATATCAGTGATGGCAAACCTTGGCACTCCAGGTATTCTGGAACTTAAATTCCCAGAACACCTGGAGTGCCAAGGTTCACCATGAGATCTCCTAACAAGTTAATAGAACAAAATCACAGCAAAACCCAACAAGCAAACAATATTTCCATTATAGAAGTGCACAGCAGCCATAAAATACCCATTCAACAAAACTGTGTTTCAACTTTGTTGGAAGGAGTTGTTCTTACTCTGCATCATCAACTAAAATAGTCAAGAATAAATGATTGCAAATCCAAACTTCCCAGAAGTGATCCCATCCATATTTTCCATTAGCAATGCCATGTTATACGGGCACCATTCCCAAGGGCATTCTGAAAATGGTCCCAATGGCTAACTCTCATTATACATCCTAAAGGAAAATAGTTAACTGGGTTAACAGCTAGGTCTACCTGCATCCCTCAACCTAAACAGAAGTGAATCTTAAACATAGTAATATAATTCTACCTTTACTTTAATACTGGATATTTTACTTATTTTGTATTTAAAAGCACATGCCCGTAAATACAAATTCTATTCCTGCTTGTTCACTTCTTTTGGTAATTAACACTAAGTGTACAGACTGGTGATAATTGTCATCTACCACTGGCAGCTTTTATTTCCAAGGCCAGTTTCATAATATGCAATGTGTCTCCACTTGCCATTTTCAAACATTTTAATCAAATCAGTCTTAAAGGATGTAACACAAATGTCTCAAATGCTTGGTGTAAAAATAATCTTAGAAGAAACCAACCCTGACTGCTCCTTAGAAGGTCAGATAGTAAAGATGAAGCTAAAGTACTTTGGACATCAAATGAGAAGAGAGGATTCAGTTGAGAAAGCCTTGATGCTGGGCAGGGTGGAGGGCAAAAGAAGAAGGGGCGGCCAAAAATGAGATGGCTAGATAGTATTGTAGACAAAATGGGCACAAAGCTGAGCGAGTTGAGGAGGATGGTGGAGGACAGAAGTGCCTGGCGGACAGTGGTCCATGGGGTCGCAAAGGGTCAGAATCGACTGTGCGACTGAACAACAACAAAATACAACTCCACTACCAATAGCATTGCTCCTCTGTAATTCTTTCAAAAGAAGCAAAGTTGAATACAGTATTTAGCATTAACATTAAAAAGCACAATTATCTTTATCTTTTCCTATTAACATGTATAAAGGTAAAAAATGGAGACTGTATTACCAAAGCCCTAATATACCTTTCTCCAACCTGGTACTTCCAGATGTTTTGAACTACAGCTCTCACTTACCATAACCATTGGCTGTGCTGGCTCTGACTTATAAGGAGTTGTAGTCTAAAGACTTTAAAACATGAAGGATAGGCTAGAGAAAGCTGACCTAGGAACTTCCTCTTGAACTTTGCATAGTCAATTACCTTCAAGAATTCTATATGTCTCCTCATACCACCTTGCCTTATGCAGAGCGTAGGACAAGATGCCAAGAGAGCCCCAATTTACTCATTACTCATTTTTGCTTTAGTGAGAATTTAGGTTTGACTTGGCTGAGCATCCATTATTATTATTTTGTCTGTCTGTCTATGTCATCTGTAAGATTCTCTTCCAACATCTCATTTTAAATAAGTTGATTTTCTCCATCTTTCTTCTTTGTATTTCTTTTATAAAGAATGGATGGTTCTGACCTTGGTCTCCAGGCAATATATTTTGGAAAACATTCAAACACCATGTCTGTAGTGCTTTTAATCTGATATAGGTATTCTTCCCCAGGTTGCCAAACCCAAGCAAAGGGTTTAGAACAGGGATTCACAACCTATGGCCTGTGGGCCAGACCTGGCTCCCGCCACTGTTCCATCCGGAACATGGCAATGACCCCAGAAGTGGAAGCACCCGCACATATGTAAACGCACCTGCCACCATTGCATCTGGCCTGTCTAAGGGTGAGTAGTCTGGCCTGTGGTGCGAAAACCATGAGAGCCCCTGGTTTAGAAATTGAAGGATCACTTTCTAGTCTGCAACATTAGTTTACTGGAGAGATTAAAAGTGTTACTGTTTCTCTGTTGTATGTGCTGTACTTAGGGGCCCTGGTGGCGCAGCGGTTAAACTGCTGTCCTGCAACCAAAAGGTTGTGAGTTCAGTCCTGACCAGGACTCAAAAGTGACTCAACCTTCCATCCTTCCAAGGTCAGTAAAATGAGTACCCAGCATGTTGGGGCAAAATACTAATTAACTTGTGAACCACACAGAGTGTACTAAGTGCCATGGCGCGCTATATAAGTATGATTGTTTTATTTTGCTTTGCTTTACTTCCATCTTTCATTCACCATTTCATTACGGCCTAAACAAGCCTTCAAAATATTTTGACATAGAGGGACTACAACTACATCTCTACTGTTCTCGCTTCTGTCCTCTACCACCAATCATAGTATATATCATGTGCTCATCTTCTTGGATTCTCTACCACTGGGTAGTTCTACACAAGCGAAGAGTCTATTGGAATGTGTGTATAGTTTATGTATAGTTAAAAATTCATGCCAGCAAGAAAAAGAATGTAAGCTTTATTTGTTTGTTTAATTGACTGATCAATTTCTACACAGCCTATCCAGCTATTGCACCCACCCTAGGCAGTTTACAAATAAAACACGTACATAGGATAGAGAAAAGGTTCTCAACCTACGGCCCAGCCCATGGGCCAGATATCATCCGACCCACCCCCTTGCTCCCGCTGCTGCTGCCGCCACTGCCTCATTCCTTGTGCCTCTTCTTGGCTTGGCATGTCCCTAATGGCGCTCGGTAGCAGGGTGGATGTTGTAAGCCTTACAACATCCACCCTGCTATGGAGTGCCATTAGATACATGCCAAGCGAAGTGGAGGGGACAAGGATTGAGGCGGTGGAAACTGGAACGAGGGTGTGGGCTGGATGATTTGATGCCATGCAGCCTCTCCAGGCCGGTAAGCAGGGAAGATGTGTGTGTGGAGTGGTGGGTGGCTCAGCATGGTGCTGGTGGTGGTGGTGACTTGGGGGTGGTCCTGCTGGCAGCGGTGGCGGTAGTGAGTAGTGGGGACTTGGACTTGTCCCACCACCACCACCACCACCACCTATCCGGCCTGCCAACAGTCTGAGGGGGCATGATCTGGCCTGTGGCTTTAAAAGGTTGAGGATCCCTGGGATAGAGCAATACAAACCCCACCTACTGGCAGCATACTAAAAAAGTAACAGAGCAAAGGGCAGTCTGAATGTTGACAACACCAACAGCAGTCTACATTCACATAGCACCATGCACACAGACACCAAGCAAAGGAAAATGCCAGAACCTGACTCCTTTTTAAAAAACCAGTTAACCACTCCTCACCCAAACACAAAGCAATTGTCATGGTTGTTTAACAAGCATGAATGATAGTGAGCACAAGATGATATTTTGTAGATCATCTTGACTGCTGCCATTGGTGTAAAACCTGACATCTCTTTTCTTGCTGGCACAATGCTGTACAGCAATATTGGGCCATCTTCTGTCATTTTAAATCATGGATACAGAAGCACAATATTCCATATTCATAAACTGTAGATTTAAAAAAAAGAATTGAGTTATCCATATCTACATGGAAGAAACAACTATTTCTGTAGCATTTACTGTCACATAAGAATGCTTACAATTTGAACAAAATGGCTTCAATGCTCCAATAGTTTTCTGCAGGCACACTGATATAGCATTTTGCAGTTTTCTGATCTGGGCTATTGATAATTTATAATTTACAAATTCAGCACCAATCACCTCAGTGTTTACTGCTGGTTCACATAGGTAATGCTGTAATATGCAGATGGTGAAGTTTTTGCTGAGTTTAAGGCAGCAACAACTGGACACTTCAGTATCAGCAAGTACTTCCCCCTTAAGGTACTTCCTGTTCTGTACCACAGTAGTTGTAGTGATAGGAATTGCAGCTAGAGCTCTGTTCAAACTTAACTGCAGAAAGAATGAGTTCACAAATATATTTCAGAACAAAACAACCCAATCAATTTTAAAAGACGGGCATCCATTCTCCAGTTCTGTTCTAGAAACTGTTAGTGTTTCATGAAACTAATGTATACATTTTCCTAAAGTATGGGCCCTACCTTTTATATATTATCACTACAGAATATGAAAGCCAAGTCTTCATTACCATTCTTTGAGAATGGCTAGAACAGGGGTTCGCAACCTACAGCCTGTGGGCCGGATCTACCCACTGCTCCAAATAATCCGACTTCCAACCTTGTTCCAGCGACTGGTGGCGGCAGCAGAATCAGCTGCAGACTAATTTACGGCCATCATAAACTCATTTACGACAGCCGTAAATGAATCCACGGCTATCGTAAATGTGTTTGTGCCTTGCAGATTATCCACTCAGAAACAGGAGGGAATGTGAAGAACATTTTAAAACTTCAAAGACAATGTAAAGACACATTTGACCAACAGTAGAAATGCTCACCAAAACTGTGAATGTTTACACATACAGTATGTTCAATCCCATCATGTTCAATAGGCCTTATTTTCATAAAACAAAAGGCATAGGATTTTATCTGCTGTAAGTAGGACAAGCAACTGTCAGTCTCAGTCCCTGTACAGCATTGCACTTCTCTAGTTTTCTTGGCTGGAACTACATTTATAAACAAAGCAGAAGCCAGTTTAAATCTATGTCATAACTCTTTGTTTCCTAATCTGGAAAAAAAGACAGGATCTCAAACAAAACATTCAACTAGCACAAATTACATGAATTTCCATTCTAAAAAGTGTCCTATCTGGTCCATTACTGATAACTGCCACTCCAACTCATTGAGATTACCAACTGGGAACAGAGTAGGGAAGTGAGTATTTCTCTGATATCGCCAGGAGAAGGAAGACTATCCTGCATCCTATAGGAAAATCATAGGCAGCTGGTACTTCCCAAACACATTTACTGACTTTTGGAATGCTGGAAAGGTAGCAAAAAAACAAAGCTACTCATCTGGAAAGTGTCAGTTGAGTGTGTCTAATTTTGTCCCCCTTCTCCACTGAAGAAAAGACAAAGGATGGGGGACATGGGACCCCAGCTGTAGTACCCCCTGTATGCTCCAAATGGGATAGCAGGAAGGAACCTGGAACATCAGGTGCATGGTCATGCCTTGGACTCCAGAGTCCTGGGTGTACACCAGTTATCTGGACTGCAAGAGATGGGAGATCCAGCTTCTGGATCCAGGAGATCAGGTTTTGAGCTGGCACACCAAACTGGTTCCTATTTCAAAATAGTACTTTTAAGCAATGGATGGATTATGACAATTTAATTTGGGGGGGGGGGGGAGAGACAGAAACACTTAACCCAGCTGTGAAAGTTAAATTCAATTGCAATGTTCTGTGATTCTCAAATCTCTGAAACTTTTCACAAGTTGCAAAGCAGAGGGAGGGAGGCGGGAGGGCAAGAGAGAGAGAGAAAGAGGGGGGGGGCATTAAGTACAAGATGTGTAATATGAACCAAGAGTGGGGTGGGAGGATAAATGCACGTACCAAGCATACACATTTGTTAGCACAAAACAGTTTTCAGCAGTCTATAAGCACTGGCAACTTTTTAAAAATGCGTATTATGCAAACTGAAACTTTTCTTGGAGGTCTGAGGAAGAATCTACAATTTCAGTGCATGGCTTGAAAAACAACTTTGATTGGCACTTGGCCTGACCTACAGAGAAAAGGAAAAAAAGAAAACAGCTCTGGGACAAAGACTGCAAATATTTAAGCTCACTGACTTACATGCTTGCTTCATATTTACAAGACAAAACTCTGGAGCAAAGATATAATTAGAAAGAGGCTGCCAAAGAAACACACACACACACACAGAGCTGAATTATTTGTCCAGCTCAGCAGTTTTAACTTATTTCCACTGGACAAACAAGAGGCACTTCAACTAATGCTATCAGTTAATCCAATGTACCAGGAGGAGGTAAACTGATTAGACTATCTTGAAAGGTGGCTTTTTCATAGTTGAGAACAGAAGGAGCTTCAAAGTTCCTTTGGGGCATAATTCTGGACAGCTATCCCAAGCTGAAAACCATATTGAGGACTAAACACTACCTCTGAGCCCCTCCCTTTATGTGACAGTTCAGAACTTTGTTCCTGGATCAAATTAAGCCAGAATTCATTGTTATATCTAAACCAAAGAACTCTGGCTTTCAGTCAACTAAGAAGCCAGCAATGTTGTGCACCTTGAATGTCAGTGTTATTTATTCCACATTTTCATCCTACTGTTCCTTTATAGAGCAGTTTTACAACAACGTTGGGGAATGGGGTTAATTTGGGAGATATCGGTAATGGCAGAATATTCAGGGAAGAGCTGACTCTTCAGCAGAGCTAAATTGGGAGAACAAGAACCTGAATGTTCCTTCATTCATAATTACAGTACTGTATACTAGCTATTCAGAAATGATACAACTTAATAGAACAACAAAGTCAAAACTGATTCAAGTATTTGAGATGAATGACAACTACAGCATATACAGTAGTTATTTCCTTTTAAAAGTGCATTACAACAGTATATTTCATTTCACAATGGACTAATACAATAAGTCACTACTTCTACTATACAAATGAGAAAGTAAAGCTGATAGTTACTTGTCTAAGGCCACTTCAAAATGTAACATAAGTAGAAACCTTTTAAACAATAAGGTAGGAATAAGTGAATAAGGAGGTAAGAGTGGGATCTTATTTATGTGTCTCAATGGGACCACAAAAACTTTAAGTATATTGTGTGGATATAAGTTTAATAACGAAGTATATTGGGTGGTCTTGGTTTTCCTCATTTCTGAAGAGCCGGACCCAGTAGGTGTGGTTGGAGGGTGAGAGGTCCAGTCTGAGGCCCCTCCAAAATGGGGTGCCTCAGGGCTCGGTGCTCTCCCCTCTCCTATTTAATATCTACATGAAGCCTCATCCATTCCCAAGGAGTGAGGTATCATCAATATGCTGATGATACCCAGTTATACATCTCGGCCTGTGGAGATCCTAACAATGCAGTTGAAGTCCTATCCAGGTGTCTGGAGGCTGAGGGTCTGGATAGAGGACAACAGGCTACAACTGAATCCTGGCAAGACTGAGTGGTTGTGGGTCAGGGGCCCTGTGTTATCTTGCGAGCTACCATCTTTGGTTCTGGATGGGGCTATGTTGCCCCAAACAGATCTGGTACGTAATCTGGTGGTCCTTCTGGACTCGACTCCTGCTCAAAGAGCAGGTGGCAGTCATGGCCATGAGGGCTTTTGCGCAGCTTTGTGTAACATGCCAAATATGCCCTCTCCTCGATCGAGACTCCTTGCTCATGGTCACACATGCTCTAGTCACCTCGAGACTTGACTGTTGTAATGCGCTCTACATGGGGCTGCCCCTGATGACCATTTGGAGGCTGCAACTGGTTCAGAATGCGGCTGCTCAGGTGGTGTTGGGGTGTGGGCATTATGCTCATGCCTCGCCACTGCTTCGGGAGCTGCACTGGTTGCCAGTGTGCCTTCAAGGTGCTGGTCATTACCTTTAAAGCCCTACATGGTAGTGGGCCAGAATACTTAAAGAGACTGCATCACCCCAAGAACAGCTGTCCGTCCCACCAGAGTGGACCAGAGAGGCTCTCTGGTTGTGCCATCGGCTAGAGGCACATCTCTCTAGCACCAGAAGGAGGGCCTTCTGTGTGTCCGCTCCAGCCCTATGCAACCTCCTGCCAACTGAGTTGCACTTCCAGACAGAGCTGCTGCTCTTTAGGAAGGGTGTAAAGACATGGCTGGTGGGGCAGGTATGGGGTACTGGCCATACGGGCACCCCAACCTGCTGGCTCATCTGATTACTTTTAATCTTTTAAATCTTATGTATGGGTTTAGATTTTATAGACAAATTTTATTGGAGTTGTTGTGTTTTTACTGCAGTGTTAGCCGCCCTGAGTTGCTTTGCAAATAGGGTGGCATATAAATATGACTAATAAATAAATAAATAAATATAGAAAGGGGTTTTCAAAACGTATGAATAAATAAGACTAAAAATAAATCTTGTTGGGGCTTACATCCAGGCATATATATATAGAATCACAGCCTAAAACACTACATTCCTAATACTGTGCAGTAAAGGTGGTTTTAAGGAGGATGGTGGGAAGTGACATTTATGTTACTACTGTGCAACACTGTACCCCACACACAGAGTAAGAATCTATTTCTTTTATTTGATCTGTCAGGAAAAGACAAGGGAACAACTGTAGCCAGACCCACATCATTACTTACTGTTCACATTATCCCACAGATTTGTGGCAGGACATTATAGGTCAACTGTTGTAGTGTCCTGAAATCAGTGCTGAATCACGATATCCCTGGGATTAATGTTATGTCATATTGATTTTAATGGGTCTGTTCCTTATAACTAAACCAATTCCAGGCCAAAAACTAGGACAAGCCAATCACTGAGCAGTCAATCAGACAGGCACTTGTCCCATCGTTTGATGTGTTATAGAGGCAGACTGGTTTATTCTTTTTACCAATGATCAGAGTACTGCTAGAGTGGAACAATCCATCCCCAAAGCACCCCTACCTGCATCTTTTTGACC
The DNA here is from genome assembly GCA_030440675.1 of Furcifer pardalis. Taxonomy (NCBI): domain Eukaryota; kingdom Metazoa; phylum Chordata; class Lepidosauria; order Squamata; family Chamaeleonidae; genus Furcifer; species Furcifer pardalis. The sequence continues at coordinate 105,176,605 of CP126895.1, read as the reverse complement.
ACTTCTCTTTGGTGCACTCTAGCTTAGTTCATTTCCAGCACATGCAGTCACTGGGAATGGACCAAAATTGAGCCTTGCAGCTGTCAAATCTACCAAGGTTCCTTTCTGTGTCAATTTCTATTATCACTAAGAGACTTACAGTAATAAACTGGAATATTGACAAATGATCCTTTGTGGATGAGCAGGGGAAGGGAACTTATTATTTTTGAGTTTGCTAGATCATTGCTGTTGCACTGAACTACTTATTTAAAAAAACAATAGCCTTAGTACCGTATGAAGCATGGCTGTGGGCAGATTGTTATTCATCACTTTGCAAATGGCAAAGAATTGTTATAGGTTTCCCCCCATCTAAGTAATTCAGTAGAACAGTAATGGTCTTGCACAGGCAAAAATACACCACTCCCCCTCAAAGAGGAGCAGGGAAAGGGTTCGATTGACCATTGAAGGAGCCAAACAGTGTATCACTTCTTCACCCAACCTAAAGCAATCTTATTTAGACCAAACCAGTGAGCAAGATATGTCTTAACTGAATTAATTAATTAAATACCAGCCCTCAAGAAAAGCTCTAATGTGGGCACACCCTGAGTTTGTCCTTACCAATGACTCCATTCTTATGAACTTATGGCTCAGGTTCAACCAAAAATATTGTGATGGGCAACAAATACAGGGATAACAAAATCCAGTTGGTCACATTTTGTTTCTGCAGTGTCCTCTACAAAAGCTCCAACAAAGGCAAAACCCGATTATCTTTTCCCAATAAAATAAAGCATTTTCTAGAGAGAAAGGGGCAAATTAAAACCAAACAAACATTTCATTAAGATTTTTGTGTTGAAGTGAATACTGAACCCTTTTAGTTTTCTGCTTTACCAGATACAGGGCAAATAAAAGAAAGGTAGAGATGGTAAAGCCAAATATTTAATGATGTCTTCTTTTTTCCCCTTTTAAATGGAAGTTTGCCTCTATATGATATTTAAGAGTAGGAAAGTAAAACATCTTCCACTCAAAAAGTACTGATTGCAAGCCAGCAGTAGAAGACACACACTTTATCTTTAAAATAGGTGGTCTTTTTTGTTAGCTTTAACCTTTAGGAGAATATACAGAACTATGAGTAAGGCTCCTTTACATTCTGTGACCTTCAGAGGAATAACTAAGATATGTTCCTAAAATCTATGAGACTTAAAAAAATATTTTTATCTTTAGCTGGATCTCAAATGGTATACATCTCTACATCATCTCCCTTTTGTTCGAATATAAAAAGTCCCAACTGTTAAAATGTTTCCTCATAGGGAAGCTGCATCAACCCCTTGATTATAGATTCCTCTTTTCTTCACCTACTTCTACTCTGTCACACTGTTTCCAAGTGAAATTAACAGAAATGATTACAATATACCAAACACAATTGCACTTTATTTTCATACTGAAAAAGCTTTAGATACTATAGTTTAATTTCATTTCTAAGGAAAGCACACGATTACACTACAGATTTCCGATGTCTATGTTCACATGAACACAAGATATGAACACTTAAGTCCATGCAGTATGACATAAACACCTTATTACTCTGTCATCATTAATATATAGGGGAAAGACTGGTTTAGTTTCTTCTAGACTTTGCTTGCAATGACATCATGTGCTCCCTCACTCCCTCTTTCTCTTGCTGCAGCTATTGATTTTTGCAGGTTGCATGTAGTTTTATGAACTGTTGTTTCTACTTTTACACTGTTTTTTAAAAATACAATGAACATCATTTAAATGAAGGCAAGATCTGAAAAGACTGTGCATGCGCATCACAGCAAACAAACACATTATAGCTATAAATATACATATGATTTGTATTTTTTTTAATAGTAGCCATATTAGTCTCTTTTTCAAGCAAATCAGAATAAACAAAAGAGTTTTGCATGTATATTTTATAGTTTTATATTATATCTAAAATAAAATTTTAAAAACCATCATACATATAAAAGTTTACTACAGTCCTCTGGCACCTCATAGGCAAAATCATTGTATCTGCCACAAGCTCAGTTCACCAGAACTTCATATACAGTACTGTACAGTATATTTAAAAAAATCCTCAAAAATAAAGATTTGAGGGGTGATTTTTTTTTGTTCTTTAATGTTCCTTTTGATTCAACGCACCTAATTCCTTCCCTCACCCCAAGAATACGTACTTATTATTTCAACCCAACTTTACCAAAAGATGAGGGGGAAGGGGGGGACCCTAGAGTTAAAAAAGAGAGGTCTCTTTAAACAGGATGTATGCTTATGCGTTGGCGTACAAATGCACGAGCGCGCACCACACGAACCTACCGTGTCTAAAGAAGACATACAGACACAAATATGTATCCATAGGCACGAACATACCGTGTGCATGCGTGTGTGTGCATGTCTGTGTACTGATTATATATATATATACAGTAAAACCTCATATAACACTAAAACCTGGTTCCACAAGTCTTCGTGTTATATGATTTTTCGTGTTATCTGATCCTCTATGGGATCCATAGAGATACATTGTAACCACACAGGCTTTCGCGGTTGTTATCTGAAGCATCCCATAGGATCTTAATGTTATCTGATGCAATTCTTCCCCCCAGATTCCTTGATGTTATGCGATTTTCGTGTTATTCGATACTAATGTTATATGAGGTATTACTGTATACTGATTATATATATATATATATAATCAGTATCATAAGTATATATATACAGTAAAACCTCAGATAACACTAAAACCTGGTTCCACAAGTCTTGGTGTTATACGATTTTTAGTGTTATCCGATGCATGTTAAAATCCTATGGGATCCATAGAGATACATTGTAACCACACAGGCTTTAGTGGTTGTTATCCGATGCATCCCATAGGATCTTAATGTTATCCGATGCAATTCTTCCCCCCAGATTGCTTAATGTTATGCGATTTTAGTGTTATTCGATACTAATGTTATCTGAGGTATTACTGGTATATATATAATCAGTATCATAAGTATATATATATAATCAGTATCATAAGTATATATATATGTAGTATATATAAGTATATATAAGTATTTATATATAATTTTTTTGAGGGAAATATCTCCCTCTGCCCTTGTGAAAGTCGGCTGAGGGGGGGGCGTGGCCGGAGCGAAGGAGCCCGATCCATCTCACGGTCAGCAAAGGGGGCGGCGGCACCATCTCGGGGCCCTCCCGGGAAAGAAGCCCCCTGCCTTCCTGGCCCACCCACCCCTGGCCCACCACATACCCCTTCCGACCCCCCACCCCACCCCACACAAAGAGACACTTCCGCGCTGCTCCACATTCTTCCAAAGCTCCCTGAAGGGGGGGGGGAGGAAGGAAAGGGGGAGCGGTGGCGGCGGCGGCCGTCGCCTCACCCACCTGCCTCAGCACTTTCCGACAGTTGCTACAGACCCGGCGGCACTCGTTGTGCCCAAGCCCGCTGCCTTGGCCGTCTCCAGGGCCCGAGGAAGCGGCGTTGCTGCCCCTATTCATCTTTTGCGGGGAAGGAGAGCAAAGGCGGAGAGAGGGGCAGGGGCTGCCTCTCAGAGGCTGCTTTCAACAAGCGCCCTCAGCAAGCGGAGGCAACGGCAACGGCCGCCACCGCCGCTCACGCGCCCAACCGTAGCTCTCTCCCCCCCCTCCCCTCCCCTCCCCTCCCCTTCTGCGCTCGCGCCGCCGCCGCGCTCGGCCTCCCACAGCAACGGCTTTCCATATCCTCCTCGCGCACACCCCTCGGCCCGGGCCAATCGCCGCCCGCCGGACACGCCCCTCCGCGGCCCGCTCGGCCAATGGCCGAGTCAGAAGGCCGCCAGCCAATCGGCATGGCGAGCTGGCGTTCCCATCTCCAGGCAGTCTCTGAGTTTGAAGGGGCGGGGCCGTCCCGCGAAGAGAGGCCGGGGGACGGGCGTGAGGGGGAGGAAGAGAAGGCGAGGCTAGTAGTCCACCAGCTGGCGGGTCGGAGGAGGGACCTGGTAGGTAGGAGAAAGCGGGGATTTTCTTCAACCAATGGGAGGGCTTGTCAAGGCTCCAAAGGAAAAGGCACCCACGAGGTGGGCCACGCCTCCTTTCCCTGGGGGGGGGGGGAGAATCAGGGCTGCCTTAGAAGACGGAGGAGGCAGGGGAAGAAATAAGATATATTCGCCATAAAGTTATACGAATCGAACCTCAAGGTTTTAATTTATGAATTTTCTGTAAGCCGCCTAGAGTCAGGTTCGCCTGATTGGGACGGGATAATAAATATAAATAAATTAATAAATAAATTAATAAATTAATAAATTATTATTATTAATAATAATAATAATAATAATAATAATAATAATAATAATAATAATAATAATAATAATAATAATAATAATAATAATAACCTGACCAAGAACAAGGGAATGTTGGCGTTGCTTTTGCTGTGTTTCCTTCTGAATACAGGGTGTGTGTGTGAAAAATAAAAATTAAATCCAGAGTGAAATCCAGATGAAAGTTCAAAAGCTGGCTTGAGACTCAATATAAAGAAAACCAAGATAATGGCAACAGGCCCTATCAGTCCCTGGAAAATAGATGGGGAAGAAGTAGAAGCAGTGACAGATTTTACTTTCTTGGGATCAAAGCTCACTGCAGATGGTGATTGCAGCCATGAAATAAAAAGGCGACTGATTCTTGGGAGGCAAGCGATGAAGAACCTAGGGAACATAGTGAAAAGTAGAGACATCACATTGAAAACAAAAATTCGCATAGTCAAAGCAATGGTATTCCCTGTGGCAATGTATGGTTGTGAGAGTTGGACCATTAGGAAAGCTGAGCGCAGAAGAATAGATGCCTTTGAGATGTGGTGTTGAAGGAGAGTTTTGAGAGTCCCCTGGACAGCGAGGTGAACAAATAAGTCAATCTTAGAAGAAATCAACCCTGACTGCTCCTTAGAAGGTCAAATAGTAAAGATGAAGCTAAAGTACTTTGGACGCCAAATCAGAAGAGAGGATTCACTTGAGAAAGCCTTAATGTTGGGAAAGGTGGAGGGCAAAAGAAGAAGGGGGCGGCCAAAAATGAGATGGCTAGATGGCATTGTAGACACAATGGGCACAGAGCTGAGCGAGTTGAGGAGGATGGTGGAGGACAGGAGTGCCTGGCGGACAGTGGTCCATAGGGTCGCAAAGGGTCGGAATCGACTGTGCGACTGAACAACAACACAAATCCAGAGAATATCTTTAATTATCAACAAAATTAGCAAGGTTTCCTGCTGCCTAATAATAATAATAATTAATAATAATAATAATCATCATCATCATCATCATCATCTCCTGGAAGATACATTTGTCTTAAGGCATGTAAACTTGCAAGTGTCTTTTGAAAATGGATATAGGAAAACTGTGTTGTTGGAGAAAGCCAATGAGTCCACATTTCTTGTCATGAAATTTAGACACAGTTCAGTGTTGCCACCATAGCAAACACCTGCAAAGCAAGCCAGTACACAATAAGCCCAAGTTGAATACAGAGCCACTAAACAAGCTAGACGTCCATTGGATGGCACATAAAATCTCAATAGTTCTAATAAACATGTTTAGAATGTAGGGAAAAATCCATTCTAGGTCAAGCAGTCTTGATGAAAAAGCTTTGTGAAGCTGGTTGCTTTGACCCTTCTGCTTTATCAGGCTGATTTATGGGGAAGAAGCAAGAGGGAGTGGTACTTGCAAATTGTAGAATGTTCTTCCTTTCAACCCAAGACTGCTTCCCAATTTCTTTGATTTTTTGAAGGGTATTAGTATGCTTTGTTTTGATTTGGTCTTTTAAACTGTTTCACTTGGTAGTTCCAATCTGCTTCTGAGTTTCTTATCTTTCTATGCATTATGGTTTAAGTTGTTGAATGCTGCCTTGGAGACATTTGTGGAAAGATGATATATAAATTGTATAAGCAAAAATCACATTTTATTTGTCTATATATCAAGGGTACCCAAACTTTTTGGGCCATAGGCCAGTCACATGGTTCAGCGGACCAGTCACATGGTTCAGCGGGCCAGTCACATGGCTCAGCGGGCCGGTTACATGGTTCCTCCCACTGGAAGCAGAAGTAAAATGCATCTTGCAATCTGTTTTGCAACAGGATGAGATAGATTTTAAGCTGCCATTTTCTCTGCTTAAACCAGGGGGTGCCCAAACTATGGCCCACAGGCCAGATCCGGCCCCCAGCACCAATTCATCTGGCCCACACCACCCTCATTGCTTCCAGAAGCAGAAGTAAAACGCGTTTGCTGACAGTTTTTAAATATGTTTTTTTAAAAATATTTTAAAATCATTTTCAATCTTGGTTTTAATCTCCTTGTGTGTTTTAATGTTTTCACCAGGGCCATAGCCAGGATTCTAGATCTGGGGTGTGTGTGTGTGTGTGTGTGTGTGTGTGTGTGTGTGTGTGTGTGTGTGTGTGTGTGAAATTTTTTTGGGGGGGGATTTTCAGGAGGGGTAACGATTTCACACTCACATACATAACACTGGCACCACAGGGTGAGTTGAGGGGGACTGTTAGTTCAGGAGGTTTTTCGCCCCTCCTGGGCCCCCTGGCTACAGCCCTGGTTTTCACCTTATGTTAACAGTGCCAAACATAAATGAAAGTTGGTCACCATGGAAATGAGATGTCTAAGTAAGGCTGCTGGAGTGACTAGAAGGGAGAAAATCAAGAATGAGATTATAAAGGAAAAGAATTGGAATAGAACCAATGTGAAACTACTGTATATACAGAGGCAACAAATAAATTGGTATGCCCATGTAGAGAGACTGGTTTGGAATTCAATGCTATACAAGGCATGTTTGAAAAGAGGAGAAGGGCAAAGAGCATGAGGCAGACCCAGAGGAAGATGGAGAGATCAAAGACATAATAATACCAAATAACATTGGCTACTAGAAATGCAAGAACAAGAACCTCATATCTCCCTTGACACCCAAAGTGGTAAAAGAGGAAGTTAAAAAAAGATTTATATTGTACAGTACTGTATTTTAAAATTGTTAAAATTATTGATTGTTTCATAATTTATTTGCTGTGTGGTGCCTTGGGTCCCCTATGCAGAGAAAGGTGGCATATAAACAAACAATTTTTTTTTTTGCAATAGTAGCCATGTTAGTCTGTGGTTCAGGCATATCAGAAAATAAAATAAAATAAACAAAATAAAAAACGCTGTAGCACTTTAAAGACTAACTGCTATATTTTTATTGTTAGCTTTCATGGATCAAGTCCTAAATTTCACTCCTTGTCTGAAGAAGTGGACTTGATTTACGAAAGCTAACAATAAAAATAAACAAATGTTATAGAAAAGATGAGCCAGAATGTCGGTTTTGACCCACAATGGACTGAAGAGTGTTTTTAATGGACTGCCATTGATGGTTATCTAGGCAACAATCAATAGGCAGTATTGGCATCAAATCTGCATACACATAACAAACCTGTTGTGACAGCATTCCCTTTGTATAGACTTAATGCTTCAGTTTGGTTGAGGAATTTGGTAGCAATTAGGAAACTCTGACAGTAGAACAGCTGAACTGTGATGCACAATACTGTACTCAGCTTTCTAGCTGTTGTAAACCCTTGCTAGGGCTATATCATTCCAACCCCCAGCCCCACTCCAGATAAAACCCTCCTCATCTGCGTCAAACTTACATGCAATATTCCTTCATAAAACATGTGTCCTCAACTCTAAAGTGTAGCTGTAAGTTTATCTTCCACAAAAGATTGTGCTTATTGGGGGGGGGGGGGGCTGTTCTCTAGGGACAACAGTTACCATCAGCAAAATAATAACAAAATTAATAAACCAGCTATGGGACGGTTGGTTTGGACATTATGTAAAAACAAGACAGCTGTGCTCCAAGGCAGGATAAGATTAGAGATTTGCTCTAGGGCCGTGATGGCTAACCTTGGCACTCCAGAAATGGAAGTAAAACACAGGAGTGATGAGGGCAGCGTGGGCCAGATGAATCGCAATAAACCTATTCATGTGGATTCACTGGGGGCTTGGGCTTCTGGGAATTGAAGTCCAAGAACATCTGGAGTGCCAAGGTTCACCATCACAGATCTAGGGGAAGTTGAGAATGTTTGGAGAGTGTATGCAACTTATGTTTGCCTTGGGTCTCCAGCAGTGGTGGGATGTCAAAAATTTTACTACCCCACCGTGACGTCATCACAGTGTGGGCGGAGCTGATGTCATGACGTCATGATGTCGTGAGTGGGACCAAAGAAAATAATAATAATAATAAAATAAAAATAAGCACGCACACACACACACACACACACACCTCAACCCACCTGCCCACCCACCCACCCACAACACAAACCCGTAAATAAATAAAATAAAATAAATAAATAAAATAAACATTACATTAAAATACACCCAACCACCCACCCCAAACACAAATCAACGCACCCCAAACACATACACATCACTTACCTGTTAGTATAAGTGCCTGGGCAGCACCATGTTGCAAAATGGATATGGTCATCGTACCGGTTCTCTAGGACAGTGTTTCCCAAATGCTGGTTTTTGGACTTCAATTCCCAGAAGCCTAAGTCATTTCCCCAAAGCACTGATCAGCCAATGTACTGACTTAGGCTTCTAGGAATTGAAGTCCACTAGTGGGCTGTGTACCCATTGTTGGGAACCACTACTCTAGGATAATATGCCTTAATGTAAATGTAAAACAGCTGTACCTCCTTAAGGGTTCTCCAATTGGAACAGCAATTGGAACAGCACAGGTGTAGCTTATTGATGAGGTTAACTCTAAGACTTTGCTTAAAAACCCCAAGCCAGGCCGCCAGGCCTTTTTAGGAACTGTAGTAGTACGTCAATATAGGCAAAGGTATTAAATACACATTAAAATACACACTGACACACCACATCCAAAGATGAGTCACTTACCCTGGGGAGCAGGCTATAGGGAGCTTCAGGCTAGCAGCATCTCTTCCTCTTCTCTGCTTGGGAGGGCAGCAAGGAGGCCGTACATACGCGCCAAGCACTGTAGGCGTGCATGCACAACAAGTGCTTGGCGAGCGTGTGCAGTGGGGGAACCAGTGAAAAGGTAAGCCTCGAAGGTGGTTCCCCCCCCCAAAAAAAAAAAAAACTGCTACCGGTTCTCCAGGACCCTGGGGAAAGTTACTGCCGGTTCTGGCGAACTGGTGAGAACCTGTTACATCCCATCTCTGGTTTCGAGGGCGATGAAAAATGATGACTCAGGGTTACTAGTGTCAGTGATAATGCACTGCTAGTAGAAACAGTATATTATTAGGACAAAGAGAGAACTGAAATCCACAGACCTAGATACAGTAGTCTGTTTTTATAGACCACAAATTCACTTCTGTATTTGTGTCAGGTTCAACAACTGATGAACCTAAGAAGTTGCCTTGTTTTGAGTAGGATTGTAGGACCATTTAGCCTAGTACTGCCAGCTTTGACTTGCATCATCTTTCTAGGGTTCAGGCAGGATTATTTATTTATTTATTTATTTATTTATTTATTCAGATTTATATTGCCGCCCACTCGCCGAGGTGACTCAGGGCGGCTTACAGTCAAAACAGCAACAGTACAATAAAAATTATAAAATATAACCTCACAAAACACAACCAAACCAGAACACAGACTAACTCCCCTCAGGTCGTTGTTGTTACTATCTCCATCTGTAGATCTCTGCTGGTCTCCCATCCAGGTAACTGAGTTCAAACCTGTTTAAATTTCAAAAGTAGATCAAATTAATTGTATTGATGGATCTCCAAATATTATTTGTATAGTATGACCAAGATCGCCCTTTCTTGAAAGCCAGTCATATCCAACTCTAGAGTTCAGTGCTCATCTCTGTTTATAGCCAAAGCGTCAGCATTGTCTGTGTCTGCAGATGTTTCCGTGGACATGTGGCAGGTATGACTAAACACCAGAATGTACGGAATGCTGTTATGACCAAAGAACCCTTCAAAGAGAGGATAGCTTCAGGCAGGCAGCCATCTATTAATATACATTCAAATTAAGAAATGTAAACTAGGGCCTACAGACACTGTAAAAGCAAGCCAGTTGTAAGTTGCAATATACAGTTTATTGTAGCCTGGATGTTTAAATATTCCTTTACATTGTTCACTACTAGAGTATTATGCACATTGCAGTCTTACTCCAAATCTTGCAACTCATATACAGTACTGTGTGTGTGCGTGTGCGCGCGCGTGCGCACGCACGCACACACACACACACACACACACACACACACACACACACACACACACACACACACACACACACACACACACACACACAGTATAGCCTTTTGCACACACATACATAAATCTAGTGGTAGTGGGATGGCTTCTAGCAAGGCAACATAGAATTGGCTGAGTTAGCCAGAGCTGGAATGTGTTTAGCTGGCTCTTCTGTGTAGATATGCAAAGCCAGCTAGCCACGCACTTCTGTTTCATCCTCTTTTGTGAAACTGGGCAGCATCCTGCTATTGTATAGAAAAAAGAAGGACGAAAAGCAAACTGGGGGGAGGCAGATTAGTTGGCATTTCAGCGCAGGGAAAAAATGAGGATCAGCTTTAACCCCACTCAAGACTATTATCCTAGTCTTTACCACTATGAGAGGAATGTATTAAGTTTGAGAACTATAGTTTATTAGTGTGCTGGCCCCACTATTCTGGGAGATGCAGTTTTAAAAAGGAACTATTCAAGCTGTAGTTATATCAAGTCCATTTCCTCCTACCTGCTTTTAATATGTAATCATTGCTATGGGCTGTCAAATCACTTCCAGTGTACCAATGAATGTCACTTCTGGGGGACGGTAAGGAGAGGCCCAGTGGTGGGTGGTCAAAAATGGGTGGAGCTAACATCATGATGTCATGATGTCATGGGCAGGGACAAAGAAAAAATAAAATAAAATAAAAATAAGCACACACACACACAACCCTCAACCAGTGGTGGGATGTCAAAATTTTTACTACCCCACCATGACATCATCACAGTGTGGGCGGAGCCAATGTCATAACATCATGATGTTGTGGGCGGGGCCAAAGAAAACAAATTAAAAATAATAAAAAATAAAATAAAAATAAGCACACACACACACACACCTCAACCCACCTACCCACCCACCCACAACACAAACCTGTAAATTAAATAAATAAATAAATAAATAATACATTAAAATACACCCACCCACCCACAACACAAATCAACCAGAGCTTTTAAACCAAAGCTTAAAGCTTATTCTGGCTAATCTTTCTCACACTAGGTCAGATGGAAGAAACTACAGAATGAACTCACCACAAGATGGCTTCATTTAGGCAATTTTCAACTTTTCAACAGTTAAAGAAGTTAGGTACTAAGTCTTTGCCTAACCAGTTCTCTAGGATATCTAGGGGAGCAGGCTATAGGGAGCTTAAGGTTAGCAGCTTCTCTTCCTCCTCCCCGCTTGTGAGGACAGCAAGGAGGCCGTGCATACGCGCCAAGCACTATAGGCGTGCATGCACACCAAGTGCTTGGTGCGCATGTGCAGTGGAGGAACCAGTGAAAAGTTAAGCCCCGAAGGTGGTTCCCCCCAAACGCTGCAACCGGTTCTCCAGGACACTGGGAAAAGTTACTTCCGGTTCCGGAGAACTGGTGAGAACCTGTTACATCCCATCACTGCCCTCAACCCACAACACAAACCCGTAAATAAATTAAATAAATACAATAAAAATTACATTAAAATACACCCAAACACCCACCCACCCCAAACACAAATAAACCCCCCCACCCCCCCCCAAACACAAACCTGTCACTTACCTGTTAATATAAGTGCCTGGGCAGCACCATGTTGCAAGATGGATCGTACCAGTTCTCTAGGATAATATGCTTTAATGTAAATGTAAAACAGCTGTACTGTACCTCCTTAAGGGTTCTCCAATTGGAACAGCAATTGGAACAGCACAGGTGTAGCTTATTGATGAGGTAACTCCAAGACTTTGCTTAAAAATCCCAAGCCAGGCCGCCAGGCCTTTTTAGGAACTGTGGTAGTACGTCAATATAGGTAAAGGTATTAAATACACATTAAAATACACACAGACACACCACATCCAAAGGTGGAGTCACTTACCCTGGGGAGCAGGCTATAGGGAGCTTCAGGCAAGCAGCTTCTCTTCTTCCTCCCTGCTTGGGAGGACAGCAAGGAAGCCATACATACGTGCCAAGCACTGTAGGCGTGCATCCACACCAAGTGCTTGGCATGCATGCGCAGTGGGGGGACCATTGAAAAGGTAAGCCCCGAAGGTGGTTCCCCCCAAAAGCTGCTACCGGTTCTCCGGGACACTGGGAAAAGTTACTACCGGTTCTGGCAAACTGGTGAGAACCTGTTACATCCCATCACTGGAGAGGCCTATAAAATCAAAGAAGAGACAAAGACAATATATTCTTCTTCTTCAAGTACCATATATGATTCTGAATGTTGGCTATCATCATGATGATCAGCCATGAAGAATGTCCTGGGCACAATATAATGCAGTGGCCTTCCATTTGCCTTCTGGATTGCAGTGTGATACCCATATCACTGATCCAGTTCTACGAGTCACTTTCTGGTCCTAAGCCCTTTGACACACAAAGTTTTCATCAGCCCCATATCAGTGTTGATGGATTCAAGTGAGATTTAATCCACCTGGGGACCATTACCCTTCCCTGTGGATTAGTCCTCTGGGTTGTCAGGTTAGCTAACTGCTGCTTGACAATCAGTGTTGAGTTGCTGGCAGTATGGACTACTCTATTGCCACAGCAGGATAACCTGGCCAGATTGGCAATTATTATATATTCTTTACTGTACTCTTTTTCATGTATGGCAGTAACACATATCAAAATTATAATGTATAACACAAATATGGACAAAAAATCCCTCTAAAATGGATTTGAGTAACAAGCAGGGCCATAGCCAGGATTCTAGATGTGGTTGGGTGAATATTTTTTCAGGATGGGCAACAATGTCACATATTATTGTTGTTGTTCAGTCGCATAGTTGATTCCAACCCTTTGTGACCCTATGGACCATTGCCCGCCAGGTACCCCTGTCCTCCACTACCTTCCTCAGCCCACCCAACTCTGTGCTCATTGCATCTAAAATACCATCTAGCCATCTCATCTTTGGCTGCCCCCTTCTTCTTTTGCCTGCCACCTTTCCCAGCATCAAGGCTTTCTCAAGTGAATCCTCTCTTCTCATTTGGTGTCCAAAGTACTTTAGCTTCATCTTTACTATTTGACTTTCTAAGGAGCAATCAAGGTTGATTTCTTTTAGAATTGACTTATTTGTTCTCCTCGCTGTCCAGTAGACTCTCAAAACTCTCCTCCAACACCACATTTCAAAGGCATCTATTATTCTGCGCTCAGCTTTCCTAATGGTCCAACTCTCACAACCATACATTACCACCGGGAATACCATTGCTTTGACTATGCAAATTTTTGTTTGCAAGGTGATGTCTCTACTTTTAACTATGTTTCCCAGGTTTCTCATAGCTTGTCTCCCAAGCATCAGTCACCTTTTTATTTCATGGCTGCAGTCCCCATCTGCAGTGAGCTTTGATCCTAAGAAAGTAAAATCTGTCACTGCTTCTACTTCTTCCCCATCTACTTTCCAGGGACTGATAGGGCCTGTTGCCATTATCTTGGTTTTCTTGATATTGAGTCTCAAGCCAGCTTTTGCACTCTCTTCTTTCAACCTAAGCAGCAGCTTCTTTAGGTCTTCCTCACTTTCTGCCATTAGGGTGGTATCATCACCCTAGCCACCATGGCTATGGTAACAAGTAAATATTACTTAATTCATGAGAAGGGAACAGTGTTATCAGTTGTTACCTTTTGTTGTAAAAAATAACATTGTTATGGCTTACTCTTGCCCAAAGAAATGTGCTACAAAAGATGTAATTAAATAAACTGTACCTTGTTATTTTCACGTTCTGTCTCTGATAGACCATATTTCACATCTTGGACAGTTTTTCCCCTGAACCCATTCTGGCCAGCTTATGCTGTGTATTTTTTTAAAAAAAATCTGCATTATGGATACAGTACCTGCATCTTTATGGAGGAGTTTGGGTTATAAGTGGAATTTTATTGTTTCCTCTCCCTGTTCATATCCAAGAGTAAAGTTTAGGTTATAAGTGGAATTTTATTGCTTTCTCTCCCTGTTCAGTTTGTTTTCAGCAGGAATAAAGAAGCCAAAGGAAGATAAAGTTTTGCTAAGATGACAAAGAAGTCCAATCAGACAAAGGGAGCCTGGTCTGCTGATGTGGGTATCTTAAAATGCTTTCTAAACTTTTAAATGAAATTGCCTAAGGCCTAGATGCATTGCATACATGACTTCCTATAGGAAAATAGTTCTGATTCATCCTGAGGTCTACCAAAACATCCTTAAATTAAAAAAGAAAAAAAAATGTTGAAGACACATCTTTGCCAAACAAGATTTTTTCTCCAGTGATTTGAAACTGAAACTCATTCTCCCTCCCAGAAAAGCAGAGGGAAAGGAAATACTGTATACATTTCTCACTTCTTTGGCTATACTGTATCTTAAAACCTATGAATTATAATTTCCTTCAGTAGGACCCTACACCCTTTTAAATAGTGTTCAGAATTGAGACAGATGGTGATGGATTTAACACTGGATTATGTGCTGGCAGTGTTTTCTTGTTAGTGAAAAAGTTATACAGCTGAAACATTAAAGATGATAGATATGTATTATATTTACTGTACTGTATATAGTTTTAAAAATAGCCCACTCTTTGAATATAGAAGAAGCTAAGCCATAGTTGTTGTTTGTCCAATGAAAGGTAAAATAGTTTGTTGTTTTTCTTAACATTTAAATTGGAACAATTTGAGATTAATTATACACTAGTGACTGAAGCAATACAGGGAAAACTGACTTTTTTGTCAGTCATTTGTTGACTCCTAGATGAGAAGGTATTCACTGTCACCCTGAAAATGAACACCCAGGTTACTTAATTTTATTTGAATAATATTACATCTCTGGTGCTGCCGAAAATATTGATAGTAGGAAGGAAAGTTACTGCACAAGAGAGTGTAAAATATTCAGCACTGCTAGTACAGCAGGTTTAGGCAGTGTTCAAACAACTTCAGATTTAGGGATTGTTTTTGCTGTGTCAACATTTCTAATTACTGCTTTTCAGAGGTTTTGGGTGCCGTATATCAGTGTGCTGAGGTGTCTGGCTAATCTTCCCTGGTTACTCGGCAACTTAGAAAAGTTACTTTTTAAAAGACAATAACCCCCAGACCCCCACAACCATCATGGCTAAGTCTGAATGTGGGCATTGGTTTTATAAACACACAGAGCTTTTAAAAAAAGACATTTAAAAAAAGCTACTTTTGTCAGTCTTCTAGCCAGCACGTCCAGTTGTGATTCTGAGTACTGGGTTTTGTGAATCTCAGACCTTGGAAAAGTTGCTTTCTCTTAAAAAAAAAATAAAGCTCCCCAAGTTGCACAGTCAACAAGTCCTACAACCAATGGCCTCCAGGTTGTAGTCCAAAATAGTTTGTACGTGCAACTTTCTCAAGCTCTGGTATTACACAGACCCCGTTGGCTGTGAAGTCAGCTTCGGCATTCTTCCTGCAAACAAAGAACTTCCTAATCAGTTTTGGCTTTTGGCCAACCCAACAATCAGGGACTGGATGACATTCAAATTCCTTTCAAAGAAAGCAAGCAGCTATATGATATTGGACAACTAGAAGGCAGTCCAAAGTCCTGGAGACAAAGAGGGCTGTAGCTGTTTGCTGTGGAGAGAATTGGCTATTAGAGGTTGTTGTCACATTGTAGCCATATACTGACTGAAATCCAGTGGTTTAGTGTTTTCAGCTGCACTACAGTGTGCCCACCAGTGATGGGATGTAACAGGTTCTCACCAGTTCGCCAGAACCGGTAGTAACTTTCCCCAGTGTCCCAGAGAACCGGTAGCAACTTTTGGGGGGAACCACATCCGGGGCTTACCCTTTCACTGGTTCCCCCACTGCACATGCGCGCCAAGCAATAAAAGAATAGTATTCTAATGTATTTATTTATTTATTTATTCATTTATTTTATTTACTGGTTTGTATCGTGGGTGGGTTGAGGTGTGTGTGCACGCTTATTTTTATTTTATTATTTTTTATTATTTTTATTTTTTATTTTTTCTTTGGCCCTGCCCATGACATCATGACATCATCATGTTAGCTCCTCCCACACTGTGATGACATCACGGTGGGGTAGTAAAAAATTTGACATTCCACCACTGGTGCCCACTGAATCAATGGGGATTTGGTCTGGCAACTCCATTGATTCAAACACGCCTATTCTAGTAGTATGTTGTTATACTAAGCAACAGGATTTCAGCTGCTATGATAATATAATGAAGGGGAGTAAGAATTTTGTAAACAAATTGTTCCCCCTTGCCTTGTGTTCTTGCTGTGCTTGATAATTGTGTTCATGTCTCTGGGCTTCAGTTGTGTTGACCCTGAATTCTTTGTTCGGCAATGCCCATCCTTCCTTTGGTGTACTGTATTTAAATTAATTTAGCTTGTTATCTGCCTGTTGTGCTTTCTTCAGATATTACCCTGTCCCCATCTCTCTCTCTCTCTCTCCCCCCCCCCCAATCATTTATGAATAAGCCTGTCCTTCTGTAAGGTGTTGTATGTAGATGTGTGCTTTATTCTGAGTCTCATTTGCTTCAAATGTAGTCCTGCCTCTTGGTGCTTTGCTGTTGTTTCAAAGTTTCTGAACCAAGTGTCTGGGAATGAAAGGTGAAGATTTAGCTCATTGTCTCCCAGGAGTCTTCAGTGTACCATTGAAAGGTTGTGAGCCCCTGGCCAGGCTAAGGTGGACAGACAGGAATGGTGACAGTCTACCTTGTAGGGTGGGTGTTAGAACCTGTATCCCTTCGTTCTCATCAAGTGTGTGCCTTTGACACCCTTCAAGTTTAAAGTGTAGACAATCCCACAATCCATTACAATATGTTGGCAGGGCAGAATGCATCCGCTACAGGTTTTGCCCAGACATTATGAAAGCGAACCAAGCATTTCCACCCCACGCTGAATTCCACACTGTTTTTTATAATAGCATACGATTCTCATAGTGTCAGCCGTGCAGGGATTTTATTGTTCTGCTGCATTTATTGATTTGTGTAAAACACTAGCACACTAAATTCTTGAAGCGTAAACCCAATTACAGAAAACAATATCCCAAATTGCATCCACATGGAAGGAAATAATGTTGCCCAGGAATTCAAATTCAGTAGATTCAATTCAAAAACAAGCACAAACCGCCCATGAAAGCCACACGGCATGACCACAACATTCATATATTTTAGCTGCCAGAGGCCATGCAAGAAACAAACAAACAGTTTTGTAAGTCCTTAAAAATACTGTCAGGAGAACAAAGTTTCTGATGTCACAGAGACGCTATTCCACATCTCTTCAGAGATGTGAACTTTCCACTCCCAGATGTTATCAGTTTCTTTTCTTTTCATAGGGAAACCTAGAAGGCTGAATCTGATTACCAAAGGGGAATGACCAAAGGGGAATGATATTCAGAGAGATACAGTCCTTAAAGCAAAAGTTAGAATCATGTGACCCATGAGCCTCATATGATCAAATGCTGTTTTTGTGACCCCTGGGCCTTTCAAGACAATATGGATTCTGTCTTCTAGTCACCACATATAGGCTAAATTAGGGTGTGACTACACAGAAGTCTGTCCCAGATTGATATAGAATTATTTATACTGCAGTCTGGCATTTAAATTGCTGTCACTGCTTACACTGAAAAATTTAATTGTCCCAGAAATGTGTATTTTAATGTCAGACAGCCCCACTTCACCCTTATTCTTGTCTGCCATTGTTGCCAAATAGCAAAATAGTGCTGAACTGATAAGACATTACATTTGCATCCCTTACTCCCATATGGGACTGTGGTGGCTTAGTAGTTAAGACACTGAGCTTGATGGTTGGAAGGTTGGCAGGTCAGCAGTTCAAGACCTAAGTGCTGCAGGAGTGAACTTCCATCTCTGTCCCAGATCCTGCCAACCTAGCAGTTTGAAAGCAAGAAATTGCAAGTAGGTAAATAGGTACTGCTTCAATGGGAAAGCAAACAGTGTTCTGTGCACTCCGGTGTCTAGATATGCCTGCCACATGTCCACAGAAACATCTGCAGATGCAGACAGCGCTAGTTCTTTGGCTATAAACAGAGATGAGCACTGAACCCTAGAAGAGTCAGATACACTGGCTTTCGACCTTTACTTGTCCACATAAGCAGAAGTCAAACAACAGCAGTAGGGTTCTATGCCCCACTAAAATCATCATTATCATTCCCTCCCATCAAATTATTTCTTAATTATGGTAACCCTTTTCAGAGTTTTTTTTAGTTAGAGAATACAGTACCTAGAAGTGTTTTATCATTCACTTTTGCAGTCTTGGACTGTGCAGCTTACTCAAGGCCATACAGGCTGTATCTACTCACAGGAGGCTCAGTGGGAAATTGAATTTCCAACCAGATATCTAAATCAGTGAGTTATCCAGCCAGCAATGCCCTACTATGCACATCATTAATTGTGTCTTTTAGACATAAGCAGCAACTGACCTAAAGGACTGATAAGGATAATCTCACAAGCAAAAACAAGACAAAATAACAACTGGAAATGCTCCAGAAAAGTACTGGCTCTGCTGGCTGAACAAAATATATCACACACTCTGCCAAAAGATCAGATCTACTTGCAATTAAATCTAATTTTGTATAAATATTGGAATAAATATAGAAGGAAACAGCGAGAAACACTATAAAAAAGCAGGATGTTGTTCTCTGTCTAGTTGCAGCAGCTCCCTTAAATGAAAAATTGCTTCTGCAGGAAGTCTCTAGGATTGGAAAGTCTTCTTTAGCATTTTCCAACCAGTTTTGGAGAGTAAGTCACTCTTAAAAGAAATCAACTCCAACTGCTCCTTGGAAGATCAATAGTGAAGATGAGGTTAAAGTACTTTGGACATCAAATATGAGAAGAGAGGACTCACTTGAGAAGGCCTTGATGCTGGGAAAGTTTGAAGGCAAAAGAAGAAGGGGGCGGCAGAGAATGAGATGGTTAGATGGTATTGTTGGGCACAGAGCTGGGTGGGTTGAGGAGGATGGTGGAGGATGGGGGTGCCTGGCATGTGATAGTTCATGGGATTACAAAGGATCGGACTTGACTATGCAACTGAACAACAACAACAAAACCAGTTTTGGGGGAAATGTAGGAAAAGTTTTCTTCCATGTGGCTTGCAGTGGGTCCCAGAGGAGGAAACTAGCTCCCAGATTCCTTGAATTTGCCCAACTCTGCTTTAAAGCAAGTTGGATTCAAGTAAGAATGGAAAGATTTCTGGTAGAGTCAAGATTTTCACCCCAATTCCCCTTTTCACCACTTCCTGAGATTTGCTAGAAGACAAAGTCCGTCTTGCCTTTGAATCTGCACACTTGCAAAGCTTGCACTTATGTTTTACAGACGTGAAATTATGCATATATTAAAAACACAGATTGAAAATACACAAACATGCTTCAATTAGTGGGGAAATCAAGTTTATCTAAATGTAAATGATATGGAAAAGGATTTAAATAAGTATGCACAACTGTCCTTGTAGTAGGAGGCAACAATACATTCTCACAATGGTTATGATTAGACAGGAAAGCAGGTGAGATGTGATGATTTTTTTTTTACACCTTTATGCTAAAGCTGTTACTCAGGTGCCCTTTTAATCTACAAAAGTATTTTGTTTTCAGATCATAAAAAATGAACTGGATTTATGGAACCATAGAAGGGAATGGAGCAATGGCACCAGCAAGATGATTTTACCTTGAATTACCAAGTGCTATTTTAGATTAGTGCCAATAGCTTAACTAGTCTAGCATGAATTTCATTTCTATGCAGCCAGTTGTAGCTCAGATCTCAGGAGGCTGTTTGATCTGTGCACACCTGCAAAGCCAAAGTGGGAACAGCGTAGGCTCACAATAATGAGAAGTGGGATATTCCTGTCAGTTTGGAATTAATGAAGATTCTTTGCAGATAAGGAGACTTACATCTCCAGAAGAAATGTCTAATTACAATATTTAAAAAGAAAACATTATTTATTAGATGCTTGGTCTGCAGTAATCAGCAAACCAGAAAATGAGCCGGATTCTGTATCTCTCCACATTCACACCACATGTTGTTGTCCACCAGCAGCTCTCACTTGAGCATGTTGGTCTTGCATTTAGGGACTCCAAACACCAGCCTATTCAGGGTCTTCGAAATGACATATGGGAGGTCAAGTTTCTCAGCTATATCCTCCTTTAATGATGTTCCTTACCCAGTGAGCTCCTTCCTCTATCTTTTAATTTGGTTTTGTTCTTGTGTACCCTCAAGAATGATTGTTCTTGCCATAAAGGTCTTCCTGAATCTGAGCCGGCAAACTTGAGGCTCATATCCATTCAGAGAATGTTGAGGGTCATTCACTTGCTTAGGTCTCTCAACGTCCGCTGCTACTTCTCTCCTGATCTTAGGTGGAGCGATACCAACAAGAGGGTATATTTTCTCAACTGGTGTAGGTTGAGGGGAAGAAACCTAGCACACTACATAGAGCAGGGGTGCCCAAACTATGGCCTGGGACCCGGATGCAGTCTCTGATGCCAATTCATCCAGCCCATGAAGCCCTCGTTGCTCTGGAAGCAGAAGTACAGGCGCATTTTACTTCCACTTCCAGGAGCAACGAGGACTTCGCGGGCCGGGTGAATTGGCATCAGGGGCTGCATCCGGCCCCCAGGCCATAGTGACTGGCTCCCTGAACCACATGACCAGCCCACAGCCTGAAAAGTTTGGGCACCCCTGACATAGAGGGATATTGTGATGTCAGTTGTAACAAATGGTGATGTATGATATAAAGAAATGTGATGAAAAGGGAAGATCCAATGAGTGTCACTTTTCATGACAGATGACTTTTCCAACAATGTATTTTCCTTTGTTTTCTTGAATTCATAGCAAAAAAATAAATCTGTAACTGTTTCAAAGTCTTTTAAACTGTTCTGGCATGGTTCAAAGCATGATAGTAATTCTCCAATTAAAGATCAAATGTCAGATATACAAGTATCCAATGTTTAGGATGAATCCACCGTTATTAAAAAAAAAACCAATGGTTCTCAATTAAAAGGAAGAATGCAAATCAAATAATTAACATTCTTGATCCAACAATTAATCAATTTAGAATCTATCTTTTCTATTGATACTTTGTGAAACAGGCTCTATATGGAATGAGAGTGTGGGATAGTTTGACCAGGCCGGTAAAATTATAAATAATTGGAGACATTGTGGCAGAGAGAACATAACTTTCCTTACTTTGCTTTGGTTATTTATTTTATTAATAACACTTTTCTTGTGCTGGTCTTTGAGTTGTTTTCTCCTGAAACTTTTTATATTTGGAAAGGTCACCCATAGAGGAAAGATCACACAGGAGAACAGATTACAGCTGAAGTACGCTTTACAGAAGTAGTGATGCAATCCCCGCCCCAATTCTCCATAGGTTTATCTATCAGCTTCCAACTGGATATTTTGTGATCCAACAGTATGCTAACATCCCGTCCCCCTGCCGTCCTATAAGAATGATGAGAGGTGGCCAATATATCCCAGCTGCACTTAGGGTATTTAATGCCAAAGTGTGTCCCCAATTGTTGTATGGGATACCAATCTGGCCAGTGGTGGGATTAATTTTTTTTTTACTAGTATGAGTTCCCTCTCTCCCTCAATGCCCTTTTAAAGTAATTTTAAGAGTTAGTTTTAAATGTTTTAAAATTTAACTTGTTTAGTTTAAATCTTTTAGAATTTTGGATGCATATCGGTGGTTTTATATGAGATGTTAACCACCCTGAGTTGCCCTGGCAAGGAGGGTGATATACAAATTCAAGTAAAAAAATAAATAAATTTACTACCTACTCTGTGGGCATGGTATGGTGGGCATGGCCAGGGGAAAGCCCTGTGTTGCACCTGAATTAGAACTACTGTACAGTACTTTATTTCAAAACTTGGATGGGCAGGGCCAGCCAGAATTTCTGCTACCAGTTCAGACAAACTGGGGTGAACCTGCTGAATCCCACCACCGAATCTGGCACACCGCAGTGGATCATTTCCTGAAACTACCTCAATCCAGATTCCTACAAAAGATATTTTGTCTCCCTAACTGTGCCCCTTACGCTGCTCTGGGTTTCAAAGGGGGCCAACACCTCTTGGACATTAAAGCCAATGGTGGGTAGCAAACATTTTCGCTACCACACCGTGGGTGGAGCCTATGTCATGGGCGATCTAGTCATGCCTACCATATGGCCATGTATACATCTGCAAACACAGGTGGCACTGGCTCTTTGGATGTAAATGGAGATGAGCACTGCACTCTAGAGTCAGATATGGCTGGCTTTTGAACAAGGGAGACTTTGAACCACTTGCAGGGACAAAACCTGATGTCAAATTTGAATACCAGTCAGGGATATTCTGTTATTAGGTAAAGGTTGCCCTTGCTCGAAAGCCAGTCATTACCAACTCTAGGGTTCAGTGCTCATCTCTGTTTATAGCCAAAGAGCCAGTGGACTTGATCCACAAAAGCTCACATTA
Source organism: Furcifer pardalis (assembly GCA_030440675.1). Taxonomy (NCBI): domain Eukaryota; kingdom Metazoa; phylum Chordata; class Lepidosauria; order Squamata; family Chamaeleonidae; genus Furcifer; species Furcifer pardalis. Next base: position 105,154,012 of record CP126895.1, on the reverse strand, counting down.
AAATACAGCAGTCAATCTTTAAGGTGCCACAACGTTTTTGTCTTTTTGTTTTGTTTACTCTGTGATATGTTTGCACAGAATAAAACTTTTTAAATGGTAGCTGTGTTAGTCTTGGGTGGTGGCCACCCAATTTCACTACCCCCCGCCCAAAGGCCACCCAATTTCACCCCCCCCCCGCACGAAGGCCACCCAATCCCCCCCCCCCGGGGTGGTGTTTTGTGAACCTGTTACTGCCCACAACTGATTAAAGCGTAGCTAACACTGTAATATTTAAATTCTCGCTACAGTTACTTTTTGACACAAAACTTCTTAGACTCAGCTTTCAGTTTATTTAGGAGTCACAGTCCTCCAACTGGCTCACTTCCATAGAGGGGAAAATTAAATCTCTAGGCCTAACATTGGAACCAATGGTACTATCCACTGCCCCTGATGTCTTTAGATTAATTAAGCAAAGACTATTAGATATTGACTACCAGATCCTTTGCGGTGCAGCCAATAAAACTTGCTCTCCTCTGAGGTTGGGGATCCTCCAGCAGCAAGACCAAATGGTTCCCTATTTGTGTTACCTGACTCTCTTTCAACAGCACAGGGCCTTTTCACTGGCAAGGTTTAAAGTTTTGCCCTCTGAGCTTCTATTTGTGATATATTGTACAATAAAATCCCATATGGTGATAGGTTGTGTCCTTGAGGGGCTAAACGTGCTGAATCAGTTATCCACGTTCTTTTCTACTGCACCCTTTACAAGGAAAAATGCCTCAATTACCTAGATCTCATCTTAACCAAATTTAGTGGACTCTCACACTCCTCTAATTGTGCCACTCCTTGTTGTTTTTACAATTTTATACCACTTGCACTTGTAGTGCCATTGCAATGCCAACAAAGGTGTGTGTGTGTGTCCCCACCAATACTTTCCCAAATAGTGTGTTCTATAGCTGATCAGCCTGCATCTTCAAGAAGTTCTTCTTAATATTGAGTCAAAAATTCTTTTCCCTGAAATTTGAGTCCACCTGTTTTGAAGCTAACTTTTGAAGCAGCAAACAAAGAAAGCTGGCTTCTCCTGAATCAAACCATTGTTCCTTTCGTCCATTATTGACAGCTTTGATGGATACTGACCATGGTTTCAGGCAGGATGTTTTCCTAGCGCTATTTAGAGATCTCTGGTATTCTTTAGTGGTTTGCCATCCCTAGGCCAAATCTTAGGGGAAAATGCTTTATTTCCAGTTGCTCCCGAATTGTGAACTCTACTCCCCTTTGAGTTGAGATAATGTCCCACTTTAGCTATTTCTGTCATGGGTGTGAAAACACATTTCTTCACTGTTTTGATGTGGATATTGTGATAATGACGATATCAAGGGTTATGTTGTTTCATTTGTTCTCACCTTGTTTTCCAATAACAAAAGCAAAAACAGCAGCAACATGTAATTTCTAAAACAGGTGACATCCAATAAATTGTTCAAAAGACAATTCACTACCATGCAGATTCACAAACTAAATTTGATTGTCATATTAAGGAGGCCAAAGAGGAGATGAGGGAAACAGGGAAGTTGAAACAAAGGAAGCAAATTTAAAAAGCAGTTTAAGAGCTTATAAGAGGAAATGCAGCATGGCCAAAAGAAAGTTGACTTAATGGTTTAAAAAAGAAAGAAACAAATAAAAAGAAAGAAAAGAAGGTGGTGTATACTTTAACAGTCCAGCTGGGTTTCTGCAACATTGGTGCTTAACTGTGACTAGAAGTACTTCAAAGGCAACATCTGTACCTTACAACATCTATGACACTGAAAAGCAGTTCACACAGCTAAACACTCATGGTAATATAAAAACTAATAAAGTACTGTATCTGGAACACATTGTTCCCATATTACAGGATGAGTAATTAAACCACAAAGAAACTTGCTAAAATATGCAAGGTGGCACAAGTGAGCAACCAACCCTATCCAGAACTCCTGTCTCTCAGGTAAAGGTTTTCATGTGCTGGAGCAGTGTTGCCACAAGCATCAAAAGGCAAGGGATTCAATAACCATATGAAGGGCCAATGAGTCCCAAACTCAGAGTTGAGGAGAACAGCAGATAATGCTGACAGATTGCAAGACCAAGCAATGTGGTCTCATGGGTAAATGGACCCAGAACTTCAAAGGGCTACTTTTTGAAGTACAGTTGGTCCAGTGCTTTTCCAGGAGAAAGCAGATGGGAGGAGGGGATTAGCCTTCCAAGGTGTATTTGTTTGTTTTCTAGAAAGCACATGATATATATCTTGTTCTAATTTATATATAATTTAAGAAGGATGCCTACCAACTGGAACCAATCAGAGGACGGCAGCAAGAAATACTGAAAGAACTGGACATATTTAGCCTTGAGAAAAGAAGCCTGAAGGGAGATATGATCACGTTCTTCAAATACTTGAAATATTGCCATAGAAAGGTAGGGCAGGATTTGTTCTTGACTACCTTAGAGTGCAGGACATGTAATAATGGGCTCAAGCTACAAGGAACTAGATTTAGGTTGAACATCAGAAATAAGTTCCCAACTGTTAGAGCAGTACAACAATGGAACCAATTTTCTTGGAAGATGGTGAATGCTCCAATGCTGGAGGCATTCAAGAGAAAATTAAACAACCGTACATTTGTTCACTTTGAATTAGATCCCTACATTGAGTAGGTGGTTGGACTTTAAAGCCTAACAGGCCCCTTCCAACTCCCATCATTTTATGACTCTTTATCTCACAACAAACTTAATTTCACTAAGCCACTTCTAAACTCATATAGAATGGAACAATGAATTCTTTAGAAGCATTTTTGTTGTTTGGATTCCTATCTCAGTATCCTAATGGGTTCTGTTCTGTTATATGTTATCATGATGTGCTTCGCACATGCCCCTAGTGCAGTGATGATGAAACTTTTAGAGACCAAGTGCCCAAACAGAAGGGCAGGGTGAACTCTCTGCTTGTGGGGAGGAAGGAAACACTCCAATTGGGCTGCTGGACAGAGGGGTGGGTGAACTCTGTGGTGGGGAGAGGGGTGAAGTGCTCCCATTAGGCTACTGGGCAGAGGGACGGGGTGAACTCTTTGTGTGCCAACAGAGAGGGGTCTGCATGCACTCTCTGGCACTCATGCCATAAATTTGCCACCACTGCCCAAGTGGGTGTCATCAAACGTGTGAGAGTGCACACTATTTTCCATCAGATCCTCACTCATCCAGTCTGCTCAGCTGTCTCCTTGACTCCAGTATTGGAACCTTGTCTTCATTGCTCCACAGCTAAACTCTGCTAGTTCATGTGTAATCTATGTGTATCTGCAGTATGAGTATATTCTTATTCACTCTTCTTGGCACTGACTGTGTGTGATGTCATGACAACATATTGGTAAAACAATAGGAAGAGTATGACTGATCCAGAACACACAGATTGAAATCCAGGTTCTTGCAACGTTCTGACATAATGACACAATGGGAAAGAACCATGGTATCATCATGAATTATCCCAAACCCTCACCCTTCCCTCAGAAAGAGAGTGTATCAACCAGCATGCAGTGTACATATGGCAGGAAGGATCTGGTTGCTATGGCCCCTGGCTTCACCATCTGAGTCCCTTAATGCAGCCACATGAGAGTGGCATACTTTGCAACTATGTCCATAAGACCAGAGATGGAGGTTGATGTAACATTGATGTGGAAGTGGCATGCAATAAGAAACAAAGGGAAATAATATATAGTGGGGAGCAACATCGCAACTACCATCTGTTTTCAATGACTGCTAGAATGTACTGTACTCCATACTGCAAAATATAAGAACTTAAAGTCCCCAAATAAGAATTACACAAAAAGAGTCTGCCCTATACAATCACTAGGCAATGCTCTTAATTTGGCCTCCATCAGCTCTTTTAATTTAGGTCATATTTACTCACAATGTAATTGCCATTTTTTTCTGTATTTCAGTGTACCTCTGCTAGATTGCATCTCTGACATCTGCCTGTTTTGATTAAGGCAAGAGGCAAATATCTGAGCTACTAGACTAGAGCCTTTTCTTTTCCGAGTTGAGGGGCTCTGTTTGGCTTTCATCCAGGTAACATTGCTACAAGATATATGATACTTGCAGAACTACCACTGACTCATCATGCCGCCACACTTCATTTTGGCATCCAGTTCAACTGCAGGCTACATGGTATATGACAGGGGTGCCCAAACTATGGCCCCGGGGCCAGATCTGGCCCCCAATACCAATTCATCCGGCCTACAAAGCCCTCACTGCTCCTGGAAGCAGAAGTAAAACATGCTCATATGGGCACATTTTACTTCCGTTTCCAGGAGCGAGAGCTTTGTGGGCTGGATGAATTGGCATCAGGGGCCAGATCCAGCCCACAGGCCATAGTGACCAGCTCCCTGAACCACATGACCAGCCCGCAGCCTGAAAAGTTTGGGCACCCCTGTTGTAAGACATTGACCCATTCTCACTACTGAGTCGTCTCAGTGAGTGGGCGGCAATATAAATCTGAACAAATAAATAAATAAAATAAATACTTCCTTATTTTCCCCTTGCCTATTGAAGCGTTCTGGAAAACATGACAGGTTGCACTTTAGAGAACTGTAACTCATTACCCTGATGAAGATTTATTCACTGAAGATCTTGGTTTTTTTAGATCTTGGTTTTTCTCTAGCTTTTCTTACCTTCAGCATGGATTTTTCTTTCTTTGGCAGTGGTTATGAAGGCACTCTGTTCTAGAGGCTATGGTTTTCCTTGGGAGCTAACTTTTTTTAAAAATGAAGATCAGCTTTACAAAGAGACTTCTTTGAAAGATCCATCACTCAGCACTACTGAAGTTCCCAGTGTATGTTTGCATTGAGATCACGTACTAGCTGAAATTCAGTTGCTTAGAATAGTAAACTGCATTGAAGTAGGTCCACTGAATCCGTAGGAATTTGATAAGTCAACTGCTCCATAAGTTCCACTGATTCAAATGGGCTTTCTCTAGTTGTGATTTACTACACTAAGCAACAGAGTTTCAGCCATTGTATTGTTCTCATCCTTTACACCTCCCAATAGTTTGCAATTCTACTCCCAGCAGCATTAGCAAACATGATCAGTCATCAAGAACTACCGTGTTTCCCCAAAAATAAGACACTGTCTTATATTTTTAAAAACTCCAAAATATGCACAAGGTCTTATTTTCAGGGGATGTCTTATTTTTCCATGACGAAGAAGAATACAGTATAAATTTATTGCTGATACAGCAGATCGCCAGGACAAGATTTAGGTCTGTGCCTTATTTTCGGGGGAGGGGGGGTATATTTCCGAGGTGGGGAAAATAGGGGGGTGCCTTACTATAGGAGGAGGTCCTATTTTCAGGGAAACAGGGTAGCTCAACTTCAGCTTCCTGTTCCTATTCCAGTGCAACTTGGAAGTTTTCTTTTCAAACAAAAAAGCTAGGCAGAGTTAGGCCTAGCTAAGCTTCAGAGCCTTATGGCTGATGCCTTTCTTCCTGGTGAGCCAGTTTAGGTTTGTCTATGTAGGTTAAGACATTGATCTTGACAACCAAGAAGTCATCAAATCAGCAGTTTGAGACCCGAAAGCTGCGCAACAGGGTAAGATCCTGTCATCTGTCCCAGTTCCTGCCAACCTAGCAGTTCAAAAGCAAGAAATTGCAAGTGGATAAATAGGTACCTCTTTGTTGGGAAACTAAACAGCGTTCCATGCAGTAGTCTGGTTCTAGTCTTGCCTGCCACATGACCATGGAAGCATCTACAGCTGCAGACAATGCTTATTTTTTGGCTGTAAACAGAGATGAGCACCGCCACCTAGAGGTGACATGACTGGCTTTCAAGCAAGGGAGACCTTTACCTTTTAATACTGGGATTCTCAATCTGCAGCCTGCAGCACCTTTTCATGTGGGACCACCACCACCACCACCACAGGAAGTGCCATGTGGTGGAGGAAGCTATCTAAGGGAGCGTGACCAGGCCCCTGGCTTAAAAAGATTGAGAACTTCTGTGTTAGTAGGTAGAGCACCAAGAATGGAGAATGATGGGATTAATAGTCCAAGAAATCCTAAAATCCCATTGTGAATTGCTCATTCAAAAGCAAGCAAAAATGATTTGTATTACAACAGAGATAACTGCTTCTGGAAAATTCCACAAATATATCCCTAGCCACCCGGTGATCCTGCAGTTGGATCATTGTATTCTTCCTTCTACCAAGATGATAGTGGACATAAGAAAATAGCTGTTCCAAACTCTAGATCGGGGTGGCCAAACTTTTTGGGCCGTGGGCCGATCATGTGGTTCAGGGAGCCCGTCGCTAAGGCCTGGGGGCCAGGTGTGGTGCGTTTTACTTCCTCTTCCAGGAGCGACGAGGGCTTCGCGGGCCGGATGAATTGGCGTTGGGGGCCGCACCCGGCCCCCGGGCCTTAGTTTGGGCACCACTGCTCTAGATCAACCTTTTAAAGCCGTGGATTGGACCACACCCCCTCAGACAGTTGAGTGGGATGAACTGGTGGTTCCCCCGTCATAAATGCTGCCATAGAATACACCCACTTGCGGTGGCGGAGGCTCCGCAGGCTACATGAAATGGTGCTGCGGGCCAGGGCCGGCCCGTCGGGTGTAGACTGAGAACCCCTGCTCTAGATTTTGATTCCTTTGTGTGAACTGAAAAACACTCTTGATCCAGACACCAGGACACTGATAGCCATTATTCAGATTAAAAGCTGGCCTTTCCCTTGTTGAGCCAAAAACACAGATCAGAAGTTGAATTGAACTGAGGGCTTTGCCACAACCAACAACATTGTTGTGCAGGAAAAAGTTTTAATTTATGGATTTTTAAAAAACCACTGCTTTTAAAAGTTCAGGTTGCTGGTTAATGTCCCGATAGTTCTGGGCGCAACAGCCTGTGGTGGGTGGATTTTATTTTACAATACTGTAATCAAACAAACAGACAAAAATCAACAGAGGCATCTTTCAAGACTATGTTCAGAGGTTTTGTTTCGGACTTTTTTTTTTGCCTAGTAACAAGATGATGTCAGTTGTAAAGGAAAGTGACCAATCAGGAAGAAGAATGAATCAGACGCTGCTAAGATTTCGACGGGGCTTGTTTTTTTGGCAGAGCCGAACCATTTGCAAAGTGCAAAGGGGAAATCTCTTTCCTTTGCGCTTGATACATAGACAGGATGTGTCTCAGGCCACAGTATTTGGTTGCATTTGCATCAAATTTGAAGAAAGAAGTCACTGTGAATGTTTGTGTGCATATAAATATTGATAGCCCTCTCAGGACAACTGGGTTTGCAAAGACCACGGCAATAAACACGCATAATCTCTGAACAGTTGCTCGCTTCTATATTTTATTCTATTTGTAAACAAAATCTTACCAGCTGCATTACGCAACTCCTGGCAAATTAAGTGTGTACCATTAGCAAATGTCAAATAATTAGTTGCTTTCCCTACCTGACAACTATTTTACTGTTGAGTCTGCTCACATTCTAACAGCCTCTATTTGATTGGGATTTGGGAGATTCAGGTTCTAATTTCTACTAAACCATGAAATTCTACGAAGCCAGGTAATTTTCAGCAATCACTCTCTGTTGTTGTGAGGGCATAGTTTGTCTCGTATCCTCCTATTATTTGCAATTCAACAGGGCGAAAATTCGTAACTAATCCGAATAACAACCACAGATTATCTGCTACTTGTTTTTGTTGTTCAGTCGTACAGTCAAGTCTGACCCTTTGCGACCCCATGGACCACTGCACACAAGGCTCCTCTGTCATTTGCCATCCTCCGCAGCCTGCTCAGATCTATGCCCATCACATCAACGATTCCATCCATCCACCTCATCCTCTGCCACCCCTTCTCCTTTTGCCTTCGATCTTTCATAGCATCAAGGCCTTCTCAAGTGAGTCCTCTCTTCTCATTTGGTGGCCAAAGTACTTCTGCTTCAGTATTTTTCCTTCCAATGAGCAGTCAGGGTTGATTTCCTTCAGGATTGAATGATTTGATTTCCTTGCAGTCCAGGGGACTCAAGAGTCTCCTCCAGCACCACAGTTCAAAGGCATCTATTCTTCTGCACTCAGCCTTTCTTATGGTCCAGCTCTCACAGCCATACATTACTACTGGGAAGACCATTGCTTTGACTATGCGGACTTTTGTTGGCAGGGTGATGTCTCTACTTTTTATTATGCTGCCTAGGTTTCTCACAGCTTGCCTCCCAAGAAGTAAGTGTCTTTTTATTTCATGGCTGCAATCACCATCTGCAGTGATCTTGGATCCCAGAAAAGTAAAGTCTGTTACTGCTTCCATTTCTTCCCCTTCTCTTTGCCAGGGAGTAATGTTGCCAGTTGCTATGATCTTGGTTTTTTTTTTTTATGTTGAGTTTCAGGCCAGCTTTTGCATACTCCTCTTTCACCCTCCTCAAGCTGCTCTTTAGGTCTTCTTCACTTTCTATCATTAAGGTAGTGTCATCTGCATATCTCAGGTTGTTGATGTTTCTCCCAGCAATCTTAATTCCAGTTTGTGCTTCATCCATTCCTGTATTATGCATGATGTACTCTGCATAGAAGTTAAATAAGCAGGGTGACAATATACAGCCTTGTCGTACTCCTTTTTCTATTCTGAACTAATCAGTAGTTCCGTATCCTGTCCAAACTGTTGCTTCTTGACTCTTTAAGGACTTGCACAGTTTATTGTGATCCACACAATCAAAAGCTTTGGTGTAGTCAATGAAACAGAAGTAGACATTTTTCTTGTAGTCCCTTATTTTCTTCATGATCCAGCAAATGTTGGCTATTACCAACATGTTAGTAATCTTCTGTTACCAGTTGTAAAAAGCCATATCGATTTGTATACTTATCTGTTATGCTAACTAATCATTCTGTACCTGATGTGTATAAATTGAACCCATGAAGATAGCAGATAGTGTGGGATGTACAACTTGGTCCTTCAACAGGTAATGGTGGACATGATCAGGAAGAACAACTAGGGTAATACTCCAGGTGGTCTCTTCCCAGCATCTGCTACCTAAGGTGGTCAACTCTCTGTCTGCCTATCTAAGGTAGGCCAGCAAATGCGACACAAACTCTTGTCTATGAACAAATGTTGATACAGTGTGCCATTCAGTCATTTCCAACCTATGATACTCTAGTAGCATTGTCAAGATCTGTGGAATGTTCAAGGAGTTGTTTATCATTCTCTTACATACATACACACACTCACAAACTCCCATCTCCCCATGAATTTCCATGGCAGAGAAGGGATTTGGTCTCAGGTCTCCTAGTCTGATTAACCTATTGGGTTAAAATTGTACACCATCTCCATTTGACTTAATGGAATTTGCTTCTGAGTAGACATGCATCACATAAGTCTTTGAATAGTTTCCATATCAGTCTGCAGCAAACCATTTCTCTCCCACCACTGAGAAACTTGTAAAATATATTTAAAGAAACCAACCATCAGACACAAAAACAAGTTACATAACTTGGAATAAATGCATACTAAATAGCAAATGACAAATTCATGAGTGCTTTTATATGCATGGGGAGGGGGAGTGACAGACCCATAGCTTAAAATCTGTTATGCAGATATATCAAGCACTTTGATTTAGTGGCAGCTCATCTGCTGCACAGTTCATTTGCCGGTCAACAGCATCAATATTAATCATGCTGTGCCTTCACTTAAATCTTGTGCAGAAGCCTTTACTCTGATCACATACCACCAGTGATGTATACATGTCTGGCCATGTTATCCTGCTATGGCAATAGAGTAGACCGGTGTTTCCCAAATGCTGGTTTTTGGACTTCAATTCCCAGAAGCCTAAGTCATTTCCCCAAAGCACTGATCAGCCAATGTACTGACTTAGGCTTCTGGGAATTGAAGTCCCCCTGTGGGCTGTGTACCCCTTGTTGGGAACCACTGGAGTAGACCATACTCAGTGGTGGGTTGTCAAAAAATTTACTACCCCACCATGATGTCATCACAGTGTGGGCAGAGATGATGTCATGACATCGTGGGCAGGGCCAAATAAAAAAATAAAAAATACAATAAAATAAAAATAAGCACACACACCTTATATCACAAAATAATGAAATGATGAGTACAATATTTGCATTGAATTACATCTTACTACTTGCACAAAGTAATAAGTTACAGATAGGTTGTGGGTGAGGTGCTGTTTCCAAGCTTTGGTTGTAAGGTTCCAAGACCTTAATTTCTTCTTTCTGTTTCTCATCTATATCTTCCAATTAACAAATATTTGTTTAAATGGAATGAAATCGAATTCATATATTTAAAAATAAAGCCAGTTAGGCCATAATCCTTGGCATACTTAAGAACAAGCATCATTGAGCACAACTTGTAAAGATGCACAGAAATTCAGTATTATCAGAAGGTTTTAGACCAATGTGCAGATGGTTTCAATCTGTACCTCATTCAGCTAAAGGCTATCACAGTTCTGTAAATGGTGTAACAAAACTCTTTCTTTCTTTTTTCATTATGATGAATGTGAAATATAGATGAAATTTGAAGAAATTAAAATGTTAACACGATTAGGTCTTTTTATTCAGAAGTGGGCTAGATGGCATTGTTGGGCATAGAGCTGAGCAGGGTGCAGAGGATGGTGGAGGATAGGGGTGCCTGCCGTGCAGTGGTCCACGGGGTTGCAATTTGCAAAGGATCGGACTCGACTATGTGACTGAACAACCAGCTACTTCAATAGCGTTATCAGCTGTTTACTAAATCTTAGCTTGTGCAAATAATAGGACATCAATTGCATATACATAAATGCTACATTGATTGATTGATTGATTGCATTTGTATGCCACCCAACTCAGCTATGCGACTCAGGGTGGCAAACAACAACTACAATACATCTAATTACAATACATACAGTAGAATAGAATACAATACAGTAAAATAAAACACTAGTGTACATTGCAAAAATGTTGCAAAAACATTGTAAAAACATTACAAAAACATCACAAAAGCGGCTACTAGCCCTCCTCAACTGTAGCCACTACTCCATTCAGGAGGGCCATGGGTGGGAGTCTGGTGGCAGCGGTGCAGGTTTTGTAGCCACCAGCCTTCCACAGCTGAGTTTTCCCACCAGATGGATAGCCACTGGGGGGGGGGGGGAGTCTGGTGGTGGCAGCAGTGCAGGTTTTGTAGCTGCCAGCTGAGTCCTCTTCCCTCAGGTCAGACGGTCATTAATTAAATTTCACTACAGTCATAGAAAAATTGTCCCATATCTGAGTAGACCATTTTATTTGATTATTCTTTGCTCTTCCTACTTCACGCTGAAGTCTATTAGATGACTCCAGATGGTCCAGACAGAATTTTGCCCTGGTGGGAAACACTCTTTGACATCATCCATTCAGCAAGATGTGCTGTTTTTGCTCTCCATAGGCTTATCTTAGCTTCTACTAATTTAATATTTAGAGCAGAAATCCTTTCCTGGATTTTAGCTGTTGTCTAGCAAATCCATGAGGTAGATGGGTTTTGTTTTGTTTTATTTTATTTTGTTCATGTTTTGCTCTTGACATGCTTCCAGACGGGCAATGCCAGCCAAATAATAGACATGTTTCCATGAATGTAGATTTGAAGCAGCCAGTAATAATCCTGCATGATTCATTACAAGCTACATCCACTTGTTTGGCATGTGGTTAATTATACCATATGGCGCTAGTATATTTTGTTGTGGAGCAACTTTATTATGGCAACTTTCAGGGTGGTGTTTAGACAGTGTTTTTTGTAGTTCATGGTTCAATCTAGAGTGATGCTTAGATACTTTTGGTTAGGGCAATCTTCTGAAAACTTGCCTTCTCAGCTAATTTAGAGCTTCCTCTCTGCTTCCCTGATCTTTAAGTGGAAAGCACAGACCTGTGTTTTTAAAGGGTTTGGCTTCATCTGGTTATTTTTATAATACTATAAGAAAAGATATTCTAATGCAGAAGTTAGCTGGTACACAGTAGACTAAAAGGTTTTCCCCTGGACAGCCAAGGCAAGATCATAAGCATAGATGAAATTCCTGGCATATGGGAATGTTGGTGGTTCATTTGGGTAGATGTTAAAAAGTATTGGTGCCAGGATGCTACCCTGTGGCAGACCATTCCTTAGATTTCTCCGATGACTACATGTCCTCCAGAGATTTCTGCTCCTAACTCTCATGACTACAGAAGAATCCCACAGCTTTAATATAGGTTCGCCACCACTGTCTTAGGGCAAGCACCACTGGAGGATGTTTTATTTTTGTCTGTGAGGTGGTTGTAAAGTCAGCAGATGGATACAATGGCCCTCTCTCAAGTCTTCTTCCTTTGATAAACCATGTTTGTATATTCTCTACAAGCACTGAGTTCAATTATGCCACTTCGGGCAAAGTAGGCAGTAAAGCATGGTTTTCCAAACTTTTGAAGCCAGGGGCCGAGTCACGCTCTCTCAGTCAACTTTGAGGGCTGGATGGCCGTTTTGCACTGCCTGCATGATGGGTGTGGCCATTTTGTCAAAACAGCTTCAAAGGGGTGGCCATATTGTTTCTCAAATGCTCTTGGAGGGGTGGGAGGGGCACATGAAATGACACCATGGGCCAGATCAGGTCCATGGGAACCTCTGCGATAGAGCATCAACATCCTGACTCACATGCCTTCTTGTTGCATAAGACCCAGTAACAGTGTTACCTGGCTCAGATCCACAAAGACCTTTATGGTAAGAACAAACACTATTGAGGGTACGCAAGAGCAAAACCAAATTAAAAAATGGAGGAAGGAGCTCCCTCTACAAAGAATAACATTAAAGGAGGACATGGCTGAGGAACCTGACCTCCCCTATGCCTCTTGGAGGACCCTGAATAGGCTGAGAATCTAGAGAGCCTAAATGTAAGACCAACATGCTCAAGTGGGGGCTGCTGGTGGACAACAACACGCTGTATGACTGTGGAGAGATACAGACTCTTACTCATTTGCTGGTCAGGACGGCATTCACTCCAGTATCAAGTTTTGGCTCTAAAATTTCAGAGAATGGGACAGATTGATGTGACAATCCAGGCAGCCCTCCTTTGCTGTATCTTAAACCATTTTCTATTTGAAAGGCTGATAAAAATATTTTTCCTGCACTATCCTGAGAAAGATGGATTTATATTAAAAGATGGTTGTTTGGTGTGTGGTTTTTAGTGGTCCAATTAAATTATCACTCGCTTTTGCATCCATAATAATGTAAGGACCTCACAGTTCTCTTTGGTTTTTTTCTGCTGAGGATGGAGAACAGAGGCAATTCTAGCCTCAGTACATGTTAGACAACATGCGTGCCATAGGTTCACCATCACTGGACTAGGACATTCAACAGATGAACTACTACTCCTTGTCTGAAGAAGTGACTAGATCCACGAAAGCTAACAATAAAAATATAGCAGTTAGTCTTTAAAGTGCTACAGTGTTTTTGTTTTACTACTTTTTGGTTTTTGTTTTCTGATATGCCTGAACCACAGACTAACACAGCTACTATTCCAAAAAATACTTGGGTATAGAAGCAGGATAAACACAAACTGTTTGAATATCTTAATGGCAGAAACAACAAGGCTTGAAGATAATAAGCTTTATTTTGAATAAGGTTTTGTGGCAGAACAATTAGCCATTTTGGAATGGCCATAAGTAACACTGTGTCTGTCCAATCCAGCCATGAGGCAGGGATCTGGTTTCCTTGTAAAAGAGGCGAATAATGTAATATTCTCCTGCAAAGGAGTAAATAGCTTTTGATTTAAAGAAAAGAAAAAGGGGTAGAGACAAGATATTAGAGCAGGAGATATTATTACTGTACTGTACTTCTTATTTCCCAAACACTTAGCAGAGTATTTATGAATAGGTTTTGGTGTTCTCCAAATTCCAGTGCCCTAGAGCTCCACCCTGGTTACAATCCTGTTTTGTGGTTAGCATCCATTTCTTCAGAAGTGCCTGAAGCCAAATAAAAATTGTCAATATTTAGGATACCACAAGAATGTTGTTTAGGTAACCCAGTATAGTGGAAGAGATCATGGCTTGCTAGTGAGAATATATTCTTCTTCTTGTTCTGCTGCATCTGAATCCAAATATTGGCAATCCTCATGGTGATCAATGGCCTTTCATCTGCCTTCTGCATTGTAGCGTGACACCTGTACCACTGATCCAGTTCTGCAAGTCACTTTCTGGTCCTGAAACCTTTTGGCATACAAAGTTCTCAGCAGCCCCAGGGCAGTATTGATGAAGCTGCTGCCCTCCAACAAGATGGATTCAACTGGGATTTAATCCACTTGGGGACCATCACCCTTCCCTGTGGACTTTGGCACCCAAGGCCGTTAGTCCTCAGGGTTGTCAGGTTAGTTAACCACATTGAGTTGCTGACAGCATGGTCCACTCTATTACCATAGCAGGATAACCTGGTCAGACACTATTAGAATATATGCCACATTTTTATTTTTTGCAAAAGGACTTCAAGGCAAATAATTATTACCATTTTTAAAATTAAGATTTCTTAGCTGTTTTCTCTGTAGTACCAATTAGCTTCTTGAACTTTGGGCCAAGCTAAAAGTACCTAGCTTAGCAGTGCTCTATTTTATCAGACAAAATATCCAGTATTCAAATATCCAGCATCCAAGAAGGAATGTGATATGGTGAAGCGATTGTTGCTATTTCAGTTTATATCCCACACTCCCACACTGTAGAGCCTATCTGTTTACATATAAATGCAGTGAAAAACCACAACTATCTAGAAAAGTAAATTTAAAAAGTGTGCTGAAATGCAACAGAAGCAATAGAAACAAACCTTTTAACCCTTTGTCACTTCCCTAGTCCAAACCAGAATTGCCTCCCACGTGAGACCATGTGGTTGATCTTCACACTGGAGGCTTTCTTTCCACTGAGTTAATTAGTGCCACAGGACAAAAGGATGATTTAGTCTCTCTGAAAATAAAGAAAGACAGCAAAATGCATTTTTCTCTCCTAACTTGCTATCTACCAATTCACAACTGCATTTTAGGGGATGAAGGTAAAGAAGCTAGACAGAAGAGAGGAAAAACAGGTGTGTCAGAGGAACAAAAAGTAATTGCTACTTGGGAGAAGGGGACTCGGAGTCACACTTATTTGCATACTTTTCAGTTCACTTTTTCAGATTTTTCTTGCTTTGGGGTCTTTGTCTCTTAGCTTGCCTTGATTTTGACAGAAGGTTCAGTTTTCAGAATTACTCCTGGGAGATTCTACACCTCCCTTACTCTTTCAGATTTTTCCCTTTTGAATTCTCCTGGATCATTTTTTTCAAATTTACGTTGGTCTTCAGGTATCTATTACAGTACTTGAAATAGGTACCTATACAGTATGTCTTTGTTTCTCAGTTTTTAGGCCAAGACAGCTGAACATAGTGAGCTTCAAGTAGAGGGCTGGTGGAAGCTTAGGAGCAAATATAGTATTTCACAAAGGGCTAACTGTAGCTAATTTTGCACAACTATAATTTCATCTGATACTTCAGTTTAGATAGTACTGCACTGCACTTTTCATTTCATCAGGGAATTGTTGTCACATGCCATCAAGTCATCTCCAACGTATGGGAACCTCATGAATGAACAATCTCCAAAATATTCTGTTCCCAACAGCCTTGCTGTGGCTTCCATGGGGGAGTCAGTCCATCTAGAATTTGGTCTTCCTCGTTTCCTGCTGTCTTCAACTTTTCCTGGATTGTCTTTTCTAGAAAATCCTGCCTTCTTGTGATGTACGCAAAACATAATAGCTTCAGTGTCCTTATTTTTGCCTCCAGAGATAGTTCAGGTTTGAATTGCTTCAGGGCCCATTTGTTTGTTTTTCTGATAGTCCAGGTCATCCACAAAGATCTCCTCTGGCACCAGATTTCAAACAAATCTATTTTCACACTCATACATACTGATCAGGGATACAGGAGTATGGATGATCTTGGTCTCCAACAATACACAGTTACACAGGATGATCTTTTCTGATTCCTTGATTGCTACATGATTCATATACACCTTAGAACCTAAGCTGAGAGTTCACAATATTAGCATTCCAACAGATTCTTGTTCCTGTCTAATGTTGAGGTTTCTTATCATTTTCTTTTTAAAAATAAAATGAAAGGTTTCTTATCATCTTCTTTTGAGCCCCAATTTCATCAGACTTCTTGCTATAGACTTTGTTTAGCCCTTCCCCTTGTCCAGTGGTGGAAAGAAAGTTGATTCATCACCATCCATCACTTGTGTCTGTTTGGGTCATCCCTGATCCTATTGAAACATCTCACCAGGTTGCTTGTAGACAATCAATACCGTTTGTCAGGTCTTAAGAGGCACTGCTTTGGGACATGCATGCTGACACCTTCACTTGCAAAAACCTCAAAAGTCAAGAATTATAGAGTTGGAAGCAGTGCCAGATTAAGCCAATGCGAGGATTGTAGCAGATCATGTCAAGGGGCCCATGTCCGGCCAATGTCCTTTGACTGGACAGAGCAATCACGATGTTCAGCAACACTGTAGGGGAGGAGAAATGTGTTGAATTCCGCTCATTAGTCAACCGAACTCTGTCAGTGTAACTGTCACTTTTGACATATCAGAAAACAAAACAAAATGAAAAACACTATAACACTTTAAAGACTAACTGCTATATTTTTATTGTTAGCTTTCGTGGCTCAGGTCCACTTCTTCAGACAAGGAGTGAAACTTACAGGCATGGTTTTTATACACCACATTCAGGGGTTAAAGGGAGCAAGGTGTGTTCAAGGAAAATGACAGACAAGAAGCAAGTACAACAATACAGCTTCCCACAGCCATCAGCAACAATAAATTATTCAGATTAGCTCTAAATGTCTCCCTTTCAATTTCAAAGGGTCTGAGAAAGCCCATTCTGGTCTCTGATCAATCTTTGACCTACAAACAAAAACACTGTAGCTGATTACTTCCTGTTTTGCTAAAGAGAATTGGCAGGAAGGTTGTAATACAGTATAATATATAAAATATCTAGCAGCATATAGCAATCTGTGTATCAAATTTGATAATGCCCCAGAAACCCTTCACTAATATTTAATCCCCTGTGATGGGTGTCTAACAGATAGTTGTATTTGATTTCTGCTGTCTCCCTGTCAATCCTAGTTTTGTAATTTCTCTGTTCCAGAATTGTAACTTTTAGGTCTTGGATAGTGTCCAGTTAGATTGAAGTGGATTAAGACAGGTTTCTCTGTATTCCCATTCCAGATGTCTGATTTGTGTCCATTAATTCTTTTGTTACTTTTGAGAGGCAGCTTCCGAGTGCAGTGAGGTAATCGCTTTCCATTTTCCGCCTTTGAGTCTTTTGATGTTCAGCAACACTAGGTTTACATGTCAATACACACTACACTGTACACACAACCATCCATGTCACTTGCAGGTAGATACCTGCAAGGATCAATTTTAATTAATGTTTTGAAAATCAAACCACTATTTAAAAAGCCCCATTCAAAAAGCCTTGCTTAGCGGAGACTTCAAGCGAAACTCAATGCAAGTCTATGGAGCAGTTTCAAGCTCCCCTGCTCCATAGGCTTGTATTGGTGCAGGGGGCGAAACTGCAATAAGAGGGAAAGTTAAAAGCGAGTGTAGTTCCAACTTCAAAGGCAAAAGGCCTGATACAATGTATCCAGTTGCTTGATTCAATCAGACTTCAAAGGACTTCAAAGGTTTCAAAGCTTTCCACAAAACCACCTCAAGAGGAAAAAAAATATTAGAAAAATTCAGCGCTGATGGGACAATGAGCAGGGGTGATCTGAGGATGGAGTTAACCTTTTAAATGCTGGATAAAAATAAAAAATTATAGAAAAATCATTTCTTCACCCCTATAGCCTTACGGAACCTCAGGATTGTTCTGACCGGTCAAGGGATGTTGACTGGACAGGACAAAGAGGGTCTCCTTGAGAGTATGGCTGGCAAAAGGATTGCTCTTGCCTAGTTGTTTTAACGCTGTAAATGCAGGCTTATTGAAAATGGATCCCCCCCCCTTTCCCCCCTTCCGTCAAAAAGTCAAGCTGCGGCGGAAGCAGCAGTCACAAAAATTAACCTTTATAGGTCCTGGAGAGATTTAAATTAATCGTGGTTAGGTTTAAAATGCATTTTCCCCCTCTGCCAAGCCATGGCTGACTATAGACGTGGTGGAGTTAACCCTTTCATTCCCGGTTGTGTTAATTTCAATCAGGGTTATGCCTAGGATGTGCTAAAAATTAATTTAAAAAGTGGCAGGTAGAGTCTAAGGACACTATCGTTAGGGATTTAGTTCATGAATTTGATGTGTTGAACTACGCTTATTAGTTCATTTATTTCTTTTATTTCATTCAGATCAAAAGAAATAAATGAACTAATAAGCATAATTCAACACATCGAATTCATGAACTAAATCCTTGACGATAGTGTCCTTAGACTCTACCTGCCGCTTTTTAAAAGATGATTGGAGAGTAAACAAAACAAAAAGACAAAAAATGTTACGGTACTTTAAAGACTAACTGCTGTATTTTAATATTAGCTTTCGTGGATCAAGTCCACTTTGTCAAGACCTTGTTGACCTGATCAACGAAAGCTAACATTAAAATACAGCAGTTAGTCTTTAAAGTACCACAATGATTTTTTTTCCTGTCTTTTTGTTTTGTTTACTCTCTGACCACTGCAAATCTCACCTCATGCCTCAACATGGCACAGCAGTGACCCTGGCCATTTGACAGCTATGGTGATGGAGGTATATTCCCTTGGCAGTTTCAACCATGCCACAAAGGTGTTTGCTTGCCGTCCAGAACGATTCTCCATTCTGGAATTGCAGGTCAGCTAAATGGGGTTGGGTACTCAGGAAATGCACCTTGCTCTAACATGGCCAACTACGCCATGAGCTCAGCCAGCTATGTTGTTGTATTTAACATAGCTAAAGGAGCATTGAAAATATGGCCTCAGTCCCCAGTGCGCTATTGGACCCTGCTATGGTAACGCTAAGTCCTCCCAATGGTGAGATCCCACTGAAATCTCGTGAGAGATGATGCTTCGATCAGTCACATCAAACTAGATGTGTGAAGTACGGATCAACCAAGTAACCAAGTTACTCTCTGATATGCTTGAAACGCAGACTAACACAGCTACCATTCACAAACTTTCAACTTTTTAAGATTACAAGTCCTAAAATTCGACACCCACTGTGACCATTGGCTGGGACGCATAACAATAGTTTTTAGTAGAGACCAATTCACACTATCCACAGAGAGTCATCAAACAAGGGTCCAAGCAGTGATTAAAAATGTATTTGTGGATCAACCCTAGGTGACAAAGATCCCTCCTAATTTTACTCTTCCCTTTCCTTTGTACAACCATCCCCAAACATTGAATGCCACTTTTTGCTGTATCCTCTCAAAAAGCCTGTCAATGCAGATGTCAAAGTAAGATCATATAATTGATCTAGAAACATCAGTGCATATTTTTAGAAATCTTCTGTGCCTGTGCCCTCCATCACTCCGAGAACATTTTTGCACCTTCTTTTGATTGTGCTCAAGCCTCAGTAATACAGTCCCGTAGAACTGACCGCACTGACACCAAAATCTTTTTGCAGGATAGCTGCAAAGTAATTGAAGAGGAAAAACCCTTTGACATGCATGAATATTTCAAATTGTTCCTCCTAACTATTATGCATTTAGTTGTGTTTGTATCATCTTTGGAAGCTGCATTGATCGAGTGTTTATGCAGGAGTTCTCAACCTTTTAAAGCCAGGGGCGGGTCACACTCCCTCAGGCAGCTTTAGGGGCATTTTGCCCTTCCTTCTTTACATGCTACTTCCTAGTGTGGTGAAGGCAGGGGAGGGGGCACATGAAATGATGCCATGGGTCACATCTGGCCCACAGGGCTGCAGTTTGAGAATCCCTGGTTTAATGGCTTTAGATGGTTCCCAATTCAGATTCAGAAGCTTTAGCTACACAGAGCCATTTCAAACTGAATTTGGTGGTTTTTTCTGTTGTTCTTGTTCCCCAAACTCTCTCTTGAGATAGAGGCCAGGATTGTACTCTCTGGTGGATGCCTTTTCTGTGTCCTGTAGTGGGCTTGCACACACAGTGACTGTATGTCATCTTCTTCGGTCCTCTTTTTAAAGGGTTGCCACAAAACAGCCCTCTTTCGGAAACTTGCCATCTGTTTGAAAGGCTATACAAAACCAAACTGCCTTGTGTAGTCCATCTGCATTTGCTACTCAGGAGGACAACAGACTTGAGCAGCAGTTGGTTCAAAGGTCAGAGCCTTTCCCAATGTGGTGGGAGGGTATTATATTTTTTTGAAAGGAAACCTTCTCTGCAACTATCTAGATTGCTTTGTTTTCAAATAGGATGATAGGCCTCTCATGGCATGAAGCCTGACCTTCTCTCCAGTTGAGCATAATTTAGATGTCTACAAGGTCCTGCAGGTAGGACTCCCAGAGAGGACAATAGTGAGATTTCTAGTCTAAAAATCTCTAAAATACACAAACCAAGTATTTCTCAACCCCCATGACCAGATGTCTGTTGAAATTGCTATTTAAGTGCTGCTAATGGTCAATTAGTAACTTCAAGATCCCTGGCTTGATAGATTTCAGTCCTTCAACTGGAGGCTATTTTCAAGGCTTTCAAATAGACTTGGACTGGGCAAATGGAGGACATCTTCACAACGAAGATTATTCTCTGGCACACCTTTAAAAGGAGGACTGTCCTCTTTAAAAGATGATATGTGGTCACCCTAGCCCACCTCTAGACGCCAGCTACTGCTACTGCTGCCGCCTCTGCTATTGCTGCTGCCACTCTCAATATAGAGTTCTTTGTTGGCCCTTTTGAAATCTCTTTTTTTCTGTTCAGTCGCACAGTCGATTCCGACCCTTTGCAACCCCATGGACCATTGCCCACCAGGCACCTTTGTCTTCCACCATCCTCCTCAGCCTGCCCAGCTCTGTCCCCATTGCATCCACAATACCATCTAGCCATCTCATTTTTGGCCGCCCCCTTCTTCTTTTGCCCTCCGCCTTTCCCACCATCAAGGCTTTCTCAAGTGAATCTTCTCTTCTCATTTGATGTCCAAAGTACTTTAGCTTCATCTTTACTATTTGACCTTCTAAGGAGCAGTCAGGGTTGATTTCTTCTAAGATCGACCAATTTGTTCTCCTCGCTGTCCAGGGGACTCTCAAGACTCTCCTCCAACACCATATTTCAAAGGCATCTATTCTTCTGCACTCATTTTTCCTTATGGTCCAGCTCGCACAACCATACATTACCACTTGGAATACCATTGCTTTGACTATGCAAATTTTTGTTTGGCAGATGCAAAATGGGGATGGTGGAATCATGATGATGATGATGATGAAGAAGAAGAAGTTGTTATTTTTACAATCTTAGTCAAAGAAATAACTTTTTACATCAGAACTTGCAGAACCCTTAGGGAAGTAATTGTTGGTAGTCCAGAAAAGTTACTTTTCTAAGCTCTGGGGTTAGTGGGTTTTTTTAAAAAAACTTTTGTCTGCTGAGGAGTTTTTTGTTCGATTAGAGCTGAACTTCCCCCTTTTTCTTATTCTGTATCTTATTTATTTATTTAGAATCTGTACTCTGGCACAGGAAAATAATTGAAAGAAGAGGAAGGTATAGCTGATGGGATATTTTAACATCCACTTGTCCCAGTTTGGATTAGGCCTGCATGTGATTACTTTGAAGCAAAATTTGGAATATAATCTAGCTCTCAATCAGACTTTCTTTCTTCGAACATGAAAGCAGAACTATGTCTCAAAAGAAGAAGTGAGACATTGTGTTCTCATTCGCTTTAAAAACCCAGGAGTCCTTTCTGTTTAGTTATCTCATTCAAGCATCAGTCTGAATTATATAGTTTTGTTTAACAGGAATTTAATTTAAGCATTCAACAGTTGCAGTGGGTTATCGAAAGAGCTAAAACACCAGTTGTTTTGAAGCTCAGGTCAAACATTAATTAATTCCCTAGGAAGAGAGTAGCTTTCTCTTTTGAGCTGCATCTCTGGATGGGCTATGCTCTGCACACATATACAGTATAATGTAAATCTAGCCGGGGGGGGGGGGATGATAAATAATAATGGTGTGCAGATGTAGTCCAGTTGCAAGAGACTGCAACAATGAAACTCTTGAGTCTTTGTTTGCTGTCTACCTAGTGAACGGTGACCTTGGGTGCTGTGTTGTAAAAAGGCACAACCATCTTCTCAGCTGAGAAAAGGTGGAGCCTCCCTTTTGATGGGAAGAAACAAAGTTAAGAAGGCCAAAGTAATTTTCCCAAGCAAGGAGCTACTAATGCTGCCTCTCAAGGTTGAATATCTCAGACAGTTGCTTCACTCTGTCTCATAAAAGGGCTGGTCCTGGAAGTAATGTGATCCAAATTTGTAGGCTCCAAATTTCAGACAGCCATTGGGACTCTGCGTCACCTTCCTATTTTATTGCCCCTTCAGGCTTATGTGGTGATGGTGGTGGCTGCAACAGTGGCATTAGTTGAATTTGGAAGCTGACTTATTTAATGAGATTAATTTTATTTATTTATTTATTTTTCACATTTATATGCCGCCCTACTCACAGAGGGACTCAGGATGGCTTAACATGATATGATAGAACAACATTAAAAACACAACAATCCCACAAAGTTAAAAAAATTGGTTAAAATATTAAAAGAATTCAACAAGTTAGAAATTAAAAGATTAAGAGAGAGGGGAGAATCAAATCAACCAACAGGCTTGTGTCAGCGTGTGGCCATTACCCCATACCTGTCCCACCAGCCATGTTTTTACACCCTTCCTGAAGGGCAGCAGTTCTGTCTGGAGATGTAGCTCCATTGGCAGGAGGTTCCATAGGGCCATAGCGGACACAGAGAAGGCCCTCCTTCTGGTGCTAGAGAGATGTGCCTCTCTAGCTGATGGCACAACCAGAGAGCCTCTCTGGTCCACTCTGTTGTGATGGACAGATGTTCTTGGGGTGACGTGGTCTCTTAAGTATCCTGGCCCACTACCATGTAGGGCTTTAAAGGTAATTATCAGCAACTTGAATTGCACCAGGAGGCCCGCTGGCAACCAGTGTAGCTCCCAAAGCAGTGGTGAGGCACATGTATAGTGATTGTATATGGTTGGCAGTGCATCCATTTTAAGACAGAACATTAAACACTGTATAAAGTATAGTTTTCTTGAGATTATGTTGTTGTGGGCCAGGTTTGGAAATGTATGTCATTTAACAAAAAAGAAAGAGGAAGTAAAATTAGTTCTTGAGATTCCATGTTTATACTGATTTGGCAAACCCTGGAAATGTCTCTTTTTTTGGTCAAACACTTACTGGAAACTTCTATTTCATGGTTAGCAAAACAAGGATTATTTATACAGATCTGGCTTCTGATAACCAGGCTGCCCTGAGCAACAGAGAGCTAAAAATATAAATGGAAAAAGATGTCAGGGGAGGGGAGATCTCAGTGACAAAGTTGCCAATGACACAGTGAATGAATAAATCAGAATCTGCATTAACACAAGGAACACACTTTCAATTTAGGCAAATGAAACGTGGCAGTGGTATAAGAGACCCTGTTTTTCTTCACAGGCTCCAAATCACTTTTAGGACAGATCTTGCTCCCAGGTTGTCTGCAAGAATATCAAAGAATATCAATAAGGGTTGCCAAATAATTCATACCACCCATCCAGGTTCCGCAGCTATAGATGGGTTGGGTCTCATCAGCATATTAGTGACACTGAAACCCAAAACACCAGACAATATCTTGCAATGGTTTCATGCAGTGGTGGGATGTCAAAATTTTTACTACCCCACCGTGACGTCATCACAATGTGGGCGGAGCTAACATCATGATGTCATGATGTCATGGGCGGGGCCAAATAAAAAATAATAAAAAATAATAAAATAAAAATAAGCGCACACACACACCTCAACCCACCCACAACACAAACCAGTAAATAAATTAAATAACTACATAAATAAATAAATAATACATTAAAAGACTATTCTTTTGTTGCTTGGCGCGCATGCGCAGTGGGGGAACCAGTGAAAAGGTAAGCCCCGGAGGTGGTTCCTCCCAAAAGTTGCTACCGGTTCTCTAGGACGCTGGGAAAAGTTACTGCCGGTTCTGGAGAACTGGTGGGAACCTGTTACATCCCATCGCTGGTTTCATGTAAATGTTAAATAGCATGGGAAACAAAACAGAATTCTGAGGGACCCCACAAGCCAAATTCCAGGGTGTCAAACCAGAGACTTCCAGCACAACCTTCTGAGATTTCCCTTCTAGGAAGGACAGGAGCCACTGTAAAAGAAAAACAGTGTCTCCAAGACCCATCCCAGAGAGATGGCCCAGAAGTATACCATGATCAATAGTATCAAAAGCCACTGAGAGGTCCAGTAGACCCAACAGGAAACCCTCCTTTGGTGCAGTTCCCAGCATATATCATCTATCAAGGCAATCAAAGCGTTGTCCATCCCATGACCAGGTCCAAAGCTAGACTGAAGCAGATTTAGATCAAGGGGGCCAACCTACGGCATGCAGGCCAGACCTGGCTAACTGCACCATTTCATGTGGCCCACCACTGCCCTCGCTGCTACAGGAAGCAGAAGTGGCTGTGTTTACAACAGCCATAAAACACACCTGTGCATGCATAAATGCACCCACATCTGCCGTAAACACTGCCATAAATGCACCCGCAGCAGTTATAAATGTGTTTTTGGCAGCTGCAGACACAATTTAAGGCAGCGTTTACAGTGGGAGTTACCACATGACCAGCCCACTCAGCTGTCCAGGGAGCATGGTCTGGCCCACAGATGAAAAGATTGAGAACCCCTGATCTAGATAATCCAGCTCATCCAGGGATCCCTGTTCTTCATCCTTCAAATGCTGATCCCCCCCCCCCCTGCTTTAATGGGCAGGCAGTCCATTATCCAAAAACAGGTGGCCCCCCTGGTTCATTCAAAATTTGAGACCTTTTCCTTGTACGAAGCTGGAGATATATCTTTGTAAATGGAAGAATCTAGACTAGAGCAGTGTTTCCCAACCTTTGGTTTTTGGACTTCAGTTCCCATAAGACCTAAGTCAATTTCGCAAAGCACTGATATAGAGGAATAGGATGAAAAGCAGAAGTGTGATTATTATGATGCCCTTATTCCTAACATGGAGGCTGGGGTTGTGTTTGGGCTGTTGCTCCCATTGGCCACATTAGTGGGGGATTCTGGAACTTGTAGTCAAAAATTACTTTTCCAAGTTCTGGTCCCTATTTTCAATCTACACTGATCAAAAACCAGGACAGGAACTAGACAAAGGATAAATCTTACCTGTTTATGAATACTTTTATGTAACCACTGTTTTTTATTTTTATGTGTCATCCAAGCCATTTCAAGCATATGCCAATGAAAGATCCCCGCCTCTCATTTGTCTCAATCTTGGCTTTCTTTTCAAGCTCATAGACATCTAACAGTGCAGACCATATGTGACATTTCATCACTCTGGTTTCTTGTTTTCAGAGATCATCTGTTGTTTGTCAATACATGCTTTATGCCCATGAAATAGGGTCTTTGCTACTGTGGTTCCTCTTTTCTTAATTTTGGCTAGGGAAATTGAAATGAGGACCTTATTGACTGTGCAATCCTATACCAGTAAGCTCAGTAATAAGTTCTGTTAAATTCTATGGTCTTACTCTCAGGTGAACTCATATAATGTAGTTAATAATGATTGTCATTAAATAGAGAGAGATCTGAAGCTTATTCTTTTTTAAACAAACAAATTGATATTCTAACTCATCAGGGACTTTTAAGTACATTGAAATAAAAATCACAATTGTTGCCAAAATTAATTGTCATCATGAAATGCCTCTCCTTTTTCCTCTGAAAAAAACTTATCAAGTAGATTTTTAAAAAGACCTGTGTGATCCATTCATAGAAGCACATTTCCGTGCTAGGCAATATCTTTATTAGATTATCAAAATATAATAAAGGAGCTGTGTTTTTGAGTTTTTCAATATTCTTCATCAAGCAAAGGAGGCGTAAAACCTGGGTTTTAAGCAGAATACCATGTTTTGTACCATCTCTGCCAAAGGAAGAGCTCTGAGGAACTCGGAAGCTTACCACATTTGTAACTTACCAATATCATTCACCAAAATATCAACATCTCACTCTAGCCTGTTTTACTTCTTGATTAAAGAGTACTAAGGAGACTGCAGTGACTTAGTGGGTAAGATGCTGAACTTGATGAATGGAAGGTTGGCAGGTCAGCAGTTCGAGAACTGAGTACTGCACGACAGAGTGGGGTCCCATCTCTGTCTCAGCTCCTGCCAACCTAGCAGTTCGAAAGCAAGAAATTGCAAGTAGATATATAGGTACCACTTCAGTGAGAAAGTAAACAGTGTTCTGTGCACTCTGGTGTTTAGTCATGCCTGCCACATGTCTGTGGAAATGTCTGCAGACACAGACAGTGCTGGCTCTTTGGCTATAAACAGAGATGAGCACTGAACCCTAGATTCAGATATGACTGGCTTTTCCAGTACCTAAAGAGTACTAGAAAGGATGGGTTTCTCCGTTCTTTTCCATTGAAATGTTTCAACAGGAGAAGTCCCAAATTAGTCATAACAAATGTGCCAGTCAGCCTTACAATTAGGTATAGGGAAGTGACTATCTCAGGTGACAGATTCTGGGGGGCAGCTGTGATGACCTCCCAACATAAGTAATCCTCCCAGTACTGTAGTTCTCTCTATTTATAGGGCAGACTGAACTAGAGGTCCTAAATTGCTTGGCTGTCTTGAGTATAATGGGTGGTGTTATCAGCAGTGTGGAAATAAGATTTAACTTCTAATCCAGTTAGCTTCTGTATAAGAACTCAAGCATAGGCACTGTCTTGTCTTTATTTATTTATTTATTTGTTCAGATTTATATTGCCGCCCACTCGCCGGCTTACAGGGCAGCTTACAGTCAAAACAGCAACAGTACAGTAACAATCATAAAATACAACCTCACAAAACAACGAAAGCAGAACACAGACTAACTCCCCTCTGGCTGTTGATGGGGGCCTGGAGGTGGGGGCAAGGTCCTCAGCCACCTGTCAAGCCATGGCGTCTTTTCCCCTCAGGCTGTTGGTGTGGGCCCAGAGGAGAGGGCAATGTTCTCAGCCGCCTACCAGGTTATGGTGTCTTCTCCCTCAGGCCGTCTTTGCCTTAGGCAGTAAAAGCTCTTGGACTCTCTGTCAAATAGAAAGCTACCTTGTATTGAATAAGATCATTGATCCATTTATCCTCATATTGCCATCTCTGACTCGCAAGGGGTTCAGACAGAATTCTTTCCTTGTCTACCTCGAAGTTCCTAGTATTACCTGGTGCTCTCCCACCCTAGTTCTAACCCAGGGTTTCCCACCCTTTGTTTTTTGGACTTCAGTTCGCAGAAGCCTAAGTCAATTCCCCAAAGCACTGATTAGCCAATGTACTGATTTAGGCTTCTGGAAATTGAAGTCACCCTGTGGGATCTGGGCCCCACACTGGGAACCACCGTTCTAACCACAGCTGACTTTGCTTAGTTTGCAAAATTAAATAGGATCAGATATATTTAGGATGCTATGATTACTTCAAAACAGTTTTATCCAATGGGCAAAGAATTTATGAACTATGCATTTTGAAAACTAGGGAGGAAGTAGAATAAGATTTCTGATCACATTTCACTTGATTTTAGCCAAAAGGCCAAAAAACGATGATTCCTAATCTACATTCCTTCAGTCTGTTCTCTCCTGGCATACTGCTCAGCTTCTGAAATTGAATGAGATTTCCATGTAAGTCATATCTACACGTTCTCTGTATGGAGATTTATTATTAGTGTATTCTTATTACAATAGGGAAAGAGAAAGAGAGGGAGGCAGAAGTCCCTGTTTTGCTTACGCAGCAGTAACTAACCTCCAATCCTCTGATTAGCCTCCTCAACCTAATGATAAAATAAACAGGAATCACAGTGTCTAAGCATTAGTACAATCTGGAGAGTATTTAATACATTGAGAAATACTAGGATTCATAATCATGAGGCCTGGAAATATCTTCCCTTTTATAACAAGTGACATATGTGCAACTTAAATCTATGAGAATAAAAAATGTATTCTGCTTTAGAAGGTAGAACCAAACTGTTAAAAATCTACTTATACCCCCATATTTTGTTCCATATGGATTGAGAGTTATACAGAGATAATTCAAAGTGTAAATGCTTATTGTAACAGCTAAAAATTGTGTTTAAGATGCAAGTTGATTCTGCTTGATCTGTATCAATATACCAGTTGTAGTACAGTGGAACCCCGCTTTACGGATGGCATGCTTAACGGAAAACTTGCCACGTGGAAAGAAATCCATAGGAAATGATGACCTGCTTCATGGAATTTTTTTGGAACAGTTTTCCTGTGGGAAACCGCACTTCGCTTTATGTAATTTTTGTTTTCAATGCATTGCTAAGGGGAACCACACAATGCATTCCTATGGGCACTTCACTTTAAGGAAAAATTGCTAAAAGGAAAACCCTGCAGAACAGATTAATTCCATAAAGCAGGGTTTTACTGTAATTTTAATCTTGAACCAGGCACAAAACATTTGTAAAGCTAGTGGATGTTATTTGCCCATATGAAACCAGAAAGGAAATGGTTTGTGAAAACTGTGTAAATGGGGACCATTTTCTTAGCATATGTACCAGACCTCCTATGCACAGGCAATTTCTATGGTTGTTTAAGAAGATCAATGCTGTATAGCAGCATCCAGCATGTTTTCAGAGTTTACAAACGTCTGGATAAGGTTTACATATTTAAATGTACCCTTAAATACAGAATAATGGATAGCAGATCTTGTTCTTTTTTGTTTCTTTTCTTTTTCTTTTTTAAAGTTCTGTACATGCTTCAAAGAACTGCCCTGTCAGCAGGATATAAGCTGGGCATGCTTCCATGTTTTCCTTACTTTTAAAAGAGTCACCGACCTTACAAAGGCCTGTATCAAAATATGAAGGACAAAAACAAGACCAGACGCTGCAGTATTCATTGAAACTTCTTTCATCGTGCAGTAAAAACAGAGCTGTACATCTCTGCAGCCATCAGAATACTGCATGTGTGTTTTATGAATGTTCAACAATTGGCTTTAATTAAAAAGTGCATGAGAACGAATAAACTAGCCTGGCAGGCTAGGGCAAGACCAATAAAAACAGAAGGGGGGATACTTGTGAGTTGTAGCATCCTATTCCGCGTTTCACCACATCAGAAGTGTACACAGACATCTTCCTAGAACAGCCTGTGTCAACATGATCACAAACATTTTTTCTTACAATCTTGGGATTGTCACATTGGTTCACAAAGGGCATAAAATTTAAAAATGGACTAGGGAGCTGGAGCAGATATAATTGCACTGTGTTTGCTTCCAAAGACTGATATTTTTCTGTTATATGCAAACTCTGATTAAAAGGGGGGAAATACCTGCATGGTTTTGACACCTGGATTTTGAAAGAGATGCTAAAATATCTGAGATGAAGCAACTTGGGGTTATTTTGCTTGGTTAACATAATTAAGGCGTAAAACCTCAGTTAACATAATTAATGTGTTCCCCGGGACGTTTCCTAAAGTGAAAATTACTTAATCCAAATTTCCCATAGGAATGCATTACATGCAATTTCCCACTGGAATGCACTGAAAACCATAATATGTTAACCAAAATGTGGTTTCCCATACATTGCAAACCAATTCATCCATTCCAAAAAAATTTCTGTAAATCAAGCCACTATTTTCTATGGATTTCCTTTTGTTATGCAATTTTTATGTTAACCGAGCCATTTGTTAACCAAGGTTTCACTGTACGTACTTAATTTTTAGTTGATTAAAACATTTCCATAGATTGCAGTACCTTCTTTAGTCACAAGGTTTCAGATTTCCATAATCAGCATCTAGGAAGCTACAGTCAGGCCTGTATCCATTTATGTTGTAGAGGGCCTTTGGGAAGCTGAAGATAATACAGTAAAACCTCGGATAATGCTAAAACTTGGTTCCACAAGTCTTAGTGTTATCGATTTTTTAATGTTATCCGAAGCATGCATCGGATAATGTTAAAATCCTATGGGATGCATCGGATAACGTTAAAACTCCATAGAGATACATTGTAACTGGCACAGGCTTTAACAAACGTTATCTGATGCATCCCATAGGATTTAATGTTACACGATGCAATTTTTCCCCAGATTACTTAACGTTATGCAACTTTAGTGTTATCTGATGCAAATGTTATCCGAGTTTTTACTGTACATCCATTTGCAGGGCCCCCAAACCTTTTATATAGCAAAAACAATAGCAATTACACTTATATACCACCTATAGTGCTTAGTGCACTCTCTGGGTGTTTCACAAGTTAATTAGCATTTTGCCCCCAAAGCTTGATCCAAGTCAGGATTGAACTTAAAACGTTTTGGCTGCAGTAGAGCAGTTTAACCACTGTATCACTAGGAAAAGAGAACAGTCCCGTTTACTGGTAAGGACAGAGGAGCAGAATGAGCAGCAGTAAAGACTGAACAAGCAACATAATGGATGTAGTAAAAGATCAGTAAGAAGGAGAGAATAGAGAAAGTGTAGAGAGAAGAAACTATACCAGGTTGGGAAGGAATCATAAGAGATCACTAATCATTTAAAAAGTTGACTACTTCTGCTAGTCCTTTATAAGTGGCTGTAAGTAGTCTTCATCATGAAAGGAGGAGAATCAAAGGAAGAGACATTAACTTCTCTGTTCTTAGATTAGGGAACTAATTTCAGCATTATTCAGCACCAAAATACCTTGTGATGCTTGACAGGACACTCTCTTTTAAGCAGCACTGCCTGAATACCAGAATGAAATTTAGTACAAGGAACAACATCCTCAGGAAACTCACAAACTATAAATGGGGAACTCAACCATCCATGCTGTGTTTATCAGCTTTAGTCCTGAGCATCTCTACAGTGGTTGGTCCAGTATGGAACACATCCTCACTTGTAAAACAAGTTTCTGTTGCTGTTAATGAAGCCATGTGTATAATGACAGGATGTCTCAAACTAACACCAGTTGAGAAAATATATCCTTTTGTTAGTATCACTGCACCTAAGATAAGGAGAGAAGTAGCAGCGGATGTTGAGAGAACTAAACAAGAGAATGACCCTCAACATCCTCTGAATGAATATGTGCCTCAAGTCCACTGGCTCACATCCAGGAAACACTTTATGGCAAGAACAAACATTCTTGTCTGGATGCAAGAGCAAAACTAAATTAGAAGATAGAGGATGGAACTCACTGCACAAGGAACAATATTAAAGGATAATATTGCTGAGGAACTCAACCTCCTCTACATCACTTGGAGGACCCTGAATAGGCTGAGAATCAGAGTCCCTAAATGCAAGACCAACCTGCTCGAATATTGGCAGACAATAACATGCACTATGAATGTGGAGAGATACAGAATCTGGCTCATTTACTGGTCTGCCAATTACTCCCAGAAACATGCACTGATGAAGACTTAAGTTTGGCCAGTGACAAAGCCAAGAAAGTGACTTCATTTTGGCAGTCCATGGTTTGATCAGGAAATGAAAGAAGATCTTAGATAATAGAACATGGTTTGGGTCCCACCCCCACCCACAAAGAAATCTTACTTTCCAAATATATTTAATGCCTTTTTCTTTGGTGTAAATATAGCCTCATTTTAACAGATGGCCTTTTGCTGACTTTTAGGTTTCTTTTGTGTTTATTTTGTTGTGCAGAGAACCACACTAATGACTAGACTGTATTCTCCATCCTTAGGCAGTGAGTGATTACGATTATGAAAGATAATATCATTTGGTGCTGGCCACCAGTGGTCACTGATTCTGTTGCTGAACTGTGGCCTCTTTTCAGTTATGCTGTGCCGTGCCTGCAGACCACTTGTTTATTCTTTCCCTTTATCTCATCACCAGTGGGGCACAGCAAGATTTCAGATTATTTTGTATTTTAAAATAGTGCTTTCCCAGTCCTTTTTTCAGTCCTTGCCTTTCTCTTACTTCAGGAGTGCACAAACTATGGCCTGTGGGCTGGATCCAGCCTCAGATGCCCATTCATTTGGGCCGTGCCACTCTCGTTGATCCCAAAAGTGGAAGTAAAATGAGCCCTTATAGACGTGTTTTACTTCTGCTTCTGGGAGACGTGAGGGCAGTGTGGGCCAGATGAATTGGCATCCAGGGCTGGATCTGGCTCATGGGCCATAGTTTGGGCACTCCTCGTTTAAGCAGAGAAAACAGCAGCCTAAAAGCTAACTCATTCTGTTGCAAAACACAGATTGCAAGACACTTTTCACTTCTGTTTCCAGTGGGAGGAACCATGTACCAGCCCATGGCCCGAAATGTTTGGGCACCCCTGTCTTATTTGATCGCAAAGGAGCACGGCGCTTACTGGAATTTGTGTCTGAACTTCAGCTTAAAAGATTCTTTTATGAAAACTGCTTCTCTTTGGGAAAGCTTAGAACTCTTCTAATTAATCTTTTAAAAAGCTCCTTCCCTTCTGGAGGGCCTCTACTAGAGGTGTGTGTGTGGGGGGTGGTGGTGGTGGTGTTTGTGTGTGTGGTAACTACAAGCTAATGCAAAATTCCAGCCAGGAGACAATGTCTGTGGAAATGAACTTTATGAAAAGTGTCACAGCATTAAACATCACCTTCCAGAACAAAGTGAGACTAAAAATAAATTTTTGAGGAGGATTGGAAACACACAGAAAATCATGGAAAAGATCACTGTTGTCACCAAAATAAGTGAATGGTGGTGGAAAGTATCAGTAACAAATTAGGTGCATAACAGAGAACAAATATTCTGTCCGGAAGTTTCCTTTTCAAAGATTTAACAACGGTCTTCAGGATACATCATAATATGTCTTTTAGCCCACCTGCTATGCCATCACTGGTCAAGCACGTGCCATAGAGAAGAATGATGATGAAGAAGTGTTCATGTCATTTGGAAGGAATTTGGGATAGCATGAGATGTGAATGCCAAATTTGGGGTGAGGGCTCAGATATAGAAGAATCTATTGCTCTATTTATTACATTTAATCCACATCTTCTGTACTTTTAATAGTTGTGGAAACATTTAGGAAAGACACATTCATTTGCACCTGACTGCCCAAACACAGTGGGGTCATGGTGGCTGAATGGTTAAGATGCTGAGGTTAACGTCTGGAAGTTTGGCAGGTCAGCAGTTTGAGATCCAGGTGTTGTGTGATGGCATGAGTGCCCATCATTTGCTGCCCTCAACTCCTGCCAACATAGCAATTTGAAAGGAAGAAATTGCAAGTAGATGAATATGTATCACTTTGGTGGGAAAGGTAACAGTGTTCTGTGTGTTCAGGCATCTAGTCATGCCTGCCACATGACCATAGACTGCAGACTCAGACATACTCTTTGGCTGTAAATAGAGATGAGCACCGCCCACCAGAGTCAGTCTTGACTAGCTTTCAATCAAGGGAGAGCTTTATCTTTAACTTACCCAATCACAGAGTTGGAATAGCACCCTGGACATTAGAAAAGGAAATTCCAAGTGCTCAAGAGAAAAGCTGCATAATGGAAGGATGCCACAGATAGATGTTCTGAATTTTAAAAGTGTGGCACATTCTGAAAAGTGAAGGTGCAGTTACAAACTATTCCAGAGAAAAATTAAAATTTTAAATAACTAAAGAAGTCAGAATAGCTGCACAAAGAGAGCTCTGAGAAGCTATAATTTAAAAAAGAATGTGTATTAGAGATAGATACCCAGTGTGGACAGAAGTCTAGAATTCAGGAGGCCTGGGTTCCAGTCTTCCGTAAGCTGTGGAATCCTGCTGAGGATATGGCAGTGCTAAAGTCACTCCTTAAATATCTCACCTACCTTGAAAACTCTATTAAGGTTTCTGTAAATTTGTTCTGACTTGATGGCACATAACAACAGGCCACAGAACGTCCTTTACCTTCCCAACAAAGCGATACCTATTTAGGTAAAGGTAAAAGTCACCCTTGTTCAAAAGCAGTCTATGGTCACCCTTGCTCAAAAGCCAGTCGTATCCAACTCTAGGGTTCAGTACTCATCTCTGTTTATCTACTGTATATGCTGGTGTATAAGACTACTTCCCCCCCTGAAAAACATGCCTCCAAGGGGGGGGTCGTCTTATACGCCAGGTGCACTTTAGTTGGGATAGACATAGCTGCCCATAGTGGCCACCCGATGCCCGCCTGGTGCCCATAGTGGCCTCCCGATGCCCACCCATCTCATTCTACATACCATCCAGTATTGCGCGGTATCCAGCGTGGCTGCGGCAAGCATCAGCAGCGAGACAGGGGTGCCAGCCTTTTCGGCGTGACCGGCCCGTTCTGCTCGGTGGGAAGCAGCGGTGCTCCGCCCCGCCCCTTGTCTATGCAGAGCTCGCACATGCGCACTTGCACACTAGTGCCAGCCACAGGGAGATGTTGAAATCAAATCTGATGTTCTTTTATGTTTTATTTGGTGCGTGGAAAGTGTGTAGAAGAGGGAGGTAGTCTTATACGGCGAGTATATAACAAACTCTATATTTTGAGTGGAAATGTTGGGGGGGGTCGTCTTATACGCCCAGTCGTCTTATACGCCAGCATATAC
The DNA here is from genome assembly GCA_030440675.1 of Furcifer pardalis. NCBI lineage: Eukaryota > Metazoa > Chordata > Lepidosauria > Squamata > Chamaeleonidae > Furcifer > Furcifer pardalis. The sequence continues at coordinate 105,119,457 of CP126895.1, read as the reverse complement.
GGTACTTGCAATTTCTTGCTTTTGAACTGATAAGTTGGCAGGAGCTGGGACAGAGACAGAAGCTCACTCCATTATGCAGCATTTAGCTCTCGACCTGCTGACCTTCCAGCCCTCAAGCTTAGCATTTTAACCACTTAGCAGTCCCTACATAACAACAACAAAGTTATAAAAGAAGGGACACACAAAAAAGGGCGAGTATAGATCACCCCAACCTGTAAGCTAGTTAGTAGGAGAGTTTATGTCCAAAACAAACTGATCATTGTAAGAACAAAAGAAGCTTTTGAAGTTGTAAGAACAAGGAAGAGATAAATCTGATGGTGGGAGTCAACAGTGAAGTATTTTCAGATAGCTATTTTTCTTTCTTTTTTCATATCAGAGTTATTGTGCAGTGTAAAATTATGGACTTCATATGAAATGTTGACAAAATTTGAACAAATTAAAATGATAAAACAGCACATTAAAAACAATGCTAACAAACTGGAACACGTTCAGGGGAGGGCAACAAGGGTGATCAGGAAACTGGAAATCAAGCCCTATGAGGAAAGACTAAAAGAACTGGACATCTCTAGCCTTGAGAAAAATAGACTGATGAGAGATATGATCGCACTTGTCAAGTATTTGAAAGATTATCACAAAGAGGAAGGACAGAATCTGTTCTCAATCATCCTTGATGGTCTATAAATCAGCTCAGTTATTCTATGGCTCTATGATTTGACTATTTTTGACAAAAAGTGGGCTACTTCAATAATATCTCAATTTTTTTACTAGACCTTATTTTGTAAATTATGGACTGCATACACATACATGCCGCATTGAATTGAATTTCTCCACATTTTTGGTCTGTGTCCACATACCCCCATTTTACCTGGTTATTCTTTATCTTCCAACTTTACTCTAATAAATGATGTCCAGATGGTCCAGACAGAAACTTGTCCTGGTAGGAGACATTCTTTGGCATTAATCCATTTGGCTCTCTGCAGGTTTAGCCTAGCCTCTTCTGTTTTACTATTTAGAGCTTGAGATGTGCAGAAAACTTTTTCCAGATTTTAGCTGTTGTCTTGGACATTGGTGTCTATGAGGTAGATTGGTTTGATTTTTGTACTACTTTATTTCATCCATCATTTGCTCTTGACTTCAAGAAGGGCAATGCCAGCCAAATAACAGACATTTTCCATCAGGATAAATTTCAGGCAGCCTTTGGTTTGAAGTCTATTAGTGACTTCCAGATGGTCATGCCAGATCTTGTCCTAGTGGGAGATACACTTTGGCATTCATCCATTCAGCAAGATGTGTTGTTTTTGCTCACCATGGGATTAACCTAGACTCTTCTTGTTTAGTACAGTATTTAAAGAACGAGTGATGTATATAAAATGTTCCCTTGAGTTTAGCTATTGTCTAAGTGGGTATCCATAAATTAGGTGGATTTGGTGCTGTATTACCTTACTTTACTTTGTTATTTGCTACTGCCCCTTAATATAAGTTCTGCATGCAAATCTCAAGCTCTAAATAGTAAAACAGAGGAGGCTAGGCTAAACCTAGTAGCATACCAACTGCTCCTTCTTATTGTTGTTGTTCTGCCATATCCGAATCCAAATATTGGTGATCATCATAACAATCAGCCACGAAGACAGTCCTGAGAATATTTCTTTCTTTATTATTTATTTATTTAGATTTATATACTATCCCGATCAATAGACTCCGGGTGATGTACACAGTCCAGCGAACACCTCACTGGCTGCTCAGCAAAACTTAAAAACAATATAAAAACAGTTAAAAGCACTTCAATAAAACCAATTACAAGAGGGGGGAAGCCTCAGACAAACCAAAAAGGAGAACTTGTTGGCAATACCGGCCCCCAGACCCACGTTTTCAATTCTTTCCTAAATGGTAGCTACTGGGCCTGGAGGTGTAATTCTAGCGGTGTAATTCTACAGTGGCCTTTCATATGCCTTCCACATCACAGCATGACCTCTGTACCACCGATCCAGGTCTGCAAATCACTTTTTGGTCCTGAGACCTTTTGGCACACAAAGTCCTCCTCAGCCTCAGGCCAGTATTGAGAAAACTGCTGTCCTCCATCAAGATGGATTCAAGTGGGAGTTAATTCACTTGGAGACCATCACCTTTCCCTGTGGCCAAGATGATCTACTCTATTACTATAGCAGGATAATCTGGCCAGGCAAACCTAATAGCATAGCAACTGCTCCTGGGAAAATAAATCAACACATAATAAAAATAAAATATCAAACGGAGATTCAGAATGAATCCAGTGAATTTTTTATTGCCTTCATATTGGTGGAGGTAAAGGAACCCACAAAAAAGATGTAGGAATGGCAAAGCAGCAGGAGTTGATATTTGGATTGACCAACAGTGTGGGCAAAACTCAAAGAAATTGCTGCAGTTCTTTAATAATTTAAAGGACCGCATTTCTCCATATGAGAGGACTGCTCACAAGGTTAAAAGATGTAAGACAAAAAATAGAATAGATTCAATTTCTCGATTGACAAGACTATCAAGGGATGAATTTCTGCTGTTCACAACTTGCTTTCCATTCATTTTGCTGCCATGCTCTTCTTCTCCAGGATTGACCAAAACTTTTCACGATTGGGTCTTCCCATCTTTTGAGCGAGGGGCCTGCCAAGGGGTCTTTTTACTCCTCTGGGGTAACATTTGGTGACTGCTGCTGTCCAGCACCCTTCCGTCATTTGAGAAATGTGTCCAGCCCAACACAATTTCCGTTTATGATATTCAAGAACAGCTTTGTTTATTCTACTTTCTTTTCTTATCTGGGCATTGGAGATGTGATCACGAAGGGATACCTTTAGCATTGATCTTTCCATGGCTGTTACAGCTCTTGATAGTTTTTCTTCCTTGGCCTTCATTAATGACCATGTTTCACTCCCATAGAAAAATAGAATAAATAACACTCGAAAAACAATTAAATGATTATCATAATCGAATTTATCAGATGACTTCCAGTCATCAAGTTCAGCATCTTATCCACTAAGCCACCGCAGTCCCTACTGCCTCCAAACCAGAGTTTAAAAGCTGAACCCAGCACTCTGGCAACTTTACGTGGTGCAGCCAAAGAATCCTTTCAAACCTGATGTGCCACTGCAAGCTATTCACTGTAAATCGTGTGCTTTTAATGGCTGTTTTCACCCCCTCAGGGTTATGTAATGGAGTCTTTACAAAAGTTACAGTTTTAACAAGATAACAGTTTCATTTCCTGTTTTGTTCTGTTTTGTTTTGTCCTAATGGGGTGAGTGACCCATACAAGGAACAAAATTAGCCCTGTGTTTTTGATAAGACTTCACATGGCATGCTGCCTTGATTCAGCTACAAATGGAGCCTTGTCTATTCAGATCTTCTCAAGAATAATAAGAACTGCATGCTGACAAGTCAACTCAGTTCTGGTTTATGGTGACCGTTTCCAGGGTCTTCTAGGTACAGAATAGATGGATGTGGTTTACTATTCCCTCCTTCTGGGCTGGGGGCAACCCAGGACTGTGCAGCTTGCCCACGGCTACATAGGTTGGCTGTTCTCCCAGGAGGCATAGTAGGGAATTAAAATTCCTAGCCTCTGGCATTAGAGTAAACAGTTATCATAATCAAATTTATCGAATGATAGGACAAAAATAATTTATTTGAAATGTGCTGGAGGAGAGCTTTGCAGATACTCTGGCCTGCCAAAAAGACAAACGGGTGGGTCCTAGAGCAAGTCAAGGCAGAACAATCTCTGGAGGGAAAATGACCAAACTGAGGCTGAAAAAAAATAATGTTGCAAAACGTGAGATGGATTGACTCTTTAAAAGGAATCCAAGAACTTGGGTTTGCAAGAGCTGAGCTGGGCTGTTGAGGACAGAGTGTTTTGGCACTCTCTCATTCATAGGGTCACCATAACTTGGAGACAGTCTGATGGTAGGTATCAGAAGTACTACGTGAAGGAGTGAGCTCCCACCATCTGTCCCAGCTCCTGCCAACCTAGTAGCTCAAAAGCAAGAAATTGCAAGTAGAGGAATAGGTACCACTTCAGCGGGAAAGGTAACAGCATTCTGTGCACTCTGGCATTTAGTCATGCCTGCCACATGATCACAGAAATGTCTGCAACTGCAGAGAGAACTGTCTCTTTGGCTGTAAATGGTGATGAACACCACATGACTGGCTTTCAAGCAAGGGTGACCTAATCCGCCTAGCCCAGATTTGTCAACATGTTGAGTCATCCCAGAAGAGGCCACAGCTGAAACCTAGGGCTTTCTGTAGTCAAGGCATAGGGCCCACCAGTGACCTATTGCCTTAATGGCGATAGGATGGAGGAGACATAGCTTTTAAAAGCAAGGGTTGCGACATGTGCAGGCCAGAGGATTCCTGTTTTTTTACTCCAACATCCAGAATCCCCAACCTGCATTGTTACCTGCCTGCAAGATCACAGGGAGTAACCTTTCTGAGCAATCTTCTTTTTACCTCATGGTTGGAAAGGGCCAGCTTATTAGGTTGTGCACTGGGGCCTATTTTGAAGGCAGAGCTCAGAAAGCTTGGAAAATCCAAACTTCGGTCTACAATTCCCAGAACAGGATTGCACCAGTATTAGTGATTCTAGACCTAAAAGCTCCCATCTCTATTCATACTTTGTGGAACCAGCAGCTTTGCACACCAAGAGAGGAGGGTAATCAAGGGATACTCTCTGTTGCCTCACTTTGCCTAACGACAGGGCCATCTTTGAACTGTATTTTTTAAAAGCATATACTGTACAGGCTTTCCTGTTACACCACCACCTCCTTTTTCTTATATGTGCTTGCAATTAAATAGCCATAAGTCTGAAACCAAAATTACTGTGAGGCCCCCTGGTATAAACCTCTTTACATTCCTCCACTCTGATCTGCTAATCCCCAATAAACCACCTCTGATTTTCTCAACCATCTGATCCTGGGGTGAAGATTTATGCCTCAAGGATTTGTCATTTCCCACCAGCCTTAATCCTGAATCAGGATGTACTGGTGGGCCTTGAAAAACTGGGCAAAGGGGGAGGAAGAGAGAAAAATTGAACAGCCTTGTTCTCTACATGATTTCAACAGCAGTCTGGACACCCTATGATAAATCTATGCTTGCTTTCTAACATGGCTTCTGTGGGCATCTCTTAGTAATAATAACTATTAAATCAATTGTGAATTGTGGTGACCCTTTGTAGGTTTTTCTTGGCTCTGGGGTGGTTTAATATTCCCTTCTGGGAGGACTCTGGTTTTATGCAGCTTGTCCAAAGCTATATAGGCTGTTTCTTCTCCTGGGTGGCACAGTGGGGAATTTAATTCTTGATCTCTGGTTCTGCAACCAAAATCATTGAAAAAATTGCTGAGGCCAATATCTGGATATATTTGGGGAGTGTTTTAAATGAAAAGTAGGATCACGAGGTACAGCTTAAAATGCGAATAGAAAAAACAAGACCTGCCTTCATAAAAATGCGACTTTTGTTATGCTACAAAGATCCAAATAGTGAGATGTTACATATTCCCAGTGTTGCTATATGGGGCTGAAGCTTGGACACTGACTAAAGCAATGATGGTGATCCTTGGCACTCGAGGTGTTCTTGAACTTCAATTCCCAGAAGCCCTGATCAGCAGGAGTGCTGAGTTGGGCTTCTGGTAATTGAAGACCAAAAACACCTAGAGTGCCAAGGTTTGCCATCACTGGACTAAAGCATCTGAAAATAAAATTGAAGCTTTTGAAATATCCTGCTAAGGACATCATGGGTTGACCATGTGACTAATGTAGAAATATTGCACCAGATGGATAAAGAACAAGAAGTGTTTAGGAGCATTAAACAAAGTACTCTCCAATACATTGGGCATATCATGAGGAGCGCCATAAAGTATAGAATATTCCAACTTGCTATGCAAGGGAAGATCCTTGGGGAAAAGAGACCCTGAATGTAGATGGACCTTGTAGCTGAAGAACCTGAGAAACTGGTGTGGAATGAGTTAAGAACAGGAAAACGTTCACCATGATGATAGCCAATATTTGGAATGGATACAACACTAGAAGATGAGTAAGAATATCTGCATCACCTCTACTTGGGTGGCCACATTCAGGTCACTCAAAAGAGGTATATGCATCAACAAAAAGGAAGATAAAAAGAATACCAGTTCACATAAAAATTTCCTGTGTTGATTGATTTATAAGCAGTGATGCAAAATTAGGAATGATTTTTATAACTGAAACATCATTACAGCAAATCTCACTTAGCATGAAGTGATGGTGGTGGGAGGAAATTCACAGCAAAGGTCTACTACTGGATATATTCAAGAGGAGCTTAGAACAAACCTGACATATTTCAGAAACAATCACCAAGGCTCTGATGACATCTTGGAAGATTAACAAGTTTTATTGGGTGTAAGAGGACTATCTGCAGCTTGTTCCGTCTGCAGCACACAATGTCCATCTCAACAAGCAGGTATTTGTGTCTGTGAATGTGTGAGAGGAGGGTGGGAGGGAGTAGATGTGGAAAAGCTACAAACATTGACCATTATCCTAACAGTGGAGATTTAACCACCGTTGTTAAGAGGTAAGGAGGTCATTTTAGCATAGATTTAGAGAGTTTTAACCTCCAGGTGAACTCTTCTAAGAGACGGATTGCATTAAAAAGTACTAATGTATTTCAAGTAGCACTTACTAAGACATCTGTCCTATCTCATATAACCATATCAATACTCTTTATTTTTATACATTCAGAAGTTCTTGCCCCTCACTACAATTACTTAGGTGGCAGGGATATACAAGGCAGAAAAAATAAATAAGAACCACATTTTTATTTATGTAAAATATTTTTTTGTAAAACAGGTGAAACTCTTATGGAAAAGTTTTCAGTAGAAACAAATTATCAAATTTCTTCCTGCGCTAGCCATAATTCGAGTTCTGAGGAACACACATATTTGCTTTAGAACAGGAGCTCCCAACCTATGGCCCGCAGACCAGCCCCAGTCCCCCAACGCCAGCCCGTGAAGCGGGCACATTTACAATACATCATCTGTAAAATGCACCCGTGCATGTGCAAATGACCCGTGGCTGTCATAAATGTAGAAGTGGGTACATTTATGTCAGCTGTAAATGCACCCGCTTCCACTTTGGGGGCGGGCATGGCCCAGCCTGCACAGCTGTCTGGGGCCCCACTGCAAAAAAAGGCTGGCTACCCCTGCTTTAGAAAGTTACTCTGTTTTGTACAAAACACCTTTTGATTGAAAATCCTTTAAGGAGGGAGGGAATGTTTTTTGTTAGTAACGTAGCATGCTTCGCTTTTAGCAGAGCCAAATAAAATTCTTGCCAAGGAGAAACAGAGATCTATCACTGGAATCTCATTTTCTGCATTAGCATTTTAAGAACTGTCCACAGGTCTGTATGAGCAGCAATGTAGCTTGCCAGGGAGTAAATACATCTGGATGGGAAAGATTGACCAGCTCTATACCATTGCCCAGAGGATGTCCAAGTCTACTCACAATGCTTTCTGCTCTCATTGATAAGGCAATATGTAGTATCTGCTGACCTCAATCTGAGTCCTTTTTAGTATCTCATCGGTTGAGTATCCAGGAGAGGTCTTAGGCTGCGTTGGGATTTGTGTCAGGATTGTGTCAGCTGTTTAGCTGTTTCTTTTCTTTTCCTTTGGCACCAACTGAGTCTTCCTGGTGGCAGAGTGGTTAAACTGCTGTCGTGCAACCAAAAGATTGCGAGTTCGATCCTGACCAGGACTCAAAGTTGACTCAGCTGTCCATCCTTCCAATGTTGGTAAAATAAGTACCCACCATGTTGGGGGCAAAATGCTAAGATGCTAATTAACTTGTGACCTGGCCAGAGGGTGGAGTAATTGCTATAGGAAGGTATATAAATAAGTGTGATTGCTTTGCTTTGCTTTGCTTTGATATACTAGCTGAAAATTCAGTAGTAAGTCAGAGCTAAAGTAGGTCCATTTAATCAATGAGAGTTTGGTAAGCCAACTTCTTTGTAAATTCCATTGAATCAAATGGACCTACTCTAGCTGTGACCTATTTAACACAAGAAGTCACAACTAGAACAGCACTCTTTGAATCAATGAAACCAGGACTTACCAGATCACCACTGATTCAGTGGGCCTACTTGAATGCAACTTTGTCCAAATGGCAAAGATGTCTGGATTTTTTTTAAAAGCCACTCTTCTATTTCCTCAGTTCTGTCTCATACTCAATAGCAGTTCTTCCCACACTCATTCTGACGTGGAACACTTTACAAATCCTAAAATTTTAATGGAACACTTTGGTTTTTGTAATAAAAAGACAGGTTTGGCTTTTTCTCAGTTTTAATAACAAACAACATTGCAATGAAGCCAGGCCCTCCCTACTGATTTGCAGATGGTTGCAAAACAAATTTCTCTTGCAAGCTGATGTATCACATTGAAAGGATGGATGCAAAACAAACTTTGTGGCATTATACACATGCCAATGAGTGTTACCAGAATCTCATATTTTTTCACAGAACACTTATTGACCTGCACTCTATATGCCAGCAGATTTGGAAAACACAACAATGGCCACAGGATTGGAAAAGATCTGTATACGTTCCACTCCCCAAAAAGGGTAATGCCAAAGAATGTTCAAATTATCGAACAATTGCACTCATCCCTCATGCTAGCAAGGTGATGCTCAAGATAATACAGGATAGACTGCAACAGTATGTGGAGAGAGAATTACCAGAAGTGCAGGCGGGTTTCAGAAGAGGCAGGGGGACTAGAGACCATATCGCCAACATAAGATGGATCATGGAAAAAACAAAGGAATATCAGAAACAAGTCTACTTCTGTTTCATTGATTACACTAAGGCTTTTGACTGTGTCGACCACAACAAAATGTGGCAAGTAATTAAAGAGATGGGAATTCCGGAACACCTTATAGGCCTCATGAGAAATCTGTACATGAATCAAGAAGCAACAGTTAGGACAGAGAATGGAATGACGGAGTGGTTTGGAATAGGAAAAGGAGTAAGACAAGGCTGCATTTTGTCACCCTGCTTATTCAACTTATACACAGAACACATAATGCGCAATGCAGGAATGGAGGAATCACAATTTGGGATCAAAATTGCTGGGAGAAACATCAACAACTTGAGATATGCAGATGATACCACCCTAATGGCGGAAAGTGAGGAGGACCTAAAGAAGCTCCTGATTAGGTTGAAAGAAGAGAGTGAAAAGGCTGGCTTGAGACTAAATATCAAGAAAACCAAGATCATGGCAACAGGCCCTATCAGTCCCTGGAAAATAGATGGGGAAGAAGTAGAGGCAGTGACAGATTTTACTTTCCTAGGATCAAAGCTCACTGCAGATGGGGATTGCAGCCATGAAATAAAAAGGCGACTGATTCTCGGGAGGCAAGCGATGAGAAACCTGGGGAACATAGTGAAAAGTAGAGACATTAAATTGCAAACAAAGATTCGCATAGTCAGGGCAATGGTATTCCCTGTGGCAATGTATGGTTGTGAGAGCTGGACCATTAGGAAAGCGGAGCGCAGAAAAATAGACGCCTTTGAGATGTGGTGTTGGAGGAGAGTTTTGAGAGTACCCTGGACAGCGAGGAGAACAAATGGGTCAATCTTAGAAGAAATCAAGCCTGACTGCTCCTTAGAAGGTCAAATAATAAAGATGAAGCTAAAATACTTTGGACATCAAATGAGAAGAGAGGACTCACTTGAGAAAGCCTTGATGCTGGGAAGGGTGGAGGGCAAAAGAAGAAGGGGACGGCCCAAGATGAGATGGCTAGATGGTATTGTGGAGATAATGGGCACAGAGCTGAGTGAGTTGAGGGGGATGGTGGAGGACAGGAGTGCCTGGAGGACAGTGGTCCATGGGGTTGCAGAGGGTCGGAATCGACTGTGCGACTGAACAACAACAAATGGAACACCAGTGTTCCACAGAACATTGTTTGGAAAACGCTGCCCTTTGTTTGTCTGTTATTGCTATTGCTGGATATATCTGGTTTAGCAGAAGCATTCTGCTCTTCGAAGACTAATGCTAATTACTGTCAATTAAGTGTCTCACGAATTTTGAGAAGCAAGAGGCTCTGAGGTTAATCCTCTTCATCCTACCCTCATGGAGCAAGAGTTCAAGGTTATTGTTCTTCTAAAATGACAGATGAAGAGGCAGACATATAGACTGACACCACTGGGAAAAATCTGAAAAGGGCTTACTGTGCATTTCTTGCTCTCAAGAATGTTGAGTGGCATATGTTTCTTTCACCCAAACAAATGACTCTTTGGCTGAAATCCAGTAGCAAGTCATAACTAGAGTAAGCCCACAATCAGTGGGGATTTGCTAAGTCAAGCATATATGTAAGTTCCATTGATTCAATGGACCTATTCTAGTTGCAATTTAGTACAGTGGAACTTCACTTAAAGAGCATAATGTGTTCCACGGGATTGCTCTTTAAGCAAGTTGCTCTTTAGGCAAAACACTTGGGAAAAGTGCAGCTGCCACCATTGTAAGTGACCAGTTGTGACTTCTGGCAGGAGGGATTGTGAACCCTGATTTAGTTGTTAAGCATGGTTTTTGTTGTTTTTATTTGTTCAGTGAGGGTGACCATTTAGATAAATTTCTGCTCTTTAAGCGAGTTAGTCTCTAAGTGAGGCACTCTTTATGTGAGGTATTACTGTACTGGATTTCAGCCCTTGGGTTGTCTGAAAATAGATTTGGTATAGAGGAGGATGGGACTGTGGTGGCTTAGTGGTTAAGATGCTGAACTTGACTGGAATGTCGTCAGGTCAGCGGTTTGAGACCCAAGTGATGCATGACCTACCAGTTCAAAAGCAAGAATTTGCAAGCAGAAAAATAGGTACCACTTCTTCAGGAAAGGTAACAGTGTTTCATGCGCTCCAGCATCTAGTCATGCCTGCCACTCGACCATGGAAATGTCTGCCAACAACACCAACAGTGCTGACTCTTGGGTTGTAAATGGAGATGAGCACCATGCCCTAGAGTCAGATATGACTATCTTTTGAGCAAGGGATACTTTTACCTCTATAGGAAAATATTGTCTCCTTCATCTCTGTTATGCCTCTGGAAGATTCATTTCACAGGTTACAAGACTCCTGGTATAGAACCTAAAGACGGTAACAGCAAGCAAAACAATGATTTTTTTTAAGTAGAAGAAAGAAAAGAAACATGGACACAGTTCCAGTCCTCTCAGGAGGCAGGATGAGGCATTTGCCTGAGGTGGGAGATGTTGGAGAAGGGAGACATGATGAAAGAGAGACCTGTTGAGTATATTTGAATACACCCTACAGTTGAGAGAGGTGGATGTGGAAGACCCAAGGTCTTAGAGGCTATAGCACTGGTGGCGAACCTATGGTCTGAGTGCCCGAGAGGGCACTCAGAGCCCTCTCTGTGGGCATACATGCTGTCACCGCAGCACAGTATTCATCCCACCACTCTGCCCAGCAGCTCAATGGGAGTGCTTCCTCCCTCCCTGTTGCCATTTTGGCACTTTGCAATAAATAAGTGGGTTTTGGGTTGCAGTTTGGGCACTTGGTCTCTAAAAGGTTCACCGTCACTGGGCTATAGGATTCTGAGAGTTTACCAGGTATGTTTACTACTGCTGTCCTGTCTTATCACCATTGCTGAAGCAATATTCCCCTGCCAGTCTAGTTGCCCTCTGTAAATAGAACAGAAGAAGAAGCCTGATAGCAGTGGTGGCAAACCTTGTTTTAAAGACTTGAGTGCCGAAACTGAACAGGCTGCCATCTGTACCGCAGAGAGGTGGAATGAACTCTGTGCTGGGGGAGGAAGGAAGCAGTCCCATTGGACTGCTGGGCAGAGTGGCAGGGCGATAGCGCATGCGCCCCCTCTGGCACACATGCCATAGGTTCGCCACCACTACCTTATAGCAATAGCAATTACACTTATCTACCGCCCCATATCACTTACTATACTCTTTGGGTGGTTCACAAGTAAATTAGCATTTTGTCCCCAACATACTAGGTACTCATTTTACTGACCCCTGAAGGTTGGAAGGCTGAGTCAACCTTCAGTCCTGGTCGGGATCGAATGCACAACATTTTGGCAGCAGTACAGCACTTTAACCACTCCACCGCTAGGGCTCTTCTTGTCCTTTTCTTCAGGCAGCACAATGTCCTGGCCTGATCCTGCACTGAAGAAATTTAGTTATACTTGAAGCATGTATACAGTCATATTTGTCCCATCTAAAGATTTATTGACGTCTGGAAACTGGATTTCTTGACAGTTCTTTGGTTATGTGAATAATGGCCCTTACAAATGGTAAGGTTTCTACGGAGACTTTGCAACTTGGGAAATCCTGAAGTGTTTCTTCCTCTTCAGATGGGAAGCATCTGGAGGATTTAAAGGGAAGTCCAGAGAGTTTTGAAGAAGACTACCAGAACTTTCAGAGGGAAATTCCATGCATCCATAGGCTGAGAAAATCTTTTTTCAACTGTTGCTATTTTGACTGTAAGCTGCCCTGAGTTGCCTCGGCAAGTGGGCAGCAATATAAATCTGAACAATTAAATAAATAGGGAGGAAATACAGCTAATGTTAAAAAGAATGACACAGGTCTGTCCTGTTTTTTCTGCAGAGGAGATGATGGCATGCATACAGTGGTGGGCTAAAAAAAAAAACCTACTACCACACTGTGGAGATGGTATGGGTGGGTGTGCTCAGGGAGAAAGTCCTGCGTTGCACCCGAATTAGGACTACTGTACTTTATTTCAAAACTTGGATAGGCAAGACCAGCCAGAATTTCTGCTACCGGTTCTGGCAAACTGGTGCGAACCTGCCGATGCCCACCACTGCATGCATACCATTGTTACGTTGATGGTGAACCTTTTAGAAACTGAGTACCTAAACTGTAACCCATAACCCACTCTATGCTGGGGGGAGGGAGGAAACTGTCATATTGGGCTGCTGGGGGCAGAGGGGCGGGGAGAACTCTTGTGCTGGGGTGACGGCGCACATGCCCACAGAGAGGGTTCTCGGTGTCCCCCTCTGGCACACGAGCGATAGGTTTGCCACTACTGCTCTAGGTGTTCTCTTCTTCATTACCCCTCCTTTTGATGTGCTTGCTATGAAAGTTGTTACTTACAAAGCCAAAGTGGCATTGCCTACCTACAAGAAGGAAGTATCAAGAGGCTTACGAGTATACCAAGAAATCCAGATTTGCAAAAATCGATATATATTTACAGGGAACAGATGTGGTGGTGATGGGAATTTCCCAAAACAGCTCAGTGAAAACTGAGCGAATTAAGTGGTCATGAAATGCTTTATAAGTGCAGATACAGACAAAATGGCAGCTTCAAAGTCAGAAACAAACTTTCTTTGAGAAGAAAATGGTGTCTGATTAGTCTCTAGTGTTCTTTCGCAGCTTTACAAGTTACAAATTAGTTTGCTTTTGCTTCATGATTGGTCATCAGGAGGTAAACAGCAGCTTCATTTGTATGTTGATTGTGCAAACACAACAGCTGTTAAGAAACATTTCTGGAGCAGTAATGTTTTGCCTCTCAATGAGAATGAAAGAGGAGTGCATAAAAGTTGCCTTGAATCTTAATATAACCCACCCCCACCCGCAAGATCATGGCATCCGGACAGTGGTGGGATTCAAAAATTTATACTACCTACTCTGTGGGCATGGTATGGTTGGCGTGGCCAGGGGGAAAGCCCTACGTTGCACCCAAATTCGGACTACTTTATTTCAAAACTTGCATGGGTGGGGCCAGACAGAATTTATGTTACCGGTTCTGGCAAACTGGGGCAAACCTGCTGAATCCCACCACTGCAGCCAGGCCTCATGGAAAATAGAAGGGGAATAAATGGAGGCAGCAACAAAATTTAGTTTCTTGGGATCCAGCCATGAAATTCAGCAACTCCAGCCATGAAATAAAAAGACGCATACTCCTTGTTGGGAGGCAAGCAATGGCAAACCTAGGCAGCATAATAAAAAGCAGAAACTCTGCCCAGCTGACAAAAGTCGGCATAGTTCAAGCTGCCGGGTCTTTCTGGTAGTAATGTATGGCTCTGAGAGCTGGACCATAAGAAAGGCTGAATCAGAAGACACCTTTGAACTTTAGTGCTGGAGAAGAGTTTTGAGAGTCTTTTGGATTGCAAGGAGATCAAATCAGTCAACCCTAAAGGAAATCAACCCTGACTGCTCCTTGGAAGGACAGATATCGAAGCTGAGCTCAAATACTTTGGCCACCAGATGAGAAGAGAAGATTCACTGGAGAAGCCTTGATGCTAGGAAAGACTGAAGGCAAAATGAGAAGGGGGCGGCAGAGGATGAGATGGTTATATAACAACTCCCTTCTTCATTCCACTATGCATTTTATGTAAATAAAGTCCCTTTAAATAATTTCTCATGTGAAGTCTATGGACCATTTCTTTTGTAGCCAGCTGCTTCTGAGCTTTACAACCTACACGTCTCCTTGTATAACTGACAGATCTGAAAAGTAATTCACTTTTGTGGCCTCATTTATAACGGCAAATATCATCCTTTGCATTTCTATCCCCCACATACATGTCTTCTTTATTCTTTTAGTTTTGAAATCATGCACTACTAAAGATGAGTTACAAAGAAAATTGCTTCTTTTGATAGTGCGTGTCTCTCACCAGCTTGGAAATCAGAGTTCAGCTTAGATAATGATGTATATTTGCTGTTTAGAAAAACATGAACTATTGTGGATGACCTTTCATCATTTCTTCTATAAGAGGTTCTTCAGATTGCTAGTTACTAAAGAACATCTTGTTTCATAAACCCCACACGATCAGATATACCTTGTTAACATCTCTCTCTCTTTTGGACTTCAGCAGAGGTGCCCAAACTATTCGGGACATGGGCCAGGCACCTGGAAGCAGAAGTAAAATGCACCTTGCAATCTGTTTTGCAACATAAGTTTTGCAACAGGCTGAGATAGATTTTAGGTTGCCATTTTCTCTGCTTAAACCAGGGGTGCCCAAACTATGGCCCACAGGCCAGGTCTGGGCCCTGATGCCAATTTATTCAGCCCACGCTGCCCTTGTTGCTCCCAGAAGCGGAAGTAAAATGCACCCACGCAGGGCATTTTACTTCCACTTCCAGGAGCAACGAGGGTGGAGTGGGCCAGATAAATTGGCATCCGGGGCTGGATCTGGCCTGCGGGCCATAGTTTGGGCACCCCTGGACTACAGTTTTTGGAATTGCAAAGCCAACATGACCACATAACAATTCCTAGTATCCCTCACTCTTCTCACATTCAGTACAATTGGCCAAGAGGTCTCTTTCAACAGTCCAAGTTGGATGGCTGAGTTGGCCTTTCTCCCCTTAATTAGCAAAGAGGCACCATTTGGGGAATATTACACTTCTTTATTTCCCCAGGATGCCTCGTGCACAGATGGTGACTGCCTGCTGGGGTGCAGAATTAAATCAGAACAGAAGGCTGCTCTCTGGATGGACCGTGAGACATTTATTTTACCTCAAGCAAAAAAATGAGTTCAGCAGGGGTTATTTTTAAAAATAATAATACATAAGTCAAGACTAATATTTTATGAAAGTGTGAAATGACCTCCTTTAAAAAAAACCTGTAGCCTTATCCATCTCAATGCAATGATGTTTATCAAAAGGGCCCTCACGGTTAAAATGTTCTGCCAAAATACTGTGGGGTGCTGTGTTATGGAGGTGTGAGAAATAGTTTGAAGGGAAACTGCTTTCATGCTGTGATGAGGACAATCAAAGTTTCTAAAACTTTCCTAAGAGAAAAGTATTTGGTTTAAGTTTTTATTTTACAGCTTTGGAATTTAATTTTGCACTACAGGTTTTCTGTTACCTGTTTGTGTGTTTTTCCCGACTTATTCAAGAAACATCGCCTAAATCCTTGATAAAAAGTTTATTTTGCCACACCATGTACTCTTTTGATTGGAAGTTCGTGTGACGTTTATGGATTGATTGGGCTTTCCTTACTGGCTAACGAACAATTCTGCTTTCTAAGCTAAAGCAGCTAGCTGGGTTGAAAGGCTTGCTTTCCAGTGTGCTTCAAAATCAGATGCTTGTTTACAAATTGCCTAGCAGTTTGAAAGCAAGAAATTGCAAATAGATAAATAGGTACTGCAGTGGCTCAAGTGTCTAAGATGCTGACTGGAAGGTGGGAAGTCAGCAGTTTGATTCCTGAATAATGCAGGACAGAATGAGCTCCTGTCTTTGTCCCAGCTCCTGCCAACCTAGCAGTTCAAAAGCAAGAAATTGCAAGTTGATAAATAGGAACCACTTCGGTGGGAAGGTAAACAGCGTTCCGTGTGCTCCAATGTCTAGTCATGCCACATGACCACGGAAACGTCTGCAGAAGCAGACAGCGCTGGCTCTTTGGTTTTGAAACAGATGAGCACTGAACCCTAGAGTCAGATACGTCTGGCTTTCAAGCAAGGGAAACCTTTACCTTTACTAAATAGGTACTGCTTCAGCAGGAAAGGTAACAGCGTTCCGTGCACTCTGGTGGCGTCTAGTCATGCCTGCCACATAACCACGGAAACATTTGCAGACACAGACAGTGCTGGCTCTTTGACTGTAAACAGAGATGAGCACCACACCTTACACTCGGCTATGACTGGCTTTCGAGAAAAGGAGATCTATGTTTTGTTCACTCACATTTTATAGAGCAGGAGTTCCCAACCTAAGGCCCATGGGCTGGATCCAGCCCCTGGTGCTATTTCAAGTAGCCCCCACCCCTCCAATGGCATTTGAGAAACAAAATGGCCACCCTTTGAAGCTGTTGGGACATAATGGATGCCCCCATCGTGCAGGCAGGGTAAAGTGTGTTGTTATCCACCATCAGCTCCCATTTGAGCATGTGGTCCTCCAAGTAACAAGGGAAGGTCAAGATCCTCAGCTATATTCTCCTTTAATGGTTTTCTTTTTTACCAGTGAGCTCCTTCCTCCAACTTCTACTTTGGTTTTGCTCTTGTGTACCCTCAAGAATGTCATAAAGCTCTTCCTGGATCTGAGCTGGCAGATCTGAAGCTCATATCCGTTCAGAGGATGTTGAGGGTCATTCTCTTGCTTAGTTCTCTCGGCATCTGCTGCTACTTCTCTCCTTAACTTATCAGGGGTTCTCAAACTGGGCCCATGGGCCGAATGCAGCATGTGGCACCATTTCATGTGCCCCCCCCAACTGCCTCCATCTCACAAGGAAGTGTCACACAGTGATGGGATGTAACAGGTTCTCACCAGTTCGCCAGAACCAGTAGTAACTTTTCCTAGTGTCCCGGAGAACCGGTTGCAGCTTTTGGGGGGAACCACCTTTGGGGCTTACCTTTTCACTGGTTCCCCCACTGTGCATGCGCGCCAATGAACTCACCACAAGATGTGCATGCACACCTACAGTGCTTGGCGCGTATGCACGGCCTCCTTGCTGTCCTCCCAAGCAGGGAGGAGGAAGAGAAGCTGCTAGCCTAAAGCTCTCTATAGCCTGCTCCCCTAGATATCCTAGAAAACTGGTTAGGCAAAGACTTAGTACCTAAATTATTTAACTGTTGAAAAGTTGAAAAGTGCCAAAATGAAGCCATCTTGTGGTGAGTTCATTCTGTAGTTCCATCTGACCTAGTGTGAGAAAGATTAGCCAGAATAAGCTTTAAGCTCTGGTTTAAAAGCTCAGGTTGATTTGTGTTGTATTGTATTTTAATGTATTTATTTATTTAATTTATTTACAGGTTTGTGTTGTGGGTGGGTGGATGGGTGGGTTGAGGTGTGTGTGTGTGTGCTTATTTTTATTTTATTTTTTATTATTTTTTAATTTGTTTTCTTTGGTCCCGCCCACATCATGATGTCATGACATTGGCTCTGCCCATGATGTCATGATGTTAGCTCCGCCCACACTGTGATGATGTCATGGTGGGGTAGTAAAATTTTTGACATCCCACCACTGGTGGTAGAGGAAGAGCAAAATGGCCGTCCAGCCCCCAAAGCTGTCTGAGGGAATGTGACTCGGCCCCTGGCTTAAAAAGATTGAGAACTCCTGTTTTAGATGGAGCGATACCAACAAGAGGGTATATTTTCTTAACAGGTTTAGGTTTGAGGCATCCTGTCACTATACACATTGTTTCATTAACAGCAACTTATTTTGCATGTGTGGATTTGCTCCATACTGGAGTAATATATTCTGCCACATAGATGTTTAGGGTCAGAGCTGAATACACAGTGTGATAGCTGAGTTCCCCATTTCTGTTTGTGAGTTTCCTGATGCTGCTGTTCCTTTTACTGTAGTAATGTTAACTTTGGTGTTCAGACTGTTAGCTCCAATGACTAGCGGCCTTGAGACATTTTCATCTCTTACACAGGTGCCCTGAGGACATATGCTTTGATAAACCTTTTACCAGAAGTGCTCTTTTCTAGCTATTTAAAAGACTTTTGAGAAAACAGTTCCCTTCTTGGAGATTTGCTTCATGTCAAACTGAAATTTCATTTAATTTTAAAGAACAGCAAAAAAAAAAGGAGGGCTGAGACCTTGAAGTTGTCAATCTGCAGTCTGCATGTAGGCAGAAGATTTAGCAAGATTTAAATGGTGAGCACCTTTCCATAGTCTCCAGGATTTAAGCATCTAATGTAGTATGATGATTTGTAGATCATAATAAACGTGTTGATTTTTTAAAAAGTTGATAAAATATTTCTCATTATTTTTGCTGCAACAAATAAAACTGACTCCTTGGAAAGTATTTAAATTACAGTAATAATTATTAGATTTGCATCTCTTTATTATTAATTACCACATTCAAATCTATGACTTTCTTTATCCTTTTTTTTTTAAAAAATTATGCATTTCCTCTACATTTGTATAACACTTACATTCCCCCACCCCACCCCCTCTCCTTGTCTCCTGTGAACAGTCCAATTCTTGTAAGTTAGAACTGTTTTTAATTCAGGCTGAGATAATATAAAGGTTAAAGGATGTCACAGTCATTTTGAAACACAAATGGATCTGATTTCATGTGCTTGTCTTTAGAAAAACAAAAAGCTAAACACCACAGTCTAAAAAGAAGTTTCACTTGATTATGTACAGAAAGATCTCCCTCCTACACAGTGGTTAGGACATTCTTGCAAACAGTTTAGATAATGTCTAGCAGGAAGAATTAGCCCTAAGATCTCAACAATTAAAGCCACATTGAAAACATAGCTATGAAAACTTTTGTATCCTTATACAGTACTGTATATTCATGGACATTTGGATCCTGTTCCCTATTTTAATTTTTCCCTGTTTTCACAATCTGGATTTCTTGGTCTCATTTTTAATTAAACCGTGATATACAGCAAACTCTTGCAAATGGGACTTGTAAATGGCTTTCTGAAATTTGCTCACGTTTCTCTGCTGAGAGAATCTAATATCTCAGTGTTTAATGTTAATTTGGGGAGAGAGGAATAGCAATTAATGGGAAGTTAAAACAAATTAATACGGTTTAAAGCAGTGGTGCCCAAACTAAGGCCTGGGGGCCGGGTGCGGCCCCCGTGCCAATTCATCCAGCCCATGAAGCCCTCGTCGCTCCTGGAAACAGAAGTAAAACTCACCTGTACGGGCACGTTTTACTTCCGCTTCCAGGAGCGACGAGGGCATCGGGGGCCGCACCCGGCCCCCGGGCCTTAGTGACTGGCTCCCTGAACCACATGATTGGCCCACAGCCCAAAAAGTTTGGGCACCCTTGGTTTAAAGCATCCCTTTCCCTATTCCCATTTTTAATGCTAATGACTGTAGGTAAATTCAGGGGGGGGGGGAGAAGAACATGGACCGATTTACTACAGATTGCTGCAACTCTCCTTTTCCAGCATTGAATAACAACTACAGTTTTCTCTGTAGATTTTTAAAATGGCATTTCAGAAGATGTTTTCAAATAATAAACTATCTCATCTGTTGCTAGAAGGCCAGGGGTGATGCTGTCTCTGTTTGGTGTCTGGTTAAACCTCCCCTCCCCTGGCTAGACAAAAGCTAAATATCAAATAAAATCATGACTTCCTTTCCTTTGAATCTACCTGCAATGAAATTGCTGTGAGCGCTACCTATTCCTAGGGGCAGTGGTGGCTTAGTGATTAAGCTGTTGAGCTTAATGACTGAAGGTCAGCAATTTGAGACCTGAGTGTTGTGTGATGGAGTGACAGAGTGTGCCTGTTGTCTATCCCAGCTCCTGCCAACCTAGCAGTTTGAAAGCAAGAAATTGTAAGTAGATAAATAGGTACCACTTCAGTGGGAAAGGTAAGAGCATTCTCTGTGCTCTGGTGTCTAGTCATGCCTGCCACATGACCACAGAAATGCCAGCAAATGCAGACAGTGCTGGTTGTTTGGCTGTAAATGGAAATGAGCACTGCCCCCTAGAGTAGGACACGACTGGCTTTCAAGCAAGGGAGACTTTTACCTTTACTATACCTATTCCTACCAAAAGCATTTGAAGAATGGATGGGCATCTAAAACTAGTTAACTTTACAAAAGACCAGCTACAACAGAAGTGGTCAAAATATGGGAGCATGGTCCCCATGTTTTGTTTTGTTTTGCTTCACAATGGCAAGTCTTCTTCCGCGAAACAGGAAGTGACAGTCTGCTAACTTTCGATTTTGAAAGTTGTCCCACCATCACCACCAAACAGGAATTGACTGTCTGATCACTTCTGTTTTTGAAAAAGGCCCTCATGAACCTAAATAAGTTAAATGACTTATTGCCATCCTCTAGAGCTCTGGTTCCCAATATGTTCCGGGTGACTAGGTCCATCCTTGGCAGAGGGGGGTCCAGCCCAGGATGGCAGGGATCTGCTGAGGTTCTTGCTGGCTATCTGGTCGAGAAAATCACTCCGATTTGCTTGAAGTTTAACCCTGGTGTGGAAAATATAGAGCTTGGGTTGAGTGGAGTGCAGTCTTGCCATGGTATCTGGGATTGGTTTGATCCAGTTGGCCCTGATGAAGTGGACAGGCTTCTTGGATCTGTTCGTGCCACTGACTGTGCATTAGATCCATGCTCTGCCTGGTTAGTCAAAACATCCAGGGCAGTGTCAGGCGGTTGGGTCGAAGCAATTATAAATTCTTTGTTATGGGAGGTTTTCCCCCCAGCAACCTTAAAACCTTAAAACCTCTTGAAAAAGCCATCTTTCGATCCTACAGTGCTTGCCAACTACCAGTCTGTCTCCAACCTACCCTTTTTGGGTAAGGTTTTGGAGAAGCCAGTTGCACGGCAGTTACTGGAGGTGCTGGATGAGGCAGATTATCTAGATCTTTTCAGTCAGGATTCAGGCCCGGATATGGAATGGAAACTGCATTGGTCACGCTTGTGGATGATCTCTGGTGAGAGCGGGACGGAGGTTATCTATCCGTCCTGGCTCTTCTTGACCTCTCAGCGGCTTTCGATACTGTTGACCACAGTATCCTTCTGAGATGATCCGTTCCCATGGGGTGAGGTATCATCAATATGCAGATTATACCCAGTTGTGTATCTTGGCCCGGAGAGACCCAAGTGACACAGTGGAAGTCATTTCCAGTGCCTGGAAGCTGTGAGGATCTGGATGGAGGACAAAGGACTTCAGCTGAATCCTGGCAAGACTAAGTGGCTCTGGGTCAGGGATCCTGCGTTATCTCGGGAGCTACCATCTTTGGTTCTGGATGGGGCAATTTTTCCCCAAACAGACCCGGTGCATAATCTAGGGGTCCTCCTGGACTCATGATTCCTGCTTGAAGAGCAAGTGGCAGTCATGGCCAGGACAGCTTTTGGACAACTTCGTATTATACGCCAGTTACGCCTGCTTCTAGATCGGGACTCTTTGCTCATGATCACACACGCTTTGGTCACCTCCAGACTTGATTGTTGTAATGCGGTCTACACGGGGCTGTCCTTGGTGACCATTAGGAGGCTGCAACTGGTCGAAAATGCAGGTGCTTGGATCATGATGGGGTGTGGGCATTATGCTCGTGCCTCACCATTGCTCCGGGAGCTACACTGGTTACCAGTATGCCTCTGAGTGCAATTCAAGGTACTGGTTATTACCTTTAAAGTCCTTTATGGCAGTGGGCGAGGATACTTAAGAGACCATGTCACCCTAAAGACATCTGTCTGTCCCACCAGCCAGAGAGGTGCATCTCTCTGGCACTAGAAGGAGGGCCTTCTCCATGACTGCTCCGGCCCTATGGAATCTCTTACCAACTGAGTTGCATCTCCAGACAGAGCTGCTGCCCTTTAGGAAGAGCGTAGAAACATGGCTGGTGGGACAGGTATGGGGTACTGGCCGTACGGTAACCCCAGCCTGCTGGTTAATTTGAGCTCCCTATCTCCCTGAATCTTTTAATTCTTATGATCTAAGTTTTTAATTTTTATCTGCTATTTTAATTTGCTGCCCTTTTAAAAATTTTAATTTGAATTTCTTAGGGAAAGGTCTTGATTATTTCTAGTCTGGATTGATGTTTTTAGTATGCTTTTATTTTATTTTTTAAATTAAATTTTGAAATAAAAACACAAACATAACACTACAAAAATTACAACATAATTCTCCACATTATAAAAAAAGCCAACAAAAACATTTGACATTACAATACAATACAACACAAAAAATAAATAATAAGGACAAAAAAAATAAATACATTCGCCCTCACCCAACCCTTCACCTCCCAAAATCCCATAATAACATAACATAAAAAAAATTCCCCAATCACCCACCCAAAACCCTTCACCTTCCTGTCGTCTTCTCTCCTCTATCCTTCCGTTGAAGGACCGCCTCCAAGTGTTGAAGAAGGGGAGGGAGACCGGGACTAGAGCGGGTTCATACTGATGTTTAAGGACATCAATTAAATCTGATTGCTCAAGGCAATACAGCTATTTCTCTTTCTCCTTTCCTCCTACTGGTGGCTATCTTACCATTATTTTTTTTATTACTTTTCTTTTAAATTATTTCTATTCAAACTTTCAATCCTTATTTAGTATGCTTTTATAATATGTTTTGTTAACCACCCTGAGTTACTCCGGTGAGTAGGGCGGAACATAAATATAAATAAATAAATAAATAAAATGGGGCACAAGCCCCTTGGGGGGGATTTGAATTTTTTTTTGTGGGGGGGAGCAATTCAAGATTGAGTTATGTCAGGACATTGTAGTATTGGTATTGTAGTAGGATAAAATGTATTGTTAAGTCATCCTTTTAACTGGCCTAACCCAGCTGCTCTTACTAATAAGAATGAGTCAGCCAAAAGACTGTATTTAGTAAGAGCATTTTGGGCCCTCAAACTTGAGGAGAGCTAAAGGAGCAGATGCTGTCTGAAGGAGCCAGGAAGGCTTGCTAACCTTGTTTGGGGAAGCCAATGTCTTGCCGGGGAGCAAAGACATACTGGAGCAGCAAGGGAGCTGCTGCCAAGTAGACTCAGGAGGAGTTTGGACTGCTGACAGAAAGGTATGCTGAGAAGCTGTTTCAGCTGAGCTCTGCACATGCTCTTGCAACAAGAGACTTTCTGCTGTATATAGACTGTCTCTTTCTTCACCGTGGGCTGAACTAAAGCCAAGACTCTAAAGCTGAGAGGCAAGAAAGAGTCAACTGTTATGTACATAGATTTGTTACAGAGACATTATCTATTTTATATTCTTGACCTTGAGGAGTAAAGCTGTTTTTTCTTTCCTAGCG
This sequence comes from Furcifer pardalis, assembly GCA_030440675.1. Lineage (NCBI taxonomy): Eukaryota > Metazoa > Chordata > Lepidosauria > Squamata > Chamaeleonidae > Furcifer > Furcifer pardalis. Next base: position 105,095,840 of record CP126895.1, on the reverse strand, counting down.
AGACTGTCTGTGTGTGTGAAGTTGGCGCACCACTTTCATCTGCTTTACAAGCCTAATGGCTCTCTGCTAAATCAAAACACACACACACACACAAACCCAATCTTTATCAAGTTAGACCAAGTTAATGGCCTTTTAGGTTTCCTCGGTGTATAGTAGTTCACTTTTTGAATAATGATGATGATGAGGATGATGATGATGATGTCAGGGGGCCATCAGGATTCTAGAAATGCTAAGGTGTGGCACAGTGGTGGGCTAAAAAAAATTGCTACCACACTGTGGGTGTGGTATGGTGGGTGTGGCCAGGGGAAAGCCTTGTGTTGTACCTGAATTAGGACTACTTTATTTCAAAACTTGCATGGGCAGGGCCAGCCAGAATTTCTGCTACTGGTTCTGGCGAACTGGTGCAAACCTGCTGATGCCCACCACTGGCGAGGGAGGGCCAAAAATGATTGGAAACCACTGCTCTTAGAGGATGCAAAGGAGCAAAAACTTAGATTGCTGGGGTTATGAGTACAGTATATTGAAGGGCAGGACCCCTGATGTTTCAAGGAAAGGTGGTCTGAAGGTTATCTGCCCCTTTCTGCCAGAGGAATACCACTATAACTGATCTGCTAAAATGGATTGACTGTAAAGGTAAAGGTTGCCCTTGCTCAAAAGCCAGTCATATCCGAATCTAGGGTTCAGTGCTCTTCTCTGTTTATAGCGAAAGAGCCAGCACTGTCTGTGTCTGCAGACATTTCCGTAGACATGTGGCAGGCATGACTAGACACCAGAGTACACAGAACGCTATTTACCTTCCCACTGAAGTGGTACCCATTTATCTACTTGAATTTTCTTGCTTTCAAACTGCTATGTTGGCAGGAGCTGGGACAGACGATGGGAGCTCACTCCATCATGTAGCACTTGGATCTTGAACTGTTGACCTACTGACCTTCCAGTCATCAAGTTCAGCGTCTTAACCACTAAGCCACCGCAGTCCCTGTAGGAGTGCCTTAACTTAACACATGCTAGCAGACACATGAAAATGGCCCTAACAATCTGGATTGTGAGCAACACATGGGGAAAAGGTCTCCTACAATTTGTATTCAGCAAAGGACATAGTCAGGAAAAGCCTACTGAATGAACTGCTTTGGCCTGACAGGGGAAGATGGGGTGTTCTCATGCTTTTAAAGTTCTGTGGTACAGTGATAAGGCTATCTCTTTTACAAGAAGTGAAGGGATTTCAGAGCACACCTTCTGACTTATTTTCCCCTTGCTCCAATGTTTCTCTTTAATATAATTCCAGCAAGTTTTCACAGGTACGCTGACTGGAATTTTCAGATTTTTCCTCCTTCAACTTGATCTTGATAAAAGCCTGGGTAGTTTTTCCTTCTCTTTATGAAATACATTGGTTAGGGTGTGGTAAAGTGTATTCATTGAGTGCCTTATTTTCAGTGAACAATAAAGTGTGCTTTATTATCCTCCATGATTGAGATAACCATTTTTATAACAACCTGTAATGTTGGGTTTTGACTTGCACTCATTAAAATAAAAGAACAACACTTCTACTGATTTCACAGTAGGCTATATATCAGACATGCCTTAGTCAAACTAGTCTGCAAATTTCATAGAAAATAAAGTTTTGTGCCTTTAAAGTGCCACAAACTGTATCAGACTATCATGATTGGCAGACTGAAAATCTATGTATAGATCATGTCTGTATCTGTGGATCCAGCGTCTGTGGTTTCCACGTGTCTAAAAATATTCAATAAATATTGCTGAAATGCATAATATATATGTATTTCTATTGCACATTACCAGAGCTGACCACTAGAGGCCATGGTCTGCAGTGTAATATTTACAAGGAATGGAGGCAGACATTTTGGTAGCTCTCGTGTAGAACAATGGAGGCATTTGAAACCTATTTCCCACTTCTATAACTCAAGGATGTGTGTTAAATAGAAGGTTCATTGTTTCAAGTATCTTCAGAAGGTCTTGGAATGTATCCTTACAGTTAAGGTATAGTGTATGTGGAAGACTTTTTACCCATCTTCCAATGTAAAGTATTCAAGGCTGGATGTACCAATTAAAACCACAACATAACACAACCATAGACAATATATTAGATAGCAAATTAAATTGTAGCAAATTAAAATAACAAAAAAAAAAACTTCAGTAAAATGAAGGAGTCATTAATGTCTCAAAGAAAAAAGAACAGCATTTATTGCTCAGTAGTATATTTCTGATACCAATTAAGTTTCTTTCTTCTTGTTTGCCTCCATAGAGGATTTAAGGGCAAATTAGTTGTGCTGAAATTCCCTCTATTCACATGTGCAGGCCTGATCCACAGCCATCTTTTGCATGTTACTTCAAAATACAGAAATAGGTAAAAGTTTAATTGCAAACTTTGCATTAAGACATTTGTAGAAATAACAATTCAGGTCTCCCATGTATGTAAATGTGCTTTTATCAGTGGAGAAATCCATGCAATAAACTTATAATAAAAATGCATTGAATTAAGAAGCATAGATTTCCATGTGTGAGGAATGGGTGAGAGGAAGACTCACAACCCATTTCATAAAGCAGAATGAAAATATGAACACGAGAAACTCCATTTTATGGGCAATTTATTTTGTTTTATGTGCTATGCATTTATTTATTTATTTATTTAACCAAATTTCTATTGCTGCCCAACTCAGCAACGACTCTGGGTAGCTAACAACAATTAAAAACAATAACAAAACTAAATAAAAACCCTTAAAAACCCCATTAAAAGGTCAACATAATTTACCACACACACCCCATCCATTAAAAGAGAAATCTTAATTATATAAGCCACCTGGTGGGGTCACCCCTCCATCGGTGCTATATTTATATCCTGTTTTTTTCATCCAGTGAATTCAAAGTTACATACGTGTTTTCTTCAACATCAATTTATTCTCACATCAACAATCCTGAGTGGTAGATCAGGCTGTGAAAATGTGACTGATCCAATGTCGTTTAGTAAATTTCATGGTCAAGTGGGGATTTGAACCCAGGACTTTTGAATTCCCTGCAATTAGTTGCTTTTGACTTACAAAACAGGCTTTCCTCAGAAATAGCTTCCTCAGTAACCAGCCTTGCAAATTTAAGTTTGCGTTTACATTCCAGTGACCAATCACAAATTAAAGTAGACTAAATGCCAGATACATGAGGAAACTTACATGCTGTTACAGACTTTCCTATGCTTTCTTCACAGAAGGGATCTTTCTTTCCCAAAGAGTGTGACACCTGACACTTCTAAAGTCACACAAAGGCCAATCTTGTGATGGGCAACTCCCCAGCATCATTCACTAGATTTTACAGGGAACACTGAGGGTATCACCTTCTGTTTCTAACCTTCCTGCCTTTTTTGTTTTCACAAAAATATTCATTAAGGAGGGAAAGATGAACAAGCTGTACAATGGATTTAAACCATAAGCTGCACAATGGGTTGGACTGAATTGACGTCAATGGGACCTCTGTCCTGAGTAACAGGAGTCTTACCAATTTCAATGACTAAATCTGACTGTATTTCACAGTGTTTCGATCAACAATGCTTAGGAGCCATCTGTCTAGAAGCACCCAAAGTGTGAGTTGGTTGAGCCATGCCAGAGATTATTTTTAACTGGTGGGGTGAACTAACTCCCAATGCACAGACTGTGAATGGGCAGAGATTTCTCTTTCTTGGCTCATGTCTAGCCCCAGGGTAGATTGAAATTCCTAAGGCTTTGTAAACATGTCACAAACAAGCGTTGCCGAGTATAAGCCCATTACTGTTCCTTGACATTTTCCTTACTGCGTCTTGACATTTTCAGAAACACACAAAAGGCCTATAAAAAGAAACTGTTCTCTTCCAGAGTCACCATGTGTTTTTGATTTCAGTCATCAATGAGTGTAACAGCAGCAAGCTTTGTTAGAAGCACACCAGCGTTTGTTTCCCCAGAGGCAGCTCTTCTTTTTTCGACTTCCAGAGGACATTCAAAACATTCAAAATGGAGGTAGTGGGGTGGAAGGCCAGAGAACTGGAATGGGGAAAAGAAGAGCTTTTATGTGTCAACATCATTATCCTCGTCACTGTAATAACACTCTTAACCAGCTAAATGGAATATGCCTGGCAAGTGAACAACACTATATGTTTCAATGAGAAGTTGTTCTCTAAAAGCTGCTCCTTTAAGCACTCATGATGGCTGAAAAGGCATGCACCTGGTGAATGGGGGTAGCTTTAATGTGAGTGATCAGTGGTTCAGAAGTGGTCAAGTGCGGTGGTTCAGTGGTTAAGAAGCTCGCCTTGTTGGCTGAAATGCCAGCAAATCAGCAGTTCTAGACTTGGGTACTGCATTATGGAATGAGTACCTGTCTCTGTCCTAGTTCCTGCCAACCTAGCAGATCAAAAGCAAGAAATTGCAAGTAGATAAATAGGGACCACTTTGATGGGGAAAAGATGTTGGAGACATGAAAGGAGCCTCATTCGGGCATGGAGTTTCTCCAGCAAAATCCTTTCAACCCAGAATAATTTCTGACACAAAATTATTACCATATTATCATCACCTTTAAATTGACCCTTCCATCTGCCAGGAAATCACTACATCTGGACCAAAAAAGGTCGAGCTAGGGAACAGATTAGAGTTTGGGCAGCAGCACATTTCCCTGTGTATCACATGGTCTCTGGGGAAATGATCTCATTGGGCTGCTTCTCAAGAGGTCTAAATTATAACCTATTTCCCCATACGATCACACCCTTATTCACATCGCTTCATGGAAAGGTGGCTCAAGTTCCAATAACAGTGGTGGAGTTTTCAATAAGGGCAGCATTAAAACCCATTCCACCAGCTGAACAGGCAAATATATCACTCCACCTAAGATAAGGAGAGAAGTAGCAGTGGCTGCTGAGCGAACTAAGCAAGAGAACAACCCTTGACATCCTCTGAATGGATATGAGCCTCAAGTCCACCAGGCTCAGGTCAAGGAAGAGTTTCATGGCAAGAACAAACATTCTTGAGGGGACAAAAGAGCAAAAGCAAATTAAAAGATCGAGGAAGGAGCTCACTGAACAAGGAATAACATTAAAGAAGGATACAGCTGAGAAACTCAACCTTCCCTACATCACTTGGAGGGCCTTGAATAAGCTGAGGGTTGGACTCCCTAAATGCAAACCCAACATGCTCACATGGGGGCTGCTGGCAGACAACACCACACTGTGTGAATGTGGATACAGAACTCAGCTCACTTACTGGTCTGCCAATTATTGTCAGAAACATGTGCCGAGAAAGACTTAAGTTTGGCCAAAACAAAGCTAAGAAGGTGGCTTCATTTTGGCAGTCCAAAGTTTGATCTGGACACGAAAGAAGAAAACAGGCAAATAAAATTTATGCCTATGCTTTGTGTCCATTTCAGTAAAAAAAGACCACACTCTCTTCCACGGCTTTCCATGTGTCGAGAGTTTCCTTGCCGTTAATTGGGATGGGGGAGGCAGCATGCCTAAAAGTGCCCCACATGCTCACAAATCAATATGTGAGGCTTCTGGATGGTATATATAAAAGCTTAGGAAACCCATAATTTTTGCATGACCATTTCTAGGGGCTCCCAGCCAGGATGACCACTAATCAGTCATGATATTCTAGGAGTTTAGTCCAAAAAGTAATCTCCCCAGGGTATATTACAAGCCCAAATATGTGATACATCCCATTTTAGTATGTTGGTTGTTGGTTGTGTGCTTTCTGAAGATGTTTATCTTGGTTTAAAGATAGATCTCAGCCTGTGTGCTCAGGATGGGACCTGTAGGGATTCAAAGATGTGTTGAAATGGATAGTGTGGGTTTTGTTAAACTGGATAAAACTGGATCTACACAACAGCTTCTTAGAAAAGTAATTTTCCCTTGAAGCGTTCTAACAGTGTGTAATTTGAGCTTTAACTCTTCTCTCACTCCCTCTTCCTCTCAAGGCAAGGCCAAAGTAATCACAATCCAAATTATATGGCATGCCTTGAGAAATCATCTGTTCTGAGGGAAATGAGCCATGTGAGATCCGCTTTGACCAGATAATATTGCTGAAGCAACTAACACTGGTCAGGAAGCAAAGCGGTCTATGGCTGAAGCCTAGAGAAGCCTAGAAGGCAGACTCCTGTACCAAAGGAATCTTGTTTCCTATCACTGGCTAAAGGTTTGACAAGACACCCACTCCCTTTCATGGTACTGAAGTTCATGCTAGACTCCCCATCCCACCTTGGAATTAAGACATAAGAAATTACCTATAAGGAGTTACCCTTTTTTATTATAAAGAAAGAAGGTGTAATGGAGCCAAATTTCAAAAGTACGACAACAAAAAGAATTAAAGAAACAGTACCTGTATGTCAAATAATAGTCAGAATCCTCTTATTTATACAAGTCATCCACCCCCAACCACAGGTTCAGTATCCACTGTTTCAGCTATCTGAAGGTCAAAAATAATCAATACAAAATCATTGATATTATATTATGTGTTCATATTAAATTAAATATTATGTGGCTTAGTGGTTAAGACACTGAACTTGATGACTGGAAGGTCAGCAGGTCAGCAGCTTGAGACCTGAGTGCCACACAACAGACTGAGCCCCCGTTTCCTGCCCAGCTCCTGCCAACCTAGTAGTTTGAAAGCAAGAAATTGCAAGTAGATAAACAGGTGGGTAGATAAACAGGTTCAGTGGGAAGGTAAAGTGTTCTGCAGATTCTGGTGCCTAGTCATTCCTGCCACATGTCCACAGAAATTTCTGCAGATGCTGGCTCTTTGGCTGTAAATGGAGATGAACAGCAAAACCTAGAGTTGGATATGACTAGCTTTCGAGTAAGGGTGTCTTTTACCTTTACCTTTACCTTGGAGGGAATGTTCGGTATTTGTTAATGCTGGGACATGCTAGGCAATCTCCTCTTGGCAACATGATTTAGGGAGTTGGCAACAGGAAATCCTAGAATCGGATATGACTGGCTTTCAAGCACCGGCCGGGTAAGTCTGTAGACTGCATTCCCTTCACAAGCAAAGGGCTATCCGATGCTGGGATAGCCCTTTGCTTGGAAAGGGAACCCCTGTGGCCGCAGGGGCAGGGTGGCTGGGAAGCCAACAGGGGAGTCCCCCATTGGCTTCCCAGCAGGGCCGGATTTACATGAAAAGAGGCCCTAGGCTATTCCACTTATGTGGCCCTTTCACCTCCCATTTTTAAGTTAGTAAATTACATGAGAGATAATAAAATACATCATTACTGTGATATATATCAATATATAGGCCCCTCTTGATCTTGAGGCCCTAGGCTGAAGCCTAGTTAGCCTATAGGAAAATCTGGCCCTGCTTCCCAGCCACCCCGCCCTGTGCCCACAGCTACAGGGTGGCTGGGGAAGCCGAACAGGGGAGTCCCCCATCGGCTTTCCAGCCACCCTGCCCCTGCCTCTGAAGCTGCGGGGTGGCTGGGAAGCCGAACGGGGCGCCCCCGTTCGGCTTCTGAGCCACCCCGCCGCTACGAATTATTACCTCAGATAACACTAACAGATCGTTATCCGATGCAATTTTTTTAAATTTTGCATCGTTATCCAATTTTAGCGTTATCTGATGCAATCGTTATCCAAGGTATTACTGTATTTGCTTATTAAACCATAAGTTCTCTTTTTCTAAAGATTAACAAGAGACAAGGAACTCAACAAGCTATGGAACTAATTAGTTTTGTCAGTAAAGGCAACAGATCACCTTTTAAATGCAAGAAGTAACATAGACAAATTAGTTTTAAAAAACTTATTTTTAGAAGACATTAAACATAAATCAACATAAACAGAAAAGTCAACATAAAAGATTATAACACACAAACAAAAACAGCACAATAACAAATTATGAAACAAAATATTTTCCCACCACCTTTGGAACCCTTTAAAACAGGGATTCTCAACCTACGGCCTGTGGGCTGGATCTGGCCTGTGGTACCAAATCATCCAGCCGGTGCCCTTGTTCAAGCCACCACTTCTGCTGCCACCACCTCAATCCTTGTCTCCTCCGCTTGGCTTGGCGTGTCCCTAATGGTGCTCCGTAGCAGGGCAGATGTTGTAAGACATAAAACATCGACCCTGCTGCAGAGCGTTGTTAGGGTTCCAGCAGCTGTGGGGGGCATTTCTGGTGGTTGTGGCCGTGTTTCTTTCACCCATTTGATGCAACGCCTCCAGGCCGGTAAGCAGGGGAGAGGGGGGGCTTTTTTGGAGTGTGGTGGGCTTAGGATGGTCACAGCTGCTGCCAAAGGTGGCAGCAGCATGGGGGGGCCCTGCCAGTCCAGCCCCTCAACAGTCTGAGGAAGTGTGACCCGTCTTTAAAAGGTTGAGGACTCCTTCTTTAAAATATTTATTCGTTTCCTTTCCTTTTGTCTCTTCTTTTTAATTGCCAACCCCATTTCTTTCAAAAAATACATTGTTTAATATGCAAGTTTCTGACCTTTCCCCTTCGATAGGACAAATTTTAAAAAATCTCCCCATGTATCTTTAAAACTATTCACTTTTAATAATCCTTTTTTAAACTTTAATCTCACATATTAATTTATCATTCATGCCTCTCTGCTCTGAGTGCAGTATCCAAAGTCTGAACTTGCAATATTGAGCCACAAAAATAAACAGTTGAAAGCTTAGTAAAATGAAGGGGGTGGAAAAACCTACTGTGAACAAAGCTGTTCAACTCTAATCCATTTAAACAAATAATCATGTTTTAAAAGGTAAGAAAGATTTATTAGCTAGGGCTTTATTTATTTATTGTGCAATAATGGAGCTTTTCAGCTCTATAACAAACCAGTGACCAAGAATCTAATCTGCTTTTCAGCATTATTTTGCTTTTCTGCTTCAATATCTACAAGCCATTTGAGCCCAAAGAGCTTGAAGAATGGTTTATCAAGTTGTCCTTGCTAGCAACTCTCTGTCTCTAACTGTTGAAGAACATGGAATAATTGTTTACCTACAAAATTACTGTAATTGCCCTTTGCATCTTTTAATGAAATACCCAGCATTTGAAGGCAAAGTCTTCACTCATATAGTTATGCACATGCATGGACACCTCAAACATTATAAATTCTAGCTTCTTATATATATTCTGATGCAGTGGTGTGCTCCAAATTTTTTTTACTACAACACTGTGGGTGTGATATGGTGGGCGTGGCCAGGGGGAAATCCCTGCATTGCACCTGAATTAGGACTACTTTAAAACACCGTTGTGGCAAGATGTTTCCCTGCTGCCCTCCGACGTCTGCCCAGCCAGATGAGGAGGACTCTGCCGGGAGCACCTGGACTTGCTTCACCTGCTGGCGCTCCCGAGTCCTGCCCCCATGCCAGGCATCAAAATGACCATTACGGTAAGTCGCTGCTGTGGTTTCTGGGGCCTGCTTGTGGTTAGGGTGAGAGGCCTGATATTGTTGGATTATGTATTTTTATATTATATTGTATTACTGAGACTATATCATGTGTATGTAACTGGAATTGCATTTTTTGTAATTTTGTAACTTTGTTTTGCGGTTTTGTTTTGTTTTATTGTACTGCTGTATTATATTGTTTATTTATTGTATTATATTGTATTGCTTTTTATTATGTTATATGTATGGCTTCTGTGAACTCCCCTGAGTCGGTTTTTACTGAGTAGGGTGGTATACAAATTGAATCATCATCATCATCATCATCATCATCATCATCATCATCATCATCATCATCATCATCATCAACAGCAACAGCAACAACAACAACAACAACAACAACAACAACAACAACAACAATAATAATAATAATAAAAACTTAGATGGTAGATGGGCGGGGCCAGCCAGAATTTCTGCTACTGGTTCTGGTGAACTGGTGCGAACCTGCTGATGCCCACCACTGTTCTGATGCCTTTTAGAGTTTCTATACCTCTCATAATAATAACTGACTGAACAGCACACTGAGTTAAGAAGAGGTTGGGAGTTCGATTCCCCACTGTGCCTCTCAGGGCAGGGGTTCCCAACCTACAGCCCGCGGGCCAGCCCCAGCCCACGGCACCATTTCATGTGACCTGCTGTCACTGCCGCACCCGGAAGTGGAAACTGACACATTTGCATCAGCTGTAAAACGTGTCCACACATGCGTAAATATGCTCCGCCTGCCATAAATGCAGAAGTGGATGCATTGATGACAGCCATAAATATGCCCACTTCTGCTTCTGGGAGGTGTGGTCCAGCCTGCTCAGTTGTCGGCGGGGGGGGGGGGGCATAGTCATGCCTGTGGCATAAAAAGGTTGGGAACCCCTGTCATAGGGGAAGAGCCAGCCTGTGTAGTTAGGGCATCCCCAGAAGAAGGAAATGGTAAACTGCTTTAGAATATGTGCTGTCTAGAAAAACTTAATACGGGTTTTCATAAGTCAGCATTAACTTGATGGCAGACAATTATTATTATTATTATTATTATTATTATTATTATTATTATTATTATTATTATTATTATTATTATTATTATTATTATTATTATTATTAAACTCATACATTCGAGATACATCTGTGAAACATAATAGAAAAATATGTTGTGTTTTTGCATAGTCTTGGGGCAGGGAAGTTGTCTTTCTTACACTTTCTGGTTCTATCTATCTATCTATCTATCTATCTATCTATCTATCTATCTATCTATCTATCTATTAAATGGGTACTGCAAACTGCAACTTCACAAAATGTTTTTTCTTATATTCTTATACTGTACTACAAACCAAAATAGTGATGTAACAAAATTGGGTGCTATTACTTGTTTAGTAATCTTTGCAGGGTGTGGAACTATCATGTATGCGAGAATTAAGGCTAAATACTGTACAGTACTTTGAAATGCAAGCCCTCCTGAATTCCCCATTTCTTTTCTTTTAGTTCAGCAAATGAACAAATACTCAGGCACAGCTTTAATAGAAGCAAAAAAAGTTTACTTACAGCAGTGATGGTGAACTTTTTAGAGACCGAGTGCCAAAACTGCAACCCAAAAAACATTTATCGCAAAGTGCCAACACTGCAACAGGGGAGGAAGTAAACACTACCATTGGGCTGCTGGGCAGAGGGGTGCAGCAAACTCTGTGCTGAGGGGAGGGAAGAAGCGCTCCCATTGGGCTGTTGGGCAGAGAAGCAGGGTGAACTCTGTGCTGGGGAGAGAGAAGAAGTGCTCCCATTGGGCTGCTAGACAGAGGGGCAGGGCGAACTCTGTTCTAGGGTGACTGCACAGGTGCCCATAGAAAGGGCTCCAAGTGTCACCTCTTGCATGTGTGGCATAGGTTCGCCACCACTGACTTACAGGGTTTGTGTTTAAACAAAGTTGTCAAAGTTTGTAGATGGCAAAAAAATATAATACTGTACTGTATGGCAATTCACTTCATAGTTGCAAAATGTGGGAAGAAAATCTCTCAAGCAAATGATGGTTACAAGAGAGTGCTGAGTCTGAGACTAACACATCTTGAAACAGAAAGAGACCAATTTAGGCTGAACAACTGAACCACTCAGACAGACTGACTGAGCTACACACCACCCACAGTCAGAGCTCAGCATACAGAAGAGTATGTCACCCTCTTGGGTAGCATATTGAAATTCTGCTACCTAAACCAAGATGACAAGGGCTTTATCATCCTCCATGGGAACAGCAGGGCTTCCCTCTTTAGCTCTTCCACTCTGTCTTAACTCAGACCCTGAATTGTAGCCCCACCATCTGGGCTGAAACAAATAATCCATAGGGATTTTGTATCTCTAGTGTAGGAAACGTAGCAAAATGTTGCTGTATGATAGGTTTCTGTTCTACCTTCTAGCTAGCCAGCCAGCTTTGCTCTCTTTAAAGACTCTCCCCTCCATTTCCTCTTCTCTATAGTTTTTCAGTTTCTTCATCTTCTTCTTCTTTCATAAATGAGCTAGCATTCCATTAGGATGCCATCCAGTAATAACCAATAGCCATTACATTTCTATACCATCCCATGGCGCTTTGTGCACTCTCTGGGCAATTCACAAGGTAATTAGCATTTTGCCCCCAACATGCTGGGTACTAATTTTGGATGGAAAGCTGAGTCAACCTTGTTCCTGACAGGATTGAACTCACTATGATTTGGCTGTAATACAGTAGTTTAACCGCTGTGCCTCCATGGCTCTAAATCCTACAGGCTTTAGTCCTTATAAAGCTTTTTTTAAAAATCCTTTCACTGCTAACTAAGCACTTTTCCTCTAGATTAAGTTTTTGGTGATGTGTTGATCTGTTCATTATTAGATGAAAACAACAACAGTACCTTGTTGTGGTGGAGGGGCTTGTATGCTGTAATGATGCTAGGAACTGTGCTGAACAGGTCAATCATATCAGACAGATCTTTAGCTGAAGAACCAGACAAAATCTGTCCTACACCCCAATAACATGGTGAGAACACATCATTCACATGACAGTTTAATCGTTGCCCGGATTAGCAAGGATCACGTTTGATGCTATGGGTTCTGGGCATCTATTGAAAAATGGGCTACAGGGCTCAACTCCTTTTTCTATCAATGTCGTGTCTTTTTCCAGTTTAGGAATTAACACAATCTGCACCCATGTCCAGGAGGGAGGTATTTACCCTCCTTCAAGAATATAATTAAATAGTCTATATAGTTTTGGGATTAAAAATATTTGGAATCTTTTACAGAACTCTGGGCCCAAACCATCATTTCCCACTGTTTTTCTTGTTTTTAATTTTTTGTTGCACCTTTTATTTCTTTGTTTGTAACCATATCCCATCCTTTTCTTATTATTAATCCCTATCTTTATTTTATTATTGCATTTTAAATATCCTCTTACTTCTTCCTTTTTAATATCCTTAGCAGTATATAATTCTTGATAGAAGTTTTTAACATCTCAATCCTTCTCTATTAAAAAAAATTAATTTCTCTTTTGTTTTTCTGCTGCCCTAGCCAACATCCTTGAATTCTTGTTACTATATTCAAAATATTCTTTTAAATACAGTCAACCCTCGCATAAAGAGCACCTCGCTTAAAGAGTAACTCGCTGAAAGAGCAGAATTTTCTCTGAATGTTCACTTCATTTAACAAATAAAACCAACCAAAAACTCGCTTAACAAATAAACCAGGGTTCGCTATCCCCCCCACACAACTGGTCGTTTACAATGGTGTTTCGCTTAAAGAGCAAACTCGCTTAAAGAGCAGTCCTGTGGAACGCATTATGCTCTTTAAGCAAGGTACAACTGTATATTAAATTCCTTTGTACTTCCTCCATATCCTTTTCCTGTACAGAATTTCCTTTTTCAATGTTATTATCTTATTCGGCTCTCTATTGTTCCTTGTTATGGTATATTGTTTTTCCAATGCTTTTGTTTCATTTTCCAATTTACTACTACTCTCCTCAGCTTTTGTGCGTGTGTGTATGTGTGTGTGTTATTGATTCTCTTATACTCAGGCCTCTCATTACAGCCTTCATTGCATCCCATAACATATTTTGTTTTATTTCATCATTCTGCTGCCCTTTAGGAAGGGGGTTAAGATCTGGCTGGCAGGGCATGTGTGGGGTATGGGCCAGATGGTTGCCTCAGTTTGCTGGCTCATCTAACCCCTCCCTCTCTGTGTGTGACTTGTTTAATCTCTTAATTTTTGTAACTTTTTAATCCTGTTTAATACTGGTTTTATACCATGTTTTTACTGTGTTTAAAAAGTTTGTTAGCTGCCCTGGGTCTTTGTGAGGAGGGCGGCATAAAAGTTTGATTAAATAAATAAATAAATAAATAAGCTCCCATATTTGTTTCCATTCTGATTCTAATTTTTCTACCAACTGTTTATTACTTAAAAGTTTAATATCGAAATTCCATCTTTTTGCCTCCCAACAATACTATAATAATTATTTTGTGTCAGAAATTACTCTTTGTTGAAAGGATTTTAAGGCAATGCCCAAATGAGGCTCCTTTCATGTCCCCAAGTGCAGCTCTCAGGTATCGAAATCTGACCTTCCAGTCTCCTGCTCAGCATCTTAACTACTAACCCACCGGAGGAGCTGCCCCTCCCTATACTCACCTTGTGTAACATATTCTATTTATATTTTAGCATGGTCTGAAGTCTGTATCAATCCTATGTCAATAATAATAATTTCATGTCAGAGATTACCCTGAGTTGAAAGGATTTTTACTGGAGAAACTGCGCTCAGGGGACACCCAAATGTCGCTCCTTTCATGTCCCCAAGTGCAGCCCTCTGGTATCGAAACTCAACCTTCCAGTCTCAAAGTTCAGAGTCTTAACCACTAAGCCACTGGGGAGCTCCTATGTCAATATCCATTATCTTTGATAGTATGTTTCTTGATACAACTATGTAGTCTGTTCTGAAGTAGGTCCTGTGAACTTTAGAGTAAAAGGTGCTTATTCTTTCTTCTTCCTTTAATTCTCTCCATATGACTATTATATTAATACATTCTATAAATTTATCAAACATTGACTTTTTACTATTTCTGTGTATCCCAACCCATCCAGAACGATCTATATTTTGTCTAGTTGTATTCCTGTCTCCTGCTAAAATAATCCTCCCCCTATTCTCCTTATTTATTAATTTCTCTATTTTTTAAAGAAATGTTTTCTGATTTCAATTGGGGGCATAAATATTTGCCAATAGTATTTCCTCTCCCCCAATCTTGCCATGTATCAATAAATACCTGCCCTCCTGAGCAATTACAACTTTATCCACAATGAAACCACATCTCGCTGATATCAAGATGGCTACCCCCTAACTTTCCCTATACCAAAAGATTTTTCATATGTCTGGATCCATTTCAAAAGCAATTGGTTTTCTCCTTCAACTTTTTGATGGGTTTCTTGTAAGAATATGATATCTGGTTTATCTCTTCTAAGTTCTTTTTCCAACCTAATTCTCTTAGCCATTGATGCTAAACCTTTCACATTCCATGTAATCATTTTTACTTTTTTAACCATTTAGACTAGTATCTTTAACTCTTTCATAAATGGTCCCAATTAGTGATTTAAACCCCCTTCTGACAAACCCAATACATCCGACCACAGCAATAGTGAAACATTTAGCCCACCACCCTCACAATTACCTGTTACTCTAACTCCAACTTCCTGTACATCTTTTCACTTCTTTTTCCCTTGGCTCCCAATTCCTTAGCAAGTCACTCTTGAAACTCTTTTAACGACTGCCTGTTATGTTCTTTCTCTTTCTCTTCCCTCTCTTCCTGACTTGGTTGCGGATTTTCTTGTTGTTTATGGTGTTGACTCTCATTTGTTGATAAATCTGCTTTTTCGGCCTCCTCTTGCTCTTTCTTTGCTTGACTTTTCTGGGAGATAAATAACTTTTTCACCAATTCATGCCATTCTTCCATCACCAGAACTAATTAGGCCCATTTTCTTTCAAGCAGTTTAAAGCTTCAACTGTATTATTAATAATCCACAACTTGTTGTTGTACATGACTTTCAAATATGTAGGGAATCCCCATCTGTATGTAAGACTGTGGGTTTTTTTAAGGAATTCTGTCTATCCTGGTATATCTTGATTATCAAATCCTATATCTTCAAAGCCTCCATTTCATACATTCTAATATGATTCAGCAAATCTGTCTTTCTTATATAGAGACACAAATTTGATGATCCAGTCCCTTGGTTTGGTTCTACCTCTTTTAGATCCCACATGGAATATCTCATTAATATCTTCTGGAGCAAAACTGACATCCAATTTTGGAAAATTCAGCCAATTCACTATTGTTTCCTGTGGGTTGTCCTCCTTCAACTCCCTAAGGCCTCTCATACATATGTTAGCCTGTCTGATTTGGTCATCTATTTTCATTAGTTGTTGTCGCTGATCTTCCATCTCGTCATCTCATTTTCTCTCTTTTTCCCCATCGTCTTGACATCTCTTTCCAGGTTTTGGAGATCATCATTAATTTTTGTTATAGTGCTGTCAAATTTAGTCACCAGTTCTATAAGAAGTTCCTTAATTTCATTTTGATCCTTTTTGACTGTTTTTATAATTTCTTTTTTTATTTTCATCATTTTTTTTAAAATCAGGAACTTTTTTATTAAGGAAAACATTTCCTCTTTACTTGAATAAGACTCCTCCTCCTCTTCCTTTCTTTGGGCTATATTTTTCTTGGTAAGACTGCTGATATGTCTGATCTGATGATGCTGTTCTCTGCCATGCTTTGGCTGTTTTCTCTGTGACTCTGCACCAGTGGTGAGCAGCAAAAAAATTCGCTACCACATCATGGGCGGAACCTATGTCATGGGCAGAACCTATATCAAGGGTGGATCCTACATCATGGGCGGAGCCTATGTCATGGGCGATCTAGTCATGTGCAGGGACAAAACCTGACGTCAAATTTGAATACCAATCAGGGATCTTCTGTTATTAGATAAAGGTTGCCCTTGCTCGAAAGCCAGTCATTACCAACTCTATGGTACAGTGCTCATCTCTGTTTATGGCCAAAGAGCCAGTGGACTTGATCCACAAAAGCTCACATTAAAATACAGCAGTTAGTCTTTAAGGTGCCACAACGTTTATGTCTTTTTGTTTTGTTTACTGTCTGATATGCTTGCACAGAATAAAACTTTTTAAATGGTAGCTGTGTTAGTCTGGGCAGGGAGGTGGGCATGGCCACCCATTTTCGGTCCCCCCCGAAGGCCACCCAATTTTGCCACCCCTCTGCCCAAAGGCTACCTAGTTTTGCAAAAAAAAAAAAAAAAAAAACTTGCTGGGGGGGGTGCAAACCTGTTGCTGCCCACCACTGTTCTGCACCCTCTGGTCATAAAATAAGCTTTTAAATATTTAGAAAAATAATATTCAGAGTAAAATGTCTCTAAAGTACAGTACAGTCATACCTTGCATAACAAATTTAATATGTTCTGTGAGGCTGCTTGCTATGCGAAAAAAATTGCTATGTGAGTCAGACTCGCATAATGAATTTTTCGCTATGCGAGTTGGACTTTTCCCTATGGAAAAACTCGCATAACAAGTTTTCCCCATAGAAACACTCGTTATGCGAGTTTTTCCATAGGGAAAAGTCCGACTTGCATAGCAAAAAATTCGTTATGCGAGTTGGACCGCTTAGCAAAAAACTTGCTCATTATGCGAGTTTTTCGCTAAGCGAAATGCTCGTTATGCGAGGTTTGACTGTACAGTAATACCTTGGATAACACTAAGAATTACGTAGTTCTACAAGTCTTAGCATTATCCAGTTTTTAATGTTGTGCAATGCATACATTGCACAATGTTAAAAAAAAGCCCTGGTTCCCTGCTGAAGAGGAAAGGGAACAGGGGGTCGATCTGCCTCCCATTACAAAGGGTGCAGCGACGGTGTGTTTGGGAAGCCGAACGGGGAGCCCCTGATCGGGTTCCCAAACATGCCGCCACTATGAAGTACACAGTGGCAGCATGGCTGGGAAACCTAATGGGGAGCTCCCGGTCAGCTTCCCAGCCACGCCTCTGCTACGAAGGGCGCAGTGGTGGCATGGTTGGGAAGCAGAATGGGGAGCCTCTGGTCGGCTTCCCAGCAATGCCTCCGCTGCGAGATTTGTAAAGCCGATTTGGTTGGGAAGAGAATGGACGCGCCTGGTCTCCCCCCAACCATGCCGGCGGTCCAACAGTCAGAGCGCAAGTTTGGTTGGGGTGAGGGCGCATGTGCCTGATCTTCCCCCCAACCAAACTGGCAGTCTGAGCCTTCATAGATCTCTGCCCCGAAGCCTGCAGGGCTAGTCTCTAGCCCTGCGGGCTTTGGGGCAGAGATCAATGTTGTGGAATTTGAGGCAAACATTTAATCTTAATGTTATCTTAACGTGTTGTGCCGTCCAAGTGTTTGCCTCAAATTCCCCAACGTTATCCAGTTTTAGCGTTATCTGATGTAATCTTTATCCGAGGTTCCACTGTATTTAGCTTTCAGCAACTGTAGTCACAGCTTTCATCCAGTAGATGTCAGGCAAACATCCACTCCTATGTCAGCCAACTAGAGCCACAAATCTTCCAAAAGCTGTCTCAGCAAATTGGCCCAAGCTAAGCAGATTCAGAAAGCAATTGAGTCTTATTTTATCTTGCCACCTAGTAGAAACCCAAATTTATTTTGGCTTCAATATATTCCAATGTTTAGTCCCAGCTGCAATTCTCAATTTTGATAACAGTTCATAGTCAGACCCAGACCCAGACCATCCCCCACAGCAAGGCTCCAGTTTGTTTGCTATTTTTTAATTAAGGCTTTAATGTTCCCTTTTGTTTGTCTCCAGTCATTTGGTTACAAGCTTTAATATAAATTACTCCCATTCAAGATAATTGCTGCCATTGTTTAATATATTTCAGTTGTTTTCCACTTAGAGTAGCTTCTTATCTTGAGCTGGTTGCTTATCTACTCAGAGTTGAACACAAGCTGAAAACAAGCAATTAGCACAGTTTTTTCTCCTGTCAAGGTCTATTTCAGCTTCTCAAACATCTCAGCTTCGCTTTCTGTGAGAGATTGACTTCAATATAGCTCTCTCTTGGGGCTGTAGATATTAAATACCCTCTCCCTCTTAGGTCGCCATCTTAACTCTATTTTTTAAAGTGCAAGACAAAAACAAAACAAATTGCAAACTGTGCAAAGTAAGAAAAGATCTTGTTATGATAACCACATGCCTCCAGCACTTAAGGATCTCTAACTTCTAACAACATGATATCCACAACATTTAGTTTAGCCCTTAGTTTAACAGCCCTGTAGAAATGGAACAAAATAAATCTTCCCATCAGTGTTCCACTACTCAAGCTCTGCCTACAGTTCAGAGGGAGCTAAATAATCCCACCCTTCTTGTCTCCAGCCACCAACTGCTAATATTCAGGACTTTTTGTTTGAACTGTAACACTATCTCTAGTGCAGTGTTTCCCAACCTTTGGTTTTTGGACTTCAATTCCCAGAAGCCTAAGTCAATTCCTCAAAGCGCTGATTAGCCAATGTACTGACTTAGGCTTCTGGGAATTGATGACCTCCTGTGGTGTGTGTGCCCCACGTTGGGAAAACACTGCTCTAGTATAAGAAAATAGGACTGCTAGGTTTTCAAAAAGTGTCAATAAGATCTCTTACAGGGACATTGTGGCTTTATCTGTATTTTGCACCATATTGCTGTGAGTATTTTCTTCTTGAGTTGACCAATGAAAATCCATTCTTCTCTCCAAGTCTGTGTGTCTTGAGAGGCGGACGTTTTCGTTGTCTTTCTTTGGAAAGTTAAGCTTCAGCCCAAACTTGATGAAGGGTTAGACTTTAGCCTTATATAGTCAAAGGAGTGGGTCTCCTGGAGGTCACATTAAAGATGACAGTGAAAAAATACAGTTGGGGTGGAAAAAGAAAAACAAACCAGCCTACAGACAGTGGTTATTTGTAAGACTTATTTGTTCTTGTTTTATGAAAGCCATGGAATCTCGTGATGGGGAGATGGTCTTACGCATACAAAGCTCTACTTTCTGAACAGAAAGAAGTACAGAGACTTGGGCAAGATATCTTCCTGAGAGATTTTACCCTCAGACCAAGCAAATCTGGGGTGGATCAGGCTCTCTAGCTCAGAGTTGTTCAGTGCCCACTTAAATTCTTCAAAAACAAAGCAAAAGGAAATTCCCCCCCATCTTTGCTGGCCACCTTCAATAGGTTCAGCCTTCCCCAGCATGGAAAGGCCTGGGGTAGCCAGTCTCAGGATGCTAGCTGAGGTGGAGTTGCAATGGCTATGCTTAAAATGCTGAGCTTGAGGACCGGAAAGTCGGAAGGTCAGCAGTTCAAGACCCAAGTGCTATGAGATGGAGTGAGTTCTCGCCATCTTTCCCAGCTCCTGCCAACCTAGCAGTCTGAAAGAAATTGCAAGTAGATAAATAGGTACTGCTTCGGCAGGAAAGGTTACAGTGTTCTGTGCACTCCTGTATCTAGTCATGCCTGCCAAATGACAACAGAAACATCTGCATACACAGACAGCACTGGCTTTTGGGTTGCAAATGGAGCACTGCCACCTAGAGTCTGGTATGACTGGCTTTTGAGCAATGGAGACCATTCCCTTTACCTTTGTGCTTCTCCCTGGTCTCCAAATTGCTGGAAAGCCAGGCCCTGCGTGAGAGATGAAGGAAGAGGAGAAAGTCTGATTTTGGTGTGTGAGGTGGCTTTAAAACCTGGGAAGCTATCTCAAGCCACAACCATCTGGTATAACCCTTTGGTCTCATACACTCACAGTGGGAACACTTCACAAGCACAGCCCCTTCTTAAAGATTTCTGCACTGACCAGACTCATCCAGATACAGTAGTTAATGGGGGCTACGGTAGCATCAAGACAGAAAGCTGTTTGTATGTATACTTTGAGTGCTAGGTTGGTTGCACCTAAAGCCAGGATCAATAGGGACGAGTGGGAAGAGATGTTCATGGAATTTTCTACATTGGTATAGCAGAGGTAGATCTTGCAGGGTCAAAGTCATGGAGCTTTGTAAAATGCAATACAGTACCAAGATGTCATCTGTTATTGTCATCAGGATTCCTTGTTTCTTCCATGTTTTGATGCAGTCCTTGCATAGCTGGAGAAGTGATGGCTTTTGTCAGGAAGACTAATTTTTTTTTTTTGCAAGTTGCCCTGTTGTCATGCAGATTATTTGGGGACAGGTTGTTTGGTCCTGAGTGTGCAGGTAGAGTCATTAAATTTACAAAAGCCCTGCTCCTATTTCACTGATGTGGGTCAATCCAGCTGCCCGCATTGAGCCCCAGACTCCACCGGGGACATTTTGGGTTTGCTTGTTTGGGTTTTGCTGCTGAATGTGGTTTTCTTTATGTTTTATTTTACTCTGTTAGCCGCCCTGAGTCACTTCGCAAGTAGGGCAGCATACAGTTGTGATAAATAAATGGAGACTATCATGATGAGCATCTAAGCTTCCAAATTTACTACTGTATTACTCTTTTAGTGCACCATGCTATTTGGAGCAAGGCAGTTGACTGGAGCACCAGCACTGAAACTCTCAGCTTTATTGGTACACAAAGGAAGCAAAGGGGTTGGAAAAGTTAGTTTTGGTGGTCACAATCTCCATATAAAGTACCTGCCCCTGTTCACTATTACAATTCCTCTAGTCTACAGCATCTCAGTTCTACTTGTTCACCATGGAGCAGTTTCACTAAAATTAGTTCTTCTTTTGTGTCCAGATCAAACTTTGGATTGCCAAAATGAAGCCCCTTTTTTAAGCTTTGTCGCTGGCCAAAATTAAGTCCTCATCGGCACATGTTTCTGGCAGTAACTGACAGACCAACAAATGAGCCAGATTCCATATCTTTCCATATTCACACAATGTGTTGTTGTCCACCAGCAGTGCCCATTTGAGCGTATTCCTAAAGTTACATAAGCCACCTGGAGTCACGTCAAGTGGGCGAGTGGGTGGCTTACATGGGAGGCTGAGGCTACCCCCCCGCCCCCGCCCAAGCCCACACTAACGGCCAGGGGGTTAAGAAGATGACGCGGGAGGCTGAGGTTTCTCCCCCCTGAGCCCACACCAATGGCCAGGGGGTGAAGAAGACGACACAGGAGGCTGAGACTTTGCTGCCATCCCAAACCCCCACCAACATTGATTGATTGTATTATTTTATTATTATTATTTTATTGATTGCATTGTCTGTAAGCCGCCCTGAGTCACCACGGTGAGAGGGCGGCAATATAAATGAATGAATTAATGATTGAATGAATACAAATTCAACAACAAGAACAATAACATAAGAAAATTAATGGTGAAAACCATTTGGCTTGATCCTTCAAGACAACCTGTGTGGTATGAAAAGGCTCTCTGTGGATCATCCCTTTAAAGGGGGTCTAGAGCAGGGGTTCCCAACCTTTTCAAGCCTGGGACTGGGTCATGCTCTCTCAGTCAGCTTTGAGGGCCGGATGGCCACATTTGCCCTGCCTGAGGAATGGCAGTGGTCATTTTCCCCCCAACAGCTTCAAAGAGGATAGCCATTTTGTTTCTCAAATGCCCTTGGAGGGTTCGGGGGGCACATGAAATGGCACAGTAGGCTGGATCTGGCCTGCGGACCATAGGTTGAGAACCCCTGGTCTAGAGTTTGGTTCCCAATGTGGGGCACACACCACACGGGGGGAATTTGATTTTTAAGGGGGGCATTTGGAAGCTTGTTTAGACTAAGTTAATGGCCTTTTAGGCTTCTCCGTGTGAACAGGAGTTCACTTTTGAATAATAAGAATTGTATGTTGCAGGGAAGGGCGCACCAGGTTTTTAGAGATGCTTAGGTAGGACATGGTGAAAAAAATGGTTGGGAACTGCTGGTCTGGTCTAGAGGTAATCTTGAAAACTCAGTCTGCAATTTGGAGAGCTCAAAGTCACCCAAGCTGTTTATGGAGGGAGGGAAATTCAAGGTCAAGAAAAAGTCAGCCCTCTTTATAAATACTGTATAGATAATCCTTCCTTGAAAAAATAAAAATAAAACGAGGGAGAAGGTTGTCAGTTTAGGCTTTTGTCAACCTCCTAAGCCCCAGGGCCTGCTGCTTTAAAAAAATGGTGAGGAAAGGAAAATAATACCGGTAGGGCCAGATTCTTGCCATTTTAGCTGACTTGCATTTTTCAGATCACTTCTTTGGGAACACATTACATCTGTTGCTTAGATGTGCAGGGTACTTGATAGGATCAAAAGAAAAATAAACAAGACAAGTAAGACAAAGACTCATGTTAAATTAAAACACGTTAATGGTGTCACTCAGGGTGGGCTACCTCCAGAGGTCTCGGATTTTACACACCCATTTTTGGATCTTGGAGGGTGGCACCTGGGATCCTCAATCCTATTTTTTTTCTTACATAAATGGGGGTTTTAACTGAAAAAGCTCCCTTGTGCCCTCTAGTGGTGTAATACTTTTTAAAAAATAAATGTGGTTGTGTAGGGAGTGAAGAGACTGCAGTGGCTTAGTGGTTAAGACGCTGGACTTGATAACTGGAAGGTCAGCAGGTCAGCAGTTTGAGACCCGAGTACTGCACAATGGAGTGATCTCCCTGCCTCTGTCCCTGCTCCTGCCAAACTAGCAGTTCGAAAGCAAAAAATTGCAAGTACTGTAGATAAATAGGTACCACTTCGGTGGGCGGGTAAACAGCATTCTGTGCACTCTGGTGTTTTACAGGCGTAGGGGGGGCAGGGGGGCATCCTGCCCCGGGTGGTACTTTTTGAGCTATGGGTGTTCTTGGACTACAATTCCCAGAAACCCTAGTGGGAGTGGGAGCCAGCATCCACCAGGGGGGTGGCAAATTTGGCTTATGCCCCGGGTGGCTGAAATCAATGCTACACTACTGTGGTGTTTAGTCATGCCTGCCACATGTCCGTGGAACCATCTGCAGATGCATACAGCTCTGGTTCTTTGACTATAAATAGAGATGGCTAAAACACTGAGCTGAGAAGGTCGGCAGATCTGCAGTTCAAGACCCGAGTGCTGTATGACAGAGTGAGCGTCTTTCATCTGTTCCAGCTCAACCTAGCTGTTCGAAAGCAAGAAATTGCAAGTAGATAAATAGGTACCACTTTGGTGGGAAAGGTAGCAGCATTCCTTGTGCTCCAGCATCTAGTCATGTCTGCCACATGACCATGGAAACGTCTGCAGACGCAGACAGTGCTGGCTCCTTGGTTCTAAATGGAGATAAGCATCACCCCCTAGAGTCTGACATGACTGGATTTCGAGCAAGGGAAATCTTTACCTAATTGGAGAGCTGCTAAACAACAAGTTCTGATCAGGACAATTTGCTGCATGAAGTGAAGAACAAGATAGTTCTTCCTCCATGAGCAAAAGTACACTGAGCTGGCTGCAGTGCAGCTTTTTCTACCAAACCAGAGGAGAAGCAGCCTGGCTTACTGGTGCCTAAATCTCCTTCAATGCCACTTCCCAATATCTGCTGCCTGAGTTCACAACCTCACTCTGCCTCATGGTAGAGTTTTCTCTGGAAAGCTTCTTCTTCTTTGAATAGTTCTTTGAGTCAAGCTACGTTTAAAGATGAAGAACTATGGGAAGGAAAGAGCGAGGGCATTTTGAAATTGCCCATCCAACAACAGCAGTCTGTATAAGTAGATGCACAGATCATTGCATTATACCCATCCCCATTAGAGTGAATTCTGAGATGAACTTCATTTGCATTGATGTTAGATTCATTATTTTTAAATTTGAACCTCTGTGTAGACATCTTTACACAACTTATATGCAAATATATTTCCTTTTTTTTTTTTGCCCTTTCTCCCTCCTTTTTGTTAGTGTGTTTCCTGTTTATTGGTGCTCACGGGAGGCTAGTATGGACCCCACAATCATCAGCAGGCTCTCATCCCTGACACCAGGGACACCAGGAGTACAAGACCCAGAGCAATAGGGCATAGTGTGGCCCCAGGAACAGGAGGTATGGAAGAAGAAAGGGCAGGGAGAAAGGACACCAAGACAGAGTGGAAGTCAAGGAAGAAGTGGAGATGAAGGACTTCCCATTGGGGGTCTGGGTGGAGAAGGAACCAGAGCAAAGGTAGGGGATCCCTCTAGAGGGGCTCTGAGTGGCTGAAGAGGACCAGCCTGAAGATCCCCTCTCACCAGGTGAATGGGTCTACTGATATATAAAAATGACCCTGAATGGATGTAGAGATCTAATTCCAGGTCACTGCTGCCAAACCCCACAAGCATCTTGCCACAGCTAAGCTCTACAAGGCTCCATTTTGAGGTGAGATGTTCCTACTGGGAGCGCTTTCATCACCACAGGGTTGGAGAGATTCTCCAGGTCCCAGAACATGAAAGGGAGAAGCAAAAGTGTAGTAAGCAACTCAAGCACCAGAAAGACTTGGAGCATGCCATCCCGGCATCCCAACTGGCTGAAGCTCCCCCCTGCTGCCCACATCGCCCTCCTTTCCCTAAAAAACTCAAGTGGAGACTAACGAAGGGTTGGATTCTGCTGTGAAGAGAACAGAGTAGTAGTTAGAGCAGTGGTTCCCAACCTAATGCTTGCAGGCCTGATCTGGCCTGTGGGACCATTTCAGGTGGCCCTCCACTCCTCCAAGGCCATTCGAGAAACAAAATGGCTACTCCTTTTGAAGCTGTTGGGACAAAGTGGCCACCCCCATTGTCCAGGGAGGGCAAAATGGCTGCCTTGGCCTCAAAGCTGACTGAGAGAGCGTGACCCGGCTCCTGGCTTGAAAAGGTTGGGAACCCCTAAATTAGAGAAAGACTTGGTCAGGACAATCAAGAAACTGGGCCCTGGTAGATACAGTAATACCCCGTATAACGTGAGTACCTAATAGCGTGAAAACCGAATAACACAACAAGATTTTTGGGAAAATCTTGTATTGAAGAACGCGATTTTCACGTTATTCGATACAAGCGTATGTGTGGGGGGGCAGTTGGATTGGGTAGAACATCTACCCAAACCAACCCACCCCCCAGCGCCCGCCCCCACGATGTTTGGAAAGGGTACGGGGATCCTTACCCTTTCGAAACTTCGAGTTGCGAAAGGATAAAGATCCTTACACTTTTCGAACTTCGGGCGTGCGCGCGCATGTCGTTCGGGGTTAGGGCAGGAGACGGGGGTCTTTCCCGTCTCCTGCCCTAACCCTGAACGACATGTGCTCGCACTCCCGAAGTTCCGAAAGTGTAAGGATCTTTACCCTTTTGGAACTTCGGGCGGCTTGGAGGGTTGCGCAGTGCGGTGGCAGTGACGGGAGGATGCAAGAAGGTCCCTCGCATCCTCCTCTCACCGGCGCCACGCCACGTGCGCACGCCCGAAGTTCGAAAAGTGTAAGGATCTTTACCCTTTTGGAACTTCAGGCGGCTTGGACGGTTGTGCAGCGCGGCGGCAGTGACGGAAGGATGCGGGAAGGTCCCTCGCATCCTCCTCTCACCGGCGCCGCGCCGCGCGCGCACGCCCAAAGTTCAAAAAGTGTAAGGATCTTTACCCTTTTGGAACTTCGGGCAGCTTGGAGGGTTGTGCAGCGCGGCGGCAGTGACGGAAGGATGCGGGAAGGTCCCTCGCATCCTCCTCTCACCGGCGCCTCGCCGCGCGCACACGCCCAAAGTTCAAAAAGTGTAAGGATCTTTACCCTTTTGGAACTTCGGGCGGCTTGGAGGGTTGCGCGGCGCTGCGGCAGAGACGGGAGGATGCATCCTCCACTTTCGGAACTTCGGGCGTGCATGCGCGTGTCGTTCGGGGTTAGGGCAGGGGACGGGGGTCTTTCCCGTACCTTGCCCTAACCCCGAACGACACTCGATCGCGTGCCTACCGGGGGGGGGGGGAATGCCGAGCCTTGCCTCGGCGTGGTTTGTCCCTGACGTCAGGGCTTTTTTTTAGCATTGTTCAATCAATGTATCGAACAACGTGAAAAACCGAACGACGTCATGACTTGTGGAACCATGTCATCACGTTGTTCGGGGTTCTATTGTACAATACTGTACTTAGTTCTTGGTTGTCATTTGGTCATTGTTGCTACAAGACTATACCATTCAGTTCACTGCCATAGAGGAAGCCAAATTACCTAGCTCCACAGGGGGTAGAATATGCCTACAATTGGTATTATTAATGCCAATTACGAAGAAAAAAGTTTAGTTCTTGGCTGACACAAGTTGTGCAGGCAGGCCACCCTATACAATTCCTCTCTCTGTCACTCAGAAAGGCTGCACGTTGGATAAGGAATCTTGAATTCAAGTTCCTATTCATCCATAATCTCAACAAATGACCTCCCTCAATGTTTTCTGGTAAAGATAATGTGCAGTTCATTGGTCGGTAAACAGGATTTTAAAAAAAGCATGAAAAATAGGTCATAATGAGACCAGAACAGAAAACCTGGCTTTTGTTCATACATTCAGAAAGCCGGCTCTTTTTACTGGCATCAAGGCATGCCAGCTCACCCAAGAAACTTTCAGGAAATGTGATTTGTTACAATGGTGCAATCTGATCTGGACTTTTAGCTGGACCACAATTTTTAGGAAAAAAAGGGCATAAGATGCTTTCCCTTTGGATGACACTTCCTGGAATTCTGCCGATAGCAGGCCATATAATACTAGACTAAAGAAAGCAATGATGATTGAGACTTCTTTATGAGCTTTGGATCTGTCTATCTTCTTCATTTGTACTAAACCCTGGCAGTCCTTGTGGCTGGAGAGCATTTTAGTTCTTCTGCAGCCAGTTTGGGCTTTACTCCCATCAGTCTTAGCCAGCATAGCCAATGAAGAGGAACACTGGGAGATGTAGTCCAGCAACATTAGAGTTGATGTATGCCCATCCTTGTTTCAGTACATATGCATAGATTTTTGCCTCATTTGAACTGCCCAGCTAACCAGTTTTAAAATGCTTTGTTAAAGGAAGAGAGCGGGACAAAGAACAACAGAGCCCTACTAACTGCACTCACCACCACCACCTCCACATAAGATGTATCATGGATAGGGTGAGTTGCAGTTGCCCCAAAATGTAATATTTCCTGTCTTGGCTTTCGCTAACTGGTGGGAGGGCATTTGGATGTAATTCTAAGTACTGTACTGTACTGTATATATATTATATATATATTTACTTGGAAGAACGTCACACCAAAATCACTGGTACTTATTTCTGAGTAAACATGGATGAAGATATAGCTGTTTCCTTCTCTCCTGTTTTGCTTAGTCCCTCTAACTCTGGTACAGTCCAGGAATAGAAGAAGCAGCTTAGGAAATATCTTTGTGTTTTTAGCTCCCTCTTGTTGTTCCAGGCTGTGTTCAAATCCCTAATCCTGTTTAATCACAGCAAAAGCATTAAGCTTTCATTCCTCTTGAATAGTACACTCACAATTCAGGTCCTGCCTCTGGCAACAGTTTGTGTGTGGCTCATAGAGCAACTGTCTCCATCTTAATATCCTCCAGCTGTGTTCAACTACACCCCCTATCATCCCCAGCCAGCAGTCTGGCTGAGGAAGAATGAGGGAATGTGATCCAACACTGCTGGAAAGCACAGGCTTGGGGCAAGTTGCCACGAGCAGCAAAACCTGCAATAAGCCTTAAGACATTTCATTTGGTTTTGGTTCTTGGTAATGCTTTGTACCAAGTCTCTGTTGCCCAGTTCTAATTATGAACTCAGGACTCATGCATGGATACTTCTCTCAAAGGTGCCATTTTTCATGACAGAGCTTGAATATCTTTGAAGGAAGGAGATGAAGCCATGCACAGGAATACAATTTTGAGTCTGACCTCCTGAATTTCTTGCCTGGCATTAGAATTGCTCATCTCAAATATACCAGCTCAGGACAAGTTAGGGGTGAGAGAAGTAAGAGGGTTACAGAGTCACCTTCCTCATACATGTTGACAAGCTGGGAGCTGTACCCAACAACCCTGAGGACTAATGAACTTCAGTGGCGAAGTCCACAGGGAAGGATCCCACTTGAATCCATCAGGGCAGCAGCTTCATCAATATTGGCCTGGGACTGATGAGGACTTTGTGTGCCAAAAGCGATCACACAACTGGATCAGTGGTATGGGTATCATGCTGTGATGTGGAAGGCAAATGGAAGGCCACTGCATTATATTGCTTCCAGGACAATCTTCATGGCTGATCACCATGAGGCTAGCCAATATTTGGAATCAGATGCAGCACTGAATAAATTTTACTTATTTATTGTATGATGAACTTCAGTTGTCTACATTAATGTAGATATCTACAGTAAGTGCAAATTGTCCAGCTCAAGTTCGTAGCTAGAGTTTCATGAGTTTTATGTCTAGGTTTGAAAGCTGTTAGGGCATATTTTGGGTATTGTAGAAAGATGCCTCCCTACTGAGCTACTGTACCTTTAAGAGACCTGTAAGGGTCTAGACACAGCTGTTGGTAATAGAAGTAGTGGCCAGCAGAGGCTGATCACACAGCTGTAACCACTTGGGGACATGAGTCTGGACTGTGCACAGCTGTAGCCACTTTGAGAGTGAATCAACAGAAAATGCTGTATATGAATGGCCCACCTGAGATGGGCAGATCTGAGGAGGAGAATTGAGAAGAGACTGATGGACAGATGAGGGATGAAGTTCTGCAAAGGTAAACAACTATCAGGTACTCTGAACTGCTAAGGAAAACACACTGACTAAGGCCTTGGGCAAACTGCAGTCAGTGTTTGCTGTGGCAGGACTCTGTGTATGCTCAGTGGACTTGAGCCATCAGGATACCAAACCTTGAACCTACTGTGGGGCTTGAAGCCAGACTGCTACCTGTACATAGTTGTGTATATTTATTTATTTATTTAGATTTATATCACTGCCCACTCGCCGTGGCGACTCAGGGCAGTTTACAATCAGGAGAAAAAAACAAACAAAAACAAAACAACAATAACTCACACACAACACAAACAACTATTTGTGGACCGTCCATTCCTCTTTCAGAGGAGATGGTACAAAATAATCTATGGCCTCAAGTCAAGATGCCTTTGCCTTGACAACAGCAATGCAGTCTAGGTTCTTCATCATCATCTGTGCTGGAGAATCACAGTGCTCAGAATGGCAAACATTTCGGATTACAGTTCTCAGAATCCACAACTAGCATGGCAACTTAGAACTTGTAGTCCTAGAAGAAACACATGAAGCCTCAACGTTCATTGGCTGCGTTGTTGGCCATGGAGATTTGTGTCATTGGAGTTTTAAAGAGTTTCTTTTCCCAGACCTGAATAATTGGCCCCTAATTGTAAATCATCTTCTGAAACTTATCTTATTTACTATTGATAAGCAAGCAACTCTAACTTTGCTGTTTACAGCTCATTTTGTATTTTTCTTCTTTTTCTTAGATTAAAATTCATCTTAGTCATTTTTAGGCCTTGATAGAAAAAGAAACAAAAGGGGGGGGGGTTGGGAAAATGCTGCAGAATGAAATGCAGGTTTAAATAGGAGGCTGGTTCAGTGACTAACTGTTGTTTTGCTGTAAACATTTAGCCCACTCAAGATGTTCCCAAAAAGACTTGCTAGCTAGTATGATAACAGAGGGTTCTGAGCCCAAAGATGAAGTAATGTAATAATTACTTTCACAACTTGCTGTCAGAGCCAGGAGAAAGCAAAATCCAAAGCTACCAGCCTGAGGAAGAAGTTTTAACTTCATTTTGGGCAAATTGTACAATTCTATTTCCCTTTTCTTTTTTGCTTGCATCATGCAAAATATGCTGCATGCAGCAACAATGGCACTACAGGGCCACACACAGTGAGTTGTCAAGTAGATAGAGTTGCCATAATTCTCTCCCGCACATCCAGGACAGAAGCATACTTTTAAAAAAAAAGTGTTGTTAGACGCTCAGAGTGGAGAAGACTTTCCAGATGGGCAGGGTACAAGTGGAATAAATAAAATAAAAATTTAAAAATTGGTGGGTTATCTACAAAATAGCCTTCACCCAGCTGCCATTTTCCGCCCTCTCTCCCTCTATGTGTGGTGCATTGCAGTGCCTTGCTGCATGGCTCTGAGTGTTGTAATACACAATCCAGGATAATCCCGGTTTTCTGGGACATTTGGGAACCCTACAAGTAGAGATCCTTGCATAGTTGATCTTTCTTTGGCAATCATCTCATGAGATGTTGGAAGGAATTGGGATTCTTGCATGGGAGAAGTTTGTTGTAAAGATAAAGTGGGATCTGATGTATGGAGAGCTCCCAGGTGGCTATAGAAGGGACAGAGGGAATCCATGCTATGTATGCATAGCTTGTTTGTGTTCTTGCTCTTGCCTCTTGCTCTGTCTCTGTTATGTTTACTTAGAAAACTATCTGATAAAGCTTTGTTTCTTTACCCATTAAGTGCTTATTGTCTCTGAGATCTTAAGAGAACCTGAGCGGCACGGCCAACCTCCAGGGGTTTGAGGGCAAAACACACCAACCCCTATATCTTGGAGTACTGCACTTGCTCCCACACCACACCCATGGCACCAAGTTTTTCTTCTAAAATTGAGGACAGTTTGCTGAAAATGCCCCCCTTGCATCTTCAAGTGTTGAAATAATAGTCTTTAATTTTAAAAAAAAAATAATTATGGTGATATGGAAGGACCCTCAAACGTTGGCAGCAGAATTCTCCCCTGGCTCCTAGAGGGTGGAAGAGCATCTTGAGCAAAACATATATAAAAGTAAATAAACGAATAACAGTGAAAGAGAATATGAGGTGCGGGTGTGCTGGAAGGTCACACAGGGTCACAGGCCACATCTGTTGCCCACATCTGGCCTAGGCGACACCTCTCCAGACAACAAAGCTAGAGAAGATCATGGTGAAGAAACACAACAATTTGAATGTGCTCACTGTTCTACTTATTTAATTGTATGCTGTTGTATAATAAAGCATATAAAGCTGCGTACAGAGGAATAAAGAGGAATACTGAAAGACACCCTTCACAGATATAATTGTCTCCTGTGACAGCTGGTTAGGTGATTACAACCCTAAATCTACTTAACCTCAGAACAGGGCCTGTTTCTAAGGTACATGAACTGGTTGACAGCTTTTTGTCCTGTTAACAGACACTTTGATACAGTACTTTCTTGGTTTAATTCTGAATCAAAATAAGAGACATTTCCCTCTCCCATCATGTTTTCATTCATTTTATTTTCCCTAATGGCCATGAACGTATTCAATGTTTATACATACCGTATATACTCGAGTATAAGCCAACCCAAATATAAGCGGAGGTACCTAATTTTGACCTGAGAAACCAGGAAAATAGATTGCCCTAAATGTAAGCCAAGGGTGGCAAATGCCGCAGCTGCTTAGTGAGTTTCAATAATCAAAATAAGGTACATGAAAATAAGATGCACCAGAAAGGAGTTTTCTCTAGGCCAGGAGAAGTGGATGGTGAAGGCTATTAGCTGCTAATGCCTTTTTCCATCGCACTCAGTGACCCGAGTCCACTTTTTTGACCTCATTTTTAGGACTGAAAAACTAGGCTTATACTCGAGTACATACAGTAATTGAGATTGTCTCTTTTTAAACAATAAATTATTAACTCCTTTGGACAGGAAAAAAATATAAACTCTGTTTCTTTTCATTGGTTGCTTATTCCTGTCATGTTCCTCTTATATAGAAGTAAGAAGACTCAAACCAAGCCATCTTCTCTTACTTCAGGCTGTCTTTATACCTCTTTGGACTCCACACTTAGTTTTGGACATTACTGGTTCAAATGGTTAAGATGCTGAACTTGACGACTGGAAGATCCAAGTTCGATTCCCGAGTGCTGCATGACAGAGTGAGCTCCTGTCTCTGTGAGCTCAGCTCCAGCCAACCTAGCAGTTCAAAGCAAGAAATTGCAAGTACAGTCAAACCTCACATAAAGAGTGTCTCGCTTAGAGTGTCTCGCTTAAAGAGCAGAATTTTCTCTGAATCTTTGCTTCGCTTAACAAATAAAACCAACCAAAAACTTAACAAATAAATCGGGGTTTGCAATCCCCCCCACAATTGGTCACTTACAATGGTGTTTCACTGTCTTAAAGAGCAAACTTGCTAAGTTAAAGAGCAATCCTGTGGAACGCATTATGCTCTTTAAGCGAGGTACAACTGTAGATAAATAGGTACCACTTTGATAGGAAGGTAAACAGTGTTCTGTGCACAGTGTTGAGGCATGCCTGCCGCATGTCCATGGAAACGTCTGCAAATGCAGACAGCACTGGTTCTTTGGCTATAAACAGAGATGAGCACTGAACCCTAGAGTCAGATACAACTGGCTTGAGAAAGGCAATCAATTTGTGGATTGTAGCAGCTCCCTTATTCCCTCAGCCACGCATGGCTAATAGAGATGGGAAATTAGGATATTTTGGACTACTATTTCTCTCTCTTGAGAGTTTTGCCTCACAGGCAGACTTTTAAATATCTAAATGTGGCTCACCTGAGAGAAAGGACTAGACTAGAAGGTTTTGAGGCTTGTCTAAACCTAGTTACGCCCAAGCTTCCTGTTCTTATCACAGTAGCTAGCTGGGAGCTTTCTTTCTGAACAGGAAGCCAGGCAGAGCTAGTATTACCTAGATCTCAGTTTAGGCCTTTTCTCCAGGTTCCTCAGATCAGGAATGGGGAATCTGTCTCCCCATAGATGTTAAGATGTTGTTAAGAGTACAACTTAATCTCAATGTCCAAAGCTTGTTTTTTGAACATGAAGTTAAGAAAAGCTAAACCTATGTTGGGTCATGAAGGCTTCCAGCTTAGTTTTTTCCCCTACGTGAACCACACATAGATGTCTATAAGTGTCTGTTGGTGAGGCGAGACTCCTGGAATAGAAATTTCAGAGATTTGTAGTGAAACCAACCTACCAAGCAAGCAAGCAACTGAAATAGCACTTCTCTAATGGTGGGTTATTCTCTACTAGAGGCTGTGGTGGCTCAGTGGTTATGAAACTCACTTGTTAGTTGGAAGGCTGACAAGTTTGAGACCCGGGTACTGCATGACAGATTGAATGCCCATCTCTGTCCCAGCTCTTGGAGACATGAAAGGAGCCTCATTTGGGCATTCCCTGAGTGGAGTTTCTTCCACAAAAATCCTTTCATCTAAGAATAATTTATGACATGAAATTATTATTATTATTATTATTATTATTATTATTATTATTATTATTATTATTATTATTATTATTATTATTATTATTATTATTATTATTATTATTATTATTATTATTCTCTACTAAAAGTCATGAAGCAACATCCTAGACAGCCATTCTTAGAGGATTCACAAGTACTAGACTTCTTATATTAAGCAGGTGGTTCAATTAATCAGCCTATATTTTCTTCCAACTCCACAGTTCTCTTATTCTAGCTCTTTTCTGAGTTCTGCTTTGCAAGGTTTCTGTAGATATGACCCATCTGATCCCAGCTAAAAAGAATGTTAGACTGCTATGGATTAAAAACCTGCCTACCTATTACAGATGGACAAGCTATCATACGTTTTTCCTAATCTAAAAAGAGGGACCTCATGGCACAGTGGTTAAACTGCTGTACTGCAGCCAAAACTCTGTTCATGGTGTGAGTTCAATCCTGATGAGGATCAAGGTTTACTCAGCCTTCCATCGTTCTGAGATAAGTAAAATGAGATCAGTAAAATGAGTACCCAGCATGTTGGGGCAAAATGCTAAGTACCTTGTATACCGCCCAGAAGATGCACAAGTGCTATGGGGTGGTGTATATGTGTAATTGCTATTGCTAATTGTTATTGACTAAACAGATATTGAGAATGCAACTATCATAAGATAGCAAAAGATACACCTTGTATTTTTCATTCTCTTAATGACATACCGTCAATATTCTCTCTTTTACAAATATGGAAGCAACTATTCAGAACTGCAACCCAAGTATACATAATTATTATAGAGCTTTCCAGGTAAGAAATGTTGTAAAAATTATACCTAGGGAAGAATCGATCTGGGGAAAAATTGAAAAAAGGGATTTTTCACAAATGGGTAAAGCAATGTTCTTAAGCGAAAGTATAGGTAAAAAGCATAAAGATATTCAGAATAAGATGATAAAAACAACCATAGAGGAATGGAATAAAGTAAAGGAAGATCTTATCCCAAGGATTTCACCAATTATAGAATTAGGAGATTTTAATAACTTCCCAATTAAAATAAATAGGGATATTAAGGCAATTTTATCAGAAAATGGGGTTTTGCTGTTAAAAGATTGGGTTAAGATTTGTAGAAATCCAGAAAAAAGAAAAGCGCTTTTTTCACAATTGAAATTAAACTGGTTTAAGATTCTCCAGATAAATAACTGGAATAAGAGATTTTTACTTTATAACGGTTTAGAAAGACAACTCACATTTTTTTGAAGAACTTTTGGTTAAAATAAGAAAGGGAAACATAGGGATTAAAGGGATAGTTAGTAAGATTTATAAGATCATGAATAAAAGAGGAAAAATACAGGAATTTTTGAAGAATACTTGGGAACAAGATCTGAATGTGACAATTTCAGAGGAAAGATGGCAGAAAAAATGGAAAAGAAGAATTATGCGAACTATGTCTGTAAGAGTAAAAGAACATAATTACAAGATGCAATGGTATCTGACCCCAATCAGACTGCATCAGATAAATAAGGAAATAAGCGATAAATGCTGGAGGTGTAAGCAATCAACGGGGACATACGTGCACATGTGGTGGAGTTGCAATGTGTTGAGGGAGTTTTGGGGGAAAATTGAAAAAGAAATCAAAAATATAATGGATATACGGTTGGAATTGGGACCAGATACTGTACTGCTAACAGAAGTGGATAAATTTAAAATAAGTAATGACTGTAAAGAGTTGATGGCTGTGATGTGATCCGCGGCAAGACAATGTGTTGCAAAGAACTGGAAAAACAATGTATCATTAGACATACAAGATTGGTATAAGGCAGGGATCAGCAAACTTGGCTCTCCAGATGTTCTTGGACTTCAATTCCCAGAAGTCCTGATCAGCAGGCATACTGACTTGGGCTTCTGGTAATTGAAGTCCAAGAACACCTGGAGAGCCAAGTTTGCAGATCCCTGGTATAAGGAAATGTGGGAATTAGCTCTTAACGATAAGTTGACATGGGAAATAAACGTCAGGAAAGGCATAGTTCAAGTAAATAAATTCTGGAGAATCTGGAGAAAATTTGTGGAATACGTGATTGTTAAAAATAAAGGTATTAATCCTGTACTGGAACAAAATAATTTTTGGAAAGGATAAATTGTTATAACCCTCCTGGACATTGTATATAGCACCGAGGTGAATGAAGCAAAGAAGAACATATGTAGAAGAGGTAACAGTTGTGTTAGAAGTATCGTGTGAAGAGTTTTGATATAAAAGATGTATAACGCATTATGGTTTCTTATTATATATTAAGTGTATTTTTCTGCGGAATTTCTGTATTGTATGTTTTTTTGTCTTTTGTTTTTTGAAAAATTTATAAAAAAAAAAGAACTGCAACTCAGTTAAGATGCTGCCAACATTTCTGGAGCTCAGTCTTATAAATAAGCTTTGATAGTCTAATAATAATAATAATCTTAAAACTGCGGAGCTGGAAGAGACCCGATAAATCAGTGAACCTTGGCACTCCAGCTGTTCTTGGACTTCAGTTCCCAGAAGCCCAAGTCTCTGTGAATCCACACGAATGGGTTTACTGTGCATATGCCCATTCGTGTGGATTCACAGATACTTGGACTCCTGGGAATTGAAGTCCAAGAACACTTGGAGTGCAAGGTTCACCAGCACGGCTATAAATCATCAAGTCCAGTCCCTGCCAAAGATGCATAGTAGGTTACCGAATTTCCATCTTCTGTGCCAACAGCCAGATATTTAATCCACTTAGCTATCCAACAGTTCAATAGTGCTCACCACAAGAGAGGACTGATCATTAGAATTTTCTAGAACATCTTCTGGACTGAGCTGAAATTTGAATAACAGTTTCCAAGTTTATTCTTTATGCTTTGAAAATCTGAGCAAAAGAGCCAATGTTTGCCGTGTATAAAGGTCAGTCATTTCAGACACAAGCAACCAGGAGTTTGCAATCAGAATATGAGATACTAGGAGTGAAGGTCATTTTGCTAAACCTTGGATTGCCTTGGAAATGTGTTGAGTTTCTAATTTGTTGGGGACAAACTCAGATAATTTCTGAGTTAATCTGGAATAAGAAGATGAGTAAATGTCTGACTTTAAACTCTGCATTGTTTATACCAGGGGTGCCCAAGCTACAACCCATGGGCCAGATCTGGCCCCCAATGCCAATTCATCCACCCCACGCTGCCCTTGTCGCTCCCGGAAGCAGAAGTAAAATATGCCCGGTGTGTTTTACTTCTGCTTCCAGGAGCAACGAGGGTGGTGCAGGCCAGATGAATTGGCATTGGGGGCCATATCCAGCCAATGGGCCATAGTTTGGGCACCCTGAGTTTAAGCAGAGAAAATGGCAGCCTAAAAAAATCTATCTTTCTCATCCTGTTGCAAAACAGATTGCAAAGCACGTTTTACTTCCGCTTCTGGTGGGAGGAACCATGTGACCAGCCCACTAAACCACATGACCGGCCCGCTAAACCACGTGACCAGCCCACAGCCTAAAAAGTTTGGGCAACCCTGGTTTATACAAACTCAAAAACCCCATGATCTTGTGTCTACCCTCCAGCAGGAGAAGAATTAGAAGGAAGTGGAGAAGACAATATGATTTTTTGTTTTTTTGTTTTTTAAATGGAGAGCACTCCTATTATCCATATCTGGTTTCAAAATAAGAACAAGTAGTAACTGGGAGAACCTAAAAAACTCTGAGATTTTAAGAGATAACCCTGACTTGGATTATTATTCACAGCTCCATATGGAGCATAAAATCTCTCTCTGTGTGTGTGTAGTTCAAGGGCAATGGAAGCCTTTCCTCTTTGTTTGTTCGACTGTGTTCTCTGTGGACAGAATTTTTTTTAAAAAAGAGAATTGATCCTGTATTGATTCCCCCAGGCTTCTGGGTCTACAGCACAGAAAATTTGTCTTTTGTTGAAGGACAATGACAGCTCTACCAGTCAAATAGTAGCTGTGTTCACAGCTGCAGTTAAGAACTGGAAATAATTTTTAAAGACTTCGTATGCAAACAAGGTGGGCATGTGAACCACAAAAGCATGGCTGACTTTGGGGTGAGGCTTCCAATTTGAACACCCATAAGTCTTTTCCAGAATATGTCAGTTGTGAGGTGTGCTGAAATTTGGCCATTCCTCTCCCATTATACTGGTCATGCAGCTGCCCGAATTAACACAAAGGACAGTGACAGCATGTTAGCATTTGAGTAGGAAGGGGCTGCAGTGGCTCAGTGGTTAAGAAACGTGCCTTGTTAGCTGGAAGGCCGGCAAGCTGGCAGTTCAAGACCTGGGTACTGCATGATGGCTTGAGCACCCGTTCTAGCTCCTGCCAGCCTATCAGTTTGAAAGCAAGAAATTGCAAGTAGATAAATAGGAACTGTAACCCTAATTTTGAAATTAAAATTTTTAGTATTATATATACTTTTATTTCAATAAAATATGCTTCTCTCATTATTTTAATTTGCCATCCACTTCAAGTTTAGTCTTACATGTTCACAAGTACCACACTCTGCCATGATTGCTAGCAGGAGGGATGGCTGCAAGTGTTGATTTTTAATAAATTTATAAAAATCTCAAACTGCTGTTATACCTAGGATGTTTGAATGTACTTTAAACTGTTCAATTAAGTTCTTGATTTCCTCTCAGATCAAATGGGCAAATAGGAAGCCCTATTCATCGATACAGCCAGACTGTCCTGGAATCCTGTTTACCTTGAGGCAAAGGTGTACATTGCCTTAGGAGTCGGCTATTAACATAACTGGGTGGGGGAACTGAAATTCCTGATGTCCTGCAGATCATGAATGGGGGCTCTTAAATTGCCCTTTATACATATGTTAATAAAAGGGTCCTTTTTGGTATTTCCCTTGCTGTGTAATATTCTGGTATTCTTCCTTTAAACTAACATGCTCTGTTCTATATTTTCAAAGTAGGACAATACTCAGAGGTATTTCCCTTCAACAAAGGATTATCTCACTCCCACCCAGAAAACAATTAAACCGAACTCTCCCCTAAAGCGAGACTTCCTGAGACAAAAAACAAACAAACAAACAATGGTCACACCTGGAAGGGAACTGCCCAGACGTTTTCACCTGGAAGAAATAAGCTGTAGCTTTGATTACAGAGTATAAAGCCAAAACCAGTTTTCAAAGATCCTCCAATATTGATTGGTCAAAAATAGTCCTCGCTTCAGACGTATCTCTGACTGATTCACAGCATTCTGCATGACATGCTCATTGAAGCAGCCCAAAAATCCACATTATTGCCATTAAATTAATGTATTGACATGTACCTCCACCCTTTTCTCTTATCATTCTCCTGACTTTGTAATCTTTTCCTAAGATCATTATTTGCATAAAAACTTTTCATTGTATTTATCCTGAATCTAAGGTGCTAACCAACCATTGTTTGAGTTATTTACTTATGAAAAGCTCCCACTGCTGGCCTTTTGTTCTATTGTATAATCTTTAATGTAGCAAAGAGTAGCAGAAGAGTATAACTGGTCCTACGTTTGGAGGGTATGTCAGCTCTCCTATTGAATTTTTTAGGGAAGCTCAGCACATAGATTTTTCTAGCAGACAGAAATGGGTTAGATATAGCTGTTTATCCAGCAGTGGCGGGGAGCGGGCGGCGGCGGCCCTGTTGCTTAGATGCTATTTTTGTCAATAAACTAGTCTTGTCTGAAATTAAGATCGGTGTGGTTCTTGGGGGGCTCCGCCAGCAGACAAACTTTTTAATTTTAAAACACATCTCCACATTAACAAGGGATAGCAATTTTT
This sequence comes from Furcifer pardalis, assembly GCA_030440675.1. Classification (NCBI taxonomy): domain Eukaryota; kingdom Metazoa; phylum Chordata; class Lepidosauria; order Squamata; family Chamaeleonidae; genus Furcifer; species Furcifer pardalis. The sequence continues at coordinate 105,056,627 of CP126895.1, read as the reverse complement.
AGGTAACAGAACCACTTTGGTGGGAAAAGATCTTACAGACATGAAAGGAGTCTCATTCGGGCATCCCAAGCAGAGTTTCTCCAGCAAAAATCCTTTCAACCCAGAATAATTTCTGACATGAAATTATTATTTGAGTAGAATTTCAAAGCCATATTTGTTTATCAAAATGTGTGAATACAACATGGTGGGGTCTAGAATTCTAAAAACATTCAGTGTTCTGGGCCAAAGTTGGAAACATTACTTTTTTGTTGATCTATAATTCACAGAATCTCCCAGCCTAGCTATTGGCCAGGTTTACAGGAGTGTTTTGGAAGTTGCATGTTTTTAAAAAGCAACTTTCCAAGCTCTAACTGGGTAAAGATATAATTGGATTTCTCTAATTATCTGACAATGACCTGCCAAACAACAGAACATTGTTGTGAAACCAGCCCCCAAATGTTACCAAATCTCACAGGCCAATACATAATTCACCCCAACTACTGCAACTATCTCATCCAGACTCCTGATGGCCGTAAATCCAGATTAACAGCTCCCTTGCTGTTGCCAGCAGGGGCTTTGAAGAACTCTTTGCTGCTGCAGAGCTAATGAGCTTTATAAGAAGGGAACGTTGTTCTACAGTTCAGCAGAAGGTGTGTGTTTGTGTGCTCTGATTAAGCAAGCGCATGTGGAAGTCAATGCAGATGGCTGAGAATATGCTACTGGAGAAAAACAGATGCTTTCACCAGAACAGAAGTTATCTAATAGTCAAGCATTACAGTGAGTTGACAGTTGCTGAAGCCAGAACAAAATTATTCTGGCATGATAACATACACTGCAGCCTTGGTATGCTTCTAAGATCCACCATTTTATCAGCATTTACCCTGAGCAAGCATCCTTGTTTACGCTAAGGCCCTTGTGTCCATTGGGGTCATCGCAGGACATCTAATTCTGCACTGACTACAGAGTGGTGACCAGGTCACTAATCTGCTTGTCCAGGTTCCTAGCATCCATGGGCTACTTCATCGTCATTGATTTCCCTCTAAAATTCTTCAGCTTTAAATTAGATTTAGACTGGAGATGCCTTCTAACAGAGGACGTCTTCATAAAGAGAACTGTTCCCTGAGAGCACCTGAAATGGAAGACCACCCTCCCTAAAGAGAACTATGCAAGAGAATGACCCTGAGTCTAAATGGATATGAGCCTCAAGTCTACCGGCTCAGATTCAGGAAGACCTTTATGGCAAGAACAAACATTCTTGCAGGTACACAAGAGCAAATCCAGATTAGAAGATGGAAGGAGCTCATTGGACAAGGAACAACATTAAAGGAGGATAGAGCAGGAGAACTCAACCACCCCTACATCACTTGGAAGACCCTGAATAGGCTGAGGGTTGGAGTCCCTAAGTGCAAGACCAACATGCTCATGTGGGGGCTCCTGGCAGACAACACACAGTGTGAATATGAATAGATACAGAAACCAGATCATTTACTGGTCTGCTGATTCTTGCCAGAAACATGCACCAATGAGGACAAGTTCGGGCAACCACAAAGTGAAGAAAGTGGCTTCATTTTGGCAGTCCATGGTTTGATCGGGACATGAAAGATGAAGACTCTCCCTTTTAAAAAAAGGCATGCGACCACCAAATAGCATTCTAGATGTTGTTGGTTTACAAGTCCCACTAGTGCTAGGCAGTGTAACTAACATGGAGAGATGAAGGAGTTGCAATCTAAATGACGGTGGGGTGGGGAAGAGGACTGTCTGAAGGACTTTCTATGACATATTTATACCAGCACAATTCCATTGGCGTAACTTTCAACAGTGAATGGTTGCAAATTAAGGAGTCAGGGTAGGCATTTCCTATTATACTCTGGCTGGAATCCTGTTACAGTTACTCAAACTATTGCTTTGGGAAGCAAACTGCCTTAAAATAGGAAATCTTCATAGACATTATCTGTTGCATGACTCAGCTTGCAAGGGATAATGCCCACCAAGTTTTCTTAACTGATGGGAATTTGTGTCTAAATGTTACACCGTTTGCCTAACTGTGCAACAGAGGATTTCAGATAATGAGTCAGGCAACTACTAGTATACCATAGAAATACCTACACTAATTTTTAAATGTCCGGCAATTTCTTGCTGAAAGTTGTGTCAACAGTTGTGCTAGTGGGCATAACTAATGGGATTTTGGCCAAAACATTTCCGATGGATGCTTTAATAGCTTCCTCCCAATTTTTTTTAGTAAGAACTTACATTTTGTGATTCTGTAATGTAATTTTAAACTGCTTCTGCTAGAAGTTGCATCTTCTTTTTCGTCTTCTTAGCTAGTCAAATAATGTATATTTAGGTATTAAATTCATCTCAAAAGTGGTGAGAACTGAGCATCCGTTATTTTAATGTAAAAGTTTAATTGAATTAAAAACAACTGAATTTCTTCATTGTAGATGGAAGTCTGCTCCAGCTAAGATAAAGGTGGTGCTGTCATGGCTTTTGGACATAACATGGCTGTTGACATAAATTGATGAAGAAGAGGCACAGATTATCTTCATGGACTTTTGAACAAGACAGCCTGATTCAGTCCCTTGTGTTTGAAGGGATTTCTTCTTCCTACATCTAGATGTTAAAAACCCTGAAAGTCATAGAAGAAAATAATGTTCCAAGCAGGCTATTACTTCCACAAATGAAAACAACAAAGAGAACCAAGATGGTTCAGGAGGAAAAAATGAAACAATAATCAACAGGTAAAAAGTACCTTTTGTACAACTAGCAAGAATGTACAGCTTTTTGAGGTCTTCAGAATCCTTCAGCCCATGTGGCAAAAAATAGATCTCCTCCACCTATTCTTCTAAAAGGCACTGCCCACATATGGAGCAAAGATATCTGCAGACGTTTCCACGGACATGTGGCAGGCATGCCTAGACACTGGAGTGTATGGAATGCTGTTTACCTTCCTACCAAAGTGGTACCTATTTATCTACTTGCAATTTCTTGCTTTCAAACTGCTAGGTTGGTGAAAGCTGGTACAGAGATGGGAGTGCATTCCATCATGCAGTACTTGGGTCTCAAATTGCTGCTCTGCTGACCTAACAGAGTTAAGCGTCTTATTCACTTGAGCCATCACAATCTGTATCATATAACTCCCCAAATTCTACTGTATACTTAAACATACATATACAGTGGTACCTCATACAATGATTTTAATCCATTCCATGGGGCGTTGTTATGTGAAACAATTGCTATACGATGCATAAATCGTATAATGATTTTCCCTATGGGATACATTGTACAACAATTTTTTTGGTAAGTGGTTTTCCCCATTGAAAAATTGTTGTACAATTTTTCCATAGGGAAAATTGTTATGCAGGATGCCATCCCCCCACCCCCCAATCTAATTGTTATGTGATTTCATTGCTATACAGGGCGATTGTTGTATGAGGTTCCACTGTAATTCAAATTAAATCTTTATAGCTACACCTCTACTTTATTCTCCACACCACACAGAAGGAAAATAATACATTCAATACAAGGGTTCTCATAAGCAAAATGGGACTCATCATAACTGCAGAAGAGGCTTTGATATTTTAGAGAAAATGTTAACGGAATTTCTTACAGCTCTACCATGCTGTCTTGTATTTGACACTACTCTTGGAGGTCTCCTATACTTTAGTCTTCTTGTGATTTGTACAAATAATGATGGCCTCACTTTAGTCATTTTAGCTTTGAGAGAGAACTCCACCTAGACAGTTTTGCTGGTTTTCCCAATGCAAGGCTGGGGGCTGCTAGACAAGATGGTTCAGACCTAGTTTGGGAACCTTTTAAAGTTTGCTCCTTTGTGACTCTTGATTTTGTTAAGTGGGCACAAGCTGGATTTTAGTGTTGCCTCTTCTCAGCAAACTTGGAAATGATGTTAAGAACTGTTGATTGCCAATCCTCATTTTGGAAATACTTTTCCTTCAAAAACCCAACAACACTCAAACACAACCCCAAGAGAAAGTTTCAGTGTTTCTTTTTTAACCTCTGAGTCTGAAAGGGATCTCACTTAAAATAACAAAATGATTCCATCTAGTCAGGATGTTGCACTTTTGTTTAAATGATGACATTTCTGTGCAATAAACATAGAAGCCATGACTGCAAAATGATCTCAGTAAGAGTTATGCACAATTGTGCTCTTGTCCTGTATCGCCCAGCAGTCTCCCAACAGTGAAGCCCGCAGTTATCTTTCTTGGGAAATTCAACAATGCAAACATGCACACCTGTAATCCCAAGTGTAAAATGAAAGAGGCTCTGCTGATTGTTCTAAGAGAACACACATCATTGAGCATGTAGTTTATCATCTAAATATTAACTACAGGAATTCACTTCCTGCGGTCACCTGGCAGGATAAACATCCTTATTTCTAAAGCAGAGGTAGGATCATTTGGCTCTTCGGGTAGGTAGGTAGGTAGGTAGGTAGGTAGGTAGGGGGATGGATGGAGTCAAGTGAACCTTTCCAGGGTTTTCTAGGTAGAGAGTACTACAGTATTCACTTCTTCTAGCAGTGCCCTGGCAGTGTGCAGCTTTTCCTAGGCTACAGAGTTGGGTTCTTCTCCCATGAGACACAGTGGGCTATTGAACTTCCAACCTCTGGCTCCTGATAAAAACAATGTTCCTGAAATAATGTAAAGATACTAGTCATCAGACATCCTGCTACAGTAATGGAGTTGACCATACAGCCAGCAACTCAATGCCTAGTGTTGGGCAGCAGTAAATAACCTGACTCCCTAAAGGGGCCAACGCCTACCAGTGGATGAACCCCTTTAGGTGGGGTGATGGTCTTCCTCAGTGGAGGAAATGCCACTGGAAACCACCCTATTGGGCCAAATGGCAAAATAAGCGGAAGAGGAACTCTGATTCCCAACGGCCATGGAGGCGGAAGAGGCCATGTCATATGGACTGGCTGTGAAGGTGCATCTTGCCCATATCCTCAAGGCTGCAGCAGTCCATTGCAGTCCCAGTGTTAAATTCTGCAGGTCTCATTTCGTATGTGCCACAGGAGATGGATCCATGAAATAGTGTGTGGGTCACTACATGGCAAGCTGGGATCAATCTTAAACAAATTCAAGCCAAAGGCATTTTTCCCTGCTTCAGGAAAAAAATGCATTCTTGGATACGAGTTGCAGCCTACGATGATGACAGACAAGGAGTCATCAGATCTCACATGGGCTGGAGCTCCAGATGAATTATGGGTAGCAAGGGTCATCCTTTCAAAGTTGAAAAGATGGTTACACTCATCATCCTTCATCACTGAGATGTACTTCTCTAGAGATAATGGAAGCTGCGGTCAAGCTTGTCTTCTGGGCTGACGTTTACCTATAACTGAGATAGCTAGTGCTACCATTCAGAAAAACCTCTGGCTAGCCATTGTGAGATTTCTAAAGAAAATGAACCCAAAAGAGAGCCTCCATTAATGCTCTTTAGAGTGGAGAGGTTCATGTCGGAAAAGAATGTTACACTCTTTTTTTTCTCCAATGCATGGGATGGCTTAATAATAAATTACAAGTCGTCAAGGCCATTCCAATTTGTGACCATTGTCAGGGCTGTTAGATTCTCCCAGGGGGGCAACTGTGGGCTGTGCAGCTTGTGCTGGACCACACAAGCCAACTCTTCACCAAGGAGGCACACTGGGGAATTGAACTCCCAACCTCTGGCTCCACAGCTAGGTAACTAAATATCACTACCAATTGAGTTCCTCCATCTGGAAAAAGGGAGCTTATAAATGGGATTAAATAAAAAAAACTAATTTCTTTCCACTAGGCAAACTGATCTTTTACCTGGACCAGTTTGGTATTACAGTACTTGAAAACTAAAACAGTTCAGAGCACTTTGGCACCACTACTGCTTTTAACATACAGTACTGTATATTACTTTGTAAGGAGGAGAGACTCCTATGTGACCAAGTTTTTGTAATATCTGAGCACGAGGTTTTATCAGCATCTGGTGGCCAACTGTGTAAAAGCACTTATTTGTTGTTTCTAAGATTACAAGAAATTGCACAGGGCTTGAATGCAAACACATTACTAGTACAGTAATACCTCATATAACATTAGTATCGAATAACACGAAAATCGCATAACATCAAGGAATCTGGGGGGAAGAATTGCATCAGATAACATTAAGATCCTATGGGATGCTTCAGATAACAACCGTGAAAGCCTGTGTGGTTACAATGTATCTCTATGGATCCCATAGAGGATCAGATAACACTAAAAATCATATAACACGAAGACTTGTGGAACCAGGTTTTAGTGTTATATGAGGTTTTACTGTATATTGATACATATCCGCCTGATCAGGTGAGGATATAAATAAAAAACCCTGTGAGAACCATTTCTTAACAAAAGAATGGGACTACCAAACTGTAATCACTTAATTAGCAAGTCCTGGACAGGGTAAGCTGCAGATCTGATGAACTTGTTTGTCCGAAGAACACTAGATGTTTTTGACACAGAGTTGTGGATTAACAGTTTTTCACCATACTGTACATGTTAATCTGCTTATCTACATTTTGACATACTGGATGTACTTGTCACCTTTCAATGGCAGTTAAATGAACACATAACCACCATAAAAGCACATTTTGCAATTTTACTGCATTCCCCCACTTGCAACCAAAAGGTTGAGTTTGATCCTGACCAGGCCAGGGCTCAAGGTTGACTCAGCCTTCTATCCTTCTGAGGTCGGCAAAATGAGTAGTAGACAGAATCAGAGCTCAAGATAAATTCGACAAAATAGAGAACTAGACCAAAAGAAACAAACTGAGTTTCAACAAAAAAAAAAGTAGAATCTTGCACATAGGTGATAAAAATGAGATGTACAAAAGCAGGATGGGAGACATTTGGCTCAGCAGCAGTATCTGTGAAAAGGATCTAGGTCAGTGGTGGCAAACCTATGGCAGTGTTCCAGAAGTGGCATACAGAAGCCTTTCTCCTGGCACGCACACCATCAAGATGAAGCCCTGCCCCGTGCAGCCTCCGGACCACACCACTTCCCCACCATCCCTCTCTACCAAAGGAGAGGCAAGAAGGGAGCCTGAAATCCCAGCTGGGAGGCTGCAGAGAGGTAAGGTTAAGAGCAGGGGGGGGGGGAAGGCCTGAAAGGGAATGGGAAGGCCCATTAAGGGATGGCAAAGCCACACTGAGTTTCTCTGGGTCCTAGGAAGCCTTTCTGGTGTCCAGTGTGGCGCTTGTTTGGGGGGGGGGGGCTTCTGGTGTGGCTGCTTGTCCAGGGGGGCTTGCCAGGGGGGGAGAAACACCCATGTGACATCACTGGCATGTGTGATGCCAGCCATTCATCCCCCCGCCCCCCACTTCCTTGTGCACTCGGTCTCTAAAAGGTTTGCCATCACTGATCTAGATGTTGTATCAGACGAGCTAATAATGAATTAGCAATGTGCTACAGAACTACTGCAGTAGCTTAGTGGTTAAGAAGCTGAACTTGATGACTGGAAGGTTGGCAGGTCAGCAGCTCAAGACCTGAGTTCATCTGTCCCAGCTCCTCCCAACCTAGCAGTTCAAAAGCAAGAAATTGCAAGTAGATAAATGGGTACCACTTTGGTGGGAAGGTAAAGAGTGTTGCATCTAGGCATGCCTGCTACATTTCCACATGTCCACAGAAATGTCTGCAGATACAGACAGCACTGGCTCTTGGGCTATAAACAGAGATGAGCACCGAACGACTGGCTTTCAAGCAAGGGCGGCCTTTATCTTTACAGAGCTACATCTGATTCATTGTACAAATTTGAATATTAGTACCCATGGAAACTGTGATCAGCTCCTACTTCCAGTGAAGCAACCTAAAATCCTGGCATGGTAAGACTAACATGTGAAAAACTATTCACAGTATATGCTTCGGGAGCTGCACTGGTTGCCGGTTTGCCTCCGGGTGCAATTCAAGGTGCTGGTTATTACCTTTAAAGCCCTACATGGTAGTGGGCTAGGATACTTAAGAGACCGCCTCACCCCAAGAACATCTGCCCGTCCCACCAGAGCAGACCGGAGAGGCTCCCTAGTTGTTCCATCGGCCAGGGAGGCACATCTCTCTGGCACCAGAAGGAGGGCCTTCTCTGTGTCTGCTCCGGCCCTATGGAACCTCCTCCCGATGGAGCTACGTCTCCAGACAGAGTTGCTGCCCTTTAGGAAGAATCTAAAAACATGGCTGGCAGTGGCAGGACAGATATAGGGTATGGAAGGTATAATGACCCCAGCACATTGGTTGATCTGAGCCCCTCTCTTTTTCTACTTTTTAACTAGTAGCTGTAGCATCTGGTGTGTTTTTAATCTTTCTCAGTTTTTAATTTTTAAAAAGTTTTAAGGTTTTTAGAATCATGGAAGCTCCCACTTCCTAATCCTGGGCCTTATCTGCCTAGGGAAGGAAAAGATTAACGTCCTCTGGCCGGAAGGAGGAATGGATTTTAGTTGTTTGTGTTGTGTGTGAGTTATTGTTTTGTTTTTTTCTCCTGATTGTAAAACGCCCTGAGTCGCCACGGCGAGTGGGCGGTGATATAAATCTAAATAAATAAATAAATAAATGACACAAAGAGTCAGTTTGCATTAAGCAGTGAAAAATGTCAATGTCTCAAGTGCCATAAAATACTGTTGGTGTCTCAAACTATTTTGATTTTCCATTATTTTTTCCTACCATGTGTAATTTCCCAGTGCTGCCTAAGAATTGTGTAACTAATTAAAAGAACACAAGGGACAGGGTTTGTACACTTTGAGCATATGCTTCTTGGAACAGGAACCTTTCACACTTCACAACAACTTTTTCCAAAATAAGTACCAGTTCAAAAACAGAGTGCAACATATTTGTGAAATCTGCTTTTTAGGAGATAGGAAGAAAAATCTACCAGGGTTCCCAAATCTTTAAATATATATCAAATAGCTTTTTCTGAACTCTAAAAAGTGGATTCTGTTACACAGGAGTTATTATTGGTCCATCTAACCTAGTATTTCTGTGATGGCTTTCCAACGTGAGGCTTCTGCTAACGGATGTTAACAAATTGAGTGGGATCTTCTGCATACCACACACTCCATATTTCTGCCACTCCATATTTCTGCCCTCCGGCTGGGAGGTGAAAAGGAGCCCCTGCCGAGGGGCTTGAAGGACGCCGGCCGCCGAGCGCGGGAACGCTGCCGCCGCCGCTGCGCCCCTCCCAGCCACCGTCACCGGCTGGGAGGTGAAAAGGAGCCCCTGCCGAGGGGCTTGAAGGACGCCGGCCGCCGAGCGCGGGAACGCTGCCGCCGCCGCTGCGCCCCTCCCAGCCACCGTCACCGGCTGGGAGGTGAAAAGGAGCCCCTGCCGAGGGGCTTGAAGGACGCCGGCCGCCGAGCGCGGGAACGCTGCCGCCGCCGCTGCGCCCCTCCCAGCCACCGTCACCGGCTGGGAGGTGAAAAGGAGCCCCTGCCGAGGGGCTTGAAGGACGCCGGCCGCCGAGCGCGGGAACGCTGCCGCCGCCGCTGCGCCCCTCCCAGCCACCGTCACCGGCTGGGAGGTGAAAAGGAGCCCCTGCCGAGGGGCTTGAAGGACGCCGGCCGCCGAGCGCGGGAACGCTGCCGCCGCCGCTGCGCCCCTCCCAGCCACCGTCACCGGCTGGGAGGTGAAAAGGAGCCCCTGCCGAGGGGCTTGAAGGACGCCGGCCGCTGAGCGCGGGAACGCTGCCGCCGCCGCCGCGCCCCTCCGTGTTGTTTTACACTATGTGGTTGTTTTACTATGTCATTTGTTTACTGTTGTTTTATGTTCTTTGGAAGCCGCCTTGAGTCAGGTTCACCTGAGCAAGGCGGGGTATAAAAATAAATTTGAATTGAATTGAATTGAATCTGCTCCTCCAAGTGAATCTGGAAAGAATCTTCTGAGTTTAAAAATAAACATTGCTAGTTTCAGATAAAGAATAAAAGAGAAATCAGTTTTCCAATATGCATCTTGAACATGAACCTGTCTGGATACACCTTGCTTTGCAGAAAAAGTATGGCTCTTGAGTTCTTAGCAAAAAAAGCAACAGTTTTTGGTGGGAGTTTTTGGAGAGAGGGACTCAGAATGCATAACTAGGACTGGTAAAAACTGTGAGGCAATAGCTCTTGAAGTGAGGACCTTATGTTGGCAAGAGGAAATGCTGTTGAGGTCGCCTGATATTGGGCGGATGTCATCTAGTTCTTTTGATTCCTTTTTGTTTCAGGTATGTTAATTTTAGCTTTGTATGTTATTATATGCTTATGGTGCCTCTGACACGAATAAAGTATCTTGAGGAAGATGAAGAGGCTTGTTTATTGAAATTCAAAAGGATAGGACCAAAAGTCATGGTTTCAAGTCAAAAGTAGAGATTTTACAGTGAGAGCCATTGGACAATGAAATTACCTCCCTTGATGGCGATTTTTAAGCAGCAGTTGGATAACCACCTGTCATCTGTTCTCTGCTGTGTTATGAATTTTCAGGATTGGTACGGGGTTGGGGTTGAAGACCCATGGAGTCCCTTCTGTTTCTACTGTTCTAGGACAGTGATGGCAAACCTTGGCATTCCATGTGTTCTTGGACTTCAATTCCCAGAAGCCCAAGACTCTGTGAATCCACATGAATGGATTTATGTACGTGCAGTAAATCCATTTGTGTGGTTTCACAGAGACTTGGACTTCTGGGAATTGAAGTCCAAGAACAGCTGGAATGCCAAGGTTCACCACCGTAGTTCTAGGATTATACAGTTTCCACCTCTGGCCTAGCAAAGCAAACCAGATCAAAGGTGTGACAAAAGATGACATCTGGTATCATCTCCCACCCACCCCCAGTCTTTGTAAGGATGCCGCCCAACAAGGAGTTTATGGATCTGGGAATAATGTGTGAGGACAAAGCCAATGTTTTACTGAGTTTTTATTGTGAAATATTGGGTTTAGAAAAGAGTACAAAAATGTCAACTGTCAACAAGTGTGCCAGTACACAATTTCAATAGTATATACACATGTAGCAAGCAGAAAGGCTTCACCTCAGAATGGACAGACATTCTAACTAAAAAAAGAAAGAAAAGAATTGCAATATTCACAGGCTTAAAATACATGAATAACTTAAGCCCAAGTGAAGCTTTTATTGTTCAATGCTAACAGCTGAAGAACTGACTTAAATCCACATTATAGTACAATGAATAACCTTGAAAGTCTAAGAAAACAAGTTCATTCTGAAAATAACCTACAGCTCTAGGATTCCATTTGCTAGTTTCTTAGCCTTCATAACCTCCCAAAAAAGATGATGTAATTTAATCCAAATTAATTTCTCTAAACACTGTGAAATCTCCAATGATTTGATAATGGGCATTGTATACCTCTACCATTTAAAACCTAGCAAGGTGGGGTATTGCTAGATCTCTTCTTCTAAAATGTCCCTGTTGCAGTATAAATAGGTTTCAATGAAAATGCTTTGATCAGAAAGTGGGTTAGTTTCCTGTGAAGTTTGTTTTATTAAAACAAACAAATCCACCAGTTACAGATAGCCATTCAACTGGGTGGGGGGTCCCTAAAATACTCTGAAACTGATAATTTTAAAAAAGGTTTGCAATGACTAAAGAGTCAGGTGTGACAGCAGCTGGATATTCTATCCTAGCTGTATCATTATGTAATAACAATAAATATTACACTGCATCACAAAAAATATTGTCTGCTACTTGGTCTAATTCGTGTATTCTATACTAAATCAAGTACACTGAATCCAAATCTGAAGTCTGATTCTGCCTGGCACGTCAGGATCTTAAGTTAGCAAATCTCACCCTCTTGGTTAGATTCTTGTGTTGATCACATGGGGTATATTTGCCACAAATGTAGCAAAAATTGCCTGATTTAACACAGTTGCACCTACTCATCTTTAGCTCAAAACAGACTCACTATGGCCTACCTGTACTATCCAATAAGTTGGTTTTGCACTAGAGACAAGCCTTTGGTCCATTTTGTCTTATATACCTGTTTCTGACATGCCCAGCTGCTGCTGGAACATGCATGCCACCAGGGGATGTGATTCAGCTGAGACGGGAACAGGCATAATGGTAGCTTCAATTGTTATAATGTTCCTATGTAAAAATACACTGCCCGATTACCAATCATTTGAACAGCTATAACACGCCTTAAAATGTGTACATGGCAGGCAAATTCTGAGTTCAGATTTGGAATCAGCACACTCAATATCATGTAAATCACATGTGTTATTCCCAGCAGCAAAATCACTGTTGTGCAGTGTTATTTATAAATTCACTAAGTTCATATTAGTATAAAAGTTCTTCTAAAACCCTCAGTATTGTAGAAAGCACCTCCCATCTTTTCTCTCTCTCTCTCTCCCTCCAAATTACAACTGTTCAGTAGTCTCCTGGGAAAAATACTCCCAATCTCCAGGGAGCTGGTTAAAAAACATGTAAATACTAGCTGAAGTGCAATTCTTTTAAGTGTAACTTGAGCACCCTTTTTATCAACAGGGTTTCCATTTTATGGGAAAAAACTACTTATTTCTAAAGGTGATGAAAGTCATACTTTTGGAATGAGCTTTGGGTTTGTTTACCGCCTGCATAATCTTTCCAAGGGAACATTAAAAATAAGAGATTTAAATGCAAAAAATATTCCTCCTAGACAACAGCTCCCACTTTCTGCTCCAGAGAATCATCTCCATACTACTGTGCCTGCTGAACAACTTTTTGCCTATCAGGTGCAGAACTCTTGTGCGTTACACAACGTTCCAGAACATAAGGTAGCTTATTGGTTAGACTTTTTGGGCCTCACCACTGCCTTGATAAAATCTAAGGTGGCCCCTGCAGGATTCCTGAAGCTGCAAGTTACAAGTGAGCAAACTGTCTCTCTTTCTGCCAATCTCAAAAGCCGCCAATAATTTCCCATGTAACCCCAGGCTTTCCCAAAGACTGAAAGCCACTGACCTGGGGCACCCATGCATGGCCTCTTATTGGGTACTCTCGTCAGACTCATCTAACTTTTGCAGAGCATGTGGGGCTTCCGCCTGCAGTTTCTAATTGAATACCTGGCTGACAGTAAGAAGGGTTATGACCAGTGATGCGATGTTGCCGGTGCCAACCGGTTCCCCAGAACCGGTAGCAACAATCCCGGAAGGTTCTCCGGGAGGGTAGTCCATTTTTGAGGCGTCCGGTTCCGACGCCTCACCGAATTTTTTTTTAAATTGGAGCTAAAATGGCTCCAATATAGTGCACATGTGCAGAAATCAATCTGACACATGTGTGCTGCAATCACGAGTCACGCATGCGTCAGATTGAGTTTCTGCACATGCACACTAAGAGGCAGCCGCCACTTCTGTCCCGGAACCTTGGAGTTGGGGCTCGCAAGCCAGGAGGAGGCTAATGGCAGACTGAACTAGGTGCACCGAAGGAACTGTCCCCCTTTCCCACCCAGCTTCCTAGGACGATTAGCACGGCTGCAGAGGTTCCCTGTGGCTGTGTTCAATCGTGCAACTGGCCTTCGGAAGAGGAGGCCACAGTTGGGGGCAGCGCACCTTGCCTGGCGGCTCCGGGCCATGGGGGCTCGTCGGCCACAAGGGTAAATAAGTGAGGGTTTTTGTATTTGGGGTGGGTGGGTGGTTTATTTGTGTTTTGGGTGGGTGGGTGTATTTTTATTTAATTTCTTTATTTATTTTATTTATTTAAGTTATTTATGGGTTTGAGTTGTGGTTGTTTGGTTGGGTGGGTGGGTTGAGGTGTGTGTGTTTATTTTAATTTATTTTTTATTTGGCCCCACCCACAATGTCATGACGTTGGCTCTGCCCACGTCATGACGTCAGCTCCGCTCCCACTGTGATGACATCACGGTGGGGTAGAATTTTTTTTTACATCCTATCACTGGTTATGACATGTCCCAAATGGCTGGTGCTCCTGTTCTGAAAGCAAGGTGTTCCTCGTCATTTCCTTGGGCTCCCAGGTTATTCATCAGAGAACAGAACGGCTGTGGGATTGTGCCCTCAGCTTTTGGCAAGGGGCTTATGTTTCCTTATTGTACAGAAATTTAAAATGCACACACACATTAATCTAGCAACTTAAAAAGGTATCGTTACAAAAAGAAGCATCTGAAGAGTTATATCAGCTGAAACACTGTTCCTGCATCATTTAGTTTAGAATACACCACAACAAAAATATGAACTGAAATGAAGGTATCATAGAAGACCTAGTTTAGTGTAGCAAAATAAAAATTAAATTAGGCACAAGAGTTAAGACAAATACTCTTTACACAAACACATGTTAGTTATCTAAAGCCAAAATTCACTGCCTGCTAGTTCTCAGCGCCTTTTCTAGCTAAACAACATTGTTCTGACCATATGATTCATCTGTACACATATTTATATATGTATATACACACATGCGACGGAACATTTAAAAATGATTTTCTTTTAAAAAAGAAGAGCCTTATATACAAAATACCCACATTCCTATAAATAAACAGTTGGGAGAAAAAGGCACTTGCAAGAGAAGAGTCTACAGTATATTTTTGAAAACCACATTTTGTTCTGGTACTTACAATAGAGAATCTCTTTAAATTTCTATCACAAGAAATACAAAACACCAGTTATCACTAAGAATAAAATTGTTAAAATTCTTTTACATATATTTATAGGTTTCTAATAATAAAAGCACCATGATTTTATTCTTCATTGTACTCTCGTTTTGAGTGAAAAGACAAAGTATAGTTGCCATGTATCTAGTGCTTTGTTTGTTTTAGAACTAGCTGCTGCTGGAGAAGTGTTACGGTTAACAGTTTTTTTCCCCTTGATGCGGATCTGCCCAGTTTTCAGACAAGTTCTCTTCTTGCCCAGGTGCCCTGAATAAAATCCAATTTATATTAATAAGTCTTCACAATGGCAGTGCTTGGTGGATGTCTCCTTCAAGTTGCTGTTGTTCATGTATTTGTTATTGCATGATGTGATTTAAAAAATAAGACCACTCTTACTGGCAAGAGTGACTACAAAGAAATCCCCCTCTGATATAAATCTCTCTTTTAAAAAAGCTTTCTTCAAGCCGGCTGAAGTATTTGAATCCAACTGGTTTAAACTTTAAAGTCACTGCATTACCAGTTACAAATGGTGTAAGAAACATGCCAATTACTGTGTTCAAAAAAATTCATCTTACCATACAGGCTTTTGAATAGTTGCCACAGAATTTTTTACCTTTTGAATATTTAACACCCATGCAAACAGCTAGATCATCATGGAGATGTCAGCATACTCCCACTCTTGTCAAACTTCTTGCCTTTGGATAAGGCTGCAACCTGTTTGAGGAGCTCTCTGTTTTTTGCCTAAAAACACAAAAACATCAATATTCCTTATTTTATAATTATAATTACTCCCCCTGTAGCCGCATTCCATATGTAAACATTCAACATGCCTTATTATTGTCCACGACAGCCATAGCTTGTAGGACTTGAAGTCTAAAACATCTGGAGTACACAAATTTGTGGCATAAAACTGTACATTGCTACACACTGATACATTTTTTGTTTCAAAGCTTTCAGTATTTACATTTTTACTCTTTCTCTCTTGCCAGAAAAGGTAAAGAAATATTGTTTCTACGTTTAATCCGCACAAGCTCTAACTTCATGAAAATAAAATCCAGCCACTAAGAGCCAAGGGGGTGGTACATAAGTGTGACTGCTTTGCTTTGTTTTAATACAGTCGAACTACTCCTTTTATTTGTTTCAGAGAATACAGTGTTTTTCTTTATTTAATAGGCTGCCATCTACACCCCATGCACTGCAGAGGGGCAGGGCAACTCTGTACTGGGGGAGGGAGGAAGCACTCCCATTGGGCTGCTGGGCAGAGGTGAACTCTGTGCTGGGCGAAGAGCTCCCCCTGGGCTGCTGGGCAGAGCGAACTCTGTGCTGCAGCAATGATGTGCATGTCCAGAGAGGGTACATGCCATAGGTTCACCACCACTGCTCTATAATAATAAACCTGTATCAAGGTTAGAGCATTTCAGACTTTTTTACACAAACAAGTTTTAATAAGCTTCCTGGCATTCGAATTAAAATTTTCAAGCCTTGTTTCCAGAAGTCTTTTACCTAGCTAACTTTGTGGAGTTTTTTAGTTGAGTGGCAATTGTTTCCTAAATTGTTTTGTGTTCAATTTCTAACTGGCTTATTTTCTTTAAAGGTATTTCTCAGCTTTTAATCTGTTTCATCCCCAGTCATTAATAAAATAAACATCTTCACATTTTACTTGTTTATTTGGGGACAATGTAGACCTAAATTTAGTCTATGAAACTAAGAGTGATATTGCCCTTCACTGAAAGTCTGGTTTTAGTCTAAGGCAGTGGTGGCGAACCTATGGCTCACATACCAGAGGGGGCACTCACAGCCCTCTCTGTGGGCACGCACACCATCATCCCAGCACAAAGTTTGCCCTGCCCCTCTGTCCATCAGCCCAATGGGAGCGCTCTCACCCACCCTCCTTCCCCCAAGCAGAGTTTGCCCTGCCCCTCTGCAGCATGGACTGCAGCCAGTTGTGTTTGGGCACTTGCTCTCTAAAAGGTTCGTCATCACTGGTCTAAGGAAAGGGAGTTACTATGTTTGCACATGTCCATATTAAATAGTCCTGATCTGAGTTCTAGTACTAGAATGCAATACAACATAATTAACTGTGAAAGATGTAAAGGGTTACATTTTCTGACAACTGACCATCAAGTCGCATGGTTGGAATCTTATTTTCAACACACATAAGTTCCATCACACAAGAGACCAAGAGTTATTTTCAAGGTACTCACTCTTCCAAATTGTACAACTGATCATGATTGGGGAAACAACAGTGGTGGTGAAAAAACACTTGCACAACTGCCATTATGCACAAAATAATTCACAATAGTATTTTGGGCTCATATATAAAAATGTCTTTATCTCCAACTCTTGTTTGTAAATGAATGCTGTTTACCTGTAGCTGTTCCACAGTTTCCTTGTGAGCCCTCTCCATACTGTTCATTTTTGTTCTCAAGTTTGATTCCTGATACTGAAAATCTGCCTTCAGCTCTGTCAGCTAAGAAAAAGAATTGAACTCTTTAAGATATGGTTGTATGTTTGCTTTACAGACATAATTCACACACCCCAAAAATATCAATTCTTGGTATCTACTTAATAAAAATGTTAAAGGAAGCCAAAAGCATTTTACTTATGGGTGTGAAGGTAATCAAAATAAATATCACAAACTATGTATTATAATTGCATTATGTAAGGAATGGAGGTATTAATTTGAAATTGCACTTAGTAAATTATACAAGGTGTAGGGATGAGATGGGTGACCTGGGGCACTTAGGTCTCAGTCTGCCCTGGGAAGAGAAATTGTATCTGTAGACATGCAAGCCAAGACTTTTGCAGAGGCTGTCTTTATCAGATAGCAATGGGGGAGAGAAATGCCTGGGAAAGAGAAATTGAACTGAGGATGAGAATGGAAACAAGAGATTTGCCCCTAATTGGCATATTGAAACATGGATGCCAGAACATGGAGAGCCAGAAGGAGGTGGGCTGGAGAGAATGAATAAAGGAGTTAGTGACATAAGAGATGGGTGATTGTGTGTGTGAGCTGGGAATAATATAAGTTGCTTACTAAAAACTTATAGCTAATTTAGGGAAACAACATATGAGTAATGATGAACTGCTATCTGTCTACAGGTTGTACCTTGCTTAAAGAGCATGTATTTTATTTTTATATCACGTTTATAAAGCTGCTTGACGCTTTAACTTTTTATATTTTTAAAATTATTTAATAAAAACCATAAAATACCCAGCTGGTTTTATTAGTCAAACCTCGCTTAGCGAGCAACTCGATTAGCAAAAAACTTGCTTAATGAGTGGGTTTTTTCAAAAAGCGAGCTGACTCGCGTAGCGAAAATTGGTTCCTTGCACACAATATGTTGACACTTAAACTGATAAGATAGATCCAAGACACTGTTGAGAAAGATAACAGAAGAACGGTGGGGTACACCGAAAGAGCTTCCTGGACGATCGTGGTATTTTTGAACCACAATTGGGCATACCCTGGTAACAGCAACTTCGTGTTACCGGCTAATCTTTCTCACACTAAATCAGGTGAAAAGAACTGCAGAATGAACTCACCAAAAGGTGGCTTCATTTTGGCAGTTTCACGTCTGGCCTATACACGGAAGACAGAATAACAGTTATTCTGAACACAGGAACTAAGAAACTCACACATCTGTCTTACTTGTAGAAATAAGATACGTTTGCATCCACATGTGAGGAAACTAGGTTTTTTTAAAAAGCAAACCATGAACTTGTACTTTTGTTTAGGATGGACATGCAAGGCATAAGCTACTCTAAATGGCAAGGACCATTGATATTGGCTTTAAAGAAACCTTTTGAAATGTGTGATGCTTGGCAAGACACATGACCATTACACAAACATTGCGTTCATGCAAAATAGTTAACTAAATCACTGATGTTTTTACCTTTTTATCTTTTTCCAGGATAGTTTGGTCTCTTTGCTGCAAGAGGCGCTTCAATGACATCACCTCTTCTTTCAACTGACTTATGAGGACAAAGTTGTCAGTACCACCAGTGTCTGCTGACTGATTTATAGAACTACTGCAAAAGTATTAAAACAAGCTGTGACCAAGGCAGGAAACCAATGGTTATGTGTTTCAAACAAAAAATAATAATCCCAAACATCCCTATGGACAAACAGTACAGTAAAACCTCGAGTTACAAATAGTTCTACTTATTAAAAAACTTGCAATATGAAAGGAAATCTCAGGAAAAAAATCGCTTCGATACATTTTTTTTGAGATATGGAAAAATCTTTTGGTCTTCTGACACTTACCAAATGGTGGGAGAGTGTCTGAAGCATTTCTGCTCTGTTTGGGGAATTTTTTGTCATGTTTTGGCACCACCAGAAGCTTTCCCCACAAGGAGGAAGTGCTGAAAATTCCCCCCTCTCTGAAACAGTTGATAGGAGTGTACTTTTCCTGCAATTACCAGAGGTAGCCACTAGGTGGCAGTGTCAGAAATATGCTGAATATGCATTGAAAACCAAAATACACTTCCGGAGCTCAGCAAAGGAAAAAAAAGCCAAATAAACATCTTTTATCTGTTCAAATCTCTTTATAAAGTGGCCAAAACACAGCGAAAAATTCCAAAGTGAACTTTATGAAGAGTTTAGAACTGGAGGGAAAAAACACTTTTTTTTTGGCTTTTTCCTGACCTCCGAAACAGATTTTTTTTTTTTTGCTTTTCAATGCATTTCTATGGGAAACCACATTTTGAGATAACAAAATTTTCAAGACATGAAAAACCTCAAGGAACGAATTAATTTTGTATCTTGAGCTCTTACTGTATCTGGCAAAAATTAATGGAACCCTAAAATTAAATCATTAAAGGCACACAACATATATACATGACAAACTAGAGACAAATTAGTTTTCCAGTACAATAGAACCCCAGACAACGTTATGACATGGTTCCACGAGTCATGACGTTGTCCGGTTTTTAACGTTATTTGATACATTGATCGAACAATGCTAAAAAAAAAGCCCTGACGTCAGAGACAAACCACGCCAAGGCAAGGCTCGGCTTGTCCGAAATCACCCCCCCCCCGCGTGTCGTTCGGGGTTAGGGCAGGATACGGGAAAGACCCCCATCTCCTGCCCTAACCGCCGCCGGCGCGCACAAGCCTGCAAGCTGCTCGAAGTTGCGAAAGGGTAAAGATCCTTACACTTTCGCAACTTCGAGCGCGCACGCGAGTGGCGTTCGGGGTTAGGGCAGGATACGGGAAAGACTCCTGCCCTAACTGCCGCCGGCGCGCGCAAGCCTACAAGCCGCCCGAAGTTGCGAAGGGGTAAAGATCCTTACACTTTTGCAACTTCGAGCGTGCGCGTGAGTGTCGTTCGGGGTTAGGGCAGGATACGGGAAAAAATCCCGTCTCCTGCCCTAACTGCCACCGGTGCGCGCAAGCCTGCAAGCCGCCCGAAGTTGCAAAAGGGTAAAGATCCTTACACATTCGCAACTTCGAGCGTGCGCGCGAGTGCCGTTTGGGGTTAGGGCAGGACACAGGAAAGACCCCCATCTCCTGCCCTAACCGCCGCCAGCGCGCGCAAGCCTGAAGGCCGCCCGAAGTTGTGAAAGGGTAAAGATCCTTACACTTTCGCAACTTCGAGGGTGCGCGCGAGTGGTGTTCGGAGTTGGGCAGGATACGGGAAAGACCCCCATCTCCTGCCCTCACTGCTGCCGGCGCGCGCAAGCCTGCAAGACGCCCGAAGTTGCGAAGTTTTCAACTCAAAGTTTCGAAAGGGTAAGAATCCCCGTACCCTTTCCAAACATCGTGGGGGCAGGCGCTGAAGATCACGTTATTCGATACAAGATTTTCCCGAAAATCTTGTCACGTTATGCGGTTTTCACGCTATACGGTACTCGCGTTACCTGGGGTATTACTGTACTTGCTAGAGTAGATTTGTCTTTTAGATTAAATCCAAATCATTATTTGTGACTACAGTCCTCCTCATTTAACAAGTTACTTTTAGAAATAGGTTTAATCATTAGAATCTTACTAAGCAAGTGCAAATCTAGATACAGTAGAAATGATGACATTAAATATATTGACCTCCCTTTTCATTTGTTCATTTTAACACATGACCCTCTCAACATCCCAAAACAGTACTTTCTAGTGAAGATTGCATTTCAAAAAATGGGCAAAGAGAAGAACAGGCAAAGTGTTTGTCATATTGATTTCTTTAGAGTAAGAAAAAAACACAAGTGTTCTATTCAGCAGCCTGTGAGGAGGACTTCATTTTCTTACCTATCTCCATTAGATGGCTTGGATTCCATTTTGGGCTTTTTCTTTGGAGTTTCATTCTGAATAGCTGCAGAGGATTTATGGCTGAAAAAAAATAAGACAATTTTGTAGTATACATGAATATACACGCATATTCACAAATAAAACACAGATTTCTGAATAATTTAAAAAGAAGAAGTAGGGAACCTAATTCCTACTTCTGGTCTACAGTTTCTCCATTTCATCCACTGCCCTTGCTAAGCAAATGAACCTCTTTGAACTTTTTTTCTTTTAAAAAAGTCCAGAGACTTTTGATAAAAGTTAACTACCAAGTGGAGGGGTTGCAAGAGGAAACAATGCTGTGTTATCTGACCTCTGTGCAGTAATCAGGATTGCAAAGATATTAGCAAGTAACAGGATACTAACTTAATGCTTCCCAGAAGCCCTTGTGGTGCAGTGGTTAAACCTGCAGTACTGCAACCCAAACTACTGCCATTGTGAGTTCAATCTTAATGGGGATCAAGGTTGACTAAGCTTTTCATCCTTCTGTCATCGGTAAAATGAGTGCCCAGCATGTTGGGGCAAAATGGTAATTACCTTGTGAACTACCCAGAGAGTGCACTAACTTAGAGGAACTGTCATTAAAGTGCTTTGTAGGGAGGAGGAATTTCCATACCCACCACTGACATTTATCTCTAGCAGATTTGCTGTGAGGCAATGTGGCTTTCTGGGTGAAACATGTCCTTTCTCTCTGATATAAAGCACAAGTCAACTTTCAAATAAACATAAAACAAGATAGTGAGTACAGTATTTACCTCTGTTTCCACAATCCCTGATCCTGCTCTGGACTCAAACTGCTGATTCTGAAACATGGAATATACAATAGACTTAACAATTACAACAGAACCATTGCTTATTTAAAATGTATTGATTTCCTAGTAGATATGTAAAATAGCTATACTGACTATAACTATGTAAAAAAAATACAATGACAAAATTCGTGTAAGAAGTCAGCAACCTTTAAAACTATCAAAACAGCTAACAATGGGAATTATTAAGCATCGTATTCTTACTTCAAGAGATGTTTTCATGATCACTTGAATTTGGGGGAAAGAGGGGAAAATAGGCTTCTTGGAAAAGATGGCTCCAAAGTCTAGGCACTAATACTGTGTGCGACTTCAGTTGGAAAAATATCTAAAAGCTGTTAACATGGAGGTGATTATTGCAAAGATTTTTCTAATCTTCATCTCACTGGATTATTTAAAAATCTTCAATTAAAGCTCAGCTTTGTGTCTTGTGAGGTAAACTGTGAAATTAGATGAAATCTATTAAGACCTGCAGTAGGCAAAATCTTTTGAACTGAAGATAGAAATGCTGAAGGGGAGGGTGGGAATTGGCTATACAGTCATACCTCGCAGAACGAATTTAATTCGTTCTGCGAGGCTGTTCGCTATGCAAGTTTTTTGCTATGCTAAACAAACTCGCATAGCGAAAATTCCTAAGGAAAAACTCACATATCGAGCTTTTCTAGAGGGAAAACTCGCATAGCGAATTTTTTTTGTTATGCGAGTTTTCCACATAGAAATGCTCATTATGTGAGTTTCCCATTGGAAAAGTCCGACTCACATAGTGAATATTTTCACTATGCATGTCAGACTGGTTAGTGAAAAACCCGCTCGTTATGCAAGTTTTTCGCTAAGCGAGTCATTCGTTAAGCGAGGTTTGACTGTAGTCCTTTAGATGCACACTAGGATTTGTGAAAGTAACCCACTTCAGCCATGTCCCACGGACATTTCTTTTCAGTGAATAATCTAGGACAGTGATTCACTTGATCATCTGTTGATCAAGGCTTCTGGGAATTGAAGTCCAAGGACAGCTGGATTGCCAAGGTTCGCCATCACTGATCTAGGAATATGACATGTTATCACACTGGCTTTTGTGTGCTATTGTTTCTGCTGTTATAACTGTGTCCATTGATTCTCTTGACCCAAAATTATCCTCTGTGCATTCTATGACGTTCTACAGCACTTACTTGTGACTACTGCTGTGACGGTGGTGGTGGTGGTGATGACGGTGGTGGTGTTTCAAATGATGCTGGTCTTTCTCAGTTAGGCTTGTGGAGGAGGAATTCGAATGTGAAGACCCTAAGCTCTTCCTCTGTTCCTTGGTCTTCTGCAGAACTCTCTTGTAGGATAGAGTGCAAAGCCAACACAACAGCTTCCCATCAACCTTTTGGGAAATCATTCGCAGCAAATTATGTTACACGTACTCAGTGCTAAAAAGACACACAACAGCCAAAATAAAATTATCAAATACTACTGCTGTTATTCTTGTGCACAGAAACTCATATTAAACAAGTAAAAAATATTTCAGAAATCAGCAGCAGTAGATGCTACAAAACATGTTGAATGATATGCTGGAAATTGGATGAAATATACTAGTTTTCTTTTGTAAGTGAGCGAACGCACCTATAAATTTTGTGGACTGAAGAAATACTAGTCCAACTAATCACCCCATTAATAGAGCAAGAGGGTTCTCTGTGTGCCAATCTCCCCTTATTTACTCCCAATTCTATATTGTTCTAAGAAGTCTCTCAACTAACTCCCTAAATATCATTTTCAAGGACAAAAGGAGAAACCTGCCAAATATTTCCTTCTCTTTTATCATCAGTGACAAAAAAGGCAAATAAGCAAAAGCCCATTTCCCATTCTACTACAGTCAAGAGTAAGCCTTCCAAAAATGGAAATTCTATGTAGGATTTTTGGATCTCATATCTAGGGCTTTTATGTTGATTTACATATGCCATCACTTTCCTTAAGTTTAAACCCACTAATATCAACAATAGCTCCATCAAGATTTAAAATATGGACCTCCTTGAATAAAATTGCCTTTTTAAATCTTAATGGTCATATATGTAGCTAGAATCCAGTTGTGCTATTTTAAAGAAGATGTAAAAAACCTCATTGCTCAATTCCTACACTTGCACAGTGCAGGATATGAGTTTCACCAGCGCAACCATTTAACAATTACCATGTAGTGATTCCTGATTATATCCTTGGCACTTAGGGCCTGATTTCAGTTGTAGGTCATAACATCTGCAGAGCACCAGACTGCCTAACTCAGGCTTAGGTATCTACAAGAGACTCCCTGCCCTCTTTAGCTGTATCTACTCCATTTCTGGGCCCGGACTATATCAATATGTAAGGTTCATAAGGCATTATACTGCTTGTAATCCCATCTTCAATGCGAATACTACAGTAATACCCCGGATAACGATTGCATCGAATAACGCTAGAATCGGATAACGATGCAAGTTTTTTGGAAAAAACTTGCATCAGATAATGATTGTTTAGCGTTATCTGAGGCAATGGTCTGCGGGTGTGGGGTGGTTTGGGTAGAACTACCCAATCCACCACCACCCCTGCAGCGGTCTCTGCAACTGCAGTAGGGTCGGGAAAAGACGCGCACCTTTCCTCCGACCCTACTGCAGTCGCAGAGACTGCGTGAATGAAGTAAAGGCAGGGAGGAAAAGAGTGAGACGCGATCGGGTCTCTTTCTTTTCCTCCCTGCCTTTAAAGTGGTTTGTCCCTGAAGTCAGGGCTTTTTTTTTAAAGCATTGTTCGATGCATGACAACGCTAAAAATCGGATGACGTCATGACTTGTGGAACCAAGTCATAACGCTATCCGTGGTTTTACTGTATGTACTATTTGAAGCATAAATGAATAGCAATTAAATGTAATTGTCCATAACGTAGTAGATTTTCACAAGAGCTTTAGCTAAACATTGAGTTGCATTATTAGCTGAAGGTTTAATAGCAGCAAAAGTATACCTTTCTTCTTCCCTCCTCTTTGCGATCAAAAGCGCATTGCTGTTTACATTGTTCACATGTCTGAGGAGGTCCATATTTCTTCTCAGAGTTTGTGCAGCGCTGACATTTTGTGCCAATAAAAGCAGCAATTATGTTGCAGTACTGACAAGGTTTCGGCTGAGAAAAACAAGAATAAATTAGAATCACAATTCCTTACTCTATGTTGTACTGGCATTTCACAAAACCTAGATACTTGAAAGGAACTGAAACAGTCCTTTTGCTGTTATTATTGCTGCTATTATTATGCGCCACAAGTCACTTCTGATTTACGTCAACTCGATGAATTAATGACTTCCAAGAACTTAGTCTTCAACACAAGGCTGTTTAAGATTACAAAAGACAGTATTTCTTTGCTGAAGCTGTTATGTTTTAAAATCAGAAGAGTTAAATGGCTTTTAACTTTTTCTTTAAAGCTCCATTTGACATTAAACATCACAAGATCCTACTGAATAGGAGTGAGAACAAAACATTTTATCCTGCTCCCTCACTTTCCTTTCATGATTGAAAATTCCATGAAGCTGTAGATGGGCTACATGTCCCCATATAGAAAACGCAGTACAGTGAACCCCTGCTTTACGGACGGCTCTCTTACTAGAAAACTCGCTTCAAGAAAAGAAATCTATAGGAAATGACAGTCCACTTCAAGAGGAAAAATCACTATACAGAACTTTTTTTTTGGGGGGGGGGGGGTTCTGACTCTTCCCATGGCAGTGGGAGGGTATTTGGAGCATTTCCGCTCTGTTTTTGAAATTTATCGTCGGCTTTTGGCAGCTTCAGAAGCATTCCCTGCAACCAGGAAGTGCTGAAATTCCTCAATCCCTTCATCAGCTGTTCTGCGACTACTTTTCCAGCAATTACCAGGGCTGGCCATTAGATGGCACACTCAGAAACGTGCCAAATATGCATTGCAAACAAACAAACAAACAAACAATCAGTTCCAGACCTCACTAAAAAAAAGCACAAAAAAACCCCTGTATCCCCTCTGCTCAAAACTCTTTCCAAAGTACACTTTGGAATTTTCCGCTGTGTTTTTGCCATTTTAGAAAGAACTCTGAACAGAAAAAATATGATTCCTTGGCTCCTTTCTAACTTTCAGAACGGAAATATTGGTTTTCAATGCATTCCTATGGGAAACCGCAGTTTGCTTTAAGGAAAAATCACTATGAGGAAAACCCTGTATTTCAAACTTTATTGTGTACAAACAAATCAGAGTCAGCACACCTAATATGACTTTGCATGAATCTTATCAGCCCACATACACCTCAGGGAGATACCAATTCAGCTACAAATTAGAAAGGAAAATACAGTAAAAATCCTTTTTTGTTGTTCAGTCGCACAGTCGATTCCGACCCTCTGCGACCCCATGGACCACCGTCCGCCAGGCACTCCTGTCCTCCACCATCCCCCTCAACTCGCTCAGCTCTGCACCCACCGTCTCCACAACACCATCTAGCCATCTCATCCTGGGCCTTCCCCTTCCTCTTTTGCCCTCGACCCTTCCAAGCATCAAAGCTTTCTCAAGTGAATCCTCTCTTCTCATTTGATGTCCAAAGTACTTTAGCTTCATCTTTATTATTTGACCTTCTAATGAGCAGTCAGGGATGATTTCTTCTAAGATTGACCTATTTGTTCTCCTCGCTGTCCATGGGACTCTCAAAACTCTCCTCCAACACCACATCTCAAAGGCGTCTATTCTTCTGCGTTCAGCTTTCCTAATGGTCCAGCTCTCACAACCATACATTGCCACAGGGAATACCATTGCTTTGACTATGCGAATTTTTGTTTTCAATGTGATGTCTCTACTTTTCACTATGTTCCCCAGGTTTCTCATCGCTTGCCTCCCAAGAATCAGTTGCCTTTTTATTTCATGGCTGCAATCACCATCTGCAGTGAGCTTTGATCCTAAGAAAGTAAAGTCTGTCACTGCTTCTACTTCTTCCCCATCTATTTTCCAGGGACTGATATGGCCTGTTGTCATTATCTTGGTTTTTTTGATATTGAGTCTCAAGCCAGCTTTTTCACTTTCTTCTTTCAACCTAATCAGGAGCCTCTTTAGGTCCTCCTCACTTTCTGCCATTAGGGTGGTATCATCTGCATATCTCAAATTGTTGATATTTCTTCCAGCAATTTTGATCCCAAATTGTGATTACTAATAACAATAATAAATGTGGACTGTCAAGTCAATTCCAACTTATGGCAACCCTTTTCATGGTGTTCTGTGTAAAGAATGGCAATTATATTTACAGTAATGCCTCAGATAACGCTAAGACTTGGTTCCACAAGTCTTGGTGTTATCCGATTTTTAGTGTTATCCGATGCATGTTAAAATCCTATGGGATGTATCGGATAACATTAAAACTCCATAGAGATACATTGTAACCGCACAGGCTTTAGCGGTTGTTATCCAATACATCCCATAGGACCTTAACGTTATTCGATCCAATTCTCCTCCCCAGATTACTTAACGTTATGCGATTTTAGCGTTATCCGAGGTAAACGTTATCCGAGGTATTACTGTACAGAAGTTAACTTACCGTTCCAAACTGCTTCACGTTCTGGGCACACTTCTTGCATATTGTGTTTGTTTTGCTACCAAAAACAAAACAAAAGACACCACATATGATTTTCCAAATACTCTGTTTTAAGCAGTTAACAATGGCTTTTTTTGGTTAAGGTAAAAGAAATAAGCAATGACATGCACCTTTGTAAATGTTGTGTTCTACTAAACTTTCATACAAGTAAGTAGAAAACTGGGAAATGAAATTAATTTCTAGCTCACAAAAATGGAAATAGTCTAGCTTACTTGATTTCAGCAATGTGTGTCATCATCCTCATGTGTTAAATGAATAAGACAGGTAAAGAGGAAGTACAAATGGACAATTATAACATGTTCTGAAATCTAAAGCAAACTTTAATGTCAGCTAGCATTAGCCAAAGAATGAAGATTGTGGGTAAGAAAAATTAAGATATTTTGGTGAAATCAGCAGACCGTGTGAATTTAAAAAGTACCCTGGGCAAAAATGGAGACTCAAACTATGTAGGGTTACTTAACAACTAACATAACATAACAAATAGGATAAATGGCAACAATTCAAACAATTGACACAGGCTCATGAAAGGAAGGCTAGTCTGTAAAGAGTTCAAATATTTAAAAATGCACTAAACAATAAAAATATATAGCTTATCAAGACAACAGAAGGTCACCAAATCACCTTCCATATTGAATTATGGTGCTAAAAAATAGATATTTGAAATGTTTTGATGGAAACAGTGCAGGAAATGCAATGGGAGATGGTACAAGCAAACAGGTCAAATAAACAGGGATAGGCAACATTTTCCTTATTCCTTACATATTGGGCTTCATGTACAACATGACAGACATGTATGACACTTCTGGGACCGATAACTGCTTATATTTTACTAATAGTTGTTTATACAAGTGTGAAATAAGGTGGAGAACAATTACCTCTCTTGCTGAAATTCTGATCGGCAGTAAGTACATTTTACCATGGGATGTGCAATACGACATTCCTGGATTTAAAAAATGAAATACTGTTTTAGTGACGCAAAGCAAATGATACTCAAAATTCATCTTACACCAAAATTCATCTTACATCAAATGTTGAAAAACATTAATACCTACTACCAATATCTGTCAAGCAGCTTACTAGGTTCTGAAAGCTAAATGAATGTAATAGTCCATGTAAAGTGAAAAATAACTCTACCTCTTTTAAAAAAATACTGACTGCATGGTCCATTTCCAGTTGGAAAATATGCACTGGTGAACTTATGTGATACCTGTACCTGTACTTCCAAATTTAACTTTCAGGTGATCCTGGCTTCTATATTGGGTTGAATGCTTGCATTTACTTCTCATTCAAGATAGCAAGAAAATTCTTATGAACTACAGTATTACCTCTTCTCCATTTTATGTATGTATCAAATGTGAGCTTTAACAAGAAATGAGATCAAACTAAAGATGGAAGACAGTTCAGTTTATTTCATTTATATACTGTCAGATTTAGTATCAATACTAGTATGCCACTACTCGTGGCAATGAACATTATGCTTGGATTTTGTATTTTCAAGGTCATATCATTTCCCTTGTTTTTCTTGATCCCAAAAAACCTAGGTCCGTGATGGTGAACCTTGGCACTCCAGATGTTCTTGGACTTCAATTCCCAGAAGCCCCCGTGAATCCACACGAATGGACTTACTGCAATTCATCCGGCCCATGCCGCCCTCACCACTCCTGGAAGCAGAAGTAAAATGTGGCTCCACGGGCACGTTTTACTTCTGCTTCCAGGAGTGGTGAGGGTGGCGTGGGTTGGATGAATTGCAGTAAGCCCATTCATGTGGATTCACGGGGGCTTCTGGGAATTGAAGTCCAAGAACATTTGGAGTGCCAAGATTCACCATCACAGACCTAGGAGCTAGCCAGAGTGAAACCTTACACAATACTTGACAAGATTCCTTTGAGAGTCTTTAGACTCCCTTTCTCCACATCTCCAGTTAATAAACCTAACTCCCCCCGCCCCCAGCTTTGTTGTTGCTACCTGCCATCAAGTCATCTCTGACTTATGGCAACAGTATAGACAGGAGCTATCCAAAATGTACTGTCCACAACAGCCCTACTATAATGACAGCAGTGGCTCAGTGGTTAAGAAGTTCACTTTGTTAGCTGGAAGGCCAGCAAGTCAGCAGTTTGATACCCCAGTAATGCATGACAGATTGAGCGCCTGTCTCTGTCCCAGCTCTTAGGGACATGAAAGAAGACTCATTTGGGGATCCCCTGAGCAGAGTTTCTCCAGCAAAAATCCTTGCAACCCAGAATTTCTAACATGAAATTATTATTACAACAGCCCTGTTCAACTCCTCCAAGTTAGTTTGTGGCTACCCTTAGGGAATCAATTCATCTTGCTTTTATCCTTCGTTTCTTGCTGCCTTCCACCTTTTGCAGCCTTATTGTCTTTTCTTGTTTTGCCTTCTCATGAAGACCTCAAAGTAGGACAGTTTCAATGTCATCAATGTCAACCACAGATAGTTCATGGACTGACTTGTCTGTCTTTCTGACAGTCCTGGGTATCTGCAAAGCTCTTTTCCAGCACATTTCAAATGAATCAGTCCTCCTGCCCAATCAGCTTTCTTTCATTCATACATTGTGTGAATGTGGAGATACAGAATCCAACTCATTTACTGTTGTGCTGATTACTGCCAGAAACATGTACCAATGATTTAAGTCAACAACAAAGCCAAGAAGTGGCTTCATTTTGGCAGTTCAAAGTTTGATCTGGACACAAAAGAAGACTCATTGGGTAAATAGTAGTGCTGATGATCCTGGTCTTAAGTCTCCAGTAATGTTTCCTTACACCTGATGATATTTTTAAAGTCTTACTCTTCTGATTTCTTGGCTGCAATTCCCAATTGGATTGATGATTGATCTTTATAAAGGTAAAGTTCTCCCTTGCTCGAAAGCCGAAGAGCCAGTGCTGTGTCAACCGACGCTTCTGTGGTCATGTGGCAGGCATGACTAGATGCCGAAGGGCACGGAACGTTACCTTTCCCAAATGAGTGGTACCTATTTATCTACTTGCAATTTCTTGCTTTCAAATTGCTAGGCTGGCAGGAGCTGGGACAGATGGCAGAGGAGGTCATTCCGTTGTGCAGCACTCAGGTCCCAAAGTGCTGGCAGGAGATTGAACTTTATCTCCCCCCCAAAAAACAACAACAACAACAACAACAACAACAACAACCCACAACACCCCTCTTGTCTGATCTAAAGACTTAAAGTTTGTGTATCTCGACTGCTGTATTACTTATTTAATTTGTGCTTGGACGTTTGAATCCAGATTGAAAAGCACCTAAGAAGCAAAAAAACTTGTCCGCCGGCCTGCCTTTCTTTTGGGCTCCACCTTTCTCGTTGCCTTCAAGGCTTGTTTATTAGGCCGTCTTTTCGAAACCTCCAACCAAGCCAGTTCATCCCATACTCCGCCTCCCCTCCTCAGGAGCCGGATATCCTTCCTCGGCCCACCCGCGGATCTCCCATCCCCATGCCTGCTTTTCCCTTTACGGCTCGGCCCCAACTGACTCGCCCTTCTTCCTCCCTCAGAGAGGGCCCTTTCTTTCCCCTCCCCTCAACCGCCTTTGGGTTCCCTGGAGGAAACGGACACCTTGCAGAGCTGCTGCCCTTGGGAGAGCTCCTCGAACGGGTAGCGCTGGTTGCACTTGGTGCAGGCGTAGAGAGCCGGGGCCCCGCCGGATCCAACCCCTGTCGACGCCACTGCCGCCACCGCTGTCCCGGAGGCCCCGGATGTTGCCGCCATCCGCTTTTCCCCTCAGCGGCTGGCCTGCGGGGAAGGGAGTCGGCCACAAAACAAGGCGGCGACGACGACGACGACGGCCTCTCTCTTTTTCTCCCTCCCTCACACAGGCAGGCGGCGGTTCCCCTCAGCCGGGCGGCAAAAAACACATCAAGGCCTCCTTCTTCTTCCTCCCTCCTCCTCCTCCTCTTCCCCCCTCCTTCCTTTCTCCTCACACAAACAGAGCGCGCGCGCGACGAGCGGACCAACGGAAAACGCCGCCGACGCCGCCGCTCCCTCGACCAATCAGAGCCGCGCATCCACACACAAAAAAAAAAAACAACCACCCCAACTTCTTCGTGCCCAATGGAGAATACGGCGCTTAGGCCCCGCCTGTTGGCCTGACGTCACGCCAGGCCGGACCAACCAGAAAAAGGGAGGGAGGGAGGGGGAAATCCCTACTGTCCCTCACTGGCCAAACCTTTGAAACCTTATCTTCGGCTTTAGGGGCGTGGCGAAAAAGAGAGTGACGTACGCGCCGTCGGCTATGTACGTCGTGTGGCCGAGTCGCGGCTGCGCAGTAAGGCCCCGCGTAACTTTTTCTTCCAGCAGAAGCAACGAATCCGCCCTTAAACCCAACGCCTTTCCTAATTTCGCTGAGTTCACTGTTTCTTTCCCTTCCAGAGGTTGAAGGAATTGGGAGTCCCATCTTGGCCCATTACCTTCGGCTTTGCCTTGTTATTGGCTCCCCGGCTGTCAATCATGGGTCCGGCTCTGTGACGCAAGAACGCCCCAATAGACAACGAGCGCGAGGAGTGGGTGGGTCGTTGTCGGTGAAGTAGGGCGCGGTTGGCCAGTTTCCGTGTCACTCAGCAGCATCCTTGTTGGCGCAGTCGCGGTGTCTCGTAAGAGGAAGGTGGCAATAACAACCGTCCGGGGGGCGGGGATGCGCTCGCCTTAAAGGGACATGCGCCTATTTCGACCGCGCTTTCACGACATGGCGGTGGCCGGGGACCCGGAGCGCTCGGTGAGTTATTATTAGGAGAGATGGGAGGAT
Organism: Furcifer pardalis; assembly: GCA_030440675.1. Classification (NCBI taxonomy): domain Eukaryota; kingdom Metazoa; phylum Chordata; class Lepidosauria; order Squamata; family Chamaeleonidae; genus Furcifer; species Furcifer pardalis. The sequence continues at coordinate 105,024,644 of CP126895.1, read as the reverse complement.
GGGAACCCCGAAGCTCTGCCTTTGCTGGGGAGTGTTGTTTTTGGAGTCTCGACAGTTGGAATGTGGGATGGAAGCGGGTGGAAAATGTGACTTTTTCAGTGGCCAAGCGAGGATGGCGCTCTTCGCATGCTCCGGAGCGCCCTTGCCATCCGTGTAATTGATAATATTGCGGTTATTTCAATGTCAGCTCCTTAAATCCTACTTTGTAGCTTCAGACTCGGGAACGCAGAGGACGTTGAAGCTCCCCAAGGATCAGTTTTTTGAGTCTTCTTCATTGGAGAAAGTAGGAGCCCCACCCATGCCAGGGTTTATTTTCTTTCATAATTTGGGCAAAAATAGGTTTTGTTTATTAAATTTCTACACTGCCCATCTGGGATAGTATTCCCACTCTGGGCAGTGTGCGGTGATTAAAACCAGAAATATGTGGGATTTGGCTCTTAATGAAAAACTGACTTGGGAATTAAATCACCGGAAAGGTAAAATACAAGAAAATAATTTCTGGAGGATCTGGAAACCATTTATAGATTATACATTGGTTAAGAAAAAAAGGCATACTCCCTGCACAAGAACAGAATGACTTTTGGAAATCGTGAGGATACAGAATTCCCTGGACAATGTACATAACACAAGGGTGATAATAATGATGTAAATTGTAACAGTGTTGGAGAATATTATGTTTTAGAAATGATTGTTATAGTAGTATTGTTACTTTAGAAACCTTATAATACGATTTTTATGTCTTTATGATTTTATGTATACTTGTATCTGTCTTTTTTTTAAATACCTAATTAAAAAAAAAAGAAATATGCAGAAAACTACAATTGAATGTATCCAATGATGTCATACCATTCTGGCCATGTTATCCCACCCATACGGCCAGTGATGCAATGCTGATCATCAGGCAGTTAACTAACCTGACGACACTGAGGACTCACCCCCTTGGGTGGCGAAAGTTCCTCAGGGCAGAGAGATGGTCCTCAAGATGATTAAATCCCACTTGGATCCATCTTGAAGGAGGGCAGCAGATTCATCACTATAGCCTGGGGCTGGTGATGAAGAGTGTGCGGAAAGGACTCCGGACCCAAAGTGACTCATGGAACTGGATCAGTGGTACAGGTGTCACGCTGTGATATGGAAGGCAGATGAAAGGCCACTGTGCTGTATTCGTGGGACAATTTTCGATTCCGACCCTTGCGACCCCATGGACAACCGCATACCAGGCACCCCGCCATGATGACAGGCAATATTCAGAATTAGATACAGCACAAGAAGAATTATAATTATGGCAAAGTCCGATTTGTACACTTATTCATTGGCTAAAGGGAGAATGTTCTTTAAATTCTCTTTACAGAGTACAGTTTCAGATTTTTTTTTTAAAAAAAATCCAATGATAGGGCCTGGCGTAACTCCACTGGTAAAGCATTACCAAAGTGTGGGTGCCACCACCGAAAAGGCTCTATTCCTTGTCACCATTTTCTTTGCCATCCTTGGTGTCGGCACCTGGAACAACAACGATTGAGATAAATGGGTGATGCCAGTGGAGGGTCTATAGGAGAAATGTTCCGACAGATAGGAACGTCCCAGACTGTGAAGGGCTTTTAATTTTAAAGCTAACACCTTGTGTCTGATAGGGAAGGTCAGGAAACCAGTGCAAGCCTACCAGGGCTGGCGAGACAGATTCAAATTTCTTTGCTCTTGTCACCAGCCTGGTGGTCGCATTCTGGACCTGCTGAAATTTTCCTATCAGGTGCAAGAGCAGCCCCATGTAGAGAGGATTACAGTAGTCAATATGTAAGAATACCAATGAATACATCAGGGTGATAAGCGAATGCATGTCCAAGTAGGGACACAACTGTTGATATTACCAGTTGTAAAAAAACCATATTGATTTGTATATTTATCCGTTATGCTAACCAATCATTCTGTACCTGATGTGTATAAATTGATGCCATAAAGTCTCAGTCTTGTGTCTGTCAAAGTGGACATGATCCACAAAAGCTAACATTAAAATACAGCAGTTAGTCTTTAAAATGATATGGTTATAGAATATATGTTGTTGGGCTGCAATTCTCATTGGCATAGTCAGTGGCAAAGAATGGAAGTTCATGCCAATGACATCTGGAATACACTTTATGATCATTCCTGCCATCAAGTAATACCAAAATCTCTGCAGATCACATCTGGGTTAGATGTGGTTCTCTGAATGCTTTTACGCTATAATTCTGCTCACTCTTGTCCTTTCTTGGATTTAACAGCAAAGTAAGGCTACCCTTTCTTGCCCATCTAACAGCAAGTTGGTATGGCTTGTATTGAAGTCATTCTCCCTCTTGGGTCTCTGGGTTTTGTTGTGCCAAAATGCCCAGAATCCTTGACCATAGGCTATGATGTATGAGTTACTGATGCTTAAGAATACAGTTGAACCTTGGTTAACATAAAAATTGCATAACAAAAGGAAATCCACAGAAAATAGTGACTCAGTTTACGGTGGGGTTTTTTTTTGCAACGGATTAATTGGTTTTCAATGTATTCCTATGGAAAACTTCGTTTCGGTTAAAGCATTTTGGTTTACAATTCATTCCTGTGGGAAATTGCATTCCTATGGGAAATTTGGTTAAAGTAATTTTCGCTCTAAGAAATGTCCCTGAGAATGTATTAATTACGTTAACTGAGGTTCCACTGTACTTCAAAGTAATAATGCACCTGTTTTTGTTTTGTTAATGCCTTAATCATTTTTGCTGGCAAATAAGATACTTCAGACATCTGCCTGTCTAGGTCAGAGAGAAATGTTTATGTATCCCTGTCTTCTCTTGTTTCCTTGGCATTGTTTTGTGGCTTTGCTTGAGAGCACTTGTATCATAAATTATTCTTAGTAGTTTACTAGTTTACTCCCTATTTTATATGACTTAAGTTTAGAACAGCTGGGAGTACTCTGAGAAAGTGGTTTCATTATAATGTTGCATAGAAACCAAGTGAGCAGTATACCGAAACTGAACATTTGTCACTTAAATCAGGCCCAAGTTGTGATGTGTGTCTGACAGGACACAAAAAGATGTATGCTAAGCTATTCATGGAGGGTGTGTGGGAGGCAGGAGATGGAAACCTCTTCAGCAAAGTGCTGTTTAAGGCATCTTCATGGGGCAGCCAGCATTGTTAGTGTTGCCATAGTCATTTTACCATGGTTTTACCATGTTTTGAGTAAAAGGGACACACAATGATATTTGACAGCCTGCTTATCCACAGATGCTTAATTTTGACCTGCAAGAAAAATTAAAAGCATCAAATTGGCTGCTTAGATCTTGATCAGTGTTTCCCAAACTTTGGTTTTTGGACTTTAGTTCCCAGAAGCCTTGTGGTTTTTCTCCCGTTGCATCAGATATTTGCTCAACATTTTCTCTTTTAAAATTAGAAATGGCTAGGATACAGCCCTCCCATTGACCCCAGTCAGCATGACCAGTGGTCAACAGTGGTCATTTTAAGTATTTGAAAGTCTGCCTCCCTCCTCCTTAGTACCATCTTCAGTCAAGTTATCAAGGGGTCTCATGTTACTGAACAGAACAGGCCACCTCTATGCTTCTTTGAACATTTTAAGGAATAATTTTTTTTTGCTTGTTTTCAGGCTGTTCTTCACACAAGTCACAGAGCAGCATCGTTCACAGATGGTCTTTCAGCAGCCTCATTTTCAGAATATCCAAGAAACAGACCTTTCATTAACACTGACTTGCGCAGATCCCCTGCCAGACCAGTAGTTGCATATCCGGAGAGCAACAGCAGAGGTAATACTTTAACTGAGAGAGATGGGACTGCTGTGAGAATCAATTCTGTTTCATTGTTCAGGCTGGAAAATTTATAACTTGAATTGTTGCAAACTGAGATGACTTGCATGGACGTAGCATTAAATAGCAAATCCTGAGCTGCCTCTGTAATTCATGACAATTAGCCCCTGAGATTTGTACTGAGAGAGTTATACTGGGAGATGTAAATACAGTAATACTTTGGATAACGGCTGCATTGGATAACGCTAAAATTGGATAACAATCTGTTAGCATTATCCGATGCAGTCGTTTCATAGCAGCAGGGTGGCTGGAAAGCTGAATGGGGTTCTCTGTTCAGCTTCCCAGCCACCCTGCTGCTGCTGAGGCTGGAAAGCTGATGGGGGGCTCCCCTGTCGATTTCCCTAGCCACCCCACAGCTGGGGAGACATGGGCAGGTGGCTAGGGAAGCTGACGGGGAGTCCCCGTCAGCTTCCCCAGCCACCCTGCAGCTGTAGATCGGGTCCTCTGATCTCCCTGGACTTTTTTTACCCATTTCGGGCTCTCTGACCCCCCTGCCGGCTCCAGGGCGGTTGGAAGACCCAATCCAAGCTGTTTCCAAAGTTCCCCCCACCCTCCTGGAGGCTGCAGCAAGCCAAAACATCAGGATTCAAATCCTGACATTCTGGCTTTTCATCCTCCAGGGAAACAGGGCTTTTTTAACATTGTATGATCAATGCATCGCACAACGTTAAAAACCGGATAACGATGAGACTTGTGCAACCAAGTCTCATCGTTATCTGATGTACTAGTGCAGTGGTTCCCAATTAGTGGTACGCGTACCCCCAAGGGTACGCGAGATTGTATCAAGGGGTACGTGCCACAATCTCTTAACTAAAATATTAAATCCTTAAAAAACAATAATGCAATAACAATTGCCAAAAAATTATTCAATTTAATTAAACGATCAGTAGGTAAGTCAATCGTATGCATCAAGTGCTTTCTCCTGCGGCGGCGGTTTTTCCCGCGCCTCCCGCGTCACCCGATCGCGGCCGCCCCCGTTCCCGCCTATTTGCTCGTCATTGTCAACGTGCACATTTGTCACATTAATGAAATGTGTTCTCTGTCATTAGAATGTCTTTTGATGATAATAAATATAAAATACACCTGATTTCATTTTTTATTTAATGTTCCTGCAATAAGGGGTACGTGATATTTAACGTTCCTGCAATAAGGGGTATGCAAGTTTGAGGTCTTTCTTGAAGTGGTACGTAGAAAAAACTAATTGGGAACCACTGTACTAGTGTAACAATATTCTGTGCAGATGAATGATAAGATCTTATCGGTTAATTTTCAGCTAATTTGAAGAAAGCTTAAATGTGGCATTAAAAATGTGGTCACCTTATAAAGATTGCAATTCATTCTGGTTTCAAAAATCAGTTGAGGTAATGATTATTTGTAACTGTTTATGTTGTTTTGAATTGCAATTTGCATTCAAAATATTGTAAGCTGATTTAGGCAGCTGTAAATAGAAAAGAGGGATACCAATAAGTGGATGGATGGATGATGAAAAATCAATTGATTTTTTTTTTTAAGAAGGGGAATCTTCTTCCTCCTTTACCCTTGAAATGAAGCTTTCCAGATGTTGCTGGATAAGTGGTTCCATTCTAGAATAGCTAGAGGGAAATGCATTACAAAAGACACTTGGAGGAATGCATAGCCAGTCAAAACCTGCCGACCCGCCAGTTGTCAAGTTTACTATCTTAACCACTTGAGCCGCCGCAGTAATTGTAAAAATGTTAACTCCACGTCCTGTGCAAGTGGTTGATTGTTTTAGTAGTTGAATAAAAGTAACACTTTTGTCACATATTCCTCATTACCACTGTACCAGTTGAGTCAGACTGCCTCAGTGCATGTTGTTGTTGTTGTTCTTCAATCGCACAGTCAATTCCGGCCCTTGCGACCCCATGGACAACCGCACAACAGGCACCCCACCCTCCACGATCCTCCTCAGCCCGCCCAGCTTTGTGCAACAAATCCTACCCACTTATTTTCTCAGCTAATGTTTGGGAATCCTGAAATTGTAGGTTCCTTGGCTCTTGCCTCTGCCCTGTGCTCATGTAATGGGATCTAAAATAGGTTATCATGTTTTGGATCAGCTGCTCACAGACTAATTAAATTGAGATTGTACTGGCAAGATATTCCCTTGAATGCTGCAGAAAAGCCACAGCTCTGATTATTGATGGGGTAGAGGACTTCTTGCAGCTTTGCCATGTGTTGGGGCAGGAGGAGGTGAAACCAGGCTTGTATTCTACTTTCTGTTTTTTCCCCATTAACAACAGATGCTCATTTTGCTCACAGCCTTTACGTAGGAAGTCTTTCTGGCATTGAACCGGTATAGGAAATATTTTAATCTAACATCTTGGAGGTCCCCCCCCCCCCCAAAAAAAAGCTGTGTTAGTCTGTGTTGTAGGCAAATCAGAAAGCAAAAACAACACAGCACTTTAAAGACTAACTGCTATATTTTTAATGTGAGCTTTCATGAATAAAGTCCACTTCATCAGACATAGGAGTGAAACTGCAAGGCATGAGCCAGATACAGACATAGAGTAAATCAGAATGACAGATAAACATGCAGATCAATACAGATTCTTACAGCTGGCAGTAGCAGATGATCTCTGGCTGTTATTCAGATTAGCTCTTAATATCCCCTTTTCAATTTTAAATATTGGGGAAATACAAAACAAATACAGTACCTGGCATTGAACATAGGCTAATGAGTTTAACTTCTATTTACATCCCTCATTCTGTGAGACACGCTGAGAAAGAGAATATTACAGGAAAGTTATGAAGGTGGTAAAATATAACAAAATCTAATATACAAAATACATACATGGATGAAGGGCCAGGGTGGCTTAGTGGTTAAGACACTGAGCTTGATGACCAGAAGGTGGTCAGGTCAGCAGTTCGAGACCCGAGTGCTGAACTCCCATCATTTGTCCCGGTTCCTGACAACCTAGCAGTTTGAAAGCAAGAAATTGCAAGTAGATAAATAGGTACTGCTTCAGTGGGAAAGGTAACAGCGTTCTGTGCACGTGTCTTGTCATGCCTGTCATGTGACCACAGAAACCTCTGCAGATGCAGACAGTGCTGGCTCTTTGGCTATAAACGGAGATGAGCACCACACCCTAGAGTCAGATATGACAGGCTTTCAAGCAAAGATGACTTTACCTACATTGATGGCTGAGGATTGAACCTGGGATTGCACTCCACCACTGAGCTTTGTCTCATTCAAATATTAACCAGATTCAGTTCTGCTCAACTGTTGTGCCACCCAGAGTGGGAGAATACCCAAAATGGTAGGTAGGTAGGTAGGTAGAGAGGTAGATAAACCAGGTCCAGTTCTGCTAAACTTCCAAAACCAGGTTACTTATTTGTTCAGGGTGAATGAACCCAGGAAGTGTCACAACCGAACAGTCATGGAGTTCAGTCTGTTTGATCTAAACCTAGCACTCTGCTCCTAGAATTGTTACAGTTCATCAATAGGCAGATTTAATTGTACTGTATTTGCTTTGCTTTTACATTAGCGATCTTCTCAGCCCTGAAAAACTTGCAAGAGAAAATACGAAGGTTGGAGCTGGAAAGGATTCAAGCTGAGGAAAGCGTGAAAAGCCTGACAAGGGAAACAACAGACTATAAAAAAGTGTTAAGTGAGCAGTTGCTGGAACAAGAGCATACGAAGCTAAAGGTAGCCAGGAAAAATGAAGGTAGGCTGATAGCTCTCCTATGAGCATCTTCCAAGTGCCAACTACGGAAGTGTTTGTATGGATACCTAGCACTGGGGAAGGAATTGATTCAGCCTCAATTAATTGTGAATTTATCTGATGTCTGCTGCTATGTGAACTGAAAAGTTATGTGTTGGCTTAGTGGTTATGATGCTAATCTTAGTGACTGGAAGGTCGGCAGGTCAGCAGTTCAAGACCCAGGTGCTGCACTATGGAGTGAGCTCCTGTTGTCTGTCCCAGCTCCTGTCAACTTAGCAGTTAGAAAGCAAGAAATTGCAAGTAGATAAATAGGTACCACTTTGGTGGGAAAAGTAACAGTGTTCTGTGTGCTCTAGTGTCCAGTCTTGTCTGCTACATGGCCACAGAAACATCTGCAGACTCAGACAGTGGTGGCTCTGGCTGAAAAGGGAGATGAGCACCGCCCCCTAGAGTTGGACACAGCTGGTTTACAATTATAAATGAGTGAAAATAACATACAAAAATGTATGATATTGGGGGAAATTTGTTTTCCTAAAGCAATATAGAGTATTCGCAAAGTGATCTGACTGAAATGAAGAAATGGTCTTATGTTAGTATATTTCTGTCTGATTTTCCATCCCTTCTTACTGAATTGACCAGACAAGCTGCCTGGATTTTTAGGGAGTGGGAGAAACGGAAAGAAACAGGACAGAAACTAGAGCAGTGTTGACAGGACAGTTGGAGCAGGTTGAGAGCCAGTCAGTCTTGTCCAAGAAAAGACAGGGCAGGTTGGTTGCTAACCTGTTGTGATCACTTTGCAGATAAAACTGGTCAGATCTCTTTTCATTGGCTGTCTCAGTTGATATAGGTCAGCTGTTGTTCATCTAGTTGTACAAGAAGTATTCTCAATTAGTATGTTATTCTTTAGTGATCTTGATAAATATTGTTATTAGTGGAAGATAAAGGGTGATCTGTATTGCATCAGCCTTGCTGGGGACAAGATGAACTTTAAGCTTCCTTTATTGATTTGAACAAGAGCCACTGTTCCATTGCTACCAATAGCAGTCTCCAGTCGTCAAGCTCAGCAACTTAACTATTAAGCCTCCGCGGCCCCATTTATATAGCTAGCATCCTGGAATCAGAATGCAGAGATCAGTTCCAGAAGCAGCCCTCATCACCATGTTACCCAATTGTTCTTGTTTCCTGTGGAACTAAAGGACTTCTCCATAGTGACGTCTTAATAAACTTATAGGCATCAGCTGAGACTAGTGCTTGCCGTGACTCAGCTGGTAGTATTTTAGCCTGGGTGTTCTGCATTGAAGCACATCTGTGACTGGTTGGAATATCTCAACTTTAGATTGCACAGCATGTTGTTGCTCTTTGTCTATATCGTGGTAGTGAAACTATGGCACACGTGCCAGGAGGGGCATTCACACGTGCCAGGAGGGGCATGCAGATCCCTCTCTGTCGGCACACACGCCATCATCCCAGCATGTTCACCTGCCCCTCTGCCCAGCAGCACAATATGAACACTTCCAATCTCCCACAGCACAGAGTTTGCCCCACCCCTCTGTTTGGGCACTCAGTTTCTAAAAGGTTCGCCATCACTGATGTGGAGTTTAGTATCTCCTTTGGATCCAGTGGCATTTTCTTGCCTTTGACTTTAATGGGCTTGTTTCTCTTTCATAAACACTTAGTCTGTTCTCTGACTAGTTCTCCCACTCTGCATTGAATCTTCAGCATGTGGTTTCATGTGCTTAAGTGGAGAAGCTTTTTTGTGGATGATTTGTAGAGCTTAGTTTCTCTGGTGCAGGTGGGGCTTCCCAATCATGCTACCTGACCACTTCTTGCTCTGCTTCCTTTAGAGTTGGCAGTTCAGCTGGCGGGTGCTGAGACACGGTGCAACCTTCTGGAGAAGCAGCTAGAATACATGAAGCAAATGATAGAGCAGGCAGAACGTGAGAAGTCCACTGTCCTGGAAAAGCAGGTGGGTCAGGCTTTGGAGTTAACATGGCTGGTAAATGCTCACAGACTGGGTATGAGATGCTTGCAGCTAGCGAGTTCAATTCTAATCTGTAGATCATAAAATTTTTGCTCATAGCCTTGACTCCACCTTCATACAAAAGCGACATTTGTTATGCAGTAGAGATCTAACTCTTGCTACAAAGATCCGAATGGTGAGATGTTATGTATTCCCAGTGTTGCTATATGGAGTCGAAGCTTGCACATTGACTACAGCATCTGAAAAGAGAGTCAAAGCTTTTGAAATGTGGATCTACTGATGGCTGCTAAGGATATTATGGGTTGACCATGGAACTAATGTAGAAGTGTTGTACTAGATGGATAAAGAACAATAACTTTTTAAGACTGTTAAGCAAAGAAAGCTCCAATACTTTGGCCATATCATGAGAAGCAACATAAAAGTATTGAATACTGCAACTCACTATGCAAGGAAAGATCCCTGGGAAGAGAGGCCCTGGGTGTAGATGGACGTCATGGCGGAAGAACCTCGGAAGAATTGTTCCAAGGAATTAAGAACAGGAAGACTATAGCCCCTTGATGGCGAATCTTGGCACTCCAGATTTTCTTGGACTTCAATTCCCAGAAGCCCAAGCCTCCATACGAGCACTTTTTACTTCCGCTTCCAGGAGCGACGAGGGTGGTGTGGGCCGGATGAATTATTTATTTATTATTATTTCTAATTTATAATGCTGCCCACTACCATAGCGACTCAGGGTGGCTTACAAACAATACATTACAATATGTTGATGGGAGCTCGGGGAGGGACGGCAAAGTTCTCAACCAGCCCTGGCTGCTTCTTCCTCCAGCCATTGGTGTGGGCCCAGGGGGAGGGCCAGCAAATTCCTCAACCGGCCCTGGCTTCTTCTCTCCCCCCCCCCCCGGCCGTTGGTGTGGGCCCAGGGGGAGGGACGGCAAAGTCCTCAACCCGTCATGGCTTCTTCCCCTGGCCGTTGGTTGAATCGCAGTAAACCCATTCATGTGGATTCATGGGGGCTTGGGCTTCTGGGAATTGAAGTCCAAGAAAATCTGGAGTGCCAAGGTTCGCCATAATGGCTATAGCCAATATCTGGAACGGATACAGCACCTGAAGAAGAAGAAGCCTTGACTTAATCAATTGACTAGAGTTTACAGCAGCAAGAACTAAGCTGGTGTTAAAAGGGAGTTAGAAAGTTGGTGAGGGTAAAGCAATCAGCGGCCACTCATCATCCAAGCTTGGGTGGCTGACTTATTTGGATTTGTGTAATGGCCATGACAGCTTGGACATATTGCTGGGTTTGTGGTCCAAACCAACCAACAAACACAAAAGTAATTTTACAGGCTTTGCTAACTATCTATGGCTGTATGTTAGTTCTACTGTCAGAGGTAACATGGGTTCCTTCCAGTTCTGCTGTTTTAAAGTGATGATGATGACAACTTCCATTTCCCCCTCTTTCCAGGTCAACTTAGAAAGAGAGAGGATCATTGATCAATCCCATGTGAAATCTAAGTTGGAAAGGTTGGACCTGTTGGAGAAAGAATATGCCAGGCTTACAGCAATGCAGTCGCTTGCAGAGGTGAGTCTTCTGCTTCAAGATCTGAGGCCAGGTTGTGGTTGGCAAGAAGTTTTGAAGATATTTTGTAGTGATGGGGCATTTCATCTCATTACATATCTTAGTCAGTTCATTCATACAGGTTTCTATCCAATTGTTATTATTATGGAGCCAGAGTAAGTTTTATAACAACTGAGTAATTTCCTAGTTCTGGTCAGGTTATCCCACTATGGTAATAGAGTAGACCATTTATTTATTTATTTATTTATTTTTATTTATTATTTCGATTTATATGCCGCCCTACTTGGCGAAAACCAACTCAGGGCGGCTTACAACATAAAATCGAATACAATACAATATAACAGATCAGCAGTACAAAATCACAGCATCCCAAAATACAGCGCAATAAAATAAATATGAACATAATATAATCAAAATACAGTCCGTAACAATATTCAGTACAAATGGACAGTAAACAATATATTCACAATACAGTTCATACCCAATACAAAAGCCATACAATAATTGATTCAGTAATGTAAAAATACAAAACACCGTCCCGCTGCCCATACACATCCCCCCCAACATACCTGCCATCCAGTCCTGGTACGACTGCGGCGAACACCCACCCCCTATCCCCAGGTAGTCTCCGGGTGGCGGAAGGGCAAAGTCCAAGTGCTCTGGCCTCTCTCAGCCCGACCGGCCGAGAGCAAGAGGATCAAGGGGCCCCAGAGGGAAAGCGGGAGCTCCGGAGGGAAAGCCGGAGCTACTGCCGCGGCTCCTGCGGGTGGCCCTTTTCAACTCCCCCGGACAGGTGTTGCGAGTCCGGGGGAGGGCGAGACGTCTCCGCGGGCTGGCGGCGTTCTTCGGCCGCGGCTCCTGCGGGCGGCCCTTTTCAACTCCCCCGGACAAGTGTTGCTAGCAACTCAACACCAAGTGTCCATCGGCAGTTAACTAACCTGACAACCCTGAGGACTAACAGCTTGGGTGCTGAAGTCTACAGGGAAAGGTGATGGTCCCCAAGTGGATTAAATCCTACTTTAATCCATCTTGATGGAGGGGAGCAGCTTTGTCAATATTAGCCTGGGGCCGATGAGGACTTTGTGTGCCAAAAGGACTCAGGACCAGAAATTGACTTGCGGAACTTGATCAGTGGTACACGTGTCATTCCTGTGATGTGGAAGGCAGATGAAAAGCCACTGCATTATTTTATTTTATTTTTAGATTTCTATGCCGCCTCATTTGTGAAAGTGACTCTAGGCGGCTTACAGAATATACAGCAATACAATATATACAACAATTACACAATACCCATCCAAAAACAAAAATAAAAAAACAGCACTTAACAACAATAATGATACAATATCCAATACAGTAATCCCCCGTATAACGTGAGTATCATATAGCGCTAAAACCGTATAACGTGACAAGATTTTTGGAAAAATCTTGTTTCAAATAACGCGATTTTTAACGTTATACGATACAGTTGTTCTTAGCAGCAGGGTGGGTGGAAAGCTGAACGGGGTTCTCATTTCAGCTTCCCAGCCACCCTGCAGCTACGGAGGCAGGGGTGGGGAGGCTGGAAAGCTGACGGGGGGGCTCCCCCATCGGCTTACCCAGCCACCCCACAGCTGCGGAGGCATGGGCAGGTGGCTAGGGAAGCCGACAGGGAGTCCCCGTCAGCTTCCCCAGCCACCCTGCAGCTGTAGATCGGGTCCTCTGATCTCTCTGGAGCAGGCAGGGGACATGATCCAAGGTGTTTCTGGGCTTCCCCGACGTCCTGAGCCAGTGCAGCAAGCCAGAATGTCAGGGTTCGAATCCTGACATTCTGGCTTGCTGCACTGGTTGAGGACATTGGTGAAGCCCAGAAACACCTTGGATCGTGTCTGCCCACCTCCCTGGACCCAGCGGGGGGTCAGACACCCCAAAATTGGTAAAAAAAACCATCCGTTTTTTTTAAAACCAATTTTGGGGTTTCTGACCCCCCCGCCGGGTCCAGGGAGGTGGGCAGACCCGATCCAAGCTGTTTCTGGGCTTCCCCGACGTCCTGAGCCAGTGTAGCAAGCCAGAATGTCAGAGTTCGAATCCCGACATTCTGGCTTGCTGCACTGGCTCAGGACGTCGGGGAAGCCCAGAAACACTTTGGATCGGGTCCCCACACCTCCCTGGACCCAGCGGGGGGGGGGGCAGAAACCCCAAAATTGGTAAAAAAAAACGGACTTTTTTTTACCAATTTTGGGGTCTCTGACCCCCCCCCCCGCCGGGTCCAGGGAGGTGTGGGGACCCGATCCAAGCTGTTTCCAAAGTTCTCCCCCCTCCCTGGAGGCTGCAGCAAGGCAAAATGTCAGGATTCGAATCCCGACATTCTGGCTTGCTGCAGCCTAAAAGAGGGTGGGGGAAGTTCAAAATTAGCACGCATCGGGTCTCCCGACCTCCCTAGAGCTGATGCGCGCTAATTTTGAACTTCCCCCACCCTCTTTTATGCTGCAGCAAGCCAGAATGTCGGGATTCGAATCCTGACATTTTGCCTTGCTGCAGCCTCCAGGGAGGTGAGAGAACTTTGGAAACAGCTTGGAGCGGGTTTCCCCACCTCCTTGGACCCGGCAGGGGGGTCAGAGACCCCAAAATTGGTAAAAAAAAGTCATTTTTTTTTACCAATTTTGGGGTTTCTGACCCCCCCCCCCCGCTGGGTCCAGGGAGGTGTGGGGACCCGATCCAAGGTGTTTCTGGGCTTCCCCGACGTCCTGAGCCAGTGCAGCAAGCCAGAATGTCGGGATTCGAACTCTGACATTCTGGCTTGCTGCACTGGCTCAGGACGTCGGGGAAGCCCAGAAACACCTTGGATCAGGTCTGCCCACCTCCCTGGACCCGGCGGGGGGGTCAGAAACCCCAAAATTGGTAAAAAAAAAGGTTTTTTACCAATTTTAGGGTCTCTGACCCCCCCGCCGGGTCCAGGGAGGTGGGGAAACCCGCTCCAAGCTGTTCCCAAAGTTCCCCCCCCCTCCCTGGAGGCAGCAGCAAGCCAAAATGTCAGGATTCAAATCCCGACATTCTGGCTTCCTGCAGCCTCCAGGGAAACAGGGCTTTTTTTAACATTGTGTGTTCAATGTATCGCACAAGGTTAAAAACCGGATAACGACTGGACTTGTGGAACCAAGTCATAACGTTATTCGGGGTACTTGTGTATATAATAATACAGTATGCACAAAAATTACACAATACACATCTTACAAAAATGGCCCATAACAGCAACACTATAGTCACAATATAATCAATACACAATACAAAAATTATTTAATAATCCATTCAACAATATGCAATACAATCAGATACCATTACAATGCTAAACAACCTCTACCCCAGCTGCAATTCAGTTCAGCTCAGCTGCGGCTGTGGCAAAATCCTGCAGCTCGGCCAGGGCTGGGGGCCGGGAACCAGATGGTGAAAGTGGTCCCAGTGCGGTTGCCATAGCAGCCTCCCACCCCAGCCACAGGTGGTCCTCGGGCAATGGCGGTGGCAAAGTCCTGCAGTCACAGCAGTCTTGTCAAGCCAGGGGCAGGGTCCCTGGAACCAAATGGTGGAGGTAGTTCCAGTCAGTGGGTCCTGTGATGGCAGTGGCGGTACGGTTTTCATGACCCGCTGAGCCACGTAGGTGTCTCGCATCCCCCTCTCCGCTGGGCAGGTTGGGGAGCCTCCGACATTGGCAGCGGTGGTGCAGTTTTCATGGCCCACCAAGCCGCGCAGGTGTCCCGCATCCCCCTCTCTGCTGGGCCGGTCAGGGAAGCCTCCAATATCAGCAGTGGTGCGGTTTTCAAGATTATATTATATTCTCAGGACAGTCTTCGTGGCTGATCGCCGTAAAGGTAAAGATAAATGTTTCCCTTGCTCAAAAGCCAGTTGTATCCAACTCTTGGGTTCAGTGCTCATCTCTGTTTCAAAGCCAAAGAGCCAGTGCAGTCTGCTTCCGCAGACGTTTCCGTGGTCATGTGGCAGACATGACTAGACAGCGGAGCACATGGAACGCTGTTTATCTTCCCACCGAAGTGGTCCCTATTTATCTACTTACAATGGCTTGCTTTCGAACTGCTAGGTTGGCAGGAGCTGGGACAAAGATGGGCGCTCATTCCATCCTGCAGTACTCAGGAATCGAACTGCTGACCTCCTCCTTCCAGCCAGCATCTTAGCCACTTGAACCATAAGGATCACCAATATTTGGATTTGGATACGGCAGAAGAAGAAGAGTAATTTTCTTTGCATATACAGTACTATACGTTTGGCACTCCTTTGCCTTCTGCTGCTTTCGATTACTACTACAAAGCCCATAAGATCCATTTTCCGTAATTTTCCATTATACGTGACCTCAAGACTTGTTCATTGCAGACATGCAGTGATAGCTACGCAAAGCCGTGTGTTCAAGATAGGTCATTTGCAAATGACAGGTATAAATAAGCATTGATCTCTCCTACTTTTAATTATGCTTGTCATCCACCAATGACAAATATAATCTTGAATGTATCCTTTGATGTCAGGACTAGTTTTGAGTCCTATATCATCAAGAGCGTAAGCTCCATTCTGACTCACAAGTAAGCCTCTCTGAGTTCATGGGGAATGTGGGAATTGTACTCCAATACATCGGGTGGATGCAAGGTTTGGGAATTTTGTTTAGTCTACTACGTGGTACTGGTCCTTAGGGATTGGTATAGACTTTGGTTTTTGTCTCCTGCCTTAGAAAAAAATGAAAGAGCTGGAGGAGAAGCTCCAGGAGGAAGAACAGGCACGGAAACGGGTGCAGGAAAAAGCTACTGAGGTAAGCAGGGCTGGTGTGGTCTTTATACTCAGTCAGGGGAGTTCTGGGGAGTGGTTGTTGCATATCAGAATACTGCAGCTTGCTGTGAGGTCCAGGCAGCTCTATAGAAACATGGATGAAGGCAGCTGAGGAATCCTTTGGGAGCAGGCAAGAGCTTGCTTTAGCCTTCCCTAACCTAGCGTTCTTTGTATGTGATGCAGTACAACTCCACTCTGCATGGCTGATGGAAGTTATAGTCCCACACACAGGGAGAGTGTTGAGTTGGGCAAAGTTGGGATATCATCTTGTTGTCTGGCCTGCTGATAGCCAGCTTGGCTGTTGTCTTTCTTCTGCTGAGTCTTCTTTTGAGGGACAGTGTAGCAATTCTGATTAGCGGGGGAAGGTTTCCATTGCTTCCCTTCTTTTTCATTCAGAGGGACTCCACAGAATGAAAGATGTATTTAACCATTCCATGATAACATTCTTCTACCACAGTGTTTCCCAAATGCTGATTTTTGGACTTCAATTCCCAGAAGCCTAAGTCATTTCCCCAAAGCACTGATCAGCCAATGTACTGACTTAGGTTTCTGGGAATTGAAGTCCACCTGTGGGCTATGTACCCCCTGTTGGGAACCACTGTTCTACCTCATATAATACGGTGATAGTTTGATTAGCAAGCTCCTTAAGTAGGAGGGCCTGGCTGAAGAGCAGCTGCTGCTTCTTCGCTGTCTTCATCTCCTTCAAAGTTTTCTTCATTATCATCATCTCTTCCTCCTCCTTTTCCTTCTCCATTGTCTCTTTCAACATTGCTGCCACCTCCATCTAGGCCAGACATGAAGCTCCCAAAACAAAGCCACCTTTGGGTGAATTCATTCCATAGTTCCTTTTGCGTGACCTAGTGTGAGAAGAGCTGTGGGCTAGGATCTCAAATCCCCACTATGCCTTCTAGGAAAGGGGCCAGACAGGACCACTGAGAGCATTTTTTGGCTAATGGGGTTATACGCCATGCCATTTGTATGATCTTGGGCAAACTGCATAGGGGGCCCAGAGTGCCATCAGAAGAAAGGATTGTTAAATCATTTCTGTTACTGTCTGCCTAGGAAGGAAATAGTTGTCACTCTCTGACTTGATGGCACATGATTATAGTAGTCCATTTGCTTAAGTATGCCTAAACCAGAATTTAACCTGGTACCCTTCCAAAACACTGAACTGCAATTCCCATGATCCTTGATGAATAGCAGGAGTTGTAGGCCTGCATACGTTGAAGATGCCAGCTTAGGGAAAGCTGGAGGTAGAATTGTTCTCAAATAATCCTTGGCTGTCTTCCAGCCTAAACAGATTCTTTAATGGAAAATATATGACTGGGAAACAACCAGGTCACCGATTAGGTTCTAGTTAGAAGCAGAGGTAGAGTGTAAAGTAGATGGGAAGAGTTGATACTCGACAAAGCTTGGGAAAATTCCTTCTTGGACTGTAGTTCTCAAAACTTTCTAGCTGTGGTAAAAATAAAACTTTTCCAGGTTCTAGTAAAGAGTGCTGTAATCTTGCTCCCCCCCCCCTTTAATTATATTTCTGTACTTTTCTTTCTCATTGACTCTTAAATGTTTCTTCATCTCTGATGATCCCTACCTGCATTATTTTCTCAAAATATTGCCAAAGGATAATTTCTCAGTTCTGAGTGATAAAAAGTTAACAAACTAATAGTTATTTAAAATTCCGGTTGTATTGGTTATATGCTGCCAGGTCGCTTCTGGCTTCTGGGAGACCTTAATAGGGTTTTTAAGGTACAGTATGTGAGTTGTTTAGCATTGTCACTCATTCCATGGGTTTCCATGCCTTAGTGAGGTCTAAACTCAAATTTCCGAAGTCTCAGTCCAACATGCCATTCACGACACTGTAGTGCAGGGGTGCCCAAACTTTTCGGGTTGTGGGCCAGTCACGTGGGTCCTCCCACTGGAAGCGGAAGTGAAACGCATCTTGCAATTAGTTTTGCAACTGGATGAAATAGATTTTAAGCTGCCGTTTTCTTTACTTAAACCAGGGGTGCCCAAACTACGGCCCATGGGCCAGATCCAGCCCCCAGCGTGAATTCATCTGGCGTGAGCCACATGAATTGGTGTCCGGGGCCGGATCTGGCTTGTGGTTCATAGTTTCGGCATCCCTGCATTAGTGGCTCTCCATTTTCTATTATTTTGAATTAAAGAAATAATAATAATTCCCAGGCTTATCTCGGCAGCTTCAGACTGGATTGGAGGCAAACAAGAAGTTGTTGCAGGTCCAGAGGCAGGCGATACTGATGCCAGGGCCTTCGAGACCAAAGAAGGTGAAAAAGAAAGTGAAGCAGAAGGAGAAGGTATGTGCAAAAACCCAGAGGGTCTTTAGCATTGAGAAGAGAAATGAAATCCAAAATTCACAGGGAGGCTTGTATTAGGACCAAATGTTATCACATTTTGCAGAAATCTTCATTAGACCTGTTGGGAGTGAAATAGCATAGTCACTTTAGTTCCTGATAAGAGTTCAGATTTGATCTAATTCAGGGGTGTCCAAACTATGGCCTACGGCACCAAATAATCCGGCCCTCACCACTCACAGGAAGTGGAAGTAAAACGCACCCGTGCATGTGCAAAACACTGCCGTAAATAACCCACAGTTGTTGTAAATGTATTTATGACAGCCACAAGTACATTTACAGTAGCGTTTTGCTTGTGTGCGGGCATGTTTTACTTCTGCTTATGGTGGGAGGAGCCACGTGACTGGCCCGCTCAACCACATGACCAGCCCGCGGCCTGAAAAGTTTGGGCACCCCTGATCTAATCTGATACCAGTTTGTTAATCTTTCTGGCATTCCTAGCATCTCTAAAACTCTCCCCTAACCTCTGTTTTTGAGAGAATCAACTTTTTTCATGTCAGCTTTCCTGCTTGATAGCAGGGTCAAACAAGAATCTTCAGTCTTTTCCCTCTGTGTACTAACTGAGAGACTCCCCAAAGTTTTTCTTTAGTTATAGCTGGATAGGTAAAGGTCACCCTTGCTCAAAAGCCAGTCATGTCCAATTCTCAGGGGTGGTGCTCATCTCTGTTTACAGCCAAAGAGCCAGCGATGTCTGCATCTGCATCTGCAGACATGACTAGACACTAGAGGGGATGGGACACTGTTGCCTTTCCTGCCGTAGTGGCACTTATTTATCTACTTGCAATTTCTTGCTTTTGAACTGCTAGGTTGGCAGGAGTTGAGACAGAGACAGGAGCTCACTCCATTGTGCAGTACTCAGGTCTTAACTGCTGACCTGCCGACCTTCTAGTCATTAAGTTCAGTGTCTTAACCACTAAGCCACCACAGTCCTTATAGCTGGATACCAGATGTTAAAGTACAAGATATTTGGACTGATTTCACAAGGTTGTATTTTTCTTCTTACCTTTTTCGAAGAATGTTATGAACATACTGTACCTAAGTTTGGGATACAGAAGTGTATTCAAACCAATATGGAATTTAGGAAGGTACCCTTTTTTGGCTACAACTCCCTGGATTTCCCAGTGCCTACTATTGTTCCAAAAAGTAGTGTTTATAAACTATAGCAGACTGAATTTATTTATAGTTATACTTCACCTATCTTAGGTCCCATCACCTATATTAGGTCTCATTGAACAATAAATACAGTAGAACCTATGTTAACAAACGGCTCGGTTAACATAAAAATTGCATAACAAAAGGAAATCCATAGAAAATAGTGGCTCGGTTTATGGAATTTTTTTGAAATGGATTAATTGGTTTTCAATGCATTCCTATGGGAAACTGTTTCGGTTAATGTATTTTGGTTTTCAGTGTATTCCTATGGGAAATTGCATTCAATGCATTCCTTTGGGAAATTCAATTAAAGTAATTTTTGTTGTAAGAAACATTCCAGAGAACGCATTAATTACATTAGCAGAGGTTCCACTGTATATACCGTCACATTGATTCAGGGTTATAGCAGTTCTTTCCTAGGTTTCCTAGCTATAAAACTCACCAATGGTCTACTATTCTCTTCTTCTGGGGATGCTTTAAGATTGTGCAGCTTGCTCAAGGCTGGCTCTTCTGTGATGTACAGTGCAGAATTGAACCTCCGACTCCTGGTTCCATGGCCAAGTATTCCATTTCACCCAACCATCCAGCCAACACTTACCTGTATGTCTAGTAAAGCAAAGCAAAGCAAGGCAATCACACTTGTATAGTGCCCCATAGGACTTACTGCACTCTCTGGGCAGTTCACAAGTTAATTAGCATTTTTCCCCCAACATGTTGGGTACTCATTTTACCAACCTCAGAAGGATGGAAGGCTGAGTCAACCTTGAGTCCTTGTCAGGATTGAACTCACAATGTTTTGGTTGCAGTACAGCAGTTTAACCACTGAACCACCAAGGCTCCTAGTACGTACTGTATCGGGATTGATGTGTGCATGGTTTCTTCTAGTGAGAGCTTCTTTTCTCTCTCTTTTCTTAGAATGACTCTGGAATGAGCCACTTCTACGCTCAGCCCCATTACAGGCTAAGGCTAGGTGACGTGCCGTTTGTTGCAGGAAAGGTAAGAGGGAAATTGTTTCTGGTAATTTAACAGTATATCAGTTTTCAGAGGCCTTTCCTAATCTTAGATTCCTAAATGGCTTTGAACTATAGTTCCCCTCATTACTTGCCCAGCAGGGTAGATAGAAACTGTAACCCTTCAACCTGGGAGGATTGAAACTTGACAAAGGACGGTCTTGCTTTCTTTCTGTCAGAGCATGGCACAGTTTAAAAATGCATGGATATACATGAAATATAGGTCATTTCAGAACAGATTAAAATGTTACAATAATTGGGCTGTTTTAGATCACAAGTAGGCTATTTCAGTAACACTATATCTTTATCTATGTAGAAGGACATAAATTGTGTGCATATAAATGCTGGATTGATTGAATTAGCCCACATTCACACAAAATTTGTCCTGTGTCCATGTAGCCCCATTTTACCTTATTATTTGCTTTTATTAAATGTATTAAATGACCTCCAAATAGTTCTTAATGGTTAGAGCAGTATGACAGCGGAACCAACTGCCTCGAAAGGTGGTGAGTGCTCCGACATTGGAAGCATTCAGGAGAGAATTGGACAGCCATACATCAAATCTGCTTTGATTTGGATTCCTGCATTGAGCAGGGGGTTGGCCCTTCCATCTCAGTTATTCTATGGGTCCAGGCTGAATCTTGTACTCCTGGGAGACATTCTTCGACATTCATCCTTTCTCCCACTAGGCCAGGTGAAAGGAACTACAGAATGAATTCACCAAAGGTGGCTTCATTCTGGCAGTTTAATGTCTGACCTAGACTTGGAAGAATCTTTTTGGCACAGTGTGTCATTTTTGCTCTCCATAAGTTTACCTAAGCGAGTCTGCCCAGGTTATCCTGCTATAATAATAGAATAGGCCATATGGCCAGGGACTCAACACCGAGAGTCAGGCAGCTGTTAACTAACCTGACAACCCCAAGGACTAATGGTCTTGGGTGTTGAAGTCCACAGGGAAGGGCGATTTTCCCCAAGCGGGTTAAATCCCACTTCAATTCATCTTGATGAAAGGCAGCAGCTTCATCAATCCTGGCCTGAGGCCGATGAGGACTCTGCATGTCAAAAGGGCTCAGGACCAGAAAGTGACTTGCAGAACTGGATCAGTGGTACAGGAGTCATGCTGCGATGCAGAAGGCAGATGAAAGACCACTGCGTTATATCCTCAGGACAGTCTTCATGTACAGGTACACAGAAAGAGCCTCCTTGAAGATTGTGTTATTTTTGAACTACAATCGGGCACACCCTGGTGACACCATCCTTGTGTTGCCAGCCGATCTTTCTCACACATGAGGTGAGGCCAAAGGAAGTGCAGAATGGACTCACCGGAAGGTGGCTTCATTTTGACAGTTTCATTTCTGGCCTAGATATGGAAAAATCCTTTTGGGACAGTGTGTTGCTTTTGCTCTTCATGGGTTTATCCTAACCTCTTTCTTGGCAAGTAAGGTTTATATCTAGGCATAGTTTTTTTGTCTCCTGCATCTCTCCTTCGCTTTTCCCTTCAGTCCACCAGCCCCAGCCACTCGGTGGGAGCCAACGTACAGCATGTGCTACACCTCATGAAGCATCACTCGAAAGCTCTTTGTAATGACCGGGTCGTCAGTGAAGTCCCAATGAGTCAGCAGGCAGGCAAAGGCCGAAGACCTTCCTTGTTGTCCATCTCATCTTCCTCCCAGGGTGACCTTTCTGAGGTGTTGCTGACATTGCAAGATGAGCTTGGGCAGATGAGTTTGTGAGTTGAAACTTGAACAGAATGTAGCCTCCTCTGCTGGGTGGGCACTGGTGCTGCAAGGAAATCATAGCCCAGTTTCCCCACTATCAGGGGACCCTTATCACTCCTAGCAATCCCGTCATCATCATAACAAGCCAGCTTAAAACATTTGCTGCTTCAGGTCACTTAGGATTTCCTTCCAGAGCTCCAGATAGATTCCTATTCCTGGTTGTTTCTGTTTAAAAACCAACTAAATCAGGTAGGACATTCAGAGTTGGATAGCAATAGCCCTGTGGTTCAAAAAACTGGAAATAGTCCCACCAACCCAGATGTCTAATAAAAATAAAAAAAGTATTCTGTAAAAGTTTGAAAGCTTTATTATATATCAAAAGAAAGATTAAAAGTCAGGAATATAAAGCATTATAAGAAAAAGAGGAGCATTCTTCCACTCCATCCCCTCTCATTTTGAAAACAAAAAAGATGTAATTATCAACATAATTATCAACATATTTCCTGGCCTTAGCCAGCTAACACTTAAAAACTACATCTCTACTGTATTACAGCTGAGCTGCTACTGCTTCTCCTCTAGCAAAGCATTGCCTTACCCTCTCAATACTAAAACTAAAAACTCTCATCTTCCATCACTTGGCCCACCTTTTCTCTAGCTTTATCGAATCAGAGTTTAACTTTTAGTGTCCATCATCTCCCAGAGGACAGGAATGTGCCACTAGACATGCACCAATGTCACATGCCATTCTCTGCTTCTCCCAAAGAATCCATTCCAGTACATTAACCCTTTCTGAGAAAGGAAAATGATTGAGCAGAAACCATTTTCAAATCTCCAAAACATAGACCCCCATTCCAGATCCTAATATGTACCCCCTAATTTCAGTCTCATTGATTTATGGAAGCACCCTGGTGTGTCTGAGCATGGAGGTAACTTGAGCTTTGTAGTTTGACTTTTAGTTAGAAGCAAGTTCAGTTGGGCTCTCACTTAAAAAGATATACAGTATCTGGAACTGCGGTGGACTCCTACGGGCGAGGGAGTCCAAGGATGCAAAAAAATCTTCACTATATTATGGAGCCCTGCTAGGTTCCCTCTGGCAAAATAGAAGTTAGAAAGGAATAATTTCTCTTTGTTTCCCCTCTTTGCAAGTTCACACTTTTAACACTTTGGAAATCTTCAGAAAGAAAGAAAAATGGCAACATGGCTTGCAGGACCTGGAAATGTTAAATTGCTGTCATGCAACCAAAAGGTTGTGAGTTCAATCCTGACCAGGACTCAGCCTTCCATTCTTCCATGGTTGGTAAAATGAGTACCCAACATGTTGGGGACAAAATGCTAATTAACTTGTGAACTGCCCATATATTGCACTAAGTGCTATGGTGTGGTATTGTGCTGACATCCCCCCGGGCAGGCACGGTCACCACACAGTGGTGCTACACAGAGAGTTTTGTTCAAGGATACTCAAGATATCAAAGTCCAAAAGGCCAGCCAAGGTCTATTTACTGGTAGTCCGAGTCAGTAGTCTAATCCAAAGGGTGTCCTGGGGTAACATCAGGGTTGGCAGAAAAGTCATGGCAGGGAGGTCAAGGTCTAGGCAGGCAGTCTGGAGTCAAGCAGGATGCCAGTCTCCACACAAGAGTTGTACCAATGCTGGCAGCCTCCCAAGAAGCTTGCTTATAAGCCTCCCAGCTAATCAGCATCAGCTGGGAGCCTTCTTTGTCGCTTTGCTCTAGTCTGCCTGTGTCTCAGGTGTAGCTGTTTCCTGGACCTCTCCCTGACTGAGGGCTGATCCCTGTCAGAGCCAGACTCCTGATCTGACAGGACAGCTGCTGGGGAAAACAGACTTGGGCCTGGTGCAAGCTGAGATCCCTGGCTTGGCATCCTTGGGCTAGGGTGCAGGCAGAACTGGACTGGGCATAGGGAGTGCCCCCTGATCCAGGTCCTCTTTGGAGTCAGAGGAGGGCTGGATCACAACAGGTATGTAAGTGTATTTGCTTTGCTTTAGCAAGCACAGCAACTTTTTAACCCCCTGCTCTCTGTCTTTCTGTTGTACATCAGCGATCACCAACATTTGGCAAAACTAATTCATGAGTCCCCAACCGTTGCTTTACGGGAAGACCTGGAGAGGGAACTGGACAGTCTGGTGAAAAAGATGGAGGCCAAAGCTGAACAGATCTCGAAAATCAAAAGACATCAGGCTCGGGTGAGCTGCTTTGCCAACTCCAATCTGGTGGTTCTGAAATAATTAATTGGGATGCTTTTTTTCTATAGGTACAGCACTTACCTATATGACTTCAAATCCCACCTCATGCGTCAATGTAGCGCAGTGGTGACCCTGGCTGTCCAATAGCTATGGTGGTGGGGGTTTATTCTCCTGGCAGGTTCAACCACACCACAAAGGTGTTGACTAGTGGTCCAGAACAGTTCTCCATTCTGGAACTGCGGGTCAGCTAAGTGGGTTTGGGTACTCAGGCAGTGCACCTGGCCAGTGCATTGCTCTAACATGACCAATTTCAACATAAGCCCAGCCAGCTGTGTTGTCGTATTTAAAATGGCTAAAGGAGCATTGAAAACACGGGGTTCAGTCCCCTGTGCACCATCAGACCCTGCTACGGTAGCAGTAGGACCTCCCAATGGTGAGAAGCTGCTAAAATCTAGTGGGATACGATGCTTCGATCCACCATGTCAAACTAGATATGTGAAGTATGGATCAATCAGATACAGTACTTAGGCCACCACCAGCTGAGTGATTTGGGGGACCATAACTCAAGACACCCCAACTCCAAACTTCACCAAAGATAGAGAGGGTTGAGAGGAGAGTCAGCAGAAGAATCTCTCTAATTATGGGGCATCTACATTGCTCAGGGGCTGAGTTATGCCTCTCCAAATTTTCTGCAAACCAGCCTGTGTGGCCTAAGATTTTTGCACAGGACTGTATATTCTGTGTTGAGGTTGAAATACAGATGTTCTGAGTTATAAGGATAAACATTAATTGAAGGTACCATAGCAGCTGCTCAAAGCCTTTGAGAACAGACTGTGGCAAGCCATTGGGAAGTCTTTTGTGGTTTCTCCCGTGAAGATAACTTCTGGTCAGGTTGCACAGCTCAGAAAAGGTTCGTTTTTTTGACTCCAACTCTTAGAATCCTTTAGCCAGTATAACTTTGGGTGTTGGTCCCAAAAGAAAACTCTTCTGTTTGCTTTGATCAGGAGCAACTCACCAAAGACTATCCTGGGCACCTGAGAATTCTTTATTCAAAATGTTAAACATTTTAACCAAACCCTTCCAGGTTTATGACTGGTGGGTTGAATATGCTATATGTTTTCTTCCCCATCCAGTGGATTATGGGAAATCTGTAATGGTAATTTACAGAATCAGCTTCCAAGGCTTTTCCTTACACCAAGGATGAATTTTTTTTTATTGAGGATTACATACGATTGGAAGGTAGTATAGCTGAGACCACACACGATTGGTCTCAAAATGTGTGGGGAAAATCTCTTCTTTCCCCTTCACACAGTGCCTGGACAGAAACAGATTATTTTCAAGAGATTTAATTTACCACTTGCAGAGGGTATTTGAAATGACCCGGTCTTAAACTTAAAAAAAACAAAAACCTAGCACTCTGTATTGCACCATCTCACCACAATCTGTGGATTTCTGGTGAAAGATAAAAGCTGATGAGGCACTGTTTGCACTAAAAATAACCGTAGACCTGGTCAGTAAAGAGAACGGTCTCCCTTGCTCTAAGACCAGTCATGTCCAATTCTAAGGGGTAGTGCTTATCTCCATTCACTGCCAAAGAGCTAGCGCTGTCCATTTGTAGATGTTTCCATGGTCATGTGACAAGCATGACTAGATGCCATAGTGCACAGAATGCTATTACCTTACCCTGGTGAAGCCATACCTATTTATCTTCTTGCACTTTCTTGCTTTCAAGTTGCTAGGTTAGCAGGAGCTGGGGCTTATGATGGGAGCTCACTCCGTTGTACAGCACTCGGGTCTCAAAGTGCTGTCATGCCAACCTTCTGGCTGTCAAGCTCAGCACCTTAACCACTAAGCCACTGTGGCCCTCATAGATATGGTGCTTAATCATAAATACATGCAATGTGGGTACCTCCATTATGAGGAAAACAAGCTTGTTCCCATAGAGAGGGTTAGGATTATTGAGAGACTGTCTGGACTGGGAGTAAGAATACTTTTTGAAGTGAAAAAAAAGTCCTCTCTTACATTGCCGTCCTCCCTGTGTCTTTTTTAGTTGGAAAAACACAAGAGACACAGCAAAGGCAAGCGGCACTGCTCGGAAGCGCCACGCCGAATCAAAGGCGAAGGGAAAATGGCACCCACTCCTGTCAAAGTGAAGGACTCCAGCCTGAAGGGGAAACCAGGCGAGCGGGGCAAGAAGAACCTGCAGCTGCTGAAGGAAATGCAAAGTATCCAGAACTCCCTCCAGAAAGATGACCTCAGTTGGGACTTCTAAGGCCTCTTGCCTGTCTTGCTTGTTTCATTGTCCGTAACCTTTCCTCCTGCCCTGCTGGTTACACTGCAGGGGAGGGGAAGGACTCTGCCCTCCTGGCGCTTACCAAACCACAATCCACTCACCCCCAATTTCCACTTGGTGGCTTGATCATATGTCATTTCTAATCCTGGTGGCAGAAGGGGGAGATGGAGGGAAAGGTGACTAAGACAACCCTGTTATGTCTGTTATTTTAGCAGGGCCCCTTTATGTTTCTGTCAGTGGTTGTTTTGCTGTGAAGCTTAAATCCTTGCCCTGCAGCTTTGCCTCATACACTTAATTTAATAGTGCACCTGGAGGGACTCTTTTCTGAATTTAAGGCCATTATTCCCCACCCCAAAACTGAAGGCTACGAAGGTGTGGTTGTTTTTGGTATACAAGTCTGTGTGGATTTTTGCTCTGTCTTACAAAGATATGCAGTCTTTGGCCAAAGATAACAATGGAAGGGAAGGGGATCCCCATGAGTAATGCCTTGTTGTGGTCTGCCCATATTGTCTTTGTCTTAAGCAAGTTATTATTTTTTCGTGTCCTCTTTTTGTGCATGGAGTGTGCAACATGCTGCCGCTTCATTTTTTTTTACCCCTTAGCATTTTATGGTAAAAGATCCCTGATTTTGAAATATGGGTTGTTGTTTTAAATAACAGAGCAATCAAACAAGCAGTCACTTTTGTCATTAAATAACATTTTAAAAGAAACCCTTACTTAACATTCAGGGTGGCTCAGAGTTTGGTCTGTGGTATTTTTTAATAATGGGGTTTCAGAATGGAACTCAATGATGTTCTTTTTGTTCAAAAACATTAGATGTATTTTTAAAGACAATCAGTTCATGCTGCTACATTGGCAGCTTCTTTTTAACCTTAAAACTATTACTTGTGGACTAGGAGATCTGTTGGGTGTTGCAAGTATAATTTATATACGCAGGCACACACGGATATTATTTATTACATTAATAATGGGAAAGCATTCCAATGATTAGAATGTATCGCTGGCTGAACATTGCCTGTGCTTTTTGAGATTTGATTGGAATCTAATAAAGGCAGCTTATGCTAAGTGAAGAAATGAGGCAGAAAACCATTGCACTTGGACTTCAACTTTGCAAGTATTACTATAACTCACAAAGGTTTTGATTTAACAAACATCTGGAAAAGGGTTGCACCAAGGATTGGGGCTTCCTCTTTTGACCATCTAAATTCTCCACTACCTGTAGAGCAAGTTGTCCCTTGCTACCTGGACAGTGAGTAATTCTGTTGTTACTTGTATCCATGTTTCACCCAGCCTGTTCATTTTCCAATCCTATATCGGCAGGTCTCTGAGCAGCCTGCAAAGGGGCCATGAAGAGCATTATAGCCTGAAGGGTTTGAAATATTGGTAGTGGAAAACACAGGGCAATATTAAACAATCTGAACAGAATATGTTTCTTCAGCAGATGTACATCCAAAAGAGATCTTTGCTTCAACCTTAATTTGTCTACAGACTTTCTGGTGGGAACATCTGAAACAAACTTTATAATTCTTGTTGGAATTATTGTCAATAAAGATCCCTTCCCATTTCTGAAGGTTCAGTATCTGCAGGTTCCTATCCACAGGTCTAAAAATATTCAATTAAAAATACATAGAAATGTATTTTTTATGGTGCACTAGCAGAGCTGACCACTAGAGACCACTAACTGCAATATATTGTTTACAGTGAATAGAAGCAGACATTTTTGTAAATTTCATGTTGAAACTTCTCCCCCACTTTAATTACTTGAGTATGTGTTAAATATAGAGTTCACTGTTCTCATTGGCTTCATATATCCATGGAAGGTCTTAGAATGTATTCCCTGTGGATACAGATGAAGACCTGTAGTTGGCACCTTGGGTTTAAATCCCTTCAGCCATGAAGCTTACTGGTTGGCATTAAGCGTCTCTTAAACCTGCCAATGTAACCTTGTAAAAATATGAACATAAGAGTTCTAAAAATTTTTTTTAAACTTGCGCTAAGAAGTTAAGCATTATTAGAGCTGTGTCCCCCTCGGCATCATTCATAACCTGGTTTGCAGAACCAAGTACCATAACAGAATCCTGCATACTGCTCTGAAACTATCCAGTTTGCTCTGTAATTTTGAGTGTTTATGTATGCAGATAACTTGTTTTTGGAGGATATTTGATGAAATGTTCAAAAGTCACTTTCTGCTATCCTTCTAAATATATATGAATGGCCTCCTTTCAACCATTTCTCCACCCCCACCCCACTTTTTACGTTTGTGGTGTTGTATAATATCCTGAATTTACATCAGGGCTGGGAAAATGTGTGTTTCTTCAAATGCAGGGCTCTAACTCCTATTAGCTCCAGTCCACTGTGGCTAATTTGGTGACGGGCATGCTTTACCAACAGTTGGAGATGGAGGCTCCCCAGATCAGCTTTACATGGTGGAGTTTTATTTATACATAAGCAAATGTTGGATGATTAAGGTTGAATAATTCTAAATTGCATCTTTAGACAACTGTATCTAACTACACACAGACGATTGGATTCTGTTGGTGATTTTGGAGTGTGATGCCCCTCTAGGCCTATGCGCCAACAGATGGCCTATAGTTTCATTGTGTGTGTTTTGAGTTCACCCCGTTTGAAGCAATAGGACAGTGACGGTGAACCTTTTAGAGACCGAGCGCCCAAACTGCAACCCAAACCCCACTTATTTACCACCAAGTGCCAACACAGCAACAGGGGAGGCAGGAAGCACTCCCATTGGGCTGCTGGGCAGAGGGGCAAAGTAAACTTTGTGCTAGGGGAGGAAGCGCTCCCATTGGGCTTCTTGACAGAGCAAACTGTGCTGAGATGATGGGACGCGTGCCCACAAAGAGGGTTCCGAGTCTCCCCCCCCCCCCGCCACAAATCCCATAGATTTGCCACCACTGCAGTAGGATCTTCAATTGCACAAGAGGTTAGTGCAAGGGTTCCCAACCGGCAGGCTGAACCTGGCCCTGATGCCCTTGCGGCCTGTCACCTCCTCTGCACCTGGAAGTGGAAGCGGGGGCGTTTACTTCAGCCGTAAAAAGTGCCTGCAGCTATCATAAGCACAGAAGTGGGTGTATTTATGACAGCCATAAATGTGCCCACTTCTGCTTCCAGTGTGTGTGGTCTGGCCTGCTCAGCTGTCCGAGAATGGTCAGGCCCGTGATGTAAAAAGATTGGCCACCCCTGGGTTAGTGAAATCTAAGTGAGCTGCAGGGAAAGAAAAACTTTGTTCTGTGCATAGTAGACATCAGTGAAAACTGCATCCATTTTTTAAAAACTCTCGACTGATTTCTATACCTTGTTTAAGTCAATACCTTATTTACTTGATTTATTTTTTATGCCACCTTTTTCTCCTTAGTGGGGCCCCAAGGCAGCCTACATATATTTTAAAAATGAAAAATAAAACAAATTGATTAAGCTTTGATACTGTCCTATTTACAGTCAAAAAATTCTTTAAAAAGGTCTCCCTTGCTTGAAATCCAGTCGTATCTGACTAGGGTATGGTGCTCATCTGTTTACAGCCAAAGAGCCAGTGCTGCCTACATCTGCAGATGTTTTCTTGGTCATGGGGCATGGATGACTAGACGCTGGAGTACACAGAATGCTGTTACCTTTCCCACCAAAGTTTATCTACTAGCAATTTATCGCTTTCAAACTGCTACATTGGCAGGAGCTGGGGCAGATGACTGGAACTCACCAGTGTAGGGTTGCCATAATTCTCTCCTGCCAAACCGGGACAGCCACATGACATCATTGCATTCTTCAAACTGCATGTGTCGGATGGGGCTGTCAGGGAGACCGCGCCTCTAAGACACACACACACCAATCCCTGTTCAGGATGGAAAGCCTTCGTCAGTTTAAAATAAACTGTAGTCAAGAGGCTTTTTCCCGTTTGATAGTCTTGCAAAGTACTATTCTTGATGGTTCTATTTTTATTTTTTGGAACAAAATTTCTTGGGCCATTCTTGAAACCACCCTCCCTCCCTCTGAGGTCACCCCACCCTCTCCTTCACACAGACACACACTGAAATAGACTCATCCTCAAAACCCACATGAGGATCCCTTGGAAGAAAGTTCTAAAGAGGGGCTGCTGGGCAGAGGGATGGGGTGAACTCTGTGCTGGGGCAAGGGCGCATGTGCCCACAGAGAGGGCTCTCAGTGCCCCCTATGGCACACGTGACCCATGGGCTTGATTACTAACCTGTAGAATATCCAGCCCTGTGGAATGACATTAAGGAAATCTTTGGTTTGTTTCGGAAGGACTATAATTGACCATCTCCTGTTAGCAAACAGGGATGAGGATTTCACCCAGCCTAGACTTGCTCATTCCATTGCCTTCTGCCCAGTGTAACCCTGTATCCTAAAAGTAGGACCTGACTAACATCAGCAAACATCTGTACTAGAAACAAGTGCTTAAAGCTTCGTCATAATATCAAATTAATATTTGTGTGAAATGGTTTTTGTTCTCTGTGGCACTGAATGATATGGGAAGACTGAAATCTGTTATATTCACCCATTGGTTTCTTGAACAGTAAACCACTGGTGGGATCATGTAAAACAGGAATTCTCAACCTTTTTAAGCTGGGGGCCATTGGGTCACGCTCCCTCAGACAGCTTCAGGGGTCGGACGGCCATTTTGCCCTTCACCACATGGCACTTTCTGGTGTGGAAGCGGGGGGGGGGGGGTGTCACATGAAATGGTGCCATGGGCCGCATCTGGCCCACAGGCTGCATGTTGAGAATCCCTGATGTAAAGCTTTGATACAGTAGTAATAAATGCTGATTAAAAAGATTGTAATCTTCCCGTTATGTAAAACTAAATAGGCGTAGTGGATTGTTGTCTTTTGACAGCATATTCATGTAAACATGTTCTTGCACATTCAGAACTGCCTTCAATTTTGTCGACTAATGAAATAAGAACAGAGAAGAAAGCAGCAGGAAATGTTTTGGTATTGATATTTTACTTTCTCTTTCCTTGAGACTAGAGAATGCCCATTATCTTGTTTAAAAAAACCTACTGTAGTACAGTAATTTACAAAACAGCCATTGTCCAGGCAAGCAGTTGATACAGTAACTTTTAGAAAACTCAAGACTACATCCTGCGTTTGGCTTTACTGAGATGCTGATTTGTATTTGTTTGCAGTTTCTACTTTTTCACTTGCAGGTAATTTCTTTTTATAATACTCATTTTAAACATATTCTCCTGCCTCCAGTCTGAAATGGGATGGTTTCCTTTGATCATCTGATTCTGCTGATCTGTGGACCAAGCTTAGGAAAACCCAGGTGCATTTAAACTCGCATGCTCTACAACATCATCATAAATTCACACACACACACACACACACACACACACACACACACACACACACACACACACACAATTGTACACTTTGCTTCCAAGGAATATAAAATGTGGCTAAGAAGGACAAACAATCATGACATTGCCCTTCATAAAGTCAAGAGTGGCCCCCATTCATATTCATTTTAAGGCTTTAGACTTGAATGAGATGCAGACTTTGCAGATGCCCTTCCATCCCTCCCTGCTGGAGGCGGTGGTTAGCTAAAGCAATTACACTTCTATGGCACTCCAAAGCACTTAGTGCACTCGCTAGGTCAGGGGTGGCCAAACTACGGCCTGAGGGAAGGACCCGGCCTGCGATGCCAAATCATCCGGCCCGCACCACCCTTGCTGCTACCAGAAGCAAAACACACCTGGACATGTGCAAACTGTAGTAAAAATGCACCAGCAGCTGGTGTAAACGCATTTACAACAGCCACTGAAGTGTTTTACAGTGGAGGTAACCACGTGGTCGGCCTGCTCAACCATGTGACCGGGCCACTGTGTGAAAAGTTTGGGAACCCCTGCTCTAGGCGGTTTACAAGTTAATTAGCATTTTCCCCAAACATGCTGAGCACTCATTTTATTGACCTTTGAAAGATGTAAGGCTGAGTCAACCTTGAATCCTTGTCAGGATCGAACTTACAATGTTTTGGATGCAGTGCAGCAGTTCAGCCACTGCACCACGAGACAACAACCAGAGAGGGACAAGTCTTACTTTGTTACTATGCAGTAGGTCCTGGGTGAATGCTGGCACACTAAATGGAAAGGCTGTGTGGGCTGTATCCAGCCAGCAGGCTAAAAAGTTCTTCAGACTTGCCTTTCCCCCCTGAGAAGAAGCCAATGGATTTAAAGGAAAGATCCTCCAAATTTAAAGCAAAGATCCTTCAAACATAGCATTCCTGAAATACTGTGGCACAACAAGCTCCATTTGCTGAAATCTGCCCTCGGAACCAGCAGGCTCCTTGCTTCAAAAGTACAGAAAATGTGAATGAAGGGCAGAAGTGGAGGCAGCTCTAGCTTCGCAATGACACTTCTCTACGGTCCCATAACACTTGTGCAGGGGGACTCAGAAAGAGTCTCCTCGAAGAGTCTGGTATTTTTGCACCACCATTGGGCGTACTCCAGGCAACGGCCATCTGGTGCCGGCTAATCTTTCTCACACTAGGTCAGGCAAAGGGAACTACAGAATGAACTCACCAAAAGGTGGCTTCGTTTTGGCAGTTTTGTGTCTGGCCTAGACATGGAAGAACAAGCGCTTGCACACACACACTGGTTGGTTCACGAGATAATTAGCCTGTTCAGATACAACCAAGACAAAAATCGCTTTCTCATTTCAGGCACGAGACTGGAGGGGAGGCAAGAGAAATAGGTCTCGTATTGGAGTAACGCGTTTGCTTGATGCTGGTGAACAATGCCTTTCCAGCAGGTATAGATAGTGGCATTATGCTAGCCACTTCACTTGCTAAGGTACAGGCCACCCTTCCTTGAAAGCCAGTTGTATCTGACTCTAGGGTTCAGTGCTCATCTCTGTTTAGAGCCAAAGAGCCAGCGCTTTTTGCATCTGCAGACATTTCCATGGACAAGTGGCAGGCATGACTAGACTCCAGAGTGCAGAAAACGCCATTTACCTTCCCACCAAAGTGGTACTTATTTATCTACCTACAATTTCTTGCTTTCAAACTGCTAGGTTGGCAGGAGCTGGGACAGAGACGGGAGCTCACTCCATCATCCAGCACTCGGTTCTTGAAATGCTGACCTGCTGACCTTCCAATCAAGTTCAGCGTCTCCACTACTAAAACCACCACAGTTCCTTTCACTTGCTTACCTACAAACTATACCGCCTTTTTTGCTACAGAAATTGGAACTGCATGATAACTGCATGCCATCTTGGGAATGTCTGTGTACACACACACACTGCTAAATCTGTACATTAGGGGACATGTGAGTATGGCAGGGCTACACCCTATTCTCTGAGACACAACACACTCTTTTCAGCTCACCACCACCACAACAGCACAGCCAATAAACAACAGAAACCCGACGGTCAGAAAGCAGAACTACGTAACTCACTGGCCACCACTTCACAATTGCAGGCCTTAATATCCAGCACAGGAAAGCTATCAGATCTAAAGCTGCTACTCGACTGCAGCCTTTTCAAAACTAAATAATTTACCCCCTTTCAGTGTCACAAGATTTTACCCTTCCTCTGTACAAGCTTTGTAAAGGTCTCCCTTGCTCAAAAGCCAGTCGTATCTGACTCTAGGGTTTGGTACTCATCTCCATTTACAGCCA
Organism: Furcifer pardalis; assembly: GCA_030440675.1. Taxonomy (NCBI): domain Eukaryota; kingdom Metazoa; phylum Chordata; class Lepidosauria; order Squamata; family Chamaeleonidae; genus Furcifer; species Furcifer pardalis. The sequence goes on along the minus strand of CP126895.1, from coordinate 104,990,384 downwards.
AAGAGCCAGCGCTGTATGCACCTGCAGGTATTTCCATGGACATGGGGGAAGCAAGGACCATCAGCCCCTGCCAGCATTAATGAGAGCCATTGTGCAATTTATTTTAAGCCCCCTCCCCTCCTTAAGATGGGAGGGGTGGAGAATGTCTCATCTCAAATAAATCAATACAATATGGGAGGTCTGCTGAATACATGTTCAAATCATAACATCACACACACACACACACACACACTAAAGGCATTGCTTTAGCCATACACAAAAGTTAATTATATTTTATAATGAATTGCTAACGAATAGCAGGGCCAGCCCTACTGTTGAACATAGTGAGAAGACCTCCCACCAGCAGCAGAGAACTTCCAGCGATGAGTTGGTAAAAAGTACCTGGAGCTCCAAAAGGTAAAGGTTAAGGTCTTTCTCGCTCAAAAGCCAGTTGTATCCGACTCTAGTGGTCAGTGCTCATCTCCGTTTACAACCAAAGAGCCAGCACTGTCTGCGTCTGCAGACATTTCTGAGGACATGTGGCAGGCAGGACTAGACATTGGAGTGCATGGAACGCTGTTTACCTTCCCACCAAAATGGTACCTATTTAACTACTTGCAATTTCTTGCTTTTGAATTATTAGGTTGGCAGGAGCTGGAACAGAGACAGGAGTTCACTCCATTGTACAGCACTTGGGTCTCAATCTGCTGATCTTCCAGTCATCAAATTCAGTGTCTTAACTACTAAGTGACCCCAGTCCCAAAAACAATAGGGAAACTTTTTGTTTGTGTATGTTTTAAAGAAAGAAAAGGTAGAAGGTTCTACTCAGACATTGTCTGTGTTTCCAATTCTGGAGAAGGTTTTAATCCCACCCACCCCTCACCCCCCCTGTAAACCACTGCTGGGTGAATGTTTAGTAGCTGGTGCTGTTGGCTCTCAAATCAAGGACAGGCCAGTTGTGTGTTGCATATGCTGGCTCTTTGTGGCAGAAAAATTCCAGAGCAATCATCCTCTTAACACAGACAGTATCTCTCTTGTGTTTCCTTCATATTACCGTATACGAAGAGGGCACACGTACAGCTTTACGGAATGTTGTCCCACTTTGTTAGGGGAAATGTCAGCTGCATAAAGAGATTGGGTGTCTGTCCATCCCCTTCCTTAGCTACTGAACATGGCAAGAATCAGGTTCTTGATGGGGCTTGATGATAGAAATGGGGTACAGGTGGCCCTCCAGATGTTAGAAGACTCTAGTCTCCATCATCCTTGGTAGATTAAGGGGGGGGGGGATTATCTGGAGAACAACCTGTTCACCAGCTCTGCGTAATGGTAAATTTTGCCCTTGCTTGAAAGCCAGTTCAGGCTCATCTCTGTTTACAGCCAAAGAGCCAGTGCTGTCTGCATCTACAGATGTTTCTGTGGTCATGTGGCAGGCATGTCTAGATACAAGAGTGAATGGAACTCTGTTTACCTTCCCACCAAAGTGGTACCTATTATCTACTTGCAATTTCTTGCTTTTGAACTGCGAGGTTGGCAGACGTTGGGACAGAGACAGAGCTCATCCGAGCTCATTCCATCGTGCAGTACTCGGGTCTTGAACTGCTGACCTGCTGACCTTCCAGTCATCCAGTTCAGCACAATGGTAAACAATATTTAAAAAGCCCTTTGTTGACAAAGGCCAGGATCCAAGTGTACACAACTACTCGCGCATTAGGATTTCTAAGGAAGAAATAAAAGAGCGATTAACACAGCCCACAGCATTCATCTGAAATATCTTGTTGTTACAGGATAAGGTTTACAGCAAATCTTGCCACATACAACAAGACTCTCCCTAATTCTAGCCCTGGGGGTTCAAGCCACTTGCTTTGAGGTTTGTGTACTTCCAGTGTGAGGAAGGAGTTCAAACCAGAAGCAACGGGTTGTTAACATCCTCAGTGTGACAAAGTGTTGTCATCTTGTTTTGGGAGGCTGTGCAGCTAATAGTTTTGTAATTAGCCCTCAAGACATTTAATTATATGAGAAGCCATTTTAAAAAGCACTTATTTCCTGTTAGTGTTATAGCCCAAGCAACACATCCTAGAAAGTTTTCAGGTAATAAATATAATGTTTGGTCTCCAAGACACCTGCCTTCTAAGTTCAGAGGTTTCTCATATAAGCCTCCTATTCTGGAAAAGCTGCCTTACGATGTTAGTTCCAGAGGGGTTTTCACAACCAAAGAAAAACTTTGCGCTGCGTTATACAACTGTCTGGACTGGGGTAACACACTGTGCAGGGGAGCCTGCTCTCTCAGAGGACGAAGTGGAGCGGTTGGCGATTTCTCGCTGCAATTCGTCGACTTTCTTTTGAAGCTCGGCTCGTTTCACCAGGAGTTCCTTGTAACGGTGATGGAGCGGCTCCTAAGAGTGACAGAAAAGGCACTTGTGGTCACCATCATTAAAGAAAATAGCAGATGAGGGCGTTTGCACTATGGATCAGACCAGAACACATTTTCAGTCCCCAAACTAAGCCTAAGAACAGGATGGCCAACACTGCAGGCCCATGCAGCCCCCACCCCATGCTGAGGTAATAATAATTTCATGTGAGAAATTATTCTGGGTTGAAAGGATTTTTGCTGGAGAAACTCCACTCAGCGGACGCCCGAATGAGGCTCCTTATATGTCCCCAAGAGCTGGGACAGAGATGGGCGCTCAATCCATCATGCAGTACCCTGGTCTTGAACTGCCGACTTGCCAGCCTTCCAGCTAACAAGGCGAGCTTTTTAACCACTAAGCCACTGCTGGGGTGGGGGGGGAGGAGAGGGTCTGTACCCACAGGATGTTCAAGGTTGACTGTCCTTTCCCTTAAACACTGAAGTAATAACAAAGGAGAGAACCTAGTGAGTACCAAAAGATCTACATACTGTAAATCTGAAGTTAGCATGCATAGTTTCAAAGAGTTGCTTTCAGACCAGCTAAAACATAGGATGGATAAGCATTTCTTCTCAATCCATTTTTTAATTTTATTTTTTTTAAATAAACAAAGAAAACCCTTGTAACAAATACAGATATATATAATGGAGGGGGGGGGGGAGAGAGAATCAATCAAACAAAATTCTTAACAAAATTATTAAAAAAACTACTATGTGCACCCACCATCAGTGGGACATTATAAACCTTCATTTAACTATTCTCTGTATCACTGCCTAATATTTATGTTTGTCTCCTCGTTCCAAAATGATAATACACCTTGCTCTGGCTTTAACCCTTTCCCTTTGATTAATATATAATCTAAAAACTTCGGCCCATATTTCTTTAAAATCAGGGTTTTTTTAAACTAATTCTTTTAAAACTTTAATTCACACGTTAATATATCATTTATAGCTACAGTCTCTTTATACCAGTGGTGCCCAAACTAAGGCCCGGGGCCCGGGGCCCGGGTGTGGCCCCCGATGCCAATTCATCCAGCCCATGAAGCCCTCGTCGCTCCTGGAAGCGGAAGCAAAACGTGCCCGTACGGCGCGGGGGCAGCACCCGGCCCCCGGGCATTAGTAACCAGCTCCCTGAACCACATGATCGGCCCACGGCCCAAAAAGTTTGGGGACCCCTGCTTTATACCAATCATCCAGTTCAAATTCAGAATCTACTTTCCATTTTTGAATAAATTTTGCATTATAAACCTTCATTTAACTATTCGTTGTTGGCTGCAACTCAATCCCAGTACTCTATACGGGTCCCCCCCCCCCCCCGCCTCAGGGCACCAGGAGGCCTGGTCCTGGAAGCCAGCTGGTTCTGGGCCACCTTCGCCCTCTGAAGAAAGTGGGAAAATGCCACTGGCTTGAATTTGTTTAAGGTTGATCCCAGCTTGCCATAAAGTGACCAACACATCATGATTTTGGAGCCATCTCCTGCGGCACATATGAAATGAGACATGCAGAATTTAACACCGGGACTGCAATGGACTGCTGCAGCCTTGAGGATATGGACAAGGTGCACCTTTACAGCTAATTCATCTGGCATGGCCTCTTATTTATTTATTTATCTATTTATTACTCACATTTCTACCACCGTCCCCTCACTGAGACGACTCCGGGCGGCTCACAACAAACAAAACTCACAAAAACATCAAGACAGCATTAAAATTGAACTATTGCAATTAAGAAAAATTATGCCTCCATGACCATTGGTAGTCAGAGAAGTAAAGTGGTTCCTCATCCACTCATTTTGCCATTGGGCCCAGTATGATGGTTTCCAGTGATATTTCCTCCACTAAGGGGGACCATCACCCCACCCAAAGGGGCTCATCCACCCACAGCCGTTGTCCCTTTGGGGGGGGGGGTCAGGTTATTTACCACCGCCCAACACACGGCGAGTGGGTGGCAATATATATATATGAATAAATGAATGAAATGAAATGAAATTTTGCATATTTCTTAATATTTAGGAGGAAAGAAATTAAAAAGAAAACAGGCTTTTGAAAGTTAGACTCTTAAATTCCAAAGCCCACGTCCATTTCTCCTCCTCGACAACCCCTGGGCTCACCTGTGGTTTCATCCGTGGGTTCCACCGGATGTAGTATGTGACCCAAAGCTCTAGATGGCGCATGCTGGCCACAGGATACAGAACGTGGTTGTTATAGCTAACATACAATGGATTGGTGAAGTCTTCAAGCTGGCTGTTGATGTAGGACCAGAGTGATACCGTCTTTTTGGGGAGGCCCTTCAAACACAAAAAGCAACAAAATACTGGCATTATTTATGGCACATCAAGTTACCATTAATGGCTGCAGTGTAATACTGTAGAATGGAGTCTCCAAGAAATTTCTAGAACAGGAATGGGGAAAGGATGGCCCTTCTAATATTGCCAGAATACAATTCCCATTAACCTGACTGGGACTGCGGTGGCTTAATGGTTAAGATGCTGAACTTATGAGTGGAAGGTCAGCAGGTCAGCACTTTGAGACCTGAATACTGCAGGATGGAGTGAGCTCCCGTCTCTGTCCCAGCTCCTGCCAACCTAGCAGTTCAAAAGCAAGAAATTGCAAGTAGACAAAGAATAAGCAGAGCTTTGAAATAATACATGGATTTAATACATTAACATTAAAGTGTCACCTTTGTGTTAAACAGGACAAGTCAATTAAAGCATCTAGAAAGTAAAGGTTTAAACCACTAAATTCATTTGCCAAGGCGATGCTGCTGAGTGCAGAAGAATAGATGCCTTTGAGATGTGGTGTTGGAGGAGAGTTTTGAGAGTCCCCTGGACAGCGAGGAGAACAAATAGGTCAATCTTAGAAGAAATCAACCCTGACTGTTCCCTTGAAGGTCAAATAGTAAAGATGAAGCTAAAGTACTTTGGACATCAAATGAGAAGAGAGGAATCACTTGAGAAAGCCTTGATGCTGGGAAAGGTGGAGGGCAAAAGAAAAAGGGGGCGGCCAAAAATGAGATGGCTAGATGGTATTGTAGAGACAATGGGCACAGAACTGAGCGAGTTGAGGAGGATGGTGGAGGACAGAAGTGCCTGGCGGACAGTGGTCCATGGGGTCGCAGAGTGTCGGAATCGACTGTGCGACTGAACAACAACAAAATATCAAGGGTCAAGATTCTACCCTGTTTATTCAATGAATCTAGCAATCAGGGCCTCTTGATTATTCTTTCTCTTTACATGAACATCTGACAGAAGCTGAGGGAAAGAGTTTTTGGCTATGATACTCCAGCACTAGAATTCTCTTTATTTAACAGTAGGATGGATATTGCCTGAGTGGCTTTTTTACTGTCTGTTAAATGTCTGCACAATCAACAATTTCCTGGCTAGATTAACAAAACTTTCTGTTTTCATTGTGAGGTTGTATCAACCCTGACTGCTCCTTGGAAAAACAAATATTGAAGATGAAACTAAAGTACTGTGGACACCAAATGAGAAGAGGGGACTCACTCGAGAAGGCCTTGATGCTGGGAAAGCTCAAGGGCAAAAAGAGAAGGGGATGGCAGAGGATGAGATGGCTAGATAGCATTGTTGATGCAAAGGGCCTAGAGCTGAGTGGGCTGCGGAGGATGGTGGAGGATAGGGCTGCCTAGCATGCAGTGGTCCATGGAGTCACAAAGGGTCGGACTTGACTATTCCACTGAACAACAACAACAAAATTTAACTTTCAGTTTAATTATTGTTTTAATTAATGTGGTGTGCAGCCTTACGAAGGGTAGTAGCTAAACATTTTAAGTTAAAACTCTTTCCTTCTTTTGCAATATGATTCATGAATTTAAAAGCCCCTATTTTAAACAGAAAACCACTCTTTGAATGCTTTAGTACAGGAGTTCTCAACATGTCCAAGCTGCGGGCCAGACCATGCCCCCTCAAACAGCTGAGCGGGCCAGAGTGGTGGTTCTCCCTGCTGTAAACGCAGCTGTAAAACACATTTGCAGCTGCTGTAAACGAGCTTACAACAGCCACAGGTGCATTTACAGCTGTCATAAACGCTTCCAGCAGCAACAGAGGCCATGTGAAATGGCTGTAGGTTGCAAACCCCTGCTTTAGTGGAATAGCACAAAATGGATAAGGCAGAGCCTGGAAAGGTTGCTTTTTTGATTGCAGCTCTAATAATGGTTCATCCAAGATCCTTAAAGATGTATAAAAATAGTAACCCTCCTGCCAAATTTGGAATAATGTAAATAAATGTAGCATACAATTAGATATTTTAACAGATCTAAAAATGAGCCACAAAGGGAGCGGCTGACAGAAAGGAAGGGGAAAAAAACAATTTTAAAAGGGGTATCTGGGTGTTTTTTTTTACCTCTTTCACCCTCTGCTGCTCACTGTTACACAGGAATGTCCCAAACAAACAGCTGTAGAGGTGGTCCAGGACAGTGATCAGAAAGCACTCGTTGAATTCAAAGGCTGTGGGAAACTTCAGAAGAGAAGCAACACAATTAGTTTATTTTCACTGGATGTTTTTTACACAGTATGTGAAAACACAACCCTGCAAAGAGTTTATGCTGTGTGTGTGTGTTTAGGAATGGAAAAGAAAATGTGGGAAGATGAGGAGAAATGGTTTATTCCTCTTTGCTGCCTAGTGAAGAATTTGTTTGTGTTCCTGTCTGGCAAGCCTCTCCTTTATGAAGCAATATTGCTTCTTTCTAAAAAAAACAAGAAACAATGGTTTTACATATTCAGCAAAGAATGCAGGATGGCTTCCAAAGCCTCGAAAGGAATGGCTGAAGCAGTTACCACCTTATATTTCTATGAAGGGTCCCAGTGGTAGATTGAATCTCCTCTGAATGGATATATGCCTCACATCCGCCGGCTCAGATCCAGGAAGAGCTTTATGGCAAGAACAACCCATCTTGAGGGGACGCAAGAGCAAAATCAAATTAGAAGGTGTAGGAAGGAGCTTATACTGGGCAAAGAACATCATTAAGGGAGGATATAGCTGAGGAACTCGACCTCCCCTTTGTCACTTGGAGGACCCTGAATAGACTGACTGTCAGAGTCCTTAAATGTAAGACCAACATGCTCAAGTGGTTGATAACAGCATGTTGTGTGAATGTGAAAAGATACAGAAACTGGCTCATTTGCTGGTCTGCCAATTACTACCAAAATCATGTAACGATGACGATTTAATTTTGGCCAACAACACAGCTAAGAAAGTGGCTTCATTTTGAGAGGTCAAAGTTTTATCTGGACTCAAAAGGAAGAAAAGTAATAGACTGCAGGCTTTATGTTGGATGATTATAGAAGCACACGGCAAATACAACACTGGATGTTTCTATCTGTGCATATTATGAGCTGTCAAGTTGGAAACCAGTTCACAGCAATCTTAATTGGGTTTTCAAGGTAAGTGAGACATTAAAGAAGTGATTTTACCACTTCCATCACTCACCCACCCCATGAGTTTTCAAGGTTGAGCTGGGATTCAAACTAGGCTTAGTCTATCACTCTGTCCACAGTACCACATTCGGTATCTGGATGCTTTTATATATTTTTTCTTATTATGTCTTATCTGTCCTGTTACAGCAACTTTAGAAAGTTGCTTTTTTAGATGACAGGCCTGTCCTGTGGGATTCTGGAAGCTATCATTCTAACAACAAAGACAAAAATGTTTCCTAGCACTGCCTGTTGCCTACTGAGGCTAGAACAGGAGTTCTCAACCTTTTAAAGCCGGGGGGCAGGTCACGCTCCTTCAGACAGCTTTTGGGGCCAGATGGACATTTTGCCTTTCCTCCATCAAATGGCATTTCCTGGTGTGGTGGAGGCAGTGGGGGCCCACATAAAATGGTGCAGCGGGCTGCATCCGGCCCACGGACCACAGGTTGAGAATCCTTGCATTACAAGCTATGCACACATAGGGACTGCAGTGGCTCAAGTCACTAAGACACTGATTGGGAGGCAGAAGGTCAGCAGTTCGATTCCCGAGTGCTGCAGGATGTAATGAGCTTCCATCTCTGTCCCAGCTCCTGCCAACCTAGCAGTTCGAAAGCAAGAAATTGCAAGTAGATAAATAGGGACCACTTCAGTGGGAAGGTAACAGCGTTCCATGCGCTCTGGTGTCTAGTCATGCCTGCCACATGACCATGGAGACGTCTGCAGAAGCAGACAGCGCTGGCTCTTTGGCTTAGAAACAGAGATGAGCACTGACCCCTAGAGTCGGATACGACTGGCTTTTGAGCAAGGGAAACCTTTACCTTACACATGAAAACCCAAAGCAAAACAGTATCTTGGCAGAACAGCATAGCTCTTACCCTGTATATCAACATGTATATCTACAAAGATACAGTGGTACCCCGTAGAATGAAATTAATGCATTCCATGGGACTTTCCATTCTATGAAATTTTCGTAGTACGAAGCACGTTTTCCCATAGGAATGCATTAAAAACCCAAACTTCTGTTCTGGACCTAAAAGAAAAGAAAAGGAAAAAAAAGTCCCCAAACCCCTAGAGTACACATTAAAACATTAAAAACATCTACCTACATTGCCACCCAAACGTGGAGTGCTGAAATATGGCAGGGGCGGCAGCAAAATCACACACTTTTTCCAGCTGGATTTGCAGCCTCGATGGCGGCAGTGAGGTGGCAGAGCATTTTCACTTTCTTTTCGGCCCGAAAAAGTGTCAATCTAGCTGTTTCCGGTTTTACGGACTCATTTCCGGTTGCTTGTTTTGGTCTTCCAAGGCTTCCCTTGGATAGGGGTCCTTAAGAGAGCATTTTTGTGCCTTTTTTATTTTTAGGTGCATTTTTGATGTCACGGAACTCTTATTTTCAGTGCCAAAAATGTGCCTAATTTTTTTTAATGGCGTGCAAATACTCTCCTAAGATGCCGCCTCCCATCTAAGGGAATCCTTGGAGGACCAAACAAACAACAGGAAATGGGTCCGCAAAACTAGAAGTGGCCAGATCAGCAATTTTTTTTGGGCCGAAAAGAAAACTAAAATGCTCCCACCCACCCCACCGCTGCCACCAAGGCTACAAATGCTGCTTAAAAATGTGTGCGATTCCACCACTGCCCCTGCCGCCGCCAAGGTAAGCACTGTACAAAAAAAATCATATTATGAAGCACAAATTTTCCTTTATTTCCTTTCATAATACAATTTTTTTTGTTGTAAGAACCCTTTGTTGTACGGGGTTTTACTGTACAGTACTTATATGTCTTTGAAGGAAGTCCCACAAATCAGTACACTGAGTGTGCTTACTTCAAAGCAACTATGCATAGATTTGTAACTTACAGGCCTTTTCACTGCTAGATTATGGAGATAAGTTTCCACTTGCTTCCTGTTCAAAGGAGAGAAAGAAATTTTCCAAATGTTTTCCCTCTCCTGAGTATGACTATATGGATTTTTGTACATTTCTTGCATTTAACTGGTGGAAATGTTTTTCAGACAAAAAAGGTGTACAGTAATACCTCGGATAACGTTTACCTCGGATAACGCTAAAATCACATAACGTTAAGTAATCTGGGGAGGAGAATTGGATCGAATAACGTTAAGGTCCTATGGGATGGATCGGATAACAACCGCTAAAGCCTGTGGGGTTACAATGTATCTCTATGGAGCTTTAACATTATCCGATCCATCCCATAGGATTTTAACATGCATCGGATAACACTAAAAATCGGATAACACCAAGACTTGTGGAACCAAGTCTTAGCGTTATCCGAGGTATTACTGTATTTTGCAAATGAGTTATTATTATTTTTTGGAGGGTTGACGAAAACAAACTATTTTGCTTCCAATTTTGCAAACACTGATGAAAAACTGGCGATCTTTCTGTTCTTAAGCAGCAGCTAGTTACTTTTTTCATGGATGTGGTGTTTTGGTATGTCAAGATTTGCTTTCTTATCAAGGATAAGAAAAATTACAAATATTTGCTATATCCTTTTTATTAGCAACACATGTAAGAAGAGTCAAATTCAATGCACATTTGCTGGAAAGACAGACAAAAGAAGAAGGGTTAACATGCCCATGATTTTTGCTTTATGTAAGAGCAGAAAAGTACCTGTCTTGTCATCTGCCAGACACTATCAACAAACTGGAGAAAAACAGGAGATCGGTCTGCATCAGCATGATTCTTGTCTCCATGACCTACTCTCTGCACGAAAGCAGGAGAAAGCATAAGTTGGGAAAAATAATGAGTGAAAACTAATATATGTAGAAAAAGAGATAGGCAACCAGCCAGTCTTCAGCTGTTTTGGACTACATACCCTATCATCCCCGACTATGAATCATGTTGGGACTTTATGTCCAAAACAACTGAGGAACATTAAGGTGCCTACATACTTGAGATAGAAGAAATTATACAGATTGCATTAGGTCTGAGGTCGCAAGGTGCATCACTCCAGATGCTCTTGTACAGATAAAATCGGGAGGAGATGCTTGTACATAGCCTCAAACTCACTGAAGAATGACGAGATTTTTAGCAACAATATCAATAACAACATGTTAACTACAAATTAAGGGCACAGTTCATCTGAGCATACAATTAGCCTGGGAATTTTTGCTCAATACTGCACTCTTGTTTTACACCCTAAACTGTTTTCCTAGGAACTTAATGTAGAGGGAATCAGGATTTTTAGCTGATTAGGTAGCTCAACACTTTAGGTTTCTGGCTGCAGAACTAGAAGTTGAGAATTGGAATCTTTATTTTTATTTATTTATCATCATACTTGGAATCTGCTTTTGAAGACAATCTTGACCACACCTTCCATTTTCCTAAGGAAAGTACAACTCAGTGATGAAGGATGATGAAAATTACAGTTGATCGAAATCTGGAGGATCACCTTTGCCATCTTTGATTTATCTGGAACTCTAGTGATAGCTGATGGATAGTATCTATACATTCTTTTAGGACCAGGTTTTACCAGGACTTTAACCTGTAACTTGCTTATTTTTAGATGCTAGTATTCTAGCTTGCTGGATGCTCAGTGGTTTACATATCTAGTTGTGGAGTCAGAAGTTGCGGTTTTGATTCCCCACCATGTCTCCTATGACATGAGCCAGCCTGTGTGGCCTTGCATAAGCTGCACAATCCTTGGGTGAAACCAGAAGAAAAGAGTAGTAAACCCCTCCTGTGTAATTGCTATACAGTAATACCTCGGATAACGTTTACCTCAGATAACGCTAAAATTGCATAACATTAAGTAATCTGGGGAGGAGAATTGGATCGAATAACGTTAAGGTCCTATGGGATGGATCGGGTAACAACCGCTAAAGCCTGTGCGGTTACAATGTATCTCTATGGAGCTTTAATGTTATCCGATCCATCCCATAGGATTTTAACATGCATCGGATAACACTAAAAATCGGATAACACCAAGACTTGTGGAACCAAGTCTTAGTGTTATCCGAGGTATTACTGTAAATATAATTGCCATTCTTTACACAGAACACCCTGAAAAGGGTTGCCATAAGTTGGAATTGACTTGACAGTCCACATTTATTAGTTTTATTAGTAAGGATTTTTAATGAAATTACTATATATATTCGAGTATAAGCCAATTTTTTCAGCACCAAAAATATGCTGAAAAAAGCAGACTCAGCTTATACTTGAATCATCTGCTCTATTTTCCTGGCTGTGTGGGAGAGCTGTACATCTGAGACCATCTGATGCAGTGATTTATAGAGCTGACGAGCACTAGCAAAGTGTGACTATCCCTTTGAATGTTAACCACTTCCTGACCACTGAACGTAGATAAACATCCTGGTCAGGAAGTGATTAGATCTGGATCATGACTGCAGCCATGATCTTATTTTTTTTTTCTGGCAGTGATGACGGGCTTTCATGCAGAAGAGATCTGAGCAGCTGAAGAGCTGGCCTTGATCATTTCTACAGTGGGCAAAACACCTCCCCCCCGCCCACAGCACTTACTGGGCTCTCCTGTTAGAAATGGGTAATCTTGGACCAAAACGAAAACGCTGGTCATAGAAGGGTGATTTATTTTGATTATTGAAACTCATTAGTAGCTGCTGCATTTCCCACCCTAGGCTTATACTCGAATCAATCAGTTTTCCTGGTTTCTCAGGTAAAATTAGGTACCTTGGCATATATTTGGATCAGCTTATACTCAAGTGTAAATGGTAACCTTGAGAAACCCTTGATGATCTACTCTTGGTGATCTAGAAATCTACTTTCCACTCTAGTTTCTTTCTTTGATATAAATTAGCAATGCCTGCTTAAAATCATTGAACATCTTCTGAAAAGTGGTCATTTTCATTGCTGCAGACGTTAGTTACCAACTCACCAACTGGAATCTGTGACCAAAACTCAACCACTCCTTCTCCACCAGCACTTGAAATCCTCGTATTGTCCGGTAGTGGCCATCTAGCATAAGCATAGCAAGGGACGTAAGTTGGGCTGTTCGGTCCCAACCATCACTGCAATGTACAACTACAGAGGTCTTCCCTGATTCCACCTTGTCAGCTATCCGAAGAGCACCAGCGAGGATCAGCTGAGTGAAAATAAGTGGGTGTTGTGTTGTTACAAACAGCGTAGGACTTCATGGATGTCAATGATGATTTTACTACCATAATTCAGAAAGGGAACAAGGGAAAGCATAGGGAAAGGAAGGAAAGAAGGTCAATCTAAACTAAGGAGATTCACCAGGGATGCCCGAATGTGCTTTTAAATGTTTGCATACTTAAACAAGGATGCATACATTTAGCGTAACAGCAGCTGCCTTCCTCCTCTCAAAGAGTCAGGACAATTAAGGTCAAATTCCAAAATATATACTATGGTGATAGCTTTCTTCTTCTTCTTTAAGTGCTGTATCTGATTCTGAATATTGGTTATCATCATGGCAATCAGCTATGAAGATTGTCCGGGGAACAATATAATGCAGTAGTCTTCCATTTGTCTTTCACATCACATGACACCTGTACCACTGATCCAGTCTCACAAGTCAATTTATGTTCCTGAACCCTTTTCGCACACAAAGTCCTCATCGGCCCCAGGCCAGTATTGATGAAACTGCTGCCCTCCATCAAGATGGATTCAAGTGGGATTTAATCCACTAGGAGACTATCACCCTTCCCTGTGGACTTCACCACCCAAGGCTGTTAGTCTTCAGGGCTGTTAACCGCCGCCTGACGATCGGCATTGAGTTGCTGGCAGAATGGTTTACTCTATTACTATAGTAGGATAACCTGGCCAGACATCCATAGCTTTATTAGACTAATAATAAAGACACAAAAATCTCTGTGTGTGCATTAAGGATGAGGAAAACCTCTTCGTTAATCATTTTAATAAAAAGCTGGGCAGGCACTTCATGTCATTTGCTTTCTTTCTTACAATGTAAAAGTTAAAAACTTGCCAGTGGTATAGTACTAATCCTTGCACAGACTTTTTGTGCTATTTTTGGTTGTCCTAATAATAGCCATTAGCTGGCTGAACACCTCAGTGGTTTAGGTATCTGGCTGTAGAGCTGGAAGTTGATAATTTGATTCTGCACTGTGCCTTTCTCAGGTCTGGCCAGGTTATCCTGCTATGGTAACAGAGCAGACCATACTGCCAGTGACTCAACTCTGAGTGTCAGGTGGCAGTTAACTAACCCGACAACCCTGAGAACTAACAGCCTTAGGTGGAGAAGTCCTCAGGGAAGGGTGATGGTCCCCAAGTGGATTAAATCCCACTTGAATCCATTTTGATGGAGGCAGCAGCTTCATCAATACTCGCCTGGGGCTGATGAGGACTTTGCATATCAAAAGGGCTCAGGACCTTAAAGAGAGTCATGGAACTGGATCAGTGGTACGGGGATCATGCTGCGATGTAGAAGGCAGATGAAAGACCACTGCATTATATTCTCAGGACATTCTCTATGGCTGATCGTCAGGAGGATCGCCAATTTTTGGATTCAGATATGACAGAAGAAGAAGAAGAATGTGCATCTTGAGGAGGAAGAACCAGCTTGTGTTACCTTGGGCAAGCTGCACAATCTCAGGGCACCTTCAGAAGAAAGGAATGGGAAATCACTTCTGAGTAATCTCTACCTAGAAAAGCCTGAAAAGGGTCATGATAAATCAGAACTGACTTGATAGCACACAATTGTTATTACTAATAAAGGTACAGTATTATAATAACATGGGTTTGGAAATTAGTCTTATGCCAAACATAGTTTTCTCTGTGTTCTATGTATTTCAGGTTTTGTTATAATGCAGTAGGTTGAATACAGATTTAGTCTTCCTTGCTGTAAAGGTACTGAAATCACAATTAACTGTCCCATTGGTTTCTGTGTACTTTGAGTATGACTCACTCAGGATCCAGTTCAATGTGTTTTAAAGTTGTACATCCTTAAGGCACATTAAATGTGAACTCTCTTTTAGATTGCAGCCAAAATCCAACTGGCAATTTAAGCCTGTACAGTATAAATAAAATAACACAAATCACAACCAAAACAATTGCTGCAAATTAAAAAAATTGTTGTTTGCATTTCTAGGTGTTTAGTTGATCGTGCAACTGGATGAGGAACCAGGAAAACAACTAGCAATGTATTAATCAGCAGCAATTTGTTGTTACAGCTTGCAACATTTCATTTATTCTAGGGCAGGAGTTCTCAACCTTTTTAAGCCGGGGGCCGGGTCATGCTCCCTCAAATAGCTTTGGGGGTGGGACAGCCATTTTGCCCATCCTCCATCACATGGCACTTCTAGGTGTAGTGGAGGAGGTGGGGGGCCACATGAAATGGTGCTGCGGGCTGCATCCAGCCTGCAGGCTTCAGGTTGAGAATCCCTGTTCTAGGGAATATTAGCCATTGTATTTTGGCTGGTGCGTTAAGAGTTGGGACTACACAAATCTCCAGGGGAACATTGCAATACAGACTCCCAGAACATTTGGCATTTCACCCATTGGAAGGAACCCTACCAGTGATCAGTGAGCATTAGGAAGAAATCTTCATGATTGTAAGTTTCTCTTTGGCTGCCGTCAAAACAGAATACCTAAAGATGCCTATCATGTGAAGACAAATGCATATGCAGATACTTACCTTGATATGCTCTAGCCAGTGGGTTGATTCCAAATTAGACAGCCAATGAGTCTCTTCTATGTTGGGATACACAATCTCCTTTAGCTTTCTCAAAGACTCTCTCATCACATGGATATTATGGATGTCCAGAAAGACAAGCTCTGTGTTCTGATAGGCATCTTCACTTTCATAACCTCCTCCTTTAGCCTGCCAAGAAAATGCATACTAGTTGGGTGATTTCCCCACCTGTATATAATATTCCCAAATCTACACATTGACTTGAGCACTTTACCCTGAATTAAGAGATGAGCTCCTCAAGATGTGCTTAAACTGCCAATCTCAGCAGCCTTAGTGAGTACTGGCTTGTGAAGGGTGATGGGGGCTGCATTCAACATACGAAGGGATAAAAAGTTACTTGTCTCTGCACTGTAAATTATTTCACTATGTACAGTAGTACCTCGGATAACGATGAGACTTGGTTCCACAAGTCTCGTCGTTATCCGGTTTTTAACTTTGTGCGATGCATTGATTGCACAATGTTAAAAAAAACAACCCTGTTTCCCTGGAGGCTGCAGCAAGCCAGAAAGGCGGGATTTGAATCCTGATGTTTTGGCTTGCTGCACTTGCTGAGGACGTCGGGGAAGCCCAGAAACAGCTTGGATCGGGTCTTCCCACCTCCCTGGACCCGGCGGGGGGGGGGGGAGCCCAAAATTGGTAAAAGGACTTTTTTAAAACCAATTTTGGGCTCCCTGACCCCCCTGCCGGGTCCAGGGAGGTAGGAAGACCCAATCCAAGCTGTTTCCGAAGTTCCCCCACCCTCCTGGAGGCTGTAACAAGCCAAAACGTCAGGATTCGAACCCTGACATTTTGGCTTACTCCACTGGCTGGGGACATCGGGGAAGCCCAGTAACAGTTGTAGATCGGGTCCCCTGCCTGCTCCAGAGAGATCAGAGGACCCAATCTACAGCTGCAGGGTGACTGGGGAAGCTGATGAGGACTCCCTGTCAGCTTCCCTAGCCACCCGCCCTTGCCTCCGCAGCTGTGGGGTGGCTGGGGAAGCCGACGGGGGAGCCCCCCCCGTCAGCTTTCCAGCCACCCCACCCCTGCCTCCGTAGCTGCAGGGTGGCTGGGAAGCTTAACGGAGAACCCCATTCAGCTTTCCAGCCACCCTGCTGCTAAGAATGACTGTATCATATAACGCTAAAAAGAACGTTCTCCGGTGCAAATCTTCCCCCCAAATTTGTCGTCATTATGCGGTTTTAGCGTTATCCGGTGCAATCGTTATCCGGGGTATTACTGTATGTTATAATTAACATGTGAAAGCCTTTTCCTGATCCTGTTTCTAACAGACTTAGATCTACTGTAGAGGGTAGCAGGGCCTTTTCTATGGTTGCTCAGGATCTATGAAATAAGCTCTCCAAATGATGCATAGTCCCTTTTCCATTTTTTAAAAGAAACAAAACAGACCTTTGGAAACTCAGCTTTTATCACAATTTCCAAAATCTAGAGTAGCCATGCTGGCAAGAGGATTCTAGGTAAGGTACTCTAAATCATTATTTTTCAAGCTACGAAAGTCTATCTTTTTTATTGTTCTTTGAAGAACAAACATTACTCTTTTTTATTATTTTGCTGCTGCTATTTTAAGTCTCCTATTTATTATTATTGTATTTAATACTATTTATTGTTCATATTATATGGCAGTGGTGGTGAACCTATGGCACACGTGGCAAAGGGGGCAATCAGAGTCCTCTCTGTGGGCGCATGCGCCATTGCCCTAGCACAGAGTTCGCCCGCCCCTCTGCCCAGCAGCCCAATGAGAGCGCTTCCTCCCTCCCTGTCTGGGATAAGGTGGGTGGTTTACATGGAGTGTGAGGGCGCAGGACAAACAGCAGTCTGTTGGGCACTCGGTCTCTAAAAGGTTCACCACTGTTATATGCTATCCCAAAGTTCAGTGACTTAGAATACCTGGATAAAGGACCATGGGTTGGGAGTTCAACTTCCAAAGTGCTTCCTGGGAGAAAGTAACAACCCTGGCAAGGGTCACGAGTTGGAATGGCTTTGACAACTTGCAATTAATTATTATTAAGCCATCCCATGCATTGGAGAGAGAGGGAAGAATATAACATTCTTTCCCTACATGAGCCTCTCCACTCTAGAGAGCATTAATGGAGGCTCTCTTCTTGGCACAATTTCTTTAGATAGCTCCAATAATGGCTAGCCAGAGTGGGTTTTCTTAATGGTAGCATGAGCTATCATAGCAATGGGTAAAAGTCAGCCCAGAGGAAAACCATGACTGCAGCTTCCCTTATCTCTACAGAAGTATATCTCAGTGATGATGAGTGTAATAGTCTATCACCATTTGAAGGATGATCCTTGGTAGCTTGTACAGTGCCAGGACACTCCTAGAAGAAGTAAATAGTACTCTCTACCATGAAAATCCTGGAAAGGCTCACTTGACAGCATCCATCCATCTCTCTGTGTCTCACACACATACACACCATCTGGTAAATATACAGACAGTTTACGAAAAAAAAATACAAAACAAACAAGTAAAATAATATAATTGCTACAAGCAGAATGAAAATACATTAAAAATAATATTATTAGTGGTATTCTAGAAGTAGTATAATTCTGTTTGTGTTCAACCTATTTAAGCATACAGTTATTGCTTTTCCTTATAGAAGCATAGAATAACTGAGATGAAAGGGGCCAACCCTCTGCTCAATGCAAGAATCCAAATCAAAGCAAATATGACAAATGGCTGCCAAATTCTCTCTTGAATGCTTCCAGTGTTGGAGTGCTTATCATTGCCAACAGTCAGTGGGGGTGTACATTCATAGAAAAGCAGCACAGGAAGGGTGTCAAAAACAATACAATGAGGAAAAAATAATAAAATGAGGGGATCTTTATGCACACTTTTTAAAAAGTACCATTTGTCACAGCGAGCACCATCCTATTTTATCTTAGTAAACAGATAAAAAACACAGTTCTTGTTGACATCAAGAGTGTTATGATGGCAAGAATAAAGGGGGTAAAAGGAGAGCCATGTATGCTTTGTGAAAGCAAATGGATAAAAAAAAGGATATAAATAAAGCAAACAGATAAAGCCAAATGCATTGGCCAGAGCCCTACTAGTGATAGTACAAGGTTTACATAACACGCAATGGCTAATTATGACTAATTCTTGAGATGCTAGAGCACACAGACATGTGCCTGTTCATGTACCCTTATAGTGCAACTGAAATGTGAGTCGGCACCTTATGAATTAGCTGCAATTAGACACAACACATTACACAAATCTTACACAAACTCTAAAAGGATTCTAGCTGCAAAAATTATAAATTATAATGAATCTCACCAACTTTAACATTCATCAGAATGTTTATCACTACTAGAGGTTTTGAGAGTTCTAATATTCCCACCTTGTTGGCAACAGCATTGACACTTGGCCTGGCATCAAAAATGAATATTTTGTGGGACTGTGCATTGGAGTCCATGATTGTCTGCAAATATTTCTCATCCTCTTTGCTCCGTTTACCACTTACTCCAACCATCGGTTGGCTGCAGCGAGTGATGGTGGCTTGGCTTTCTGGGTGAATCCATGACAAGACCTTCCAGAAGGAACATGTGAGAGGAACAAAACAGAATGAAATAAACAAAGAAGGAATGGTTCAAAAGTGGCATAGTTGTTTTATGCAGTTCCGCCATTTCATTCATAACCCGATTCCTGATGATTAGTATGATGACTCCACCCCCACAGGAAGTTGGGTGTTCAATCCCATCCCGCATTGTCCTCACTGAAACAATACCTTGCTTCTGAGGCCAGACAGCAGGAAGCTAATGTTTCAGTGAGGACCATGCAGGGTGAGATCAAACACCCAACTTCCTGTGAGGGTGGAGTCATAATACCATGAAGCCTTTTGCTATTTGTTCAACATACATTTCTAAGTATGGAACCTGGCAGAACAACATCATATGCCTTCCCGATGAAGAGGTTTTGGACCTTCAAAGCTCGCACAACATTTTATTTTTTAGTGATCCAATAAAGGTATCATCTTCCTTCTGCATTGGCTGCATATTTTTGTAACTTGACTATGGATCACACGGCTAAGTTCTTTGTTTGCCTACAGATTATGAAATATTTCCTCCTTTCTTCTCCAACCAATGCCAACTTGTTTACTATGACTATGACTAAAGTGGCAAACCAAATCTGAGTGACAGCAACCCATTTTAAGCTTCAATTTTCATCAGGGGATAACATGGAGATTGTGGATTGTTTCAGTGCCAATATCCATGCTGGTCCTTCAATGTGCTGTTATTTCATCTCGGTATAGCTTTGTCGTCCTCTGACACACACCCCTCTGCCAATCCTTTGCTCTCATCTTGTGTAAAGACAATGGGTTGTTAATACAGTTGCGTGACGTTAAGGAAAAGGAACAGTTTCCCAAAGTTCTCGATAACTTACAAACAGATAGTTGTTTCTATTTCATATCAATTTTTTTGTCTGCACAGAAGTGATCTTGCACTAAATTAAAATATTAATGTGGTGATAAGGTGATCTAGCACTAAATTCCATAGTTCATTTTAAAAAATAAATACTTTGGGGCAACTAGGAAGAATAATTGTGGGGGTGGGTGTTCTTGATGTCCTAAATATCACACCCAGCTATGTACATCACTAGAATACTACCCACCGGCATACTCCCCTGCCCTTTGGAAAAAACAAACAACTGGTCACATGGGGAAAACCATGTGCATTGTTCTGGATTGAAAAAAGTAGAACCTCCCCAGCAGCAGTGGAAAAAACTCAATTTTATAAGCAAAAAGGGCCAGGCTGATTCACATTGGCCTTTGGGTCATTTGATCAGTAACAATAAAATTCAATTGCATCTGTTTAACTTCCACAGCAAATCCTGAACTATTTATCCTTGTAGTGCAGCCTACCTAACATCAAGCATGCATATGCTTATACACTGCACTTCCTTCAATACAAAATGAGGACGCCTGTAATCCTTAGAAAGACTAACAATGCAATGTCCTACTGCATAGATTCTCAACCTTGGGCCCCCAGATGTTCTTAGACTTCAAATCCCAGAAGCCCTGGTCAACAGGTGTGCTAACTTAGGCTTCTGGGAATTGAGGTCCAAGAATACCTGGAGTGCCAAGATTCACCATAACTTAGGCTTCTGGGGGGTCCAAGGTTGAGAAACACTGTCCTACTGCATTTCACTTAAGGCAATCAAGCCACTCTCTACACAAAAGAATAAATTAACATAGACACACATCACATCAGCAATAGTAATATTTAAAGAGCAGTAGAGGAACTCTTCCATGTGCTGGAACACTCTATCCCACTTAGGCCTCAAAGTATAGAGAGGGCTGTAGGAGCAGTGGTTAAACTGCTGTACTGCAACCAAAAATTATTATTATTATTATTATTATTAAATTAAATTAGATTTATATGCTGTGAGTTCAATTGAACTCAATGTTGTGAGTTCAATTGGTCTCAAGTTTGACTCAGCCTTCCATCCATTCGAGGTCAGTAAAATGAGTACCTAGCATGTTGGAGGCAAAATGCTAATTAGCTTGTGAATTGCTGAGAGAGTGCACTAAGCACTATGGGACACTACATTTCTACATGGTGGGAGAAACACAGCAGGGCTCCCAAGGACAAATGCTCTGATCATGGAAATTCCATAAATATTCTTTAACGAGTCTACAGAGCTCCTTACTATAATGTTGTGTTAATCTGCATTGGGCCTGGGGTTCCACTCTCCTGCTCTATAGCAACAGAATTCCCACCTTCTCTGTACAAATTCTATTTGTACCTTGAGTTGTTCTTTCTTTTTGGCATGGCTCCTGGCAGGATTTGCAGCTGCTCCTCTAAATCCTGCAGGACTGGACCCTTGCCCTGCTGCAGCTGCTAAGCCTCACCTGAGAGCCCCGTGGAAAGTTCTGGACCTTTATAGGCTCCACCTGGTTATATAAGAACCGGCTCTTCCACCCAGAAGCTGCCTTACCAATGAAGGTCAGTAGACCTGCAGTTGCTGGGCTCCTGGATCTCTTGTTTTGTTCTTAGTTTCTGGAAGATTTTCACCTTGTTCCTAATTCCCACTCCTGAACACCTTTGCCCAGTTCTTGGTTCCTGTGGAGGACTGTTCTTTTACCTTGCTCCTTGAACTCTGTCCTTGCCTTGTTCCAATCCTTGAAGATACTCAACCTTGGCAACAGAGGTTGCTTGGCTCTTGTGGATATCTTGCCTTGTTCGTGATTCCTGCTCCAGAAGATCTCCTGCCTTGTTCCTGCGCCTGAAGACTCACTGCCCTGTTCCTGAGGACTGTTGTTTTGCTTTGCATGGATCCTTGCTTCTGGAATTCCTTCCTCTCCTTGCTCCAACCCCTGAGGATTCTCTGCTGTGATGTTCTCCTGGTTGCCTAATTCCTGGCTCACTTGTACTTCATTTTTGTACTGATCCTGCATCTTTGGTTTCCCTTGACTTTGGATTGAGATTCAGTTACTGCTTGGCCTGTTACCTGGTTGTCCTGGACTCTGGTGTTTGTATCATCTCAGCAGTCCACGCCCCAGTCCCTGATAGCTCTTATGAAAATGCATATAAAAACAAACCAAACTGACCTTCCTATGCCCTACATACCGGTAATCGACCCTTTGATCGAAATGCAGCCACTCGCTTCAGTTCCTCATCTGGAATGTTGGCAGGAACTACGAGAAGGGCAGGGTACGTATCGCAAAGCTCATATTGTTCATTGACCTTAGTGACCCGCCAGCTTTCATTGGGAATCCCCTGCATTGGAAAATGCAATCAGTTGAAAAAACGCTTCCTGTACTGGAGGCTAAAACCAAGAGATGCATGCTTTTATTGCAAGTAATCCTTATATAATGCAAACTATGTTGTGCTATTTTCCTTTTATTTCTTGAACCAAAAGAGCATGAAGTCTGTTCCTCTCCAGGACTCCTGTGTCTGTCACTAGTACCTCCTATGTTTGATAATAGCTGTTCACACTATATTTAGCAAAATCATTGAGTTCAAACCCATTTCCAGAAGCAGCCCCTATGGAATAATGGTGAAGTGGGACTTGATAGATTCTAGTTCTCATAGAGCCCATCACTTTGGTTCTTACACCTCGATCTAGGTAAAGGTTCCCCTTGCACGAAAGCTAGTCATATCCGACTCTGTGGTTTAGCGTTCATCTGTTTATAGCCAAAGAGCCAGCACTGTCCACATCTGCAGATGATTCTGTGGACATGTGGCAGGCATGAATAGACACTGGAGTGCACAGAACGCTGTTTACCTTCCCACTGAAGTGGTACCTATTTATCTACTTGCAGTTTCTTGCTTTCGAACTGCTAGGTTGGCTGGAGCTGGGACAGAGACAGAAGTTCACTCCATCATGCAGCATTCAGGTCTCAAACTGCTGACCTGCAGACCTTCCAGTCATGAAGTTCAGCATCTTAACCACTACTAAGCCACTGCAGTCCCTTACACCTTGATCTACCTTACAGGATTTTTGTGAGGATGGAACGGGAAAGACAATAGAAGACTTGAGCTCATGGGAGTGAAGATGGAATATAAATGCTACTGTGGCCAGAACAAGCTGCCCCAAGCAGGAAGAGAAGTGCCCCAATAATACCCACGGGGAGCAGGGAGGAGGAGAGCAGCACTGAGTGGACAACTCTTTTCTCCATAAATGCCTTCTTCCCTCAGAGCTTTTGGGACCAAGGCATTAATCAAATGGCCGGATAAGGAATGCCCAGAGTGAGCAGTGTGAGGAAGTTACTTGTGACAACGGCAAATGGTTCAAGAAGCAGCGAATGAATGGATTGTAACAAACTAATGACCATCTCAGCTCTGAATGCATAAAAACTAAGCGCTTTTATTCTGTTTATAGAGCACAGGTTTCCCAGAAGAGCTCTGATTAAGTCGGATTAATTTTGCTATATGGAAACCAAAAGTGGAGCACACATACTTACCTGCCTTTTATATTCCAAAGCAGGATCATACACTTTCCAACCATTTTCAGGGAAAACCTCTTTGTATTCAAAAGCAAAAAGAGACTTTAAAAAGAGAGAGAGAGACTATTAGGGCTTCTACTATATTAGGCATCTCAATTAACTATTTCCCCTGCAGTCTTTTTGTTTCTATAGGGTTGGAGTATGAAAGAAAAGGGGGAAGACTCAGAAACTGTCTTGATACACTGTAATTAGCACATCAATGTATGTCTCTCCATACTCTTTTGTTCTCTGAGCTATTAGCTACAAAATTACTACAAGAAGGAAAGGAGGGGAGGATAAGAATTTTAAGGTGGCTTCTCCAGAGATGCTAATGTGGATAGAATTCAAATAGGTAAAGAGGTAAAGGTCTTCCTTGCTTGAAAGCCAGTCACATCTGACTCTAAGTGAGGGATGCCCAAACTTTTCAGGCAGCAGGCCGGTCTTGTGGTGGAGCATGTCGGTCATGAGGTTCCTCTCACTGGAAGCGGAAGTAAAACGGGCATGTGCATAATACTGCCATAAATGACCTGTGTCTGTCATATACATGACTACATCAGCTGTGGGTCATTTATGGCATCATTATGCACATGTGTGGGCACTTTATGTGCATGAACGTTTTACTTCAGCTTTCGGGAGCGGTAAGGGTGACATGGGCCGGATGGTCTGGTACCGTGGACCATAGTTTGGGCACCCCTGCTCTAAGTGCTGGTGCTCATCTCCATTTACAACCAAAGAACCAGGGCTGTATGCATCTACTTCCATGGTCATGTGGCAGGCATGTCTAGACACTGGAGCACACAGAATGCTGTTACCTTTCCTGCAGAAGCAATGCCTATTTATCTACTTGCAATTTCTTGCTTTTGAACTGCTAGGTTGGCACAAGCTGGGACAGACAACAGGCACTCACTGCATGACCCAGTGCTAGGATCTCGAACAGCTGGCCTGCTGACCTTCCAGTTGTCAAGCTCAGCGTCTTAACCACTAAGCCACTGCAGCCCAAAATCCTAACAGGATACTGTATATACAAGAGGATTTTCCAGGGCAGAATTATATGGAAGCTATTCTTTCAAACACACAGTTGAGAACTTACAAAATTTGGTTTTTAACATTTCAAAATTGCCATGGCATGCTTCATGTCGTGCTGGGTTTTACTGGGTACAGGGAGCCGATGAGGCAGGGAGGTTTGAGTTCTTTGCCTGTACCGGTCCAAACCTCTAGTACAGAAACTGAATGCTTGACTGGTCTCCCACATAAAATTCTACCCTCCGCCCCCCCTCCCCAAAACCTGACTTGACAAGGAAAAATCTGATCTATAATTTTATGCAGAGAAGCTTTCACTTATTATCCCCAACGATTAATGGGATCATTTGCAAAATGAAATAGTACACATCAACAACAGATGAAACCACCATAGATCTTCTCAGAAATTGATTCAGGCCTTAAAATAACCCGTAACCCCTTTCATGTGGGCTCTTGTGTCCCTACATACAATCTGGATATTTTATATTTTGGTCTTCGGTCATTGCATTCCATTAAAAGCAGCGGAAAGAGCTTACCAGATGATATGACACCGGAAATGCATATTTTGACAAGTTCTCAAATATGGATCTTCTTGTACGCCCCTCAGGCCTATGGGCAAAACGCAAGTTCCGAACATCCTGAAAAATGTTGTGCAAAACTCAGTCCCACTAGAAGTGTAACACAACATAATATTGAGTCACCCACCAGGGAACTCTTTCCGTGATATTTTTAAACTGTTGATTATTGTATAGTTGTAAGTGTGTGAGCTGTCTTGGGTCCCCTATGGCAGTGATGGAGAATCTATAGCATGCGTACCAGAGAGGGCACTCAGAGCCCTCTCTGCCGGCACATGAGCCATCGCCCCAGAACAGTTCTCCCTGCCCCTCTGTCCAGCAGTCCAATGGGAGTACTCCCTCCCCCAGCACAGAATTCACCCTCTGCAGCCTGGATGGCAGTCTGTTGAGTTTGGGTACTCGGTGTCTAAAAGGTACACCATCACTGCTGTATGGGGAGAAAGACACCATGTAAATACTGTAATATAAATAAATAAACCTTCAGTCTGGTCTCAGCCCTTATTTCAGCAGGTGGCTCACCTGGGAACTCTCCAAGGTACTTGGGATCCTACTACATTGGCAAAGAAAACCATCATCTTGATTTAATCATCTTCCTGACAGTAAAAGCAAATGAAGAATAGGAGGACTGTGCTTTTGTTTTTACTACAAGTCCCAGAATTCTCCCTAGGAGTTCCCACTTGACAGATAGGCAGACACCTGGCTCGCCTGGGTGAAAGATGTACCTCACCTGGGTAAAAAATCTAGGCTTGAAGGCTTAGCAGCCTAGTGCAAGTTAACTCCACCTAGTTTTGTATTCAACAAACAGGCTGCCCTGCATTTTTGAGAGCTTCCTTTTTGAACATAAAGCTAGGAAGAGCTAGGCCTATACTAGACCTTGAATCCTTCCAGCTTAGGTCTTTTCCCCAGGTGAACCACACTTAGGTGTCTATAAGTATCTGTCTGTCAGGTGGGACTCCCAGAGTGGAAATTTCAGAGATCTGTAGTAGTCCCTCCAGGCACATGCACACAAATATATCTCTAGTGGTGTGTTCTTTCCTACTAGAGGTCATAAGTTGAATCCTGGACAGTCATTCTTAGGGGATTCACAAGCACAAGATTTCTTCTACTAAGTAGGTGGTTGATAAGGTTCTCTTCAGCTCTACAATCCTTTCTTCGATCTCTGCTCTGAATTCTGCTGTGCTAGGTTTGTGGAGAGATGATCAATTTGAAGCCAGTGAAAAAGAATGTAAACAACCCACATCTTATCATTAGACTGTTATGGATTAAAAATGCATCAACTGCAAAGGGAAAAATTTACCTTACACACAATCTCTAGGCCATATGAATTTTCACCACGGCTAGAAGCCCCTCCAATTTTCTCGACTCTGTTGATCACGCCTAGAGAAGCATCTAGAACAAAAGGAGGATCCTGGAGAAAACAGCAGTGAGTTAACACAAAGGCTAAACTAGGTTCAGAGAATTAAGTACCTGAAGTATGCAAAATCTCTATGTTGAGATGAAGTTACCTATGGTAAATACATATGAACCTATAATAGTTTTCTCTATCTTATCTAAACATAGATCTGTCAACCCCGGTGTTGTCTAATCACACTGGAAGCAGTTTTTAGAGCTTGGGAAAGTTACTTTACAGTTCCCAGAATCTTCCAATCAGCATACTTGATGTGGTGATTCTGGGCGTTCATTCAAAATAGAACATCTCTACATTCTACTGAAGCTTAGGTCTTTCCTTAATATTTGTTACTGTAGTTTTGATTTAAGAAGTCAGAGCTAAATCTAGGTCGCCTGGCATGAAAACCTTACATTCCTGAGCTATGGGACCTTCTACAACATGAACTTACCATAATAAGTAGGCAACAGTACAAAAAATAATAATAAGAAAAACGAGTAAAAAGAAACTAATTCAGGCTTACCCTTTCCATGCTTTTAAAGTATAGCCTGTAATTTGTGACAGTCAACGTTCCTCTAATAGCACCACTAAACGGGCATATGTGAGTAACATCTTTTGCTGGAATAAAAATGACAGTAACTTTAAACAAATAGTTGGAATTTTTGAATTGGTAGCTATGTTCGCCTGTGTTCCAAGCATATCAGAGAGTAAACAAAACAAAACAACAAAAAACAATGTGGCACTATAAAGACTGACTGCTGTATTTTAACGTTAGCTTTTGTGGCTCAAGTCCACTTTATCAGACAGAAGAGTGAGGCTTCATGGCATCAATTTATACACATCAGGTACATGGGTACATACAGGGGTATGCTAATCAATCTGTTTTCCTGTATCTGATATGTATAAATTGATGGTGACAACATTTCCAGTCATCAGGTTACTTCTGAAATGCCACATGGGGACAGCTCTGTTTATTTTTAAAACAACAATGAATTACAGGTAACTACATTGCTTTTAACTTGTTCTTTCCAACTGAATGTGCTCTGCAACAAAATGTTGTCATATTGGGTGTTCCTGTTAAAATTTCTGATAATTCCACAGAATTCTATCTTCTCTCTGGTTTTGTCCCCTATCCCTGCCTCCTGTCAGCATTTTATGTTCATAACAGATGTTCAGTCTTCATAAATATTGTTTCTTTTTTAAAAAATCATTTTCTCTTGAGTGTGCAATGAAATAACTGATTTCGTGACTAGTAGAATATGATATAGTTCAGCCTAGAGCTGAAACACACATTATAGATAACCTATAAGATGGAATTCTCTGGCTGCTTATCACAGCGGGGCATCTTTCACTTTTTTGAGTCTGTCAATGAGTTGGCGGGTTGTGTGTGTGTGTGTGTGAGTGTGTGAGACTGGTCTTCAGCATTAAGACATACATTTTATTTGAAGGTCTGATTTTCCAGACACAAATGACTTCCTAAATTATTTATCTGGGGTCCTTGCACGTCTTCAGCTCTTAAAGGCGGGCTATCTGTAATGCCCTTTTGTCCTTTGGTATGAATCACTCTGCCAACAAATTACAAAGAGAAATGTCTGCACCTACCCATGTCCTTAATAGTTTCTCCTGGTAGTAAAGGAGGTTCCTCCATTTCAGCCAATTTATTAGATTCCCTGAGTACCTGAAACAGAAATCCCATACTGTACAAATACGTTGGTGCCACGTGTTCATAAATCTGAAGCTTATGCTTCTTGTTAAGAAAACAGTTGCATTAAAACTGCAACATTAATGAAGTGATTTATACAAACAAAATTGCTTTTGAAAAATAAAAACTGGATCCAGACTAATTCAAAAGTAATGTTTCTTACCAAAACACAAGAAAGGCCCTGCACAGAAGCATTTTCTTTCTCTTAGCAATAATCAGATATTTTGTCTGCTCTTTGAGATAGTCTGGAGGAATTTTTCTGGGGGCAGAGGTGGAGGGCTACGTAATGGCATGTTAACATTCTTGACACAGTATGTTAGTGCTAATGCATTACAGTATTCCACTGCAACACAGTTCAACTGTCTGGGTACAATAAAATAATTAATAAATGAAGGGTTCCAGAGATGATGAAACAACATGAATTGATCTTGCATAAGCCCTTGCAGACACTGTAGGAGATTTCAGACCTTGAGATTTCAGACATTTCGCAAAATGCATATGCTGACATTCATTACTTTGTTTTATAGCATAGATGCAAATTTATGAAATGCACAACACTGGTGCAAATAAGGACAACATAGGTAGTTAGGGAATCTGGGTGTGTGACCAGTGGCTTGGGAAAGATACAGAATTGTTTAGTGCACAAATCTGGAGTGCAATAGGAATAACTATTCTATACTGCCCCATAGCGCTTAGTGCACTCTCTGGGCAGTTTACAAGTTAATTGGCATTTTACACCCTCAACACCTTGGGTACTCATTTTACCCACCTCAGAAGGATGGAAGGCTGTCAACCTTGATCCCCATCAGAATCAAACTCGCAATGTTTTGGCTGCAGTACAGCAGTTTAATCACTGCACCACCAGGGTATCAGTTCAGTATGGTTGATGTAACATAGGGGAGGGCAAAATGTTCCCCCAGCTGAATAAAGACTTTTGTGGCTTTTATGTGGATCCTGAAAAATATTTGGGGCAAAAAACCCAACATGATTTCCTGCTTCTTAAACCCTACAGAGTCAGTGATTTTGCTATGAAACCTAAAAAGTAATCCCTTTAAATAAGATGGTGGGAATCCAAACACAGAAATGAATTCTGAAAACCACAAATGTGTTTTTTTTGTGTTACTTGTCCTTATATTTTTCAGTTTCAGAAGTTGGTGGAGACAGGATTGGAAAATTGACCCACCTTGATATAACTGAAAACAAGCCCTAAATCTAACTAAAGCTGACCCACTGAATCAATTGCTGGATGGTGAATTCAAGACTTAAAAAAAAGCCTACTGACTGAATGGATAGGTAGGCCTAGCATTTAGATTTAGACCCTGTTGTTTATATGCTGAAGGGTGATAAGGATTCAAACACAAATAGCTCAAAGCTCTGTAACAGAATGAAAGCCTTGTAAGTAATAAAATCGTCTTGTCATTTTAACAACCAAGCGTGATAGTCTGGTTCCAGTAAAATTAGCAAGTAAGGGTTAAGACTAATTAATTAACGGTATGCTGTCAAGTCAATTCTGACTTATAGTGACCCTTTCCAGCACTGGAAACCACTGGAGTAGATCATACTACCAGCAACTCAACACTGATCATCAGGTGGTGGTTAACTAACCTGACAACCCTGAGGACTAACAGCCTTGGGTGGCAAAGTCCACAAGGAAGGGCAATGGTCCCCAAACGGATTAAATCCAACTTGAGTCCATATTGATGGAGGGTGGCAGCTTCATCAATACTGGACTGGGGCTGATGAGGACTTTGTGTACCAAAAGAGATCAGGACCAGAAAGTGACTGGTGGAACTGGATCAATGGTACCCGTGTCATGCTGCAATGTGGAAGACAAATGGAAGGCCACTGCATTATCTTGCTCCCAGGACAATCTTTATTGATGGTCGCCATGATGAGAACTAATATTTGGAATCAGATACAGCACTTTAAGAAGAGCGGATGCTCCAGCTCACTTGAGCTATGTAGCCAGCAATTAAAGAGTTCTTGTTGTTGTTGTTCTGCTGTAGCCGAATCCAAATACTGGCTCTTGCTCCTATTTGGTAGATTACACATCTTCACATATTCCCCATTCATACGGACTTTCTTCTCCTGGAATTCTGTAGACTAATCAAACAACCTTGAGACCATTTTAAATAGTCACTCAAATTAGAATGGCTATTTAAATTAGCATTGTGGTTGTTTCAGGATCATAGTACAGTAATGCACATTTGGAAGATACACATTGGTCATCTACTAGTCTCTTGCTAATGCAACAAATCTACAGTTAAGACAACTTAATAGATCCCTGGGCAACTTCCCTTTAAAAACACTCTGTCTTTCTCCTAAGAAGTATCCCAGGTGGGTTTTTTTAAATCTACCATGCTAAAGCAACATTGAACTTTGGATTCATCATGCTAAAAAGAAGCAAACAAAATCCCTTACCCAGTTGTATTCTGCAAAAAAGATTGTTTGCAGCAGGTTCGTAATAGCCTTGAAGGAAATAACAGATCACCTCTCTTTCAAAAGGACATACCAAGGCTACAGGCTTATTTCCTTAAGCTTTCTGTTCTTCGTGAATGACACTCATAAATAGTTTCTGTACAGCACTCACACTGTACGTTTAGTACCTATGCAAACATCCAGAGACCTTGAACATTACGTTATTAAGATCGCTTTCTTTTTTGGCTGCCATTTGAAACATGAGCACACTCCAGGCGCTTCCTTCTCCCTCGCCTCAGAGACAGAAAATTGACTGAGTCTGGTTTTCCCTGATCTAATTTGCACTAAATCAATATATTGTAACCTGGGCTTTGACAGGTCTATGACGAGAGAGTTATAAATAGAGAGGGATGAGGAAGGACAGCATTAAAAGAAGATCTTGCTCAAATAAGCAACATTTCTTCTGGAGCACAAGGCAGCTGACTGGGAGGGGGAACTGGGACAGAAACTACAGTGGTTGCAAACTGGGCTGTCTTTGGAAAATAAATGACAGTGAATAAGGTGTAATACATGAACTACAGCTCTACTGAGGCGTTATTGGTTGAGTAAACTCACTGTGCACAGAGGTGAGTCTCTAATCCTGTCGCTAGTTTTGCTACCATTCTACGTGTAAATAGGATTGAAGGAGAAGTCAAATTTAATTTAATTTAATTTTCAAATTTATATCCCACCCTACTCAGGCAAACCCGACTCAGGGCGGCTTATATAGTCATAAAGTAATACATACAATAGATACAATATAAACCATAATTTAAACAGAATACAGTAACAAAAATACACAGTGGATACAAAGTAATAAAATAACATCATACAATATATTCAGTCAGAAACACAGGTTGCTGGCGGCAATCTATTCTCTTCCAGGTGGAGATGGCAGAGCCCAGAGGGTGGACGGGAGCATCCTCATGTCCGGAGGGCCTCCTTGCTTCAGCCAGGATGAAAGTCCATAGGTGGCGGTGAATCCAGCCGCCTGTCACCATAACGTCCTTTTCAAGCTTGGCCCGAGGCAGGGCCCGAGAGCACCAGCTGGTGTGGTGGTCCTGGCGCACATGTCCGGAGTGCCTCGTCACCTCAGCCAAGACGAAAGTCCGTGGGCGGCCCAGCTTCACTCTGGGGAGTGCCCAGCCTCACAGGTGGTCTCGCTGATGGCGTTGGCAGGAAGCAGCAACCCAGCGTTGCTTCATCGGCTGCTGGGCGCGCACAGGTGTTCTTGCTTCCCTCCTCAGCTGGGAAGCAATACAGCAAGCAATACAATATAACAATGTCTCCAGGCGTTAGTAGCGTGGCCCAGAGGGGGGGGGAGCATCCTTCCATCGCCCTCAGCCAGCATTCTTTTATCCTCCTCCGGGAGTCGATGGCAAGGACTGGAGGGGGGGGGGGCAGGCAGGAGCGACCTCGAACCGCCACAGCTGGCGGCACTTCTCTTCCTCCAGGCATCGATGTCAGGGCCCGCATCCAATTCAAAATATTTGCTATCCTCATGGCACTAAGTCATGAAGATTGTCCTGGGAGCAATATAATGCAGAGGTCTTCCATTTGCCTTCTGCATTGCAGCATTACACCCATACCACGGATGCAGGACTGCAAGTCACTTTCTGGTCCTGAACCCTTTTGGCACATAAAGTCATAATCGGCCCCAGGCTAGTATCGATGGAGCTGCTGCCCTCCATCAAGATGGACTCAAGTGAGATTTAATTCACTTAGGGACTATTACCATTCCCTAAGGACTTCACCACCCAAGGCTGTTAGGTTAGTTAACTGCCGCCTGACAACTGGCGTTGAGTTGCTGGCAGTACTATCTACTCCAGGGGTTCCTAACCTTTTCAAACCAGGGGCTAGATCATGCTTTTTCAGACAGCTGGTGTGTGCGTGTGTGCAGACGGCTATCTTGCCATGCTTGCAAGATGGGGGTGGCCATTTTGTCCCAACAGTTCAAAGGGGTTGCCAATTTGTTTCTCCCTGGAAGGACAGAGGGAGACGCCAACCCTAAAAGGAGGCTTTGGATCCCCCTCCCCGACTGAGTTGGATTGCCTACTTGGGGAAGGGTGAGTAGGCCTAGCTAATCCTTCCTTGTGCGACTGGGATCCTGGAGGGAGGTAGGGTTGGGTGAGACAAGGCCAGGATCCCAACAGTTCCCACCCCCCTCCCATGGTGCCATTTCATGTGACCTGCTGCCCTTGCTCCTGGCACCAGTGTTGCCGGAAGCTGTACCATGTATGGTTCCTTTTTAATGTAAACAGCTTTAAAATGCTGTTTACAAAGGGGTGGCCTGTAAGGCCCTACCCATCCATATACTAATGTATCCAGTGTATCTGTGTGAAGTGTGGGTAGGGACTTACGAGTCACCCTGTACATTAAAAAGGAACAACACATGGGATTTCCAGGTGCGATGGAGGGATTGGGGGGGGGCACATGAAATGGCGCTGTAGGTTGGGAACCCCTGGTCTACTCTATTACCATAGCGGGATAACCTGGCCAGACTGGCCAGGGGTATAGCTTGCATTTTGGACTTCTTGTGGCAGAGTCCAGTGTAAGCTGTTTTCCAGTGAACAGATGTATGGAAGATTGCAAACCTGCCCAAGCTTGATCCGTTTCAAATCCAAATCCTTGTTGATCCAGTAATAAAACTATTCTTTTCTGAAGCTAGACTGGAGCAGAGCAGTTTCTGTATACATGCAGGGGTCATTTTAAGGGCGATTGCTTCCAGCAAAGCAACCCTTTCCAGCACACTCAGACAAGACCCTTTACTGCTGTCTGTTCAAGCCCTGAGTCGAAGTACTTCCTTATATCCATGTGAGTGGTGGCCCTGGTTTTCCATCGTCCCTGCTTACACAGAGGCCAATAGGATTCTCCTTCTTCAGACTCACTGCTCTGCATGTGTGGGACGGCAATAGAAGTGACAACGAAAATTACTGCAAGAAAGAATCCTGCATTTCTGAATCCTGCAGTTGCTGGTATAAAACCCATGAAAGTGCAGTTGAATGGAAATAATTTCCCACATGTCATCTTAATGACAGACCAGCTTTAGACTTGCAGTGATAGCAAACAGCATGGGTTCCCAAACGTTTTGGGCCACAAGCTGGTCATGTTGTTGAATAGGCTGGTCATGTGGTTGAGTAGCTGGTCACGTGGTTCCTCCCACAGGAAGTGGAAGTAAAATGTGCAAAATGCTGCCACAAATGCACCCATGGCTGCCGTAAGCATGTTTATGACAGCCACGGGTCATTTACGGCATCGTTTTGTGCATGCGTGGGCACGTTTTACTTCTGCTTCTAGGAGTGGTGAGGGCTGGCTGATTTGGTGTTGTGGGCTGGATCCGGCCCACAGACTGTAGTTTGGGAACCCCTGGTATATAGGATGGCTTGGGACAGATTTCAGTTACATTTGGATACAAATTACTGACATAAACTTGAAACCTGAGCTTCTGTTTATTTTATCCATGGTGTCTTCCAAAATATACAGGTTGCTCCATATATGTAGGTTCAGTATCCATGGTTTCAATTATCCGCAGGTCTAAAAATATTTAATATAAAAATCCTGAAAGTATTTTTATGGCACATTGCCAGAGCTAGCCATTGAGATCACTGTCTGCAATGTAAAGTGCAGAGTTTGTTCTTTTCCACAGTTTCAGGTCTCTGTGGTAGGTCTGGGAAAGTATCCCCTGGGGATACATGGGGTGACCTATACAGTAATACCCTGCATAATGTGTGCACCACACAATGTTAACACAGCACGATGTTAAGAAATCGGAAGAAAAATTTGCACCACACAACGTTAAGTTAATGTTGTGTGATACGTCACTTTTAATGCCAGATTAACAGTTAATGCCCTCAACTACTAGTAGAGGGAGCCATAATTTTGGTTTTTGAATACAGTATCTCTATGGAGTTTGACGTTGTGTGATACATCCCATAGGGCTTAGCATTGTGTGATACATGTATCGCACAACATTAAAAATCGCACAACGTTAAGGATCATGGAACCGAGCTTTAACGTTATGTGGGGTATTACTGTATATGCAGCTGGGACAGACAACAATGACAAGTCAATGCACAGTGTAGAAAAACGAAGGCAAGTATCCAAAGGAGCAATGTTGAGCGTGCAGCATTTGCCCTGGCCAACATGCAATTCACAAAGTTGTTTCTGAAAGGAAAGTGTGCAATACTATTGACAGTATGAAAGGTATCTGCTTGGACTACACAACCCAGAATGTCATCCATTGTCCAAATGAGGACAGAAGCAGCAATGGCTAGAGCATGACGTCTATAGAAAGAAAGCACATCTTATGATAGCATTCTATGCTGAAATAAGCAGCTGCCTAGAAGCATATATAGAAGAAGAGAATTATCAACTCTGTTTTATTAGCTCTTAAACCCAGATGAGCACCACCCTCTAGAGCAGGTGTTCCCAAACTTTTTGGGCCATGGGCTGGTCATGTGTGGAAGTAAAATGTGCCCACACTTGCACAAAATGCTGCTAAAGGCACCCGCAGTTGTCAAAAACACATTAATGACAGCTGTGAGTCACTTACGGCAGTGTTTGCGTATGCATGGGGACATTTTACTTCCGCTTCCAGGAGCGGTGAGGGAGGCACAGAATGGATGATTTAGTGCCATGGACCATACGTTGGGAACCCCTGCTCTAGAGCAGTGATGAGCAACCTTTTAGAGACCGAGTGCTCAAAGAGAGCGGCGGGGTGAACTGTGCTGGGGGTAGGGAGGAAGCACTCCCATTGGCTGCTGGGCAGAGGGGAGGAGGGATGAACTCTGTGCTCGAGGAAGGGAGGAAGCACTTCCATTGGGCTGCTGGGCAGAGGTGAACTCTGTCCTGGGGGAAGGAGAAAGTGCTCCCATTGGGCTGCTGGGAGGAGGAGCGGGAAGAACTCTGTGCTGAGGAGATGGCGCGTATGCCAACAGAGAGGGCCCTGAGTGGCCTCTCTAGCACACGTGCCACAGGTTCCCCACCACTGCTCTAGAGTGAGACACAACAATCTTTCAAGCAAGGGAGACCTTTACCTTTAATGAATAGATCTAACCCTTACTCTTTGTCCTGCTTTCTTTTTCTAAATAGATTAAGCTTTTTCTAACAGAAAGGACTAAAATAGATGGCCTTCACACCAGAAGAGTAGCAATGGCACAGTATCGTAAATCATACAACTCCAACTCAAAGACCTACCCTTAAATCTGGAGAAAAGTTTTCTGTAGAGGTAGAGACAGAATCCGACGAGACAACTGAAGCAGGTTGTGTATGTGAGGAATGATCTGAGTGAGATGTGGAAGCACTAGAAGAATAGGGAAAAAAGAAGAAGAGGAAGGAGACAAGATTACTGTTTGATTTTGCAGAATTATATATACATCATAAAGGAGTTTCCTCATAGACACACACTCTGACCAATAGCAGCAAGAAATGTTCAGTGCTCAATCTGTTGCTGTTATGACAGAATTTCAGAAGTTCACTGGGAGAAAGCATGAGGTTTACTATAAGGGAGAGGGAAGTGTTGAATGAACACTGAAGACATGATCATAAATCATAAATTGAAATACAAAGAGATATGTTCTAAAACTATTTGGCTGATGCATTATGTTCAAGCAAAGTGAATCAACTGATCCCAGTCTTTAAGTATGCACAACACAACACAACCCAGAGCCCTACTAGTCCCAGATTTGTTGACCCAGCTTGGTAGATGATGGATTCTGGGAGCAAACGTTCAAAAAGAAATCCACCCTTCCTGCAATAGTGGGATTTACTGCATTCCTTTATGGTCCTTGAGATCCCTTTCAAATCTATGGCCAAAATCCTATTACAATCACCTGTTGTCTTAAATATCAAGGCCAAACTCCCTCTTCTGAATGTTAAAAAGCTAGCGTAGGCATTGGATACAACCTGTGCACAACTTGATGTACAAAAGAAAATGCCTATGCTAATTTCTTAACTTGCAGCAAGACGACAATGGTGTTAGTGCTAACTGTGTGACATTGACTGTCCCTAGTTTTGGTTCTGGTGGCATCTTGCTTCTTAGTTCTCTCCACAATGACAAAGAAACCAAGGTGAAAGCCCTCTGTGTCTGTTCCATCAACCAACAATAATCCCATGTAAAAGTAGTATTGTCTAGCCCACCTTTTAGCAGTTGTCAACACCTGAGTACACTAGTACCCCGAATAACGTTATGACTTGGTTCCACAAGTCCCGTCGCTATCCGGTTTTTAACACAATGTTAAAAAAAGCCCTGTTTCCCTGGAGGCTGCAGGAAGCCAGCTCTAGGGAGGTCGGGAGACCCGATGCGCGCTAATTTTGAACTTCCCCCACCCTCTTTTATGCTGCAGCAAGCCAGAATGTCGGGATTCGAATCCTGACATTTTGCCTTGCTGTAGCCTCCAGGGAGGTGGGAGAACTTTGGAAAAAGCTTGGATCGTGTCTGCCCACCTCCCTGGACCTGGCGGGGGGGTCAGAGCCCCCAAAATTGGTAAAAAAAATGTCCATTTTTTTTACCAATTTTGGGGTGTCTGACCCCCCCCCCCGCTGGGTCCAGGGAGGTGTGGGGACCCGATCCAAGGTGTTTCTGGGCTTCCCCGACGTCCTGAGCCAGTGCAGCAAGCCAGAATGTCGGGATTCGAACTCTGACATTCTGGCTTGCTGCACTGGCTCAGGACGTCGGGGAAGCCCAGAAACACCTCCAGAGAGATCAGAGGACCCGATCTACAGCTGCAGGGTGGCTGGGGAAGCTGACGGGGACTCCCTGTCGGCTTCCCTAGCCACCCGCCCATGCCTCCGCAGCTGTGGGGTGGCTGGGGACGCCGACGGGGGAGCCCCCCGTCAGCTTTCCAGCCTCCCCACCCCTGCCTCCGTAGCTGCAGGGTGGCTGGGAAGCTGAACGGAGAACCCCGTTCAGCTTTCCAGCCACCCTGCTGCTAAGAACAACTGTATCGGATAACGTTAAAAATCGTGTTATTCAATACAAGATTTTTCCGAAAATCTTGTAACGTTATGCGGTTTTAGCGCTATATGATACTCACGTTATACGGGGTATTACTGTACTTGAATTATTTAGTTAAGATTAAACAAAGAAACTCTGGGTGGGACTGGGATGTATCTTAAAAGAGGCTGCAGGTGATATATAACTGTATGTTGTGTACCATTCTGAACTCTCCACACAATCTGTATCCTTATGATTAGAATTTGTGGCTGTGTAGAGCATCTAGATGTGGTATTCTCTTTTCAAACATTCTCCTGAAGAGGTGGCCATTGAGCATGGTCTAACGCTGAGGGAGAAACACCAATCTAGATTTACTTCCACTCTGTTCATTTCACTTTTCCAAGCCAATGACAAGGGAGGCGTGCTAGCCTTCTTCAACCAACCACCATTCACTGCTTTTACAAATGATTTCCAACTTTTTGTTCAGTCGCACAGTCGAGTCTGACCCTTTGTGACCCCACAGACCATTGCCCGCCAGGCACCTCTGTCCTCCACCATCCTTCTCAAGCTGCCCAGCTCTGTGCCCATTGCGTCTACAATACCATCCAACTTATGACAACCATAATAGAGATTTCAAGGTATGTGAGACATTTGAGGGGTGTGATCTATCTTTGTCAATCCCTTATGAGTTTCTGTGGCAGAGCTGGGATTTGAACCCAAATCTCCTGAGTCCTAATCTGGCACTCTATCTACTACATCACACTAGCTCTCAGAAATGTTGGATAACTCCTGTAATCCAATAGTTATATGGAGAATTTTGGGAACTCTAATCCAATCACCCTAGAACAGGGTCCCCAACCTTTTTTGCACCACGGAACGGTTTCAGGCTAAGCAAGCACATAATAAAATATGATAAAGTGAACAGGCGGGGGGAGGAGCCCCACTGTAACTCAGAAAGGAAGAGGGACCCAGCCGCCTGCCAGCCACACCATTCGACTCAGGCAGTGAGCTATCACACTGCACACAGGCTGGGGATGGAGCCCTGACATAGTTAAGCAACATGGAGGAGGGGCCTAGCCACTTGTCTATCTGCTGTGTCTGAAACCTGTGCTCTCGGTCTGTTTGCCACACAGACTTGGTGGAGCACATTGATGGCAGACGGCTGCCATCGAGGCTCCCAGTGCCACCCACCCCTGTGGCCTGGTTCAGGACAGCCCGTGGCCCATTACCAGTCCACAGCCCAATGGTTGGGGACCCCTGCCTGACAGGACACATGGCTGAGAAAGATTGGGCCAGAACTTTGCATACATAATGCACCTTCTGGAATCCCTCAGCAGGACATGATAGTTGTAGAATTCTGAGAATTGTTAATTTTCTGGACTATAGCAGCCAGACTCACACAACCAGCCTTAGTACTGGCTATGTATCCCTCTCAAACCCCACCACCACCACATCTACACCAGGGACTAGGCTATGTTTTTACTTGAATCTATAGTCATTCCTGCCACATGTCCATGGAAACATCTGCAAACACAGACAGTGCTCTTTGGTTATAAACAGAGATGAGCACTGAACCCTAGAATTAGATATGACTTTACAGTTCATATTTCACACCCTTCCCTATCCTTGCATTTATGAATCTGCCATTTAAGAGGAACACTTAATTGCTCAGATGACATGGTTGACATAATCTGTGAAACTGGTATCTTTACACACAGAAATCTTTAAGCTATTAGTCCCTGAAGTGCCACAAAGCTCTTCTTGTCTAACAGACAAATGCTGCCACCTCTCTAGAATTCATCCTGGAGGAAACTAAGCCTCTGCAAACCCAGCAAATGATTTTAGGGAGATGTTAACACCCCTGTGTTACTCATCTGAATGTGATTTATGGTCAGCTCAAAACAATCTAAGCACTGAATCTAGCTAATATACAGTAGTTGGTTTCACTTTGGAGAAGTGAAACTATGATGGTCAACAATCAGGGACCCACAGTAACCAAAATAATTCCAGCTCAACATTTCTGTCTATCTATCTGAACAATTAGGAAAGGCACTTTATAGACCAGTGGTGGTGAACTTATGGCACACACAACCCTCTCTGTGGGCACGTGCGCCGTCACCCCAGCACAGAGTTTGCCCTTCTGTCCAGCAGCCCAATGGGAGCACTTCCTCCCTCCCCCAGCAGAGTTTACCCCACTTCCCTGCCCAGTAGCCCAAAGGGAGTGCTTCCTCCTTCTCCCCCAGCACAGAGTTCGCCCAGCCATTCTGTTTGGCACTCAGTCTCTAAAATGTTCACCATGGCTGCTAGAGACTAACCAAATGTGCCCCATTGTCAGTGCACATTTCATGTTAATATCCTCGTACAATAGCCTACAGTGTCCTAAGCAGTGTTCATGCCCTTCTTTCTATCTTCCTTTTCTTATACTGGGAAGGGTTGGGGCTAAATTATAAAAAAGCCTGCAGTCTGTGCAAGTTGCTTAATAAACAAAGCAGGGATTGTTGGGAGTATTTTCTGCACTCTAAAACCAAAAAAGCCAACCGCCATTGAAATGCAGTACAGCGTTCCTATGGAAAAACACTGAGGAGCTAGTGAATTGCAGCATTCATGAGTCAAGGCTCCCCGAGTGCCCAAACCTCCAATTCTGGCTACAGAACTCAGCTTCCTCCAAGAATTAATTAATTCTTTCTTATGATGACTGGTAACAGTAGAATGGTAGCTACAACATGGAACGTTAGTCCTCCCTCTCAAAGTAATGATGTTGTACTCATTATTGTTGTTATCTGCTATCAATTTGCTTTTTTACTTACAGTGACCATATCAATCAAGATCCTATCATTGACAGCATTAACAGCTCTGCTTAGGCCTTCCGAAATAAAAGACCAAAGCTCTCTTTACTGGCTCAATCTAACTCAGGGTAGGTTTTTCTCTTTTCCTACTGTGGTGGCTCAAGTGGTTAAGATGCTGAACTTGATGACTGGAAGGCCAGAAGGTCAGCAGTTCGAGACCCAAGTACTGCATGATGGAATGAGCTCCCATCTCAGTCCCAGCTCCTGACAACCCAGCAGTTCAAAAGCAAGAAATTGTTTGTAGATAAATAGATACCACTTCGGCAAAAAGGTAAACAGCATTCTGTGCACTCTGATGTCAAGGCATGCCTGCCACATGTTCACAGAAACATCTACTGATGCAGATAGCACTGGCTCTTTGTTATAAACAGAGATAAGCACTGAACCCTAGAGCTGGATTCGACTGGCTTTTGAGCAAGGGTGACTTTTACCTTTACCTTAGAAGCACTCCTGAGCTGAGATGACTTGCTAGGACTCAATTTGCCTATGAACTGAAAGCCTGAATGATGCAATACAAAGAAGACTCTCCATTAAATCTTCTGGACAGAACATCAGAAACTCACGAGCCATCATGCTCAAACCCAAAATAGAAACGCAGATGGCAAGCTTTCCAATACACCCTACAGTCTGCTCTTAGAATATAGAAACAGCTTCACTCCCTTTGCCTTCTCCCTCTCAGTTTTGCAAGTTGTTTCTTAAAAAAAGAAAAGTTGAAGAGAAAACCTCCTAAAAACCCTGCAGAAATATTCCGTGCAGTTCTCAAACATCAATTTCTATTCCACAAACTCCACCAATCTTGTATTGCTTACGACACATTATTTTACTTGGTTAAGGCAACAATATAATAGCTGAACTAGGAGAACACAAAATGTACAAACAGGCCGAGGGTACTGCCCGTAAATCATCCAAAGTGCCATGGCCCGTCTGAGGGAGTTATGCAAGGCTGGCTGAGATATTTCGAACTAGAGATCTCTACATCTGGTTCAAACTTAGAATGTTCTGTCTGCATGTGCTTAGCAACTGAGCACATTAGCCAAGACTAATAAATAGATGCCATCTTGTATTATATCACACGTTTGTCCATTCTGTATCTGATGGGTCAATTTTTCAAGAAGGGCGATAGGTCAAAATCTACATTCCTAATTTTCTGTGAGAAGCAAGCATTCTAGATTTGTTCCAGTTCAGAGAATTTTCTATTCATGAAGCAAAGGCAGAAAGGGTAGACAGAGGAGGAGATGAAGAGCAAGTCCTTATGCAACTGTTAATGCCACCATTGTTTATTGTTTACTGTCATCGGTTTATTTTGCTTTATGTTCATTTAATTTATTGTATTTTCATAATTTTCTTCTCCATTTTAACTTTCTTTGATTGTAAAATGCCTAGAGTAGCATATTCTGCCAGGGTAGTGATTAATAAATAAGTAGGTAGGTAAATATGCAAATTCCTGCCAACCTAGCAGTTTGAAAGCAAGAAACTGCTTGTAGAGAAATAAGGACCAATTCAGTGGGAAGGTAAACAGCATTCCATGCAATCTAGTGTCAAGGCATGCCTGCCATATGTCCTCAAAAACATCTGAAGATACAGACAGCACTGGCTGTAAGCAGAGATGAGCACTGAACCCTAGAGTTAAATATGACTGGCTTTCGAGCAAGGGTGGCCTTTACCTAAATATGCAAATAATTTCTGGGACTCCTCTACAGAATAAACAAGTGCATGCAAGCGCATGTACGCACGCGCACACACAACCAACAACAAGAGCCCCAGAGCTGTAGAAACATTAATCCACAGATTGGCAATGCTCTAAAATTCTGTTCTGAGAGGGACTGCAGTGGCTCAAGTGGCTAAGATGCTGACTGGAAAGCGGGAGGTCAGCAGTTAAATTCCTGAGTACTGCAGGGCGGAATGAGCTCCCCTCTCTGTCCCAGCTCTTGCCAACCTAGCAGTTTGAAAGCAAGAAATTGCAAGTAGATAAATAGGGACCACTTTGGTGGGAAGATAAACAGCGTTCTGTGCACTCCGGTGACTAGTCATGCCTGCCCCATGACCACAGAAACGTCTGCAGAAGCAGACAGCACTGGCTCTTTGGCTTTGAAACAAAGATGAGCACTGAACCCTACAGTCAGACACAACTGGCTTTCGAGCAATGGAAACCTTTACCTTTACCTTATGTGCTACATGACTTGACAAACAAAATATGTTAAATATAGTCAAGTTGCTTCCAATTTAACACAACTCTAAGAAGGTCTTCAAAGTATGCAAGACCTTTAAAGAGTGGTTTTTCTAATCTATACCAACCCACCAGTGGATAGTCCATGGCTAAGCGGAATATGAGGCCAGGTCTCCTTATCATGGTATAGTGGATAGTGATAGCCTGGGGTTCTGAGAACCTGAGTTCAAATCCCCACTTGACCTTGGATACTCATTGGGAGGAGCAAAACTGGGAAAAACCACTCCTTAAATATCTCTTACTGTATCTTGAAAGCCCTGTTACGGTTGCTATAAATCCATCGTGAATTGACTCACATAACTACAACTCCTTAGTCATACTCTTAATCTACCCAGCGTTCTCTAGTGAACAGTCATGGAAGGGAGTATTTCTAATGCCAACCCTGTATTCCCCAGCAGGGAATTCTTTTCACAATCATGACGCTGCAGTTCTTGGGTTCTCTCCAAGCCTTGCATCTCCAGACTGGAGAATGAAAAGTATTTGTAGCCCAAGTCGCATTTGAAGAGCGCCCCAAAGTCTCTGCATGCAACCAGCATTGCAGCTCATCTTAGAATCATAGAATAGCTGGGCTAGAAGAGGCCTTTTAGGCCATTGAGTCCAACAGAGAACAGATCTTGCCCTTCCTCTTTCCCTTTCAGGTACTGTATTTGAAAAGTGCTATCATATCCCCTCTCCTTCAGTCTTTCCTCATATGGCTTGGTTTCTAGTCCTCTGATCGTCCTTGTTGCCCTTCTCTGTACCAGCTCTAGTTTGTTTGTATCTTCTTAAAGTGTGGTGACTAGAATTGGATACCAACATTCTAGATATGGCATAAAAATTGAATTAATAATAATAATAATAACAACAACAACAACTAGTGCTGAATAGAAGAGGACTAGTCCCTCACAGGATTTGTAGACTCGGTAAAGGTCTCCCTTGCTTGAAAGCCACTCTTATCCTACTCTAGGTGGCACTCATCTCTTTATAGCAGTGGTGGCAAACCCTGGCACTCCAGGTGTTCTTGGACTTCAATTACCAGAAGCCCAAGTCCGCACTCCTGCTGATCAGAGCTTCTGGGGACTGAAGTTCAAGAACACCTGGAGTGCCAAGGTTTGCCATCACTGGTCAAAGATTCAGCGCTGTCTAGTGTCTCCAGATGTTTCCATGATCATGTGGTAGGTATGACAGGACGTCGAAGCTCATGGAACGCTGTTACCTTTTCAGCCAAAGCAGTACTATACCTATTTATCTACTTGCAACTTCTGTTAGTGCATTCTAAAACAGTGCTGCTCTTTTTTTTTTTGCATCCACGTGGCACTGTTGCCTCATATTTAGCTATAATCTATTCTACAACAATTTCAAGATCCTTGCTTGTAGTTATTGCTGCAAGCTACTAATGTTACTATTTTCATAGCATTGTTACTAATACTGTATTGTTCTCTGCTATTGGGCTTTTTTTTTTCATTTTTGTTTTTTTGTTTCCATTTACAACTTATTTAAATCGTTCATTATTTAAGTCTAATTTTCTATTGTAAAGATTTTTTTAATAGCTTGTAAACTACCTAGAAGGGGGGGGACCCAGGTAGGCGGGATGTAAATGTAATAAATGAATGAATGAATGAATGAATCACTGAGCAAAGTTATCTTGCAATAAAATCTTTCTCTTGCCCAAGAGTCTGGGTAGCAGAAAACTAAGCAAGGGAGCGGCGCCGAGGTTTCCTTTCTCAGCTAAAAAAGAAAAATACGATTCCTCCCCCCCCCCTTGCAGTCGCTGATGGAGGGGGGGGGAGAGTTGGGAAAGAAGGGTCGCCCCCAATGCAAAGC
Organism: Furcifer pardalis; assembly: GCA_030440675.1. Lineage (NCBI taxonomy): Eukaryota > Metazoa > Chordata > Lepidosauria > Squamata > Chamaeleonidae > Furcifer > Furcifer pardalis. The sequence goes on along the minus strand of CP126895.1, from coordinate 104,946,030 downwards.
CAAGAAGGAAGGCAACCCCCATCCCATCTTCCCAAACCCCCGAGGATGCAGACCTGGGCGCTGCAGGGTGAAGAAGAGGGTTTACCTGCTGGAGAGAGACTCGACACTGGGCTGGCGGGTGGCGGGAGGAGGAGGAGGCGCCTGCTTGGAGGCCAGGCTCTCGCCACTGGAGCTCCTCTCCATGCCGGGACCCCGCGAAAGAGGGGCAACCCCCTTCCTTCCCCGCAAAAAGCCAAACGGAGGAGGGGAAGGGGGCGAGGAGGGGAGAGGGAGACCCCCGTCAAGCCAGTGGGAAGCCGAGAGTGGGAGAGGAAGCTGCCATCTTTAGCCCACAGTGCCATGCGCAAGGCCAGGGGCGGGATGCTCCGGCGTCCCTCCCTCTCGGCTGGAGGGGATGTAAACTAGCAATTGCACCCCTATACCGAGAAAACCAAGATCATGGCAACAGGCCCTATCAGTCCCTGGAAAATAGATGGGGAAGAAGTAGAAGCAGTGACAGATTGTACTTTCCTAGGATCAAAGCTCACTGCAGATGGAGATTGCAGCCATGAAATAAAAAAGCGACTGATTCTTGGGAGGCAAGCGATGAGAAACCTGGGGAGCATAGTGAAAAGTAGAGACATCACATTGCAAACAAAAATTCGTATAATCAAACCAATGGTATTCTCTGTGGCAATGTATGGTTGTGAGATCTGGACCATAAGGAAAGCTGAGCGCAGAAGAATAGATGCCTTTAAGATGTGGTGTTGGAGGAGAGTTTTGAGAGTCCCCTGGACAGCGAGGAGAACAAATAGGTCAATCTTGGAAGAAATCATCCCCGACTGTTCCTTAGAAGGTCAAATAATAAAGATGAGGCTAAAGTACTTCGGACATCAAATGAGAAGAGAGGATTCACTTGAGAAAGCTTTGATGCTTGGAAGGGTCGAGGGCAAAAGAAGAAGGGGACGGCCCAAGATGAGATGGCTAGATGGTATCGTGGAGACAATGGGCACAGAGCTGAGCGAGTTGAGGGGGATGGTGGAGGACAGGAGTGCCTGGCGGACAGTGGCCCATGGGGTCGCAGAGGGTCGGAATCGACTGTGCGACTGAACAACAAAAAAACCGCTCCATAGCGCTTAGTGCACTCTCGGGGGGTGGGGGGGGTCACAAGTCCATTGGCAATTTTGTCCCCCCCCCAACATGCTGGGTGCTAATTTTACCGAGCTCGGAACAATGAGTCAACATTGACTATCAGGATCGAACTCACAACGCTTGGATTGCAGTACAGTGGTTTAACCACTGAGCTATCAGGGTTCTGACTGGGAGACAGAAGGCCACAGTTCAAAGCCCAAGTACTGGCGGAATGAGCGCCCGTCTCTGTCCCAGCTCCTGGCAATCTAGCAGTTCGAAAGCAAGAAATTGCAAGTAGATAAATAGACACCACTTTGGTGGGAAGGTAAACAGCATTCCGTGCACGCCTGCCACATGTCCACGGAAACGTCTGCAAACGCAGGCAGCACTGGCTCTTCGGCTATAAACAGAAATGAGCACTGAACCCTAGAGTTGGATACGACTGGCTTTGAGCAAGGGTGACCTTTACAGAACCCTGGGAGAAGGAGTTGGGCGGGAACATGCTCTCCACTAGAACAGGATTCTGTCTGTGCTTGTGTGCATCCTGCATGGGTACCATACCTTGGAATATGTGCTCATGTTTGGTCTCAGACATTTGGAAGTGCAACAGGGGAAGCCCGCCTTTCCCAGCTTTACCCACCCCTGCCTGTTGAATGGCTGCCTGTGTTGGGAGCGCTCTGCAAGGCTGAAGTCTTCAAAACTGTTCAGGGCGGGACTTGTTAGAGGTGCCTTATGGGCTCATTCATGGCTGCTGTTCTGAGCCGTCACCCTGTGAATGAATGACTTATTTATTTATATCCCACCCATCTGGGATATTTTCTCACTATTCCAAAAAATGTCCATTTATGAAGTGGTAGCTGTGGATTATTCTCTGAAATCCATCTCATGTTTAGTCTTCCTCTTTTCCTGCTGCTGCTCTTCTGTTCCTGACATTATTGTCTTGTCTGAAAAATCCTGCCTTCTCATGATGTGATGGAAATAGGACAACTTCAGATTCATCATTTTTGCCTCCAGATACAATTCCAGCTTGACTTGCTCTAGGACTGCGACCCACCCGGGCAGGCACAGTTGCCGCATGGTGGTGCTACACAGAGAGTCTTGTTCGAGGATAATCCAGATATCAAAGTCCAAAAGGCAAGATGAGGTCTGTTTACCGGTAGTCCAAGTCAGTAGTTTAATTCAAAGGGTGTCCAGGGGCATTGTCAGGGTTGGCAGAGAAGTCAGGGTCACAGCAGGGAGTCTGGAATCAAGCAGAATGTCAGTCTTCACACAAGAGTTGTACCGACACCAATACCTGCAGGATGCAAGAGGTTTGCTTATAAGCCTCCCAGCTAATTGGTATCAGCTGGGAGCCTTCTTTGGCGCTTCACTCTAGCCTGCCTGCATCTCGGGTGTAGCTGTTTCCTGGACCTCTCCCTGACTGAGGGCTGATTACTGTCCGAGCCAGACTCCTGATCTGACAGGTCAGCTACTGGGGAAAACAGACTTGGGCCAGGTGCAAGCTGAGATCCTGGGCTCAGGTGTAGGCAGAACTGGGATGGGCATAGGAGTGCCCCCTGATCCATGTCCTCTTTGGTGTCGGAGGAGGGCTGGATCACAAGGACCCACTCGTTTGTCTTTTAGGCAGTCCAGGGTACCCACAAAACTCCAGCACCACATTTCAAATGAATCATGCCTTTGCCATCCATCCTTCTCACCCACTCATAATGATCAGATAAACAAGAGGGTGGATTAATTTGTTTTTGGTCTCCTGTGACACATCATTGTATTTAATGATATTTTCTAATTCCTTCATTGCACCCTTCTGAATCTCAGACTTCAGCTTTTCGGCTGCAGTAGCCATTTGAACTGATGATTGGATTTAGGTATACAAAATCTTTCACTATCTCAATTTATTCATTGTCACCATGAAAGTTGTATAGTTCTTCTGTAGTGATGATGTTTGTCTTCTTCATGTTCAACTGCAGTCCTGCTTTGGCACTTTCTTCTTTCTCCTTCATTAGAAGTCATTTCATGTCATTGCAGTTCATAAGGTTGCTTTTAAATCAGAAACGACATTCCAGAACATGGTAATGATAGCCTTTTGAATGTGACACAGCAATTATATCTTAATCAGGCTTTATTTTTCCAGGTGAGAATTTTATTGTGCATGAAGAATTTTGCAAGTTTATGGGAGGTCATGGTTTCCCTTCTCCCTCCCCCAATGGACACGTCTAGAGGAGTTTTCTTAGAATAAGAGTACTGTACCTGTATTTAGAAATTGAAAATGTATAAAATTTCTTAAAGAAAAAGCAAAACATAGAAGAGCTGGCACTGCAAAATACTTTATAGCAATAGTAATAGCAATTATATTTATATACTGCCCCATAGTGCACTCTATGGGTGGTTTATAGGTATTTAGCATTTTGCCCCCAACATGTTGGGTACTCATTTTACTGGCTTCGGGAGGATGGAAGGCTGAATCAGCTTTGTCTCCGTCGGGATCAAACTCACAACATTTTGGCTGCAGTACAGCAGTTTAATTACTGTGTCACCAGGGCTCTTTTTAATTTTAAAATTAATTTAAACTTTAAATTGTGAGCTATATTATTTGTTTCTACCTCACACTTATAGCCTACCTTTACTTCAGTGTGTTCAAAGGCAAGTGTGTACATGGCTCTCCTCTTGTTCCCCCCCCCCCCTTCCCTTCTCAGCAACACTGTGAGGTAGGTCAGAATGAGAGAAAATAAGAGAGATTGACTCAAGGTTACCTCGTGAGTTGTAAGGTCCTGTGAGCTCTTGAACCCGGATCTCCAAGTCCATTCTGATCATCAAATCTCTACATTACACTGACTCTTTGGTCAAGAAGCACCCTTGAAATGTTTTTGAAGTGGTAGCCATGTTAGTCTGTGCAAGCATATCAGAGAGTAAATGAAGTGAAACAAAAGACAATAAAAAGTTGTGGCACTTTAAAGACAGAGTTGACAGAGCAGGGCGGCTGTTTTGACCTCTGGCTGGGTCTCTCAGAAAGCTTTCTCAATTAACTCATTAGCAGATGTGTAATGTCAGAATGTTTATTTTGCCAACAGCAACAACAATAATTTCATGTCAGAAATTCTTCTGGGTTGAAAGGATTTTTGCAGGAGAAACTCCACTCTGGGTCTGGGAAGGCCTAAATGAGGCTCCTTTCATGTCCCCAAGAGCTGGGACAGAGATGGGCACTCAAACCGTCATGCAGTACCCGGGTCTCGAACTGCTGACTTGCCAGCCTTCCACCTAACAAGGTAAGCTTCTTAACCATTGAGCCACTGCATCCCCTTTTGCAACAACTTTACAGAACCAAACTTCACAATAATCAAACTAACCCCTATCAGGAATCTTCTGTTATTACCGTTGTAACTAGCCACACTGGTTGTATGCTATTACTGGTTGTAAATACCACGGATTTGCAAACCTATCTGTTAAACCAACCAACCAACCACTGTGGGCCTCTGTACTTGATATGCAAGCAGTGATGGCAAACCTTGGCTCTCCAGTTGTTCTTGGACTTTAGTTACCAGAAGCCCAAGTCAGCACTCCTGCTGATCAGGGCTTCTGGGAATTGAAGTTCAAGAACACCTGGAGTGCCAAGGTTTGCCATCACAGGTATAAATGGATACCGTGAAAACTCATTCTCATGTCTGAGGAAGTGGACTTGATCCACAAAAGCTAATATTAAAATACAGGAGTTAGTCTTTAAAGTGCTACAATGTTTTCTGTCTTTTTGTTTTGTTTACTATCTGATATGCTTAAAATGTTTGTGTCTACAGTGTAATTAAGCACACACAAAACTGGGGGGGAAGCATGGGCAATAAATGGAATATAGTCTTCATGGTGCTGTGGGCCAAGTTTCATTGGCTGGGACAAAAAAGCACTGCAATAAATTTGGCACACATTTTATCTTTGCTTCTTTTATTTTGTCTATTAAAAAAAATATGAACAGCTAAATTCAGGTGACAACCTTTGCAGATTCTGTAGGTCAAATCCTGTCTTGTTCTTGCAATAAAATATGACTCTGGGTGGATCGAAATGTTCCATTCTGGTGCAGCAGGGTTAAAAGTGCTTTCATTTATTGTGTCATAAAAATAGCTGTGATTAAGAGGATTCCCACAATCCAAGGAGACTGAAGCCATAAAAACAGGCTTTGTTTTAAGGTGCTTCAAGGCAATGGGCTTTTGCTGTGAAAAAGTAACAGCTCCACCTCATCTGCTTGTTTAATTAATAGTATCAATGACAGACGTTCATATTTTAGCCGGAGATAGAAGGGAGATTAGTATTTCCTTGAATTCATCCTCTCCATCAGCAGAACAGGAAATAGGGAGGACATGCAGTATGAATGTTATAGGTATAGGATAATGACTTCAAAATGCTGTAACATGCAGTGGTTGGGGCTAAGAGTAGGAAGAGGGTGCTTTCCTTAGACCATAAAAGTATTTATTATGTAATTTTATTTTATTTTTATTATATGTTACATGGGAAGATTTTCTCAGAAAGGATTGTACCTATTTTTAAGACCAACAATTATAATAACTTTAATATATTAATAAAGTTTTCAAAATAAAACTTCAAAGTGACACTACACAAAATTTTCAACACCATAGAATAGTATAAATATAAGACATTAAATCATACATTTCCCTTCTTTTTTCTTTCATGTCCTTCTCTTTTTCCTTTTTTTCATTGTGATATATTTAACCCACATCTAAATATAGAAGGCTATATTTAGTTCACATCTAAATATAGAAAGAAACAAGAGCTTAGTCTTTGTACAGTGGTTTTATCTGTCTTAACATTATTACTGAATCTCATTTCATGCTAATAGGATTCAGTTTTATACAAGTTCTTAAAAATCTCCTTTATTATACAACTTATGACAAGTCATGGGCTACCAAGTCGCATTTGGCTTGAACAAAAGGTCATTTATAAAACAACTCTGCAAATACTGTACAGAGCATGAAAATATTATTTCTTCTCCTCTTTCTCTTCTTGCTGTGCTCAGAATATGATGTTGGCTACTTTTGAAGATGTAATCTACAAAATGAACATTTCTGAGCTTACAGCCCTATTTGTTTTTGGGTTCTTGACTGGTTGCTTCACCATGTTATGGTCAGCTGCTTGAATATGGGTTACTGTCTTGGTCTCTTAAAATGAGGCATATATTGGGAGCTATTCTTGCATGTATGGGTGACCATGGATTAAAGCCCCAGATGTTTGTAACTCACGTTGCGTTAAACATCTTGGCATCTCAGTGTTCCTAAAATAGGAGTGCTACACTCAAGATTGTAACTGAGGGAGGGGAACCCTGGATTTCCCCAGGACACCAAAATTCAGAAGGTACCAAAATTCAGAATTGACGGGAGTGTTAAGAAAATAAGCAGCAATAACTTCCATTCTTATTCACTTTCCTTTTTTCTTTCTGCCTTTTTTGGGAAGGCTTATGACCATATCTCATGGCCCAGTAGAGGGATCCTGTAGGGTTCTGACTACACTAGTGTAGTACATATAATGGTTAGAATATTGGATAGGAACTCATTTGAACTGGGTTCACAGCCCTATCTGGCAGTGAAGCTCATTGGGTAACCTCAGTCACATGCCTCCAGTTTGACCTAGCTGGCAGGGAATGTTATTAAGACTGAACCAAATATGACTTTGAACTTACTGAAGGAAAGGCAAGCTATGAATAATTGGTTGCTTCTGACAAGATGTTTATTTAGCTCTTCTTGTCAGGCACAGGAAAAATCTCTACATGTTGCTAATTCACAAACAAATTGGTAAACCTACCAGGTTAGGGTTCTGGTACGGGAGCAGCAGCAGAGAATAAGCATGAGCTTAACCAAAGCAAAGCAAAAGCAAAGCAATCACACTTATATACTGACCCATAGTGTTTAGTGCATTCTCTGGGTGGTTCACAAGTTAATTAGCATTTTGCTCCCAATATGCTGGGTACTCATTTTACCAACCTCAGAAGGATGGAAGGCTGAGTCAGGATCAAACTCACAACCTTTTGGTTGCAGTACAGCAGTTTAACCACTGTGCCACCAGGTTGTAGTGTACTAGCTGGCAACTCGGAGAGTTACTCTCCACAAAAGTAACTGTTCCAAGTTGAGGCTTTCAAAATAAAGTTCACCACCACCTTGCATTGGCCCACAATACAAAGTGATATTACAGTGAATATACAGTGGAACCCCGTAAAACGAATGCCTCGTATAACGAAAGATTAGTACAACAAAGGATTTGCGCTAAACACTATAACCCATATAATGAATTTTTTTCATTATACGAAGCAATGCATCTCTATAGGGAAAACCGTACAATGAAAATCCCAATGGGATGCATTGTACAACAAAAATTTTTCATTGTACGGTTTTCCCCATAGAGATTTTCGTTGTACGATGCATCCCATAGGGGTTTTCGTTATACAAAGGCATGCTTCGTATAATGAAAAAAATTGTATAACAAAGTGCCTGGCAGGATGGACTTTTTCTGTTATGCGGGGGTTCTACTGTATTTTGCATTCTTATAATGGAAGCTAGTTGATAATACAAATTTGTGCATTCCAGAGATGCTGGGGAAAAACAAGGAAGTGACAGCTGATCTAAGCGGCCAAAGCACTTGCTAAACTAAAAAATGTTACGAGCACTCTTCTTTTTCCTCCCACAATGGTGCCATTTTTTATTTGAAGGTTATTTTAGGGCATGCTAAGCCATGACTTGAATGCATTTCAGAATATTTATATGAATGTTCCACCAGCAATGTTTTTTAATTAAAGAAAGAGTCTACTTGTTCCACTGATGTTGCCTGCCATGCATAACTATTATGTTTTTGAAAAGAAATATTATGAGTTGTCTCAAGCTACAGGGCTGTAGAGGAATAATCACATTACACACAACGTGATGCTTCTCAATTAATTGCAGTGCTCTTTGATCTAATCCAGAACCTCATATAATGCTGTGATGAATTCTTAGAGACTCTACTGACCACTATTTCCAAAGCCTTAAGCAATGTAGCCATGTTTACTGTATATCTGAATTTTGACACGTACCCTAGACCAGTGGTCTCCAACCACTGGACCGCAGACTGTCCCAAACTGTGCTGTCGGGGTGGGCGGCACTAGAAGCCCTAATGGTTGCCTTCTGCCATCAACATTTTCTGCTGGGTCTGCTCAGCAAATGGAGCAAGAGCTCAGGCTTCAGACAATAGGCAGGTGGCTGGGTCCCTTCTCCACTGATTAACTACAATGGGGCTCTGCCCCCCATCACCTGAGTGCTTGCACTGTCCAATCCCACAACCACCTACTGGTCCGTGGAAAAATTGTTTAGCATGAAATTGGTCCATGGTGCAAAAAAGCCCTGCCAAGTTGTTGTAGCACGTATCTGGGGCTGCATGCAGCCTATTTGGGCCCAAATACATTCCCTACACACTCTAGCTTCCCCCAGCCACCTCACAATTTAAGAAAAATGGGCGGAAAGTGAGATTCAAAAAGCTCTTTTGTTCCCATCTCAGGGATATGAAGACAATTTTCTCATTTTTGAAGAGCCCCAGGACTCCATGTTATCTGTTATCTCCTTATTATCTGTTGGAACGTCTCTGCCAGAGATCATCTGCCAACATCACTTGATCATTACAATCGAACACAATTCCAGATGCCAATGCTGAAAATAGGAAGAAAGACCTTGACAAGGAAGAGTGTTCTTGGTGGTGGTGCCAAAGCTATGGAACTTCTTACCAGTGGAGCTGTGACAGGTCCCATCCCTGTAAGGTAAAGGTCATTCTAGCTGTTTATAGCCAAAGAGCCAGCACTGTCTGTGTCTTCAGTTTTTTTCCATGGTCATGTGGCAGGCATGCTTAGACACTGAAATGCACAGAACTCCGTTTACCTTCCCACTGAAGTGGTACCTATTTATCGTCTTGCAATTTCTTCTTTTCGAACTGCTAGGTTGGCAGGAGCTGGGACAGAGATGGGACCTCCGACCTTCCAGCCTTCAAGTTCAGAGTCTTAACCACTTAAGCCACTGCAGTCCCATCCCTGTACATATTCAAAAAAGAAATGAAGATCATACTATTCAAAGAGACCTTTCAAAATGTTTTCTGGATAGTCAATTAGTTTCTGTCAGTATTATTTAAATTAATTTAAACTTAACTAAGCTAGATCTTTGTTGACCCATTGTCATCTGAAAGGGGTGGATGGGATTGTGTTTATTTGTATTTTGATGTAACATTTTAATTAAATAAATTAATTTATTTAATTTATTTATTTAATTAATTTAATTTAAAATAAATTTAGGCCACTGGAAAATGTAAGTGGGGGTTTTCATTTAAAAACCTATTTTTGCAATTAAAAAAAATCCTAACTGGGGATGCTTTGAACAGAACATGGAAGTTCAAGATACAAAATGGATGGAATACAATAAATTATATGGAGCACAGCATTATCAGTTCAATATGCCTTGGAATTTCCAACATCCCTAGGCCAAAGGGGGGTTTGATTCAGCAGCTTTTTAGCTGATCCAGTGTCATTTCATCTCACCCTCAGCCAGCTTGACAAATTAGGACTGTGATCTTTAGGTGTTTCCATTATTTCTACAATTAAACACAAGGTAATAATCCAATGCAGCCCAATTTCAGATGAGGGGAGATGCTCACCACTGAAAAGCAAGGATGTGGAAAAATGATCTCTTACCATGATAGTGTTTAAAATGTATGAGAAGAGTTAAATTTAATTTTGTGAAAACGCTAATAGATTTCCAGGGAATGACCTACTTTCTCACCATGAGCAATCCACATAAATAATTTTGTAACTCAACATTTAAAATGACAGTAAAAACCTACAGATTAGGTAAAGGTAGCTCGACAGCCAGTTGTATCCAACTCTAGGGTTCAGTGCTCATCTCGGTTTATAGCCAAAGAGCAACTGCTGTCTGCATCTGCAGATGTTTCCATGGACATGAGGCAGGCACAACTAGACACAGGAGTCCACGGAACACTTTACCTTCTCACCAAAGTGGTACCTATTTACCTACTTGCAATTTCTTGCTTGTAAACGGTTACATTGGCAGGAGCTGGGACAGAGACATGAGCTCACTCTGTCATGCAGTACTCAGGTTTCAAACTGCTGAGCTTCCAGTCGTCAAGTTCAACCTCTTAACCACTAAGCCACCGCAGTCCCCTTAAAAAAAACCCTACAGATTACACCTTCTTTTTTGTATTGTTATTCTCCTTCTGGTTTCAGATCATAAACCATTGCTCAACACCTTTCAGGATGAAAATGAAACGATCATGCCATAGCATAATAGTGTATATCATAGTCTAGTCCAATAGCGAACATGTATACTGTATTAAGATACAAAAATATACACTTTTTTTGTTTCCTTGGCTGTATAAAATACAAAGTTTGGACATTACACTTTTATTTCACATGTGTATAAATATAACCCGAAGAATATGCTTTCAGTATTTCTACCAAAATATTACAATTTGTATTGTACAAAAGTTTACAAAAACTTTCCTATATATTTACAAGTCAATACTGAGAAGAGCTCCTGATTCAATAATGCAAAACTTAGCTGTAGTGCATTTAACTGTAACTTAAAAAAGAAGAAAACATGTATGTTACGAACAATGGAGTTTGTTAGGAATAACACTTACCAAAAAAAATAATCAAGAAACAAATAAGCCAACTTTTCTTTGTTTTGGTCACAAACGTGCAATTGGTGGACAACATTGCTAGTTGAGTGCTTGAAAAAGTTCCTTTTCAGAACTACAATTCCCATAACCCCCCATATAGCAGGGCATTTAATCATGCTGGCATAGCCATTAGAAAGATTGCTGTCTTTTTAAAGAAAGGAATTTATCTAAGCACTTGCTATCACTTGCTATGAATTATCAGAATCTACAACCAGAGCAAGAAGCATCAGTAGCTTTCAGCCTCATACAAGGCAAATCTCAAAATATTTTGCTGCCAGAAAGCAAAGGACAAGACATCACTCTCTCTTTCCCACTCCACGTTTGGAAACTGACTGGACTCCCAGTTCAATCTTACAAGTGATGGGATAATATACAGATTTGTAGAAAGTCAATTCAATTTAATGGCTCATAGGTTTGTCTTCCAGTGTTGGAGAATGACTGTATGGTTCAGAAAGAATGGTCTGATGAAACTGGTACGGTTCCTCTCCTCAACTGTCTCTCAAGATGATTGTTTTTCTTTGTGATGGTGTGATGGTATGATGCAGCTATAGGAACTAGAGCCATGATGACGAACCTTGGCACTCCAGGGGTTCTTGGACTTCAATTTCCTGAAGCCCAAGTCTCTGTGAATCCAGACCAATGTGTTTACTGTGTGGTAAACTCATTTGTGTGGATTCATAGAGACTTGGGGTTCTGGGAATTGAAGTCCAAGAACCCCTGGAGTGCCAAGGTTTGCCATCACTGAACTAGAGCTTGCTTTTTGGACTATAATTCCCAGGATCCCCAAGCCAGCGTGGAGATTTTGGTAACAGTCCAAAGTGGAGTGGGTTTCTTCTGCCCTTCCCAGACTTTGGAAAATGCTCTGAATGGATGTCTTCTTTAGGATCAATCTAACATGGTGTGTCCAGAAAACTAGTTTTGCTACCCAAAGATGGGCTGATGGTAGATCTGAAACTCCTGGTAGATCCCGGGGTGATTTGCAGCAGATTGCAAGACTTTTCTGATTCCTGTTTTCTAAACTTCAGATTCCCATTTTTCAGTAACAATGATTTGCTAAATTAAGTGGTTGAAACAAAGCACGGAGGGGTGGGGGGGAAGCAGAATGGATTTTTTGACTCTGGTCTGTGCCAATGTCTCAAAGACACCCTTCTGAGGCACATCTTCTATCTGGTTCCAGTTGATGGATCTTCAGCTCCTAGTTAATATATATACCACACAAGCTTAAAAGCAGTTTGCCCTTTCTTGAGAAGATACAGTGCATTTGAAAAATGATACTATGCCCAAACCAATGTAGCAAGAGAAGAAACTATAGGGTGTGCCTTAAAAACAATTAATCCACCCTAATGGGGTGGATCCTACTAGTGTTCTTTGGAGAGCAGAAGATGGGATCCATGCCTCTCCCCTCCCCTATATAAGGAACCTAATCTGTGTGTGTGTGTACACACATGTGCATGTATCCCTCCGTATGTTACTGCTAGGGGTACATATATCTCTGCTTCTTGAAATACTGTATACAGAAGCAGCAGTTTTTGTATAAGAGGGTCATAGCCTTTTTCCAACTCCCAGACAAGGGAAAAAATAGCCTCATAACTCAGTGGTGTAGTGTCGGTTTCAGGCACCCGGGGCCATAGGCCACACTCGCCAACCCCCTAGGTTTGCCCCCCCGGGCATGAAAATCCTAGTTCAGTGGGGACCAGGGGGCGCTTTTTCCTCTTCCGCCACTTTTGTCCTCTTCCTCACAGCCAGCTCGTGGCGAGGCCCACTGTCGGTGTCCCAGGCGTGCAGCCTCCCTGCCTCTGAGCCCGGCGGCGGCAGCTCGTTCGCCTTCGGCAGCAGCAGTGCCCAGGAAGGTGGGAAGCGAGGCCAGCAGTCACCGCAGCGCAGCACCCACGGCCGAAACAGCACCAGCCAGGCTGAGGACAACCCCCCCGCACAAGGCCTGGCCGGCGCTGCTCCGGCCACAGGTGCTGCACCACGGTGACTGCCGGCCTCTTCCCACCTTCCTGGGCACCGCTGCTGCCAAAGGTGAACGAGCTGCCGCCACTGGGCTCGGAGGCTGGGTGGCCGCACATCTGGGACCCCGACGGTGGGCTCCCCACTGGGGCCGCACGATGCTGCACTGCCCCAGTCCCTGGGTCTCGCCCCAGGGCCGGCCCTGCGCAGCACCACCTAGCGCCACCAGCTGGCCGTGAGGAGGGGCACCTGGGGAGGAGGGGGATAGGACGGAGGAGGGTACCTCCTGGTCCCTACCGCACCATCGGGCCCACACTCTCCAGCCTGGGGCGGGGTCCAGGGCGGTGGCAGTGGGTACCGGCACCCGTCCCCATGGCGAACTTCCCGCCCCGGCTATCAGGAAGTCTAGGGGGTGGCGATGCCGCCACCCACAAAGTGCCACCCGGGGCGGGACGCCCCCTCACCACGCCTCTGTCATAACTACTAATGGGAAGGGAAGGCCTTAGTGGTTTCCAGGTGGGTTGAAAAGAACCTTCATGGCCCAGCAGGAGGCAGGACATGCTACCGTTGACCCAGCTCCCACCATCGGCCGGGGAGATGAGGAGCCACTGAGGTTACCAACAGTTTTGGTGTGGGCCACGATACGAGCTATGTTATGTTGATTATGTATGCTGATATGGACTTTTAATTGAATAATTTTCTTTTTGCTATGTTTTTGATGTTTTATAATGATTGTAACTTTGATGTGGTAATTTATTGTTGTGAGCCGCATACAAATGTAAATATGAAACAAAACAAAATAGATCAGGTTTCTTTCTTTAACCCAGGAGTTCCCAATCTAAGGCCCATGAGCTGGATCTGACCCATGGTGCCATTTCATGTGCCCCCCCCCCCTACATCCAAGGGTATTTGAGAAACAGAATAGCCATCCCCTTTTAAGCTGTTGGGACAAAATGGCTGCCCCTATCATGCAGGCAGGACAAATTGGCCATCCAGTCCTTGAAGCTGACTGAGAGTGTGACCCGGCCCCAGGCTCGAAAAGGTTGGGAACCCGTTTTTTAACCGTTCAAGGGCTATCTTGTAACCACACATGCTAAATATATTAGTAGAACATGTAAGCAGCTTGTGACTACAGGAGAAAAGCACCCTCAGCTTGATCAGTGAGCCACCCCTAATAGAAAACCAGCTGGAATGCCAATACATTAGGCATTCTCTCCACTATGTTTCCAATCAGATTTATAACTGTAAATATGGCATTGCACATGTTGGGTTGAAAAAGTAGGAGTTGTGTTTAGATCAGGGATTGGTGATTCTGTCGGAATAGAAGCAATAGCAATTACAATGATATACCGTCCATAGCACTTAGTTCACAATGTAATAACATTTTATCCTCAATATGCTGGGTACTCATTTTACTGATCTTGAAAGGATGGTAGGCTGAAGTCAACCTTGATCCCCATCAGGATTGAGCTCACAATGTAAGTAGCAGTTTTGGCTGCAGTATAGCAGTTTAATCACGACACCACCAGGACTAAGAAGTATAATTCCCAGGATTTTCCACTATGCTGGTTTTACCCCATGGGAACTGCAGTCTAAAAATGCCTTTAGGGCTGCATTTTGACCACTCCTGATTTAGCTAAACATGTCAATTCTCTTTGCTTTTGTTTCCCATGGTAAACCACTACGGCCCTTCAATCTTTTAGAGAGCTACAGGCTGAACCCAGACTTACTCAACCATATGAAGATCAAATGAAATTGCTCAGTCATTACTTAATCTTTGATCCAACCAAGGAGAGCCAATTTTGCCTCTACAAACAGAGGAAATCCCTGGCTTTTGGACAAACAAACATAACAATGATGAACAAACAAATATCAAACACCACAAGTCTGCAAACACAAACTGCTCTGTCTCAGGAATGGCCACCTAAAATTTCATCAAGGTTAATATCTTTCATCCAATCATCATTGCCAGGCTCTGTTTTTAACAAAGAATCAATGAAGTCTGGGTCACTGTTGAGCGCTGGCCCAATATTATCCCCTTGCTGGTTGAGAAAGTCAAATGCCAGATCACTGTTATGATCAGTTCCTTGATAAGCCCTGTTCGAAGTCTGGTTGGCACCAGATGGGAAGTGATTGGATGACAAAGGATGTGGTGGCGTCATACCCATCCCGGGTGGATTCAAGTGTGGCATGGTCTGTGCCCGTATCTGGTTAGCCCTTGTGTTCAGGGATTTTGATGCCCCAACCACTTGTCCATTTAGGCAAGTCTGGTTCATTTGGTTCACAGGTGTCCTTATTTGAATGGTGGCCAACTGGTTAGGAGGCACCAGAGCACGTTGTGGAAACTGCTGGTTGGTAACTGTGCGCTGCAGTAGCTGGTTTGTATAAGGACTACCAATGGGAAAGGGAGATCCCACTGTCTTCCGTGTCTCCTGTTGCTTTGCTCCCGTTTCTTGAGAGCCCCAGCTCTGAGCTGCAGAATTTGAGGTGACCATAACATTGGGAGGTCTTTGTGAAGATGTTCCCTGGTTCAAACTGTGTTTTCCCGGCTGGGAGTTCATCCCCTGTCCACTGTCAAACGCCGACAAGTTATTGCTTTGCCCAGGTGTCACTTGCCGAGATGCAGTGGGGTTACTCTGTCCTGTGATGATTTGGCTTGGGTTCCTGTGCTGTGGGACGGGGCTGACCCCTGAAGATGTCACATTGTAAGAATTCTGTTGACTGCAAGAGATGTTCCCATAACAGCCCATGTGGTGGCCAGTTGAGAGTGAAGTCATTCGTGTTCCATGAGCTGTGGATAAAAGATTTGAAGTCTGTGGGGAGAGGCTAGAAGTTGGAATGGTATTGGGAAAACACAAGCTGGAACTGATGCTGACAGATGATGATCCACCTAGAAAAAGAAGGTAAAGTTGAAAAGATCTTACTTATCATCTCTTTTGTAGGTAAATAATAGACCTCAGCCCCAAGTGAAGACAGTAGATACATGTAGGGAAAGCACGAGGGATGGAAAAAAGAAGGATACCCAGAAATGAAAGAAGACTTGACAACCATGCCAAAGGGATACTAGAGAAGACATGTCATTAGCACTGCAATTTGGGTCTGGGTTATAGTGGTTAAGATGCTGAACTTGATGAATGGGAGGCTGGCAAGTCAGTAGTTTGAGACATAAGTACTGCATGATGAAATGAGCTCCCATCTCTGTCCCAGCTCCTGCCAACCTAGCAGTTCAAAAGCAAGAAATTGCAAGTGGATAAATAGGGACCACTTTGGTGGGAAGGTAAACAACATTCCATGCACTCTGGTGTCTAGGCATGGCTGCCACATGTCCACAGAAACGTCTGCAGATGCAGAGAGAACTGGCTCTTTGGCTGTAAACAGAAATGAGCACTGATTCCTAGAGTTGGATATGACTGGCTTTTGAGTAAGGACGACCGTATAGTTTTCCAGGAGTAAACTGCTGTTGACATAAAACAGCTCCAGAGGGAGACAAATCTATAATCTAATGCAGTGGGGGAAATATCAAAGAGCCTTGGAGAATCCTAAAGATTGGTGAAGATGGAACAAGTTGTCATGCCCACAGATGGCCAACGCCCTATATTCTTGGGCAATTTCACGAGTTGTTTCAAAGGGCACAGTGGTTGGGACATTGGTTTAGTATCTCACTCCAAAGACAAAATTTTCTCTTCCCCTCTGAATCGCTGGCTATTTTTAGTCTCCTTCCCCCTCCGCCACTCTTAATTTCTCCCAGATGGGAAGAAACTGCATTCTAATTAGAGTTAGGCAGAAAAGAGGAATCAGACCTTAAATACCAAAAAGAGTGAGTGGTACTGGAGAAATGTGTCAGTTTCTGATTCATACTCAGGCCTAACAATCAGCACTAGGAGCGAAACACAGAGACGAGGGCATGCACAACCAATGTGCTTTAGCAATAGTTCCTCAGTAACATACATGGGGGGGGGGCATATTAATAATGAAACAAACCAGGGGTTCCCGATCTTTTCAAACTAGGGCCCAGGTCATGCTCTCTCAGTCAGCTTCAAAGGCCGGATGGCCATTTGCCCTGCCTGAATGATGGAGGTGGCCATTTTGTCCCAACAGCTTCAAAGGGGTTTCTTGAATGCCCTTGGAGGGGTGGGGAGCCACATGAAATGGTGCTGTGTGCCAGATCTGGCCCACAGGCCCTAGGTTGGGAACCCCTGAAACAAACGGTCAGACTATGGCAGGGTTAGTTATGTAGCTCATATGCAGGCCCTTCCAGGGCCATTTTTCTATGTGCTTCTGTTTGTCACAGCTCGGTTGGAAACGAAGCACCAACATGAATAGCGAGTGATCTGTACCCAAGTGAGGGTGGGGGAGACATGGACAGGTAAATAACCCATTCCTATTTTCATTTCTTCACTAAAATCTTGCTGCATAAGATATGCCTACAGAAAGGTGATGGTGACACTGGAAGGCAATTTTTAAAAATGTAATAATTAAAGACTCCATTCTACCATCCACCGCTTGGCTACCTTGCAAGTAATCTGTTTCACAGCTTGGAAGCTGTGGGAGCCATGGGATGGAAGGGAGAAGTCTTTAATTACTCTAAAATCACCCCTTGCTGGTAAAAACATCTCATGGCAGAGATTTTTGGTAGTTAAAGACTTCTTCCTTCCACCTGGCAAATTTTACACAATGAAATTAATTACCTGTAAGTTTGGACAAGCTGTGAGACAGAGGTAGGAGGCCTTTAATTAATGAAAAGTTGCCCCTGCCATTGACACCATCACTCTTCTGCAGGTATAACTTATGCAACAGGATTTTGGCCTTTATGTTTTCAAGTGTAAATTGGCAGGCTTCCTCAGTCCTCTTTCTTAGGTCATTTCCTGCTTCCTCTTAGTGAGACTCCAATGGTTTCTCCACAATAGCTAAGCAAAGTCCTATTTGCTTATCCAATTGCATAAGGGCAATTATGCAACCATTTCACTCTCTCTGTCAGGCTCTCCGCTGAGTACGCTAGTTGCAAAAATCAAGTGTGAAACTAGATTCATGACAGATCGCATGAAGAGCCTCCCAGAGAAGAAAGGGAATCGCATAGTGTTTCTCAGTTAGATTCTGGCCACAGAAGAAAGCATTAGGTGCTTCTGGAAACATGTTTAGACATCTTCTCCTGCTGCAAATGTCTAATTATGTCAAGGGTTACATTGGTGATACGTAGGAGGGACAACTCTTGTCCTGATTAGGTTGTCTGTCTAATTGGCAAGCCCTCTGGTAGACTTCTCCAAGTTTCCATTTTGATAGCCCAAAGAAAAACCTACTGAACACACTGGTTCTGCATTCCTGGGACAAGGGCTGCATAGCTTGCCCAAAATGTTTTCAGTGTTTGTAGTTCTCAGCATCTGCCATGAGCACTTGTCACTATATCACACTGGCTCTCACAAACCATGCATGTGTCATTTATAAAATAGCTGTAGACTCTACAAAAATAGAAAAATAAAAGTGCTTGAATGCAGCTGGTCCAAAGGGAATGGATCTAATTCTCTGTGTCTTCTGTGAATCTGCAAAGGACTTGCTGTCTTAGCTTCCAGAAGAGCTAAGTCTATATGGACACAAGTTTCCATACATATGCCTGTTGCATTCATCTTTTCTCAGGTGTATGTCTAAAAAAGACATGACACACAAAATAGGACTTCTGGTTATGCCTCAGTTTCTTTAAAACATTGCCAGATTGGCACTGAATGTGGCTTGTTTGCAATTCAGCCTACATGTTTTTTTTTTTTAGTGAAGCCACATGGAAATGGTCTTCAAAGATGGATCCCATTTCCAAAGTGGCTTCACCCGCTATCTGGATAAGTCCTAAATCTGTCAGCCGTTAGACAAATTCCAACAGAATGAGGCGGGCAGATTTTTCTATTTTTAGATCTGCTCTAATTGTTCTATTAGTTTAATACACAATACAACCAGCAGGCTCAAAATCTGTGAGTCATCTCCAAGATATCAATGGAGCTACAGTGATGCCATAGAATGATCACTGATACTATTAACAGCTATGAGGGAGCGGAGATGGACAATCAAGTGGATATTTTAAAAAAACCAATGCTACTTCTGTGAAGGAAGTGTAACGTTGGTATGTCTAGAGGGGGAACTTGTCTCAGAAGGCCTGGGGACAAGAGGCCCTTTGTGTTTCAAGTAAACTTAAGGCACAGGGGAGATTCAAAGGCAAGAGAGCTGAAAAAACTGGAAATGGAAAGAATGTGACTAAGGAGACAGGGAAATAACAGAATGAAAAACTTGCACAGAATACCAAGACAGAAGAGGAGAAAGAGTTCCATGTCAACAATGTAAAACCCCTTGATGATTTTAGCTTACTTTTGTTTTTAAAGTGGTCCTTACCTGAATACTGGTGGCACTGTGGCATGTTGACTTGGTTCCTTCTTTGGTCTTTATAATCGGGTGGGGGTCTCGTGAGATGCCTGTTCAATTGATCTTGAGGGGTTATTTTCTCCTATAGGATTAGAACACAAAGAGAAATGGCTCAATTGGATTCATCGCATGGAGATCACTGGATGTCAGTGGGAAGAAGAGAGGCAAAAATGATCTTGCGCACATAAGTCTGTTGCATTCATACTTTCTCAGTTGTATGTCTACAAAACCCAAAATGTGTGTAACAGACATGACATGCAAAATGGAATTCCTTAACCTGGATCCCCTCTGAATATTTTAGTTTATCATGCCTATCAGTTCCAGGCATCTGTCATCTTGTCATTAGGGTGGGAAGAGGATGATAGTTATATCTGGAGAGTCCTGCGCTGCTCAATGCTGATGGATGGGAATGGGCATTCAAGGGGGATTTCTTATAATTCTACTTTTAGTACCATAACCTTGGAGGCAGTGTCCATGTGGATACAGTGGAACCTCATACAACAATCACCCTGCATAGCAATGAAATCGCATAACAATTAGATTTGGGGGGAAAATGGCGTCCCGCATAACAATTTTCCCCATGGAAAAAAATTGTACAACAATTTTTCAATGGGAAAAAACACTTAGCAAAAAAAAATTGTAAAATGCATCCCATAGGGAAATCACTATACGAGCCCCGTGGAATGGATTAAAATCGTTGTATGAGGTATTTCTGAGGCATAAATGCAGCAGTCTCTCACTGTGGTCCAAAGGACGGGCAAAGCACACCCTCTGGTTTATTTTTGCATTCTTCTTTTTCTTCCTCTTCCTCTTCTTCCGTATCCAAATCTGAATATTGGGAATTATCATGATGCTCAGCCATGAAGACTGTTCTGAGAATATAATGCAGTGGCCTTTCATCTGCCCTCTGCATCGCAGTGTGACACACACACACACACACACACACACACACCCTCCGTAACACTGATCCAGTTCTGAGAGTCTTCTGGTCCTGAGGCCTTTTGGCATGCAAAGTCCTCATCAGCCCCAGGCCAATATTGACAAAGCTGCTGCCCTTCATCAAGATGGATTCAAATGGGATTTAATCCACTCTGGGACCATCACCCTTCCCTGTGGACTTGGGCACCCAAGGCCATTCGTCCTCAGGGTTGTCAGGTTAGTTAACTGCCGCCTGACATTCAGCGTTGAGTCGCTGGCAGTATGGTCTACTCTATTAGCTCCTAGAAATTTCCAGGAGTGTAGAATACTTATTTTACACAACTCACAGTCTCCTCTTCAGCATTTAACACTTCAAATGCCAATTTAAAAACATTTACACATCTAGTTTCAATTATGATGGTGGCTTTGGGCCTTTTTTTTTTTACAGTCTCTGCAATTCCTTGGAGGGTCTCAGAGGCAGAAGATTGACCCCCCCCCCTAATCCTGTAGTAGTTGTAGTAGTAGAAGATTCCACTTGTTATCCTGCCCATCTCGGGGTTTATCTCCACTCTGGGCTGCTAAATTCATCCGCCCCAGGCATGGGGACATAAATTCAAAACAGATAGTCTAAGAGTGTGTCATTATGTCGATGCTGCCAGTGAGTTTCCCTTAGCAATATGCCTTAAACAGAGTAAAACATGCCTTTTTTTCACCCTCATACACAAAAAAGATGCACACAAAACAACTGCAACCTAAGTATTTCATACTATTATCTACAGCCATAGAAGGCAGCCTGGTGTTATTACCTACCCAGTGTAAATGGAGAAGAAAGAGAAGGTGGACATAAAACCTTCTGATGAAAGTGAGGTTGAACCTGGAGAATCAGTATCTTAGCCTTTCAGACCTAAGAACATTTAATACCTCGGAACAACATTTACTGAAGATGGCAAAATGGAGAAAGAGATTAACGTGTGGTGTAGTAAGGCAAACCAAATATTGGAACAGTCTGCTCTGCTCTTACAATACAAGGCAATACCAATCAATACAAAGAAACGCCTCATACAAAGCATATTCAGTCCCACCTTATGTTATAAGCACCAAGCTTGGACGCTTACAACAAAACATAAATGAAGGTTGGTCACCACAAAAATGAGATGTCTGAGGAAGACTGCTGGAGTGACTAGAAGGGATAAAATCAGGAATGAGATTGTAAGGGAAAGAATTGAAATAGAACCAATTTTAAACTATATACAGAGACAACAAGTAAAGCAGTTTGCCCATTTGGAGAGAAAGTCTTGGAATTCCATACCATACAAGGCCTATGTGGAAAAAAAGGAGGACAAAGACCATGAGACAGACCCAGAGGAAGGTGGAGAAATAACATCAAAGAAACATTACAAATAACACCAGAAATGCCAGAACAAGAACCTTGTATCTCCCTTGACACCAGAAGGGGTAAAAGAGGAAGACAAGAAGTCTGTAAGAGCTACATTCATCAGTAACACATTGACATGGCTCTCCTTTCCTACTGAAAAGGAAGAATGGGGGGGAAAGAAAAGTTTAAAAGAGGGGAGAGGGACCCATGAATTAGTAAAGAAAATAGTGGTGGTTTCAGGCAGCAATAAAAAAAAGTTATAAAACCCCATTTTCAGAATCTTGCAACTTCTTGTTTTCCTCTTAGCAAACTGTCAAAATAGATTCACTCTCCCTGCAGAAGAAAGGCATTTTTCCTGTCCAGCTCTGCAGTCGTAACACAAGGAGGCTTTCTGGAGTGGGGCAGAAGAGGGCGGGAGGAACCCAGAATATCGCCTGAAGGTATGCAGAGACAGCGTCTGGGTGGTCCTCTGTGCATTGCCAGCATCTGCTTAGAAAGGACACTGAATTCTCCGCTGCTGCCTCCCAACAGGCAACTCGGCTATCCTGAAACCTGCTTTTCTTGGGGCTGAAAGGACAAACCCTCCTCCCCCCTGCTTTGTCTGCAACCATGTGCCAAACTTAATTCGCATTACAGAGTCATATTGCAGGGCTGGGACTTGGTGGAGGACTGGCCATTGCTGGAACCTCACAAGTCCTATTTTCCATACAGCTCCACTGCTACACAAATGCCCAGAGAAAATGTTAGAAAGAAGATGTAGAATCTAAGAGAACTGTTGTAGAACAATTTAGATATGGTCTAGGTCAGGACTCTGGTACGGTTAAGTCTTTTTGATCCTAAATAAAATCTGGCCAGGTTATCCTGCTATGTGGTAATAGTAGACCATATGCCAACCACTTAACACTTAATCATCAGGCAGCACTTAACTAATCTGACAACCCTGAGGACTAACAGCCTTGGGTGGCAAAGTCCACAGAGAAGGGTGATGGACCCCAAGTGGATTAAATCCCATCTGAATCTATCTTGATGGAGGGCAGCAGCTTCATCAATACTGGCCTGGGGCTGAGGAGAACTTTGTGTGCCAAACAGACTCAGGGCCAGAAAGTGACTCACAGAACTGGATCAGTGGTACGTGTGTCACACTGCGATGCAGAAGACAAATGGGAGTCTACTGCCTTATATGGTTCCCAGGACAATTTTCATGGTTGATTGCCATGATGATAGCCAATATTCCAAACTGGATACAATACACAAAGAAGAAATAAAAGAAGGATTGCTGGAGATGTAAGAAAGAGATTGGGACATATCTCCATTTATGGTGGGATTGTAAATTTGTTAAGAAAATATGGAAGAAAGTTTTTGAAGAAATTAATTAAATTAGAGATGTGTCCCAGAATAACTTTATTAATGGATTTTGGAAATAAATGGTTAGAAAGAAATAAGAAAGAAATGATTATTGTAATGGTAATAGCTATGAGGAGGACTGCAGCATCAAGATGCTGAGCTTGATGACTGGAAGGTTGGCAGACCAGCAGTTCGAGAACTGAATGCTGTATGACAGAGTGAGCTCCTGTTGTCTGTCCCAGCTCCTGACAAACTAGCAGTTCAAAAGCAAGAAATTGCAAGAAGATAAATAGGTACATGTGTTCATCTTGGTTTACAGCCAAAGAGCTAGCACTGTTTGCATCTGCAGACATTCGTCTGGTCACATGGCAGGCATGACTAGATGCCAGAGCACATGGAACATTGTTATATTTCCCACCAAAGCAGTACCTATTTATCTACTTGCAATTTCTTGCTTTTCAACTGCTAGGTTGACAGGAGCTGGGACAGAGATGGGGGTTCACTCCTAGCCCCATACCAATCACTGTAACGAAGTTGTATTCCAGGGTCTCAAAGATTATTCTGAGCAGATATTACCTAAGCAGATGCACTCTATTTTTTCTTCTTAAGAAGGAGGATGTTCAATCCAAAACCACCCAGAGTATGGCTCACCCAAGAACTTAACCCTTCAATTTGGAGAAGGCAGAAAATTTGAGTACTGTATACGATACATTTGCTCCACCACTGAGTTACATGCTCTTAACCTGAGCTTGAACTGTGGCCAAAATCTTATGGCCAATTTACATTTGCAGAAGGGAAATGGTACAAGTCTTGGTGGCAAATTGCTTCTCATTAATAACAAGGTGCTTGTTGTGTACCTGGGCGTGTGCGCACACATGTATGCAACCAGGAACCTATTTGTGCTGACCCACCCAGGCAGGCACGGTCGCCACATAGTGGCACTACACAGAGAGTCTTGTTCAAGGATAGTCCGGATATCAAAGTCCAAAAGGCAAGCTGAGGTCTGTTTACCAGTAGTCCAAGTCAGTAGTCTAATCCAAAGGGTGTCCAGGGGCATCATCGGCGTTGGCAGAGAAGTTAGGGTCATGGCAGGGTCTAGGCAGGCAGTCTGGAGTCAAGCAGCATGTCAGTAATGATGCTAACAGGTTGCAAGAAGCTTGCTTATAAGCCTTCCAGCTAATCAGTATCAGCTGGGAGCTTTCTTTGGTGCTTTGCTCTAACCTGCCTGCATCTCAGGTGAAGCTGTTTCCTGGACCTCTCCCTGACTGAGGGCTGATCCCTCTCAGAGCCAGACTCCTGATCTGACAGGTCAGCTGCTGGGGAAAACAGACTTGGGTCAAGTGCAGGCTGAGATCCCTGGCTCAGGGCATCTTCAGGCTCAGGTGTAGGCAGAACTGGGCTGGGCATAGGGAGTGCTCCCTGATCCAGGTCCTCATTGGAGTTGGAAAAGTGCTGGATCACAACACTATTGATGCATGGAAAAACATTGCCAGGACTTATTGGATTTTCCCTTATGCAAGTAGGAATCAGCAATAGGATTCTGTTTTGAATTCTTCGGATCATTATGGTCCTACTACAACTCAACTAAACCCAAATTGCCTTGAATTTCTGGCTGCTATTGCAGAGAGTTTCACAGGAGTAGAGTCCAAAAGACTGAACATGGGGTGGACATATCCCCAAATTTCAAGCCAGGGAGGTCCTCTGCTCCATTCATGAAGTGCCCTGATTATTGTTCTTGAATCCTATAATAGTGAACTATTTATCAAACATAGTTGGAAAACGGAAGACTTACCACTTCTGTTATCATTTGTTGTTGTTGCTGCTGCTGCTGCTGTTGCTGCTGCTGTAAAAGGAGATGTTGTTTGAGTTGCTGATTCAGCAGTGCTTGCTGGGGTGAGTTCACGTAACTGCTTCCAGCATTTGGATTTGTACAAGGGCCAGTACCAGGATTGGGACCTGCATTTTGGCCTATGACCGAGTGTTGATCCTGTCAATGGCAAAGAAAGAGCAACAGGACTGTGTGAGAAAAGCCTTGCAAACATAGAATAGAAAACAACATACACATACCCAAACTTCTAAAGGTTGATTAAAATATAAGCCCTTCTTCCTTGAACTGTTTACCTACTGGAGAAAGTTGGCAGGATCAAACTGACAGGAAAAAAAAGTTGCAGGTAGAGTCTAAGGACACTACCGTCAGGGATTGAGTGCGTGAATTCAATGTGTTGAATTATGCTCATTAGTTCATTTATTTCTTTTATTTCATTCATTAGTTAAGGGTGATGTTTCAAATGGGGGAAAATAAAGACATGCTGTTCATAAAATTAAGGTTTTCATAAAATGTTCATAAAATCTAAGGTTTTCTGAGCTAAGGTAAAGGTCATCCTTGATCGAAAGCCAGTCATATCCAACTCTAGGTTTCAGTGCTCATCTTTGTTTCTAGCCAAAGAGCCAGCGTTGTCTGTGTCTGCAGACATTTCCATGGACATGTGGCAGACATGGAACGCTGTTTACCTTCCCACCAAAGTGGTCCCTATTTATCCTTCTTGCAATTTCTTGTTTTTGAACAGCTACGTTGTGTTAACCCAAAACCAGAAATCCTAATTTCATTTGTGTTTATTTTTTAAATATTTTATTTTTCAATAAAGATGCTTTTAACCTTTATTTTCCATTCTCCCTGACTCTACCCACTATGCACACATGTCCATAAGCAGCCCACTGTACACACAACAATTCACAGGTGAATAACTGCAAAGGAACTATTTTAAATAAATATTTCAGTAGTCAAACTGCAAAGAAAAAGAGTTTTTCCTTCACGATTCCTTGAAAGCAGTTTTTCAATAAGAGGGAAAGCCAAAAAGGAAAGTGATTATGACTTCAAATGAAAAACTTGCTACAGTGTATCCATTCTCACACCAATTTATCTATTCTGTTGTGGAGAGATACTTTTTTTGAAGGAAAGAAGGTTAGAAAGAAGGTGGGTTTTTAAAAACCCCTCATAGAAAATGTTTCTAAAGTCTGATCCAAATTGTATAAGTGTCAAAAGAAAGGTTATTATGTCCTCTTTCAAGAGCACTTTGGATCACTTTAATCAGTTGATTGGTTTTTTGCTGGATTACTGCCAAACACCCCCCCCCCCCCGCAGAAATGTCATTTTTACAAGTCATGTTTTTCCTCAATATCTTTTTTGTGGATTCTTGTTACTGCGTCATTTTTCTCCACATGTTGTATGTGAACTGTATCCACCTTGGGGAGTTGTCATATTCAATTTCTAAATTGGTTTTCCCTCCATTTATTGGTTTTTTGTGACCTCGTTTCAGTGGTTATTTTGTAAAATGCTTCATATATTATTTTTCCAAAGTCCAATTCCAAACCTGAAAGTGTCCCCACAAAGATTAATCTTTCCTCTTTCAAATGCACTTCAGATCATCTGAATTGGTTGGGTAAATTGTTCGCTGGCCCCCCGACAGCTGACCCCCCTAGCAAAACTGTCACTTTTCCAATGTTACTTCCGAAAGCAATGATGTCAACGCTTTGCATTTTTGGCTTTTGTGTTCTACCAATTCTTAAAGTCACCAAGATGGTCTTCCAAATGACATAACCCTTATTTTTGTGGGTGCCTTAGTTCTAGTGTTGCAGCTTCTCAAAAGTACATGATTTTCATTATACTGAAAAAGCAGAGGCGTAGCTACCGCCGTATCTGCCGTATCAATTATACGGGGGCCCCGGGCCACAGGGGCCCCCAACGTGCGTAAGCAAAACAAATCTTTACCCTTCCTAAGGGCCCCCAAACAAATTTTTATACGGGGCCCCGCCAAGGCATGCTACTCTTCTGTGCAAAAGCTGTCAGACCACCTAACCGAAACGTAAGACGTTCATAGAATTCATGTCAAAAGTAGAGGGTTGCCTTTGTGGTTACAGAGAAAAATCTTGGCTTTCTAGCAGAAACTGATGGAAGCTCTAAAGAAGTTACAGGATTGTCCTGAGAACCTCTGGAGAAGCTGTCATAACAGTTTGTAAGCATCAGTGTGATTAGGAAGCAACAACTATAATGACATTTATGAGCATATATTACAGTCGTTTCTAAAAATAACTCCCCAGATGCTTTTGAACGACAACTTCTAGAGCAGGGATTCTCAACCTGCAGCCCATGGCACCATTTCATGTGGCCCACCTCCACCACACCTGGAAGTGCCATGGAGTGGAGGAAGGACAAAAGGGCCATCTGGCCCTGAAGCTGTCTGAAGGAGCGTGACCCGGCCCCCAGCTTAAAAAGGTTGAGAACTCCTGTTCTGGAGGCTGTAGCCCAGGGATGGCCAACCTTGGTGTCCCAGGTGTTCTTAGACTCCAATTCCTAGAAGCCCAAGTAAGCACACCTGCTGATCAGGGGTTGGGGGGAATTCAAGTCCAAGAACACCTAGGTTACCAAGGTTGGCCACTCCTGCCCTGATCACTAGCATCCCATTCCTCTGATTCCATGGTTGAAACATGACACCAGCAGGTGTTTGTGATGTCAGAGAGGCAGGGCAGGGAACTTTAGGGTAAGTACATAGGAAAGCAGAACAGTCACAAGAACATCTTCAGAATGAGTAAATGTCCCGATACCAAGTGTGAAAGGGTAGGGATGGAAAGCCAAGCTTTAAAGACCTCTCACAAAGAAAGATATTTCCCCCTCCCACCCTGCTCTACTCACCTTCAAAGAGCAGAGCAATTCCTTAAGACTTTGACTAAATAAATAGAACGATGCTGTCCAACACCTGAAATGATTCATTAAGAGAAGCCTAAGGCCAGCTGAAATAAAGGAATTTCACTGTTTGCCTAAAGAGGACTCATAAAGAGGAGGGACAGCATCTGTTCTTGAACTTTTTAACTGTTAGAGCAGTAAGACAATGAACTAATTAACATGAGAGGTGGAGAGCACTCCAATGTTGGAAGCTTTAAAGCAAAAACTGTTAGGGGATGCAACTCTTCGCCTCACACCCTAACTGGTTGCAAAGCATATTGCGTCTGTGATGCCTTTCTTTAAGACCTTACTGCAGGGAAACACAGGTGCTGTGATTTTTCCCTGATGTGCTCCATGGGCCAGTGTATTTAGGTCAGAGCAAGATTGCAGACTTCCAGCTACAATGATCAACTTGCCTGAGTTTTAATGCTCACCTTCCTCTGCTGACAGTCTGGACAAAGATCCCTGTGTCTTCCAGAACCTGCTACGAGGACTGAATCTTTGCACTGATCCTGATGAGCAGCCCAAGAGAATATATGTTTTGTGTTACAGTTGTTGCACCTTTTTACATCCTGAGTAAACCTACTATGAGTTTTCTTCTGCACCAAGATCTGTCTGCCTGTTTTTCTCACAAGGGACCATGTTGCCAGGTGCGAACCTCTTGTTGGCCACTGGATACCACTCTGCTAGCCGTTTACATCAACAAAATCTGGACAACTATTTGTCAGATTTGATTTGGATTCCTGCACTGAGTGAGGGGTTGGACTCAATGGTCTCATAGATCCCTTCCAACTCAGTTTTTCTATGATCTAAGTGCTGATAAACATGGAATCTGGATGTTCCAGAATCTCATTACTATAGCAGTAAAAGCTGTTCACCATAAGTATTCTCCTTGCTGAGCTCTCAACACTACAGAATTATGATATTAGTCTTAGTATTTGGACAGGTTTGAATAGGAAGAAATGTTGATGGGTAAGATAACTTAATTTTATATTGGTTGTAGAATTAAATGTCAGCACCAGCACCCACGGCTGGAGCAGTGCTGGCTAGGCCTAGGACCCCCATGCAAGGCTTGGCCGGCACTGCTCCGGCTGCAGGCGCTGGGCTGCAACGACCACTGGCCTCGCTTCCTGCCTTCCTGGGCGCTGCTGCCGCCAAAGGCAGACAAGTTGCCACTGCCAGGCTCAGAGGCGGGGCGGCCACGCACCTGGGACCCTGACAGCACGTGTAAGCCCCAGGGGCTGGGGTGGTGCAGTGTGGTCCCAGCGGGGTGTCCATCGTCAGTGTCCCAGGTGTACTGCTGCCCTACCTCTGAGTCCGGCGGCAGCAGCTTGTCCGTCTTCAGTGACAGCGGTGCCCAGGAAGGCAGGAAGTGAGGCTGGTGGTCGTTGTGGCCCAGCACCCATGGCTGGAGCAGCGCCAGCTAGGACTTTCAGGGGTGTGTGTCCTCAGCCTGGCCAGCACTGCTCTGGGCGCTGGGCCGCGGTGACCACTGGCCTCGCTTCCCACCTCCCTGGGCGCTGTTGCCTTCGAAGGCAGACGAGTTGCCACCGACGGGATCGGAGACAGAACAGCCACATGCCTGGGACCCCGATGGTGGGCTCTCCACTGGGCCCGCGCCATACCACCCCAGTCCCTGGGCCTCGACCCTCGGCCTCACCATGAGCTAGCCATGAGGAAGATGAAGCCTGAAGGTAGGATTTGTGTGCCCAGGTGAGGAGGTGAGCCTGGGGGTGGCGGTGGCGAGTTTGGCCTGTGTCCCCGGGCAGCTGACACCCATCCTATTGTGTCTGTGGAAGACTACTGCATAATAATGTTCCTAAGACAGTCTTCATGGCCAATCACCATGATGACAGCCAACATTCGTAATCAGATATGGCACTTGAAGAGGACAAAGGACAAAATACACACTTAGGGGAGCATCTTATCCCATGAATGTACTGTGCTTATAACTGAGCCTAGTCTGGTTTTGGTCACATACAGCCACTGAGTCTCCTGATCTAGGCTGGGGATGTTTTGCAATAAAACCTTGGAAAAGTAACTTTTTGAGACCACAACTTCCAAAATACTCTGCTAGCCTGCATGGTCATGAGCCAAATTCTCCACTCCCACCATAAGTGGGGAGCAAACATTTAATGCTTCCGCTTCCAGTACTGTGCACATTAATCCTTGACTATGTAGCTCTACCATTAGCCCCCCAAAAGATATAAGTTAGACCCTTGGGGACAAATAACAGCATCAATTAATTTTTTGCTTGAAAATTAAATACATTACTCTCACCAGTCTAAAATGGCAGGTGTTTTTGTTGCTGAGCAATGCTAGAGACAAAAAGGAATGAAGAGAAGGGTCCTTTATGCTTCCTCTTGTTGCTTTTGCAAGCATCACTGTTTCGATTTTGAGAAGTGTACTTGTTGTGGTTTGTGGCTAGTGTGGCAAAAGACACAATAGTCAGTGGTGTGTGGAGCCAAGAGTAACAGTGGTGTGTGGAGCCAGCGTAAATGTGAGTATTCAAACACACACACACACCCCAACCAAAGGGTCAGATAAGGAAGCATACATAAACCTCCACATACACACATCGCACAGATGGTTCTTTATGCTGATTGGCCACTTCCCATGTCAAAGACTAATGTGTATTTCCCTCCCATACAGTGTTGTCCTTCCAGGTATGCAAATCTTTCAGCACATGCCAGAGACATCAACAGATGCAAATAAAAGTTGAGTTACCTTCCAGGTGAGCAATTACAAAACCACAGGAAACTAATTTTAGCATGCTCCGGTGAGAAGGAACAGACAGATTTTTTCCCCTCTTAAAGATGCATGGCTTCTAAAGATAGAAACAATTTCCTGTCTTGGGAGGCCCTAAAACTCCTTCATCTACAACCTGTACATTCAGTTTATGGCTCAGTTTAGAGAAGTGCACATTTCCCCCAAGTTAGAAGAGCGTTTTACTTGCTTCCGGTTCCAGTACCTGGTTCCATAGCTGGAGGGGCTGGGCTTATTAACTCAAAATCAATATCTTATTTTCTTCCTGCTCGTCTCTCCCTCTCACACAGATATATATGGCATGGTAAGGCTGAGTTCCCTCACTAGAAGGGAAAGGACTGACTGGGAATAAGCTCAATCTTGGGTGGAGCCATGCCCCATTTGCTCTGTAAATCCGCTTCCACAGGAAGGAAGCAAAGGAAGACTGGTAATGAGTTGATAGTAAGCTGTGGCAGAGAGTCTGGGTGTGTGTGAGGCAATGTTCACACGGCATCCTCTTCTGTCCAGACAGATGTTGAACACATTGGAGAAGAAGTTAGGGCAGAGGTTCTCAACCTTTTCAAGCTGTTGGCCGGACCATGGCACCTCAGACAGCTGAGTGGGCCGGACTGGTGATTCCCCCGCTCCAAACGCTGCTGTAAAACATGTCCACGGCTGTCATAAATGCATTTGCAACAGCTGCAGGTGCATTTATGGCTGCCATAAATGTGTTTATGACAGCCACGGGTGGATTTGTGGCATTTACGACAGCCGTAAATGCAGACTTGGCTGTTTCTGCTGCTTCTGGTGGTGATAGGAGTGAGAGTGGCAGGGCACGTGAAATGGCGCTGTAGTCCGGATCCAGTCCGTGCGCTGTTGGGCCCCATGTCCCTCTGGCTTTCTAGTAATGAACTCTGGTGAACTCTGTGCTGGGGCAACGGCGCACGTGCCCACAGAAAGGGCTTTGAGTGCCCCCTCTGGCACACGTAGCCCAACAGCACAATGGGAGCGCTTCCTCCCTCCCCTGTCTGGAGTAAGGTGTGGTGTGAGGGTGTGGTGCAGATGACAGCCTGTTGAGTATTACTGTGTTTTTCTTTTAAGACAAATGATGTTAATGAGTTGTTTTTTCTGAACTAGAACCTCAGTATTCAGGTTAAATTGCCGTATTGACAGTTTGTGATAAATAAGTGGGTTTTGGGTTGCAGTTTGGGCCCTCAGTCTGTAAAAGGTTCGCCATCACTGGACTATCGATTTCTCCCCATACATATTCAGATTATTTTGACAATTGCTGAAGAGGACTAATATGTACAAACGCACCAACATAAATAAACTTCATAGATAATAATCAGCATGTCTGATGTCTTACTCATAGTTTACCCACAGGGTAAGTCTGCCACCACTAGGACAGTCCATCCTCACAATGTTGATGCTATACGGAAGCTCCCCGCACAACTGGAGACCCTGATTTTTCCACGAATGGCCGATTTCCTCCATGTATAGCAGACTCTTTCCTCCTAAAACCCCTGAATGAAGCTGCTGTCATGGGTTCGTTAGAGTTTGGAAGTAACTAACAGCAAACAACTGGTTCCCACGGTTAAGAGCCAATTGTGTCGTACATTTACAAGCAAAAAGCCAGCACTGTCTGCATCTGCAGAAGTTTCCATGGGCATGACTATATGCCAGAGCATCAAGAACACTTACCTTTCCTGCAGAAGTGGTACCTATTTATCTACTTGAAATTTCTTGTTTTTTAACTGCCAGGTTGGCAGGATCTGGGGCAGATGATGGATGCTCAGTGGTGGGATTCAGCAGGTTTGCCCCAGTTCGTCAGAACAGGTAGCAGAAATTCCTAATTTGGGTGCAACGCAGGGCTTTCCCTGTGGCCACACCCACCATACCATGCCCACAGAGTAGGTAGTAAAAAAGATTTGAATCCCACCACTGTGGGTGCTTACTCCATTGCACACCACTCAGGTCTCAAACTGCTTACCATCCTGTCATCAAACTCAGCTTGGAACATCCTTTGGTTCAGTTGGAGGTTCATGCTATATATATTGTGCTGCTGCCCCATGCTCAACTATAGCTTCTGATGAGCATAGGAAGAGGGCATGATTTGCACCATAGGCTAGCAGCTCGCAATGTTCAGGTTTTTATTTTAAAAGCCCTAAAATTGAAAGCACAGTAGCTGGAATTCTTTAAATTATATCTGAGAAACTAAAAAAGAGATACTTTTGGAAAATTGTAATTCAGGCCGATAACTTGGAGGAGCTTTGGAAATAGAGCTAAAATTAACTATAAAATGTGGCTTCCAAAACTCTGGTTCTGTATGTTAGTTTACTAGTACAGTATATCACTAACTTCTTTCTAGCTTATTGATAAGGCACTTATCACCCCATATAAAATGGAGTGAAGAAGGGATATACAGTGCTTCTCTGAAGCAAAGGCTTCAAGATAAAAATATTATTTTGACCAAGAATTGCTTATATATAGTGTTATTTTGAGGAGTGAGTGGGAGATTTAACATAGGTTAACAAGAGGGCAGCTGGGGGGGGCATTCTGATACCATCAATGATCTTAAGAGATTAGTGTAATCTTTTATATAGGGTACTGATGAACAGAAGAAAAGATTACTAGAGCCAACAGTAATTTGTGTGCAGATGTGTGTACGTATGCAGCAACTCTTTCATTTATGCCATCTCTTTGTCACTGTGGTTATGAACAATTTTTTCCAGGGAAAGGGAAAAAAAAGTACAGCTTGAAAAAAGCCTCACATTTAAACTGGGCATAAAATTTATCTTTTTCATGTTGTAGAAAATAAATTGAGGTCTTATTTATTATATCCCAAACTAGTGATTATGATCCTTGGAATTGTTTTGAAATAAAGTTATTCTCTCTCTCTCACACACACATACATTTTTCATTCACTCAAACCACAGGTAGGCGTCCCAGCATTTTTTTTGAACATTTGCATTCTTTTCCCACTCAAGCCTTAACAATGAGATCACATCTACATTTTGTCTAAATTTATTATGCTTTTCCAGTTGTGCAGCTATTTGAATGGGGGAAAATGGGGTTGTTCCAGAAAAGTCCTTTGGAGTAATATAATTGCATGTCAGTTTGTTGGTCTTATTTACTCTATCCATTTTGCACCAAGTTATTTTTCCCCCTTCATGGGGAAAGAACTTGGAAATAGAGCATACATTTTGTGCTCAGCTTGGAAATAATGTGTTAGCGTTAAGTCATTAACACTAAAGGTGTTATTTTTGCATTAAAAAGGAGGAATGCATTTAACCTTTTAAGTAAACTGCTGATGATGTGAGTTTGATCCTGACTGGGATCAAAGTTGACTCAGCCTTCCATCTTTCCTTAGGTAAAATGAATACCCAGCATATGGGGGGGGGGGATGCTAATTACCTTGTAAACTGCCCAGAGAGTGCACTAAGTGCTATGGGACAGTATATAAGTATAATTGCTATTGCTATTTTGAAAGGAAAGATGAAAAAATAAAAAAATGTTACTTTGGTTAAAATCCAGTAGTAAGTCACATTAAAGTAGACTACTGGTTCAGTGCAGATTTGATTAGATGAGTTGACTTAGGGCTTCACAACCTACGACCCATGGGCCAGACCTGGCCCACAACACCATTTCATGTGGCCTGCTGCCACCACATGTGTTTACGACAGCTGTAAATGCACCCGTGGCTGTCGTAAACGCACCGTAAATGCAACCGTGACAGCTGCAGATGTGTTTTACGGCAGCTTTTACAGCAGGGGAAACCACCAGTCTGGCCCACTCAGCTGTCTGAGGGGGCATGGTCAGCCCCACGAAGCAAAAACATTGAGAACTCCTGCATTAACTCCTCTTAAGTGTCACTGATCTAAATGGGGCTGCTCTACTTACAGTAGTGACCGGATGCCTCAAACCTATCCCAGTTGATTAAATATATCCTCTTGTTGGTATTGCTCGACCAAAGATCAGGAGAGAAGTAGCAGCAGACACTGAGAGAACTAAGCAAGATAATTACCCTCGGCATCCCCTAAATGGATATGAGCCTCAAGTCTGCTGACTCAGAACCAGGAAGAGCTTTATGGCAAGAAAAACATTCTTGAGGGTACACACAAGCAAAACCAAATTAAAAGATGGAGGAAGGAGCTCGCTGGACAAGGATCATTTAAAGCATGATATAGCTGAGGAACTCAACCTCCCTATGTCACTTGGAGGACCCTGAATAGGCTAAGGGTCGAAGTCCCTAAATGTAAGACCAACATTCTCAAGTGAGGGTTACTGGCAGACAACAACACCCTATGTGAATGTGGAGAGACTCAGAATCCAGCTAATTTACTGGTCTGCCAATTACTGCCAAAAACATGCACTGATGAGGACTTAGGTTTGGCCAACAACCAAGCCAAGAAAGTGGCTTCATTTTGGCAGTCCAGGGTTTGATCAGGACATGAAAGAAGAAGAAGAAGACTTACAACTTACTACTGGATTTCAGCCATTATTTCCAAGCTGTGGCTTTGCTTGCAAAAGGCATCAGGTTGAATCCTGAATTGCAGGTGATATAAAAGATTCACAAGACAACTATGAGACAACTTGGTATTATTATCATTCAGAAATGGAAGCAACATATTAGCCCTATAGTCGTTCTTTTCTTTTTGTATTAAC
This sequence comes from Furcifer pardalis, assembly GCA_030440675.1. Lineage (NCBI taxonomy): Eukaryota > Metazoa > Chordata > Lepidosauria > Squamata > Chamaeleonidae > Furcifer > Furcifer pardalis. Next base: position 104,911,096 of record CP126895.1, on the reverse strand, counting down.
TGAACCTGTGGCTGACAGGATTGGAACAAAGCTTTGCAGAAAGTCTCAAAGTATGCTCAGCCAATTTACTTCTGGTTGCTTCCTCAGCAAGGCCCTACACCAGGGGTGCCCAAACTTTTTGGGCCATGGGTAGGTCACATGGTAGAGTGGGCCGGTCATGTTGTTCCTTCCATCAGAAGCAGAAGTTAAACATGTCAGTGCATGCACAAAACATTGCCATAAATGCACCCGGGGCTGTCGTAAACACATTTACAAGAGCCGCAGGTGCTTTACAGCAGTGTTTTGTGCGGGTGCATTTAACTTCTGCTTCTGGGAGTGGCATGGGTGGGATTATTAGGCACCATGGGTTGTATCCGGCCCACAGTTTGGGCACCCATGCCCTACATGGTTCTCCTCCTGCCAAACTCCAAGACTAATCACACTCTGTGTGAGGAGAGAAATGATTGTAGTAACAGCATGGCTTAGGGGTGTTTCATTTGTGTTGTTTGGACTACAACTCCCAGAATTCTTCAGGCAGAATTCTGGGGGGTTCCTGCCCCCAGACACATAGTGATGTTTCACTCACCTGGAAAAGGCCCTATCCTTCAGGACAGTGTTCCTCAACCTTTGGGTTTTGGACTTCAATTCCCAGAAACCGAAGTCATTCCCCCAAAGTACTGATCAGTCAATGTACTGAGGCTTCTGGGAATTGAAGTCAAAAACCCAAAGGCTGGGGAACACTGCTCCAGGATACCTCAGACACCCTTCCTGTACAAAAAGAACTATCCCAGTGCCTTCCACGAAGTGTAGTTCTTTTCGAGGTGCCCTGTAGAAAGCCTAACGTTAAACAAGTCTATACCTCGCACAAAGATATAGTCCACAGGTTCTCAACCTTGAGCCTCCAGATGTTCTTGGACTTCGGTTCCCAGAATCCCTGATCAGCAGGTGTGTTGATTTGGGCTTCTCGGAATTGAAATCCAAGAACAACTGGGGCACAAAGTTGAGAAGCCCTGAAAAACCTTTTGGGAAGCACTGGGCCAGTTTCTTGTAGGTGTCAGCAAGTCTGTATCTATGGGCAGGAAATCCCAGAACTTAACTTGGTGAATGCTTTGAGAATGCTGGCAGTTGGGAGTTTAAAGAAAATAATGATACACCCTTAGTAGGTACCATCAGATTGTTAATTTTGATCCAGCCCACCAGTGGTTGTTGTGTCTTCAGCCCTACAAGCTTGACTATCTCTGATTGCACAGTGGGATTGACCTATACTTTATACATAAAAAAGCCAGTTCCTGGGATTTCTAAGTAGGTTTGCTTGGAACTCTGAAAATCTGATATATTGTGCTCAGTGTAGACCAGTGGTTCCCAATGTGGAGCACGTGCCTCACAGGGGGACTTCAATTCCCAGAAGTCTAAGTCAGTACATTGGATGATCAGTCCTTTGGGGAATTGACTTAGTTTTTTGGAAATTGAAGTCCAAAAAACAAAGGTTGGGAAATTCTGGTATAGATAATACTGTGTGAGATGGTCCAATGAACTGGACTTTGTATAAGGTGTATCTATTTATATTTACAGTGCTGTATTATATTTATACCCTGCCCATCTAGGAGATTTTCCTACTCTGGGCAGCTAACAACAGAAAACTCACACATTAAAAACAGACACACATTTTTTAAAAATACATATAAATATGCCAGGAACAAAAAACCTATTGGCAACGAAGAAAAATAAAACAAAACACCTAATGCTCAGCCGTTGGCAATCTAGTCCCAAAAGCCTCTTTAAAAAGATATGATTTTAACTGTTTTTTAATTATTGGCAGGGATGGAACTTGGCATGGGTCAACTGGAGGAGAGCTCCACAAAGTTGGTGGCACCACCAAGAAGGCTCTTCTCCGAGGCACGGCCTTTCTTGCCAATCTTGGGGTCAGCACTTGGGCCTGCGCTGTATGGGAGGAACGAGTGATGCAAGCTGATGTCCTGAGGAGAAGGCATTCCACCTGGTAGGAAGATCCCAAACTTCACAGTTATAGCATCTTGTTACCTCTTGAAATGGGTTTTTAGTTGAATGAGAAATTTAGAATTCACTGCTAGAGAGTTTTGGGGAATTCCCTTAAAGAACACCAGAGAATTCTAAATTAGTTAGCAAACTATGGATTGCAGGATTCCTTAGGACAGATTTATTTGTATACTTATTTGTTATGCTAGCCAATCACTCTGTACCTGATGTGCATAAATCAGGGATTCTCAACCTGTGGCCCATTTCATGTGTACCCCCACCCCACCGGCTCCACCACACCAGGAAATGCCATGTAGTGGAGGAAGTGCAAAATGTCCATCCAGCCCCTGAAACTGTCTGAGGAAGTGTGACCCAGGCCCCGTGGCTTTAAAATGTTGAGAACTCCTGGTATAAATTGATGCCATGAAGTCTCACTTCTATGTCTAATGATGTGGACTTGATCCATGAAAGCTAATACAGTACTGTATTAAAATACAGCAGTTAGTCTTTAATGTGCTAAAATGTTTCTGTTTTGTTTACTCTCTGATATGCTTGAAACACAAACTAACACAAAAGTAAATAAATTAAAGATACTGTATGTTGTTTTCCCAGCATATCTGTCAACGGCCAGCAGATGGTGCTTGTCTCAAACATCTAGCAAATCCATTCTTTTGTGCCCAAGGCAATTAAGACATCTCTTACTCTAATTGTTCTGTGTTCATTTCCTCCAGCTTTATTTTCCCCTCTTTAATCTATCAGAAGAGCTCTGGCTCTCCCTCCCTCCTGCCCTCTGTTTCTTTCTTTCCTTCCGCATGGAAACAATAATATAATGCTTACCATTTTGCTTCTTCCCTACCAAACCTTCCGTGTTTCTCCTCAATCCTAGCCTGACATCAGAGGCATGCAGGAATTTAGGAAGGCCAACCCGCCGTTTATAAATAGCTCGGTGCTGGCTCAGCCATTTGGATCAAGGCCCTTCACCTTTTCACTCTATTACAACAGCAAATTGCTGAGGTCCTCTGAAAACCAGTTATATAATGTCGCTTTCAATAGGGAGAATGCCACATAACTGCAATAAATGAGGTTCTCAACCTCCCTGAAAACTCTCCCTCAACCCACAGGACTGGTGTCTTTTGCAAGAAAAGTAGCTGGTAAAGATAACCAATGGCGGTGGTAGAGAAAAGAGCTTTTCAGAGAGCTTCCATTCTTTGTGGCTAGTTAAGATGGAAATCACCCCTTCCTTTTTCCTTGGTAAATGAAGACATGGTTGAGATTGAATGACTTCTAATGTTTAATGACACGTTTGCTCTGGTGCCTTGTAAACTTTACACATGGCTGCGCTGATCTCTTTCCAGCCAATCCTAGAGACCAAACTCCTTTGTTGTACCCGCACAAAGGAAATGGGGATGGAAGGGGGGAGGGCAGGCAAGAGCGGTAAAAATGACATGCTCCAACCCTGGGCAGAACGATTGAGCCAAAGGTTCCTCTTTGGCTTTGGGTCACCAGCCAACAACTCCAGATCGAATCTGCTAAAATTTGGATGTGGAAAATAATAATTTTGTGTCAGAAATTATTCTGGGTTGAAAAGATTTTTGCTGGAGAAACTCCACTCTAGGAACGCCTGAATAAGGTTTCTTTCATGTCCCCAAGATCTTTTCCCACCGAATGGTTTGATTTGAACCTAGGTCTCTGTAGTCTAGTCCAACATGCAGTAACACCCCCAGTCTTTTTCTGTTTTATGCTCACTGTGGATGTAACTGTCATCAAGTCAATTTTGATAGGGTTTTCCAAGCTTTTAGTACAACCCAGGGATATTGCTTTTTTGGACCAAAGTCCCCAGAATCCCCCTGCCAGCAGGATCAGCAGCTATCCTTGCTGAGGAATTCTGGGAATTGTAGTCCAAAAAGGCTTAGGGTAGGAGGTAGAGAAATAATTTGCCTGGGATACATCACTCTATACTCCAATAGAAGGAAGCTGCCCATTCCTTAATATGTCACCTGAACTGGTCACCTCATTTTGCCGAACGGTAGGGCTGGTTCTGCCCAGTTTTATACATTTTCTTCTATTGCGAGCTGCATTTGGGTTTCTGTTGAATGAAAATGTGCAGCTAGTGATCAGTAGCAAAGCCATACAATGAGTATGTGGGTGGCAAGTCTATTTATTAGATGAAGAACTGTCTCGCCACAATCACTCAGAACACAAAAGCTACCGCATAATCCCCTTGCTCTGCGTGAGATAAGCAGGGTGGTGATAAATGAAATACTTCTTTTCAGGAGGATTAAATCCCCCTTTTAGAGGTATCCTTGTTGTGCTTTGTTTATAATCATCCTTTTTAATCAGCACAGATGGAGAAGGAAAACAGCCCCTTAAAAGACTTTTTATCGTCGTTTTTAATGCATGTTTCTCCGAGTCTTATCAATGCGTATCCTATCTCAAATCCGTTAAAACAAAGCTCATTGGTATTAGCTGACCACACAGAAATTTGGCAAACTGAAATCAGAATTTTACATCACAAGTTTTAAGATGCAGCTTTTCCATATTTGTTTGCACAGTGGAACCTTGGTTAACAAAAGGCTTGGTTAACATAAAAATCACATAAAAAAGGAAATCCATAGAAAATAATGGCTTGGTTTATGGAATTTTTTTCACAACAGACTAATTGGTGTTCAGTGCATACCTATGGGAAACTGCATTTCGGTTAAAGTACAGTATTTTGGTTTTCAATGCATTCCTATGGGATATTTGGTTAAAGTAATTTTCACTGTAAGAAACGTCCCAGAGAACGCATTAATTGTGTTAACCGAGGTTCCACCGTAATTAAAAAGAGGAAAAACACAAGCCACCACTCTAGTACATGTCATAGCAATCTGCTTTGGGACGAGGAAGAACAATGACAGAATCAGAGGGAAATTGTCTACCTCAAAGAGTGCACAAAAAGATAGTTTGGAAAAGTTTTGTTCCCTAGCTGCAACTCTCAGAATCTTTCAACTAGCATGGCAACTAGTTGTAAACAACTAAAAGACTATGCTGGACTTTGCCATTTCATAGACTGATGAATATTTCCACGGACTTTGGGGGTTCTTTTGCTCCACAGGCATATGGACATTCTGATGGACTTATTGGCTCTTTGAAATATTTCATTAACATTTCTTGATCTAAAACAGCCCTATGGACTTTGGGATTTGGGGAGTTTTATTCTCTACAGGTATTTCTTCTTATAGAATAGAAAATAAAGTCCCAAAACAGAACTTTATGTACACTGCCCAGAGTCGCATAT